>OX463829.1:2500000-3750000 GCA_949825045.1 Argyresthia goedartella | reverse complement strand
ACTGCTCCCTAAAACTATTACTTAAATTGGTTTTTATATATAATTGTATCATTGTTGTTTTTCTGGGAGAAAATAAATAAATTTTGTAAAAAAAAGGTTATTTCTAAGTAGAATTTAGACCAGTTTTTAGTGAAATCTAGTATCTGTATTTTTGTTTTAAATTGTCTCTACAACTGAATGTGGTAACATCGAGTGATCCCTTTGGAATATCGAATTTCCTGATCGCGTGACATTTATTTCCATTTTAGGCCAAGCAAGAATGCCCATGTATTTAATATATTATTATTAAAAATAATAAAGGTATACTCGTAAAAAAGACTGTCGTTTTACGATTTCCCGTAAACAATGGTATGGAACCCTTCCTGTGCTGGTCCGACGTCTTACTTGCGCTGGACCGGTTTTATTATGTAAGACAAAAGTGGTTAGTGCCGGATTTTTCTAGATAAAGCTCTCATGGATTTTGTGCCGGCACGTACGCCCGCCACAGATATGCGGAAATATCTCATCACGTACTATGTCTTATGCACGTCATCAATAACATGTACCAACCTAGTATATAAGGTAGGATTTCCTAGAATAAATTAGTCTAGTATAGTCTAGTATTTGCGCGCATCTCAAGCCTTTTACTTTACTCCCGAAGATGTTACTCCCCTCATAATTGCCTCTGGCAAAGTGGTGACCCGACTCCTGAACATCAGCAACCTTCGGTAATAGCAGCATGGATCCAGCCGCGAAGAAAACTCCGTGTGCTGCCACCTTAGAAGTGCAAGCAAGAAGCACTTCGTCCAAGATCGCCGAGCCCCGACTTCTGCATACCTATTTCAAACCACGCTGCAGAAATCCATAATCAAGACCCCACCCAAACCAAGACGACATCAAGCAAGCCATGACGGACCAGAAGCCAAAAGATAAATAATTTCAACTGAAGATTTCCCGCATCGAACTCAAGATACCGCAAGAACAATGACCCGATATAGTCAGCCGACTGCTGATTTAACAAAATGGAGCTCGCACCAGCAGAAACGAACGCGTCGGCAAATTCATTCACAGCAAGCAGTTTTTTTTTTCAAGTTCAAGACATAGGAATCCGTTCCAGCCCCCAGAAGAGTATTGAAACATCATCGATATACCTAATTCAACGAATATTGAAATCATCCAGGAAGAACATCGCACGAAGAATAATCAAATCACTGAAGAGAGAGAGAGATATATACATATATATATAAACGATTGGTGTACAAGATGTGCCCTATGTTGCCAAATCCCAAGGTTTTTAGGCACACAAATTTCATCAATCGACAACTTAATATTCACTCAAGAGTGAAGAGCACGCACGTACATATGACGTACGAGATCATTGACTGCCTACAGCCAAGGTTACAGATTTAATGCTGACGCTGATTCAGCACAATCATCCTTTTGTAGGTACGGTCGCAATTATAAACAAACAGTGATTACAACTTCAACGACGTGCGATATAAATTGACATCGATTCCTGAAAAACATGGACGGCTGCAGCATCAGACGACTCTCCTGCGAATCTTTTCCAGTTATAGGTTAGGTTAGTTTACTAACCGCGAAGCCCCATTATCCTAGTGTTTTTCTGTTTTCCAGTTTTACGTTTATTTTATGTAGTGTGCGGCCAGACACAAGACTCGCCTGTAGGTAAATATTATGTTATTCTTTAAACTTATGTAGAATTCACATAACCGTAGTTCCTTTATTTTCCTAATTCGTGTAAGAGTTACCTTTAGATTAAGTTGAAATATGCTCTATTACTGTCTAGTTTTATTTAACAATAACTTTCCTTATATATAAAAATAGATTAAGTTAAAGTATGCACAATTAAGATCTGGTTTTATGTTTATTAAAATACTACTAGTTATTATTGCAGTTGATATAAGTTTGTTATGGTATACACATTTCTAAAGTTAATTCGATTCATTTAAGGTTATTGTTTGATTCTAACTTAGATTTTTATTCATTGTTATAAGTACATTCATTTATTTATTTTCCCTAAAGGGGGGAGTATCTGTGCCGGCACGTACGCCCGCCACAGATATGCGGAAATATCTCATCACGTACTATGTCTTATGCACGTCATCAATAACATGTACCAACCTAGTATATAAGGTAGGATTTCCTATAATAAATTAGTCTAGTATAGTCTAGTATTTGCGCGCATCTCAAGCCTTTTACTTTACTCCCGAAGATGTCGCTCTCCTTATAATTGCCTCTGGCAAAGATTTAAACCCTTAATTTTCAGAAGAGAATTATGTAGAGCCAGTATGCGGCTCGCTGCCACATCAATCAACTGGCTTTATCATGCACCCAAGTAGTGCAGAAAATACAGTCACTCGTCCAAATTAAACGCTTCGGAACTTATCTGCGGTGGGTGGTAAGTACCTATTTAAAGAGATTTAAACATTAATAATATTCACCTAAACATGTCTATCATTCCTTCAATTTCAGACTCCATTATAAAGATTTAAGAGCATTCATGATACGTGCAGATAAATATACGTTATACATATCTCGTATGATATTTTAGTGTTACTTTTACTTTCATGTTTATTCAAGAAATACAATGTTATTTTAGTAAGGAACTGGAGCAGTTTTGTGTACACTTCGTCAGAATTAACGACAGTTACACGTTATGTTTTACAGTTTATGCTGTTTTGTTTTTTTTTGCAAAAAAACTGCCCCCATTGTAAAGCTCTGAACTGTATTCATAAGCCGTATTATTCGCAGAGCGGTGCGCAGAGAAGCTTGATCGAATAATGCAAACTAAGCCTCGTCTACATTGTCGCCTCGGACCAACTAGCTCTGGAGCCGCCATCCATCCGCCTCTCTGACATCTGGATTTGTTTATCGCAATCCTTGTCAAATTGATGTTTTGAAGGATTATTGTTTACTTCAAATTGACGTTTGATCAATCAGAGCCAGAGCGCGATTATTGATGTCAGTAAGGAGATTGAGAACCACTCACTGATATGGTTTAGATTGAGCATTGTTAGTTCGTGCGAGAGCACCCTGGGGGGCGATCGCGGTAAAAAATATCAACCGAACCATAGCTGAACCATAACCGAAACACGACTTTAAGGACTTTTCGTATCGCGCTAATGTTTTGACAGATGGTTGAACCGAAGTTCGGTTTTGTTAAAGTTAATGCGGTGCTACTTTTTCACGACCGTTTTAATAATAATAAAATAATTATAATAATAATAATAATAAAACTATATTTTCAGACTCATTTACGAAAAATGTTATCCATAGTTGTCAAAAGAACTTAAAAAAATATAGTAAGCAATTATACAGTATTACAAAATGTATGTAGTTATGTGCTCTTGTCATATTTACTACGCTGCTGTTGCAAGCCAATGCTTAAACATGCTAGTAGTTATAAGTCTATCAGACAGCTCTTTGATGATAGTATTTCTACATGTGTCAACTCTGTTCATGAAGGCGGCTATTCTGAACCTCACGATGGCACTAAAAGAGTTGACACGCGTCTCGGCGAGCATCCCCGATGCGCTGCAGCCTCGGCGCATGCCCATCAGGTGCCTAAAAGTGTTGTTATATGTGACTCGAAGTTCATCGTGAGATTTTCGAGTGTACTTAGCCCAGAGTTGACACGTGTAAAATGATTGACAAAAAGTTTTAAATAATAATATTTTTACATCTGAAGAGGCCTTAAAGAACCTTCTTGCTATCATATTACCAGTTATTGATAAAGCCCTACGCTGCCTCTCAATATCAGCGTCGTCCTTCATAGAAGACGAGAGAATGTGGCCAAGGTACTTGAAGTTCTCGACTATATTTACAGGTTGACCCTTAAGCATGAGACTGGGAATGTGGTCCGGTCCCTTCCCCGACCTGAACACTATCATCTCAGTCTTCTTAACATTATATATTAGATCGTGTTCTAGTGCGTATTTTTCACATTTAGACAATAACTTCCTCAGGCCTTTGATCGTGGGGCTGAGCAGACACATATCGTCCGCGTAACTCAGGTTGTTGACATACTGTCACCAAGCCTGAGCCCCACGGGCGTGCCGCTCAGCTCCACGATCAAGTCATTCATATAAAGATTGAACAGGTCGGGGGAGGTCAGGCCACCCTGCCGCACGCCGCAGGTCAACCTATAACTATCAGACAGGACGTTACCCCACCTGACACTGTTGGTCTGATTACTGTACTAGTAACTTAGAAGATCAACAGTGCCAGATGGCACCCCGCTCCTGTCTAATTTGTTCCACAGCAGATCATGATTAAGAGTATCAAAAGCTCGACTTAAATCTAAAAAACAACCGTATACCGTTGTTTTATTGCTCAAGTAATAATTAACTGTTTCTTTTAAAGAAAATATAGCCATATCCGTGGAAACATCAGCCCTAAAGCCAAATTGAGCATCATCTATTTTTAGAAACTTTGAAGTAATTAGTTGTATCAGTCTTTCAAGTACCTCGGCCACAATCGTAGCCAGCGAAATAGGCCTGTAGTTTGCCGCGCTCGAGGCATCACCAGTCTTATTTTTGACAATAGGAACTACTAGTGTGCGAATTAAGTTAGCAGGTAGGTATGAATGCTGCGCACAGAGATTGAAAAACCGCGCCAGTACCTCACAGATGTACCTACCCGAGTACAAAAGATGTTCAATGCTGAGGCCATCGTGTCCCGGGGACTTACCCCGTTTCGCTTTCCTGAGAACCTTTATTACGTCATCAGTAGTCACTCGGAATTTCCCCAGCACACGACGACATCTACTCGAGTTATCCCTACTAGCAGCTAACGGTAAAGTACTTACCGGGTTAAAATGTTTTTGAAAAAGATTTGCAATATTACTAGGATCCTGCTCCCCCCCCACAGTCACGGGTAAGCATGTTTTATGATTGAACTTTTTCGTCTCCTTCCAGAACTGAACAAAATTCCCACCCGATTTATGTCTAGCCAAAACATCCAATTTAATTCTTTCCTGATTTTTCTGTATATATTTTAAGGCAGCCTTAAAATCCCGGCGCGAGACAGACATTTCCTCATAGCAATGCCCCGAGCACGGCCTACCACATAAAACCTTAATTCCTGAAATTTTAGTCTAGCAATAGAATGATATTTCTTAACATGAAAATTCCAACCAATAAGTTTTTTAATTTTAGGGTTTTTAACATAAAAACTACGTACAGCTGCTGTTTGCAGGGTATTTACAATGTCATTATAAAGATTGTGTATTAATTTAATATGTTCACTATTGTTACATTTACATTCATTAATATCGTTATTAGAATAGTTATGCATACAGTCAACATTATAATAGTTACTTAATTTAATTGTTTCAAAGAGATCAGTACATATTTCGGCATATTTATTAATTTGTTCTTTACTGCGATTACCCCATATATGTTTAATGTCAGAATGCGAATCCAATACAATATTTACAGGCTTAAAATTAATATCTAACCTACACTGAATGACTAGTGGCAAATGGTCCGACGAATACACATCATAAAGTACCTGTGCTCCGCTAATTAAAGTTTCGGCCGCTTCTGATACTAGGCAGTGGTCGGGCCAGCGCCTAGTGCCGTGCGCCGCACTTACATAAGTATATGTATCAGATTCCATACCGAGTGAGTCATAGTCCGCACAGCTCATAACTTGCTCGACACAATAGTTCATTAGTTCTACGCCAAATAACGTGTGTGGGTGTGCATTAAAGTCCCCTAACACATAAATACTCAGTTTCTGAGCACTCAATCACTGCGCTTATGTTAGCTAAACACTGCGTAAATTCAGGTAAATTTTCATCGCTATTTGTCGGCATATAGACACTGAAAACGAGAAGACTGCTCTCCCCACACTGTAGGCCTACCGCCACCATACGCTCGCTGTGGCACGGGATGATCTCGGCGATCGGGAACATGTTCCTGTCCCACAGGAGCGCCACACCGCCATACGGTCTTCCCTTAACGATTCCCCTCGAGGTATCCACCGCTGAGACACCATGACTGCCAAAATTTCGGTCCACGGTGTTGAGGTAGTCTAGATCATGTGGCATTAACCATGTTTCCTGTAAGGCTATAACATGATGTGTTGTACACAGGTTTCGGACATGTTCAATCGAACTTTTCAGGTACTGACAATTTAATGACACCAATGTCAAGTTCTTATTAATTTTATTGGTTGTACTATCCATAAAAAATGTGTGTTTATGTTATCAATTGTTAGGCATCAAGTCTTTCCGACACCTTGCCGTTCTGCGGCTTACGTGTGGTTTCCAGAAACCTTCTAAAAACTATGTCCTTGGGCCAAAAGCGGTCTCCTTGCCGATTAAGGAATGTATCAACATTCGCAACCGGCACCCTCACTTTAAAGGCATTGAATTCATTGTCTTCGTTGTCATAGGCATTCAACTTGGTTGCTTTTACATCTAATCCAGTTTTATATTTAATAAAGCCAGAAATATCAGATGTCTTAGACTCAGGACACACCCTTGACAAGTACAATGACATCATTCTCTCTGCGGCTCGAAAGTTGAACTGAGGAAGAGGTTCTCCCGTGCCTCTCCTGTTGGTGATTCTCTTTCTATTCTTACCACGAACCAATGTCCACTGCTCATCACCACTATGCTGCTGCTGAGCAGGTCGCTCATGGTAAGCAGTTTTCACCTTGTCGGCAAAGCTTACTGGCTTAACTGTAGTCGGCAGACTCACATACGTCATGTTCATCGTAGTCCTGGGGGAGGTTGGTTGTCTTGGTGTGGTACTCACTTTACTACGTTTTTTATTCTTGTTCTTAGTTGTGACTGAACCCGTCGCGGCAGGACATTGCGTGCCAGGATCTTGTGCGACGGCCTCCTCCTTGTTCTGGTTCTTCCTGTCATGCTTCAGCTCCGAATTCCCCCCCGTATCTGGATTTGCATCGGCAGGACATACAATGACAGGAACTACAGCAACAGGACTTACTGCGACTGAACCCGTCGTGGCAGGACATTGCGCGCCAGGTTCTTGGACCTCAGAGGGCAATGATGACGTAACCGGCTGAGCAAACCCATCGTTATGCTGCCTACTCGTATCCTTATCAATATGAGGCATTAGTGGCGGCTCTACAAAGCATTTCCTGCTTTGCAGCTCCTGGAGGATTATCTTCATCCCTTCAATCTCACATTTCAAGGCCTCTATGCCAGGAGATGGTTGATGTAGATTATCATCCAGCTGTTTCACTTTGACGTCCGCAATTTCCTTCCTAAGAAGAGTCATGTCCTTCAAAAAAGTCGTAACATCAATATGGTCAAAAGATACTGGGGGTAGTTTGTTCAAGTTTTTCGCGACGAATATTGGCAAATTGGGCTCAAATTCTTTAACAAGCTTTATTATCTCCAGAATACTCTTCTGCTCCGAACCCTCTTTTTTACGAAGAATCTTCTTATGAGGGGCGAGATGGGAAAACAAGATGCGCCGTCCATCTTCTATTTCATCCAAGTTATAGGCCGATGAGCAAATCTGCACAATTACATTCTCAGGCAAAGTATCCGACTTGTTCACTATAAACGCACATAGTTCATTTATTATTATCTTCGTCTGCTCCTTACATTTAGAGCACACTTGTTCGTCACTTAATGTTGTAGATTCTTTTCGCGATGGTGGCGTGCGGAGCACCATTGTGCTGTACAAGCATGCTTCGCGCTCGGCGGCGCGTCGCGGACTTTGCTTTTAGTCAGTTTTAGAATTGTTGAGATGAAAAGTGGGTGAAAATCGTGAAATTGATGTGTCTGGACTTTGGAAATGGCCTAAGAGTGTGATGTAGCTATAGCGCGACCCCAATCTAAAACAGAGAATAGGAGTTTATCAAGCGAAATTGACTGTCGAAGGAGTTAGCTTGTGGACACGTTAATTACTCAGTTGACCCTTAATTTGCCACCAACCAGTGCTTTGGATGTGGACACGAAGGTTAGTAACACTATACAAAGTACTAGAATATATCACAGCACATTTACTTTTGTTTGGACATGAACAATTTTTATTCTGTTTCCCAAAAACAGAACTAAATGAGCTTAGTAACAGTGCTTACATTTTGTTTCAGGTACTGGTTGTTTAGCATTTTGCCACAGGCTCCTACGAGACAATTGGATGAGAAAGCTGGAAACACTGTGTTTACCAGTCAAGTGTCTCCAAAATTGTAAAACAAGTCACCTTAGCATTCAACAAGCCAGAAATCTTAAATTTCCCTTTCAACTTCGTGATAGGGAGCAAATTAAAAGGAAGTAAGTAACTATATGTTAACATCATTCCATTCAATTCAAATCAGATTACATTTGCCTACGGCTGGGTATAGGCCTCCTCTTTACCACACTATCTACTCTGGTCCTAAGCCTCCCGCAGCCACTGCTTGCCAGCCAGCGTCTCAGCGTCCATCTATCCGGTGGTCTGCCTATCTGCCTCATACAATTCCTATTTATTAGTTTGCCTATCACAATTTATTTTAGTAATTACTTTTGGTTTGGTAATAAACAAAAAAAAGCATACCAAGATTGTGTGGCTTATAAGTTTAAATATATACTTTACTGCATAAAACAGAGAATACAAAAAAATATATAAAGGTAAAAACATGTACAAAGGCGAGCTTATCTCTAACAGGAAATTTCTTCCAGCAAACCTTGATTGGAGGGGTAAAAAAGAAACTACAGGTTGAGCTACATATGTGCACAACATTAAATACTACTACTTACCAATATCTACATAATACTATAGTAAATTACGCTACAAGGGAAGTAAGTGAGCTATTACGGAACGAGATGCAATTTGGTGCCCGTGCGAGCTTCGCTCGCAAAGGGCTCTAAGGATCGAGTGCACCCGAGATATTTAGACGCCCGAGCGAGCGAAGCAAGCAAGGGCGGATATAGTTCGAGGGTGCAATAGCTACTTACAACCCGAGAGAAGCATACTATTTTACACCTTTCTTGCGAGGAAAATAAAACACAAGAAATAAAATAAAACAATGTAATTTAAATTCATATCAAAAAACTAATGAGATAACTACATATTAATTTTAATGTGATTTTAATAAAAAGTTGTGTGTGTAATTTCTGAATTAGATATTGGGAAAGTATGTAAATTTTAATAAAGTTACATACTTTCCCAATATCTAATCAGAAATTACACACACAACTACTTATTAAAATTATTGTTTATTGTTATATTATAACAATTATAAAAATGCAGTTTTAATGGTTGGCCAGGTATGTTTACTGTCTGAATTAAATTTTGGGACATTGATACACTGTTTTCAACCAATCTAGACGGCCCTGGTTGTGGTTCTTCGGTATAACCACTACGAGTATGTGTGCGTTTTGCTCTATTGCGGGTCAATGTTCTTTATAGAATTGGTGATTTGGTTACATATTTTAGTCTTGTTCTCAACAGACTCTTCGATGTAGCTCACTGCGACTGTGTTAGACTTCCATCCGCCTAGTCTTTTGATGGTAGTAATATTCGCACCAGTATCCGCTAAAATAGTTGCAGAAGTCCCGCGGAGACTGTGCCCAGTGTATAGTTCAGGATCAGGTAGCTTTAAGAACACGGCCACTTCTTAAGGTACTGATACCAGTTTATTTTTGCCCATCGGCTGGCGAATGCATTCACCTTTACGGAATCCCAACAAAAAGTCTTTTCTATCATAGCCTGTGGGTCGCTTCTCTATATACATTTTCACAATTTCGACGATGTCTTTATCAACGACGAATGATCTATCTACGTTTGTTTTAGTGTTATTCAATTTTACTATTATCAAGTCATTGGTCATTGTGACATCATCTAATGTAAGATTTTTGAATTCTTGGCTTCTACAGGCCCCACAGATTCCTAATATAAAAGCAACCTGAAACAAAAAGAAAAAAAGTGACTAAAGTAACAGAAATAAGACTAGAATAGACTATGATAGATTGGGTCATCCAAAATGGACTTAAATGTAGTAAAAGTTATATTTAATAATAAAGTTATAGATACTTATACGAAAACATAATGTAATAGTACACTGTACATACCTTTGTTGCTAAAAATTGATCATCTGGAGCGTTTTCGATAAAGGTTTGTACCTCTTGAGCACTGAATACTTTAGCTTTAGTGCTTTTAAATCCAACGGACTGCTTTTTCAGAAATGCAGTAAGTTTTTCATATTTATTAATCTTGACGTAATGTTTGGTGTTCAGTGTTGCTTTTAGCATAGAATATATGCTCCACAATGATGATGGTTTATATTGTTTTGATAGGTAATTAAAATATACAAGCAACGGATTTTCTGAGAAAGACTTGATCTTTTTTTCTGCACGCCATTTAATGAAGTCATCATAGCATTTTAAATACCTTTCTTTTGATTTATTTGGCAAAAGGTTGTCGATTACATTCTCAGCTTCCATATCCACTTCATCACTTGACATTTTTAATTAGGTAATTAATTTGAGATAAACTTTATCAAACTTCAAACAATATCGATTGAATTACCGCCAATATATTTTTTTTTGTGTTGGTTGAGTTTTTGACCAAGGAGGTTTGCATAGCTTGAACTGTAAAGTTGTATGAAAATCCATTACATATCAAGCATTGCTTGTTCTGCAAAGTAATTTGAAAATGGAATGCAGACAATGAATGAATGACGTAAAGACTAACTTACATTCACTCTTTGAACGTAAGTAAGTAGGTCTTTACGAGCAAGGCAGGTGTAAAAATATATATCATATACATAAATAGAAACAAATACATACTAATAGTAATAGCATTAATATTACTAATAATACATATTAATATTTATTAATACATAATAATAGCATTGATGAGAAAGATAGTGTTCTTTCAAACAACTTTTAAATTGTAAGTTGACGGACTGTCTCTGATTTGATTTGAAGTTGTACTAATTATAATGTAGGTATAGGACCACCTCTGTGGTGCTGCTACCATGTACGGTTGTTACCCTGCCTACCATGAGAGAGGTCCTGGGTTCAATCCCCGGCTGGGATAAAGAAAAGAAAACCCAGTCTTGTCATCGTTGTTTCTGGTTCCCACATCCCAGGGTACCCTAGTGTGGGGCCAGAAGCAATGTATGTGCCTGCATGTAAATGTTTATGTATAAATGTTTATTATTTTCAGATTTTTAAAAAAGTACAGATTGCCAGGGTTCTGGCTTGTGGAGATGGTACTCAAATGTCTATAGTTACCCCTAATGAATATGAGGAGAGATACTATAACAAAAAAGGGTGACATTCTATGAATGTTATGATACGTTTTAAATAAAGCTACGTTTTTTCTTACACGCATGATATTCTGGTAGATATATTACAGGTAACCGTAAGTATATTAATTTCTTTGAATTTTTCTCTTAATGATTCTCTAGCATCTAATTGATATATCGCCCTGATCGCCCTTGCATGGTGATGTTTACTTGCATCATTGCTTTGGAGGGGAGAAGCACTTTCATTTAGTTTGTAACGTGTGCCTTTGTTGCGAAGAGGATGATTTAACGATGAAAGTTGTGTTGCTATAAAGGTGCCTTTAAACAAATGAAATGAGGGATTTTAAAAAAAAAAACTTCAGAAGTTCCAAATTTGTCAATAGATGTCGTTGAAAAGTCGTGGCTTTCACAGCCAGTTGCCAGATCAAAAATTTGTGTTCTGTGGCTGATGGTGGCTGGTCTGTGATGTGTCAAACCGTTTCTCCTGTGGTTACGCGATGTTTTGTTTTCCTGTTCTCCTCTGTTTTGTGACTATTACGACGACCCTGGCTATTCTTTCGGACTCTTGTAGCTCCTTCCCTCGACTGACCTCCGCGTGCACCCTGGATATTTGCTTGCCATTACGATTGACCCCTGCCTGTATATTGGACTTCGATTTTGTCATCACGATACCTTTGCGAGCACCCTGTGTTGATGCTGTTCGACAGACTTTGGTTACCATGGAAAAAAAGCCTAATCGTCCATGCGTTGTTAGGTTTTGTAAAAAAAATGGTACTCACCGTTTCCCTAGTGATGAACATCGACGTTCACTATGGGTTCAAGCTGTTGAACCAGCAAAGCCTGGATTTACCCTAGGAAAGCATAGCAGGATATCTATGCTCCGATCACTTCAAGCCATCCGATTTTAATAGAACACCGTTATCATTGTTACAGCCAGGTAAGTTTACCTAAAGATTTCCGAGTATGCCTAGTACGCACCATACCCGTGCTCATGAGTGCTTACTCCCACCCCCTTATCGACACTGTGACCCAGAGCTGTTTATAACGTCAGATATTACGTCTGGGGATGCCAGCCGAAAAAAAATAAAAAACGAGCCCTAAACAAATGAAGCCATTTGTTTAGGGCTCGACAAAGGTAAGCACCTTTGTGTAGGATATTTCATTCGTAAGGCGGTTTCAGTGTTAAGGTTTCTGAGCCACTACTACCTAGTGATACTATACTGCAGTTTAACAATCGAGTCTTAATATAAAGGCAGCAAGGGGAAAATTCCTTTCTACTTTGGCTCGCAAAAGGCTGAATAGAGGTAGATAAAAATAAGGTATATGCCTATTGTATTACTAAAAATGATTTCTACGGTTTAAATATCTGAAAAGAAGTAAATTATGACATTTGATGACTGAAATGACGAACGGCCGATTTTTAAATCCTCAGATAACGTATATTTTTCTGTTTATCAGAGGATTTTGGCAAAATTTGTGCCTATGAATGTCAACTAAAGGTATCTTAAAAGTCTGTTTATCGGGGGCGTGAAAAATTGCCCGTTGGTCTGGTGAATCTCTTATTTCGATTTTTATGTTATTTAATGTTGTCTTGTTTGGGGTTTTAGCCGAATATAACCTCAGTTTAAATCGTCTCCTATCAGAGTCCAACCGTAGTGCCCCTTGGCTTACGCTATAAATCTTATTTGATAGCCGATAAAGAATCAGGGTCATGGCGACTCGCGTATTTTCGCGAATTTTCTTGCTGATTCTTGTTAAATAAGGAATATAATGCAAACTAATTACAGTAGGAATCCAATTGTTGCATCCGTTTGGTTTTGTGATCCTAAACTCCTTTTATTAAGGCTTTTATTTAACTTTTGTCTCGTAAAATAGAATGGAGGAAAATCGATTATCTGGAAAATATACTGGACTATTCGTGATACTGATACTGCGTGGAAACAGAACTAAGGATTGTCATATATTAACTAAATATATTCATTATCTACCTATAACAGTTATTTCCTTAGGGCTCTCATACAATATTACTTACAAAAAATTTGCAAAAGTGTTATTTAACTACTCTAAAGCCGAGGGTAGTTGGGACGGATTTGAACCCTATGCCATGGTGATAAAATTATAAACCTTTGACGGAAAAGTGGCGTTAGCTAACGCCGTTGGTAACTGAGGGCAAAAGCATAAACAAATAATTTAGGGGTTATTTGTTTTATAGTATTTGTCAGATGTCATACACCACAAGGTATTTTTACCCTCCATTTCCGTTTATATTATCAACATCCCACATAGAAACGGGGTTTTCACAAAAACAATATTTCCAGTACTAAAGTTGAGTTATTTTCAACAATAAATATTATTTGTTCGTATGGAGAGGCTACTTGGGAAAACTTAGGTACTGTATATTATGCAACCATGGCTGGATAGTATCGAGTTAGGAAAGTTCCCATTCTCATTTTGATTGACATTCTTTGTCGATGTTCGCATTTTATGTGAATAACCATCGAATGAAGTCGATGCCGTAGTTTCTAATAAATGTGTCTTTAATGATTACCTCTTCCTTAAGTAGTTTTGAATGTGCTACATTAAACAAAATAGTAGATATATAAACCACTATTTTATGTCACGGGCATGTATTTGAATCCTGAAGGTAATGAAGGACCCCAGATTTAACTCCCGAGCGAAGCAAGGGCGTCGTTGCTCGGGAATTAAGACTGAGTCCTGAGTGCAGTGAAGGATTCAAGCATGCTCAAGACAAAGAAGCTTTATCCCCGAGGAGTATACTCTACTTTTCGCACCTCCTACGAGAAAATATAAAAAAGCAATGCTCCTTAATACATCATTTTATTAAAGTAAATTATTATGAAAAATTATGTTTAATACATTGGTCCAGTTACGCGTCTTGCAACAATCGTGGTTTATGTTTTATTTAAAATATCTTCTCTTCCATCCATCTCGACGTGGCCTGCTCGATTTTCGGATAAGTTCGCGCTCCGCCTCCCACCCCCGTCCCCGTATTCCACTAAAGAAGACTTTGAGGCCATAGCAATAAGAACTATGAGCAGGTGAGCACTTTAAACCTTGTAGTGATCTAGGTTGTGATATATAATGAAATTCAGTACAACTTTATGCCACCGCTGAAGCCTAGAGCTAAAATGACTTGCTTTAGGTAAGCTTTGTATGATATATAAAGTGTCATTTTCGAGCAGTTGGAGCGAAAACTCCTTAATTCATTATTTCTCTATTGCACACACCGAAAATTACAACATATATTTTGTAAGATATCTACTTTCTTACATGATATCTCTTTCTAAAAAATTAACCCTATATAGGGATAGAGGTAGGTATAGTCAATCAAAACTTGTTACTCAATTTCCGAGTCTGGCAATTCGTTTTTGGATGCTTGTTAGTGAGTTAGTTACAGTTATTCAATCAACTATGATATATTTGGAACGAGATGATACCGATAAAGTCTGGGATGTGAGTCTGAAAATATAGATCTGAATCATAAAATTTTATTTAACAAATAATAATAATACCTTGTACACTATTGACACGCATTGATCGAGCCCCAAACTAGGATTCCCTGTATCTTGGGTACTAGACAACGATACACATACTTATATAGATAAATATTATACTTAGATAGATAAACAACCATGACTAGGGTACAAACATCCGTTCTCATCAAACAAAATATTTGCCCCTATCGGGACTCGAACCGGGGACCCTTGGCTTCGTAGGCTGGGTCACTGCCGACTCGGCCATTCGGGTCGTCGGCAATTTGAGATGATTTCGCCAGTATGGGAACATATATGCGGTAATAGTGGAGTGTAACGATGTCTTCACAATACTCTGCAAATTATGGAAAATATTGAGCGATTTTTCAATAGGTAAGTAAAGTATTAATTATCGGACGACGAATATTTCAATAGTTCGTAAAAACAATATTATTTTTTTACTCATCAAAGCGCATCAAAGTCTTATTGTCTTTGGAAAGTTAGTGTGTTTCATTCTTTTGAATCGATCCGATTCGATCGATCAATCGGTTTGATTGATTGATTTGTTGAATGTTGTTGTTGAATTGTTGATGAAAAGAATAATGAAGAACTTAAAGGAGATCTAGCTACCGAAGGAGGAGGTGAACCTAAAAAAGTGAAAAGAGGAAATATATATTTAAAAAAAAATGTTACTTCATTCACTGTCCCTGTCCTGTGTCAGTGGGTATTGTTCCGAGTTCTCTGCGTTTTTCCATTTCCAGTAATTATCGACGACTTTGCTTCTTGTATTTTGGATTAAGGACATTTTCTTTGCGATTTGGTTGGATTTATTATTGAAACGACGACATCTGCTTAAAATCACGGACTTTGATTTTTATACGATAGGACCTCTTTCTCAAAAAACAAGGAGGTAACAATAGTAGTTTGTTACACAAGGAGTGAAAGAGAGCTATTTCGGACAAAGATCCAATTTGGAGCGCAAACGGCGCTAAGGATCGAGTCTACCCGAGATATTTAGCATATAGTGGCAATTGAGTGAGTTGAATCCAATAGAACTGGTTTGGGCACAGGTCAAGTCTTACGTAGGAAGAAATAATAAATCTTTTAAAATGGCAGTAATAAAAAATTTGCTAAAAGAAGGATTGGCGAGAGTCGGAGCAGACCAATGGACAAAATGCGTCGGTCACGTTCAAAACGAAGAGGAAAGGATGAAAAAATTAGACGGCCTTATGGATGTGGCTAGCGACGCTGTAACTCAGAGTTTTATTATAAATGTGACCGATGATGACACATCAAGTGATGATGAATCTGTCACAAGCGAATGACGCGCGTCAGGTTGGGATATTTCTCTATCTTCGGTTATTTTCTAATCTACTAAATTTTCTAAAACAATTTAATTAAGTTTTTTAGTATGATGCTAGAGCTCGTCTAAGCTGAAATTACGCGCCCCACTCCTTGGTTTTGTACTACTAATAGAAAAAAATCGATCGAAAATCGACAGCGAACTATCTATATCTATATCTCTTTGATCAATGTCTTTGACATCAGTGTAGGTACAACACTCAAATCTCGCTCAATCATAGACAACTGTCAACTGTCATTCTGTTTACATTATTATGAAATGCTATTGAAATGGAGTATAGTTCCAAATTTACATTTCGCTAATTTCCAAGACCATATTTCTTTGAAACTCGTATTGAATATATTTTTTTGTAATCAGGCATTTTGAAGGCATCAATTCAAGATCGCTTTTTTCTTCATTCATGTTCTCTGTTTTATATGTTAAAATATGTAGCCTTTAATGTACATATTGATAGTCATTAACAATATTAACTACACAACGAAAACTTCGTCAAATATTTACGGAAAATGGCGAGCTTGTCTTGTTTTTTTGGCGCGCTGGGTGTAAAAAACGGCACTGGAAAACCACTAAACAGCCTATAAAATTAATAATTAAAAACACAAATAATGTTTTGGGTTTGCAAAACTAATTTGGTAATGTCGATCTCAACGGCCTCAATGAGTTTTTTTTTCTCCCCCCGTCGTGATGGACCCTGCCGCTTAGGAGGCAACCCTTGGTTGTTTAAGGTCGAGGGCTGCAGTCTGCACCTTACTGTTCATCTTCAGGCTTGTTGGAGTCGGGCAGTTAGAAAGGTACTAGCTATCACTTCCAAAGCTGCTGGTGGCGACTACGTCAGCCATCAGATGATCCACAGCGTCCCTGAAGAGTTGCTTCCTCCAATTACCTACAATATCAACTACTCTCTATCTGTTCGTTCCTTTCCCAGTCTGTGGAATAAAGTACTTGTCAACCCACTGCCCAAAATTCTAACCCTTCAAAGATATCTAAGGTCCATATCTATCTTACCCTTTCTCTCCGAAGTCCATGAATCCAATTGGAATCAAATTTGAATTTGAATTAAATTAATAACTTATAGAATAGAATCGGAATTATGTGATTAAAATTAGATAACACTTCAGAATTGTATAATGTGAAAAGAAAAAAGATAATGTAATGTGAAAGATTACGGCATAAGGTAGTCAAATAAAAAATATTTTTTTAAGTTAGAGATTTCTTCAAATTATAACCAAGGGCATAACAATGATTTCAAAGTGCTGCTTCCTCAGCCTTCTGCTGTAGTATTAAAAATCAGCCTTACTAGTTTTAGCAATCGAAGGGGTGGTGGGATGTTATTCCAGCACTTGGTGGCGGAATAACATCCCATTTTAACATATTTAAAACTGCCACGGAAAGCTGCTCTTTTGTGTTGAGGTATTAAGAGATAAAGAGCGACTCTCTGGGACAAACACCAGGTGAGTTCATCATAAAGATAAGGCGGTGTTCTCGTCCGGACAACCTCAAATAGCTACATTGAATAATAAAGATTCTGTGTAGCTTTCGAACGTAAAATATTTGCCTTATTTAAAAAAGGAGTGACGTGCGTTCGAGGAGGAATCACGAAGCAGAACCTGACACAGGCGTCTTGTACTCTTTGTATGAGTTTTTGCTTTAAAGAAAAAGTTAAGTGATAACATGTTAGTCATGGTGCTAGCCCTATTTGACTTCATCAATGCCTTCAACTGCATTGAATTTACCATTCTTGTCGCTGTTTTGAGCTCACTGAATGTCTCCTTTCACGTTGATAACCGGTTCGAATCATACCTTTGAGATCGTCAGCAAAGTATTAAACCTTAAGAGACTGAAACTCAATGGTGTGATCTTTCCTCAGGAGTGCCTCAGGGTGCCTCTCTCCTCTTCTATTTTCAGTCTTTATCAACTCAGTCTCCGACCTCCTCTCCTATTTGTATCATCTGTACGCAGATGATCTCCAGATTTATTTCCACTTTTCCTCATGCGATGTAGTTTTGTCTGTGGAGACACTGAATGCTGACCTCAAGAATGTGAAATACTCAAAGAATGGGCCTCATCATACGGGCTGTTGGTGAACCCGACCCGACTCAACGTTAAGTTGTAGGTCCGGGCAGCTACATACATATGCCTTTTCCCGGAGGATGGGTAGGTAGAGACTAAAGACCTCCACTTGCTATGATCCCGGCATATGTCTCTCGCTTCCTCAATATTCATAAGTATCTTCATACAAGCTATACTAATTTGCCCCTTCTCTAATAAATCGCCAATTTGGTTTTTGTAAGACCTTCTTGGGTGCCCTCGTCTGACGGCCCCATTCACACCCGATGTATAGATCTGTTTTGTCAATCTCTTTACATTCATCCTTTCAACATGACCAAACGATTTAATCTCTTGAACACCAGCGGTAATTTAACTTCAACAAAATATGTGTACCTGTCAGCTGTTCAGCTCATGCTCAGCCTGCGAAAGGTGTTGAGCCAATAATTTCATGTTTATTGTTTATTGTAAATAATACTCTTCCTTTTCAAACAGTAACATTCACTTGGTACGTAAATTAGTTATCATATTAATTCTATAGGATGATGATAAAATAAATAGATAACGGAATGTGGATTGCATGTATTTAACCTCTTGAATAACACGTAACACCACGTTCCGTTCCGTTATAGGTTTAAATTGTATTAAACCCTCGGTTTTTGAGAGATTAAGTTGACCTTTCTCTATTCTTGACACTACATCTTCTTTCGAGCCATAGCTTTCCTTTATTACTTCATTCTTCAATCTATCTTTCAATGTTACGTTACACATACTCGTACTCCTCAACGACCCTAAATACTTAATTCAAACAATTATCCATGAAAAGATTAAACAGCCATGGCGGTGTCACACAGCCCTGTCTTACACTACGTTTGATGTTAAGCCAGCTTGTGCTAAGCTACATTGATCCTGACAAATGCACTGGTGTATTCATAAAACGACGTCAGTGTACGTTAGTTATCAGTTATGATAGTGTGTCCCACAAATCATTACTCTCCTCACATTTTATCATAAAAAGGTGAGAATGAACACTGAACAGCTTGACTGAGTGTCGATTTTTGCGAGGCTACAGTGGCATGCAGCGCTTGTTGGTGCGGTATGCACGCTATTCGTTATAGACAACTACTTATTCACGAGCAGGCACCAGCTGCTAGTGGGCGCAACGCATAGCACGGTAGGGCGCCGGCTGTCTCCGCTGGCAAGCTCGGGACAGCCTCAACGTCTTGTTGGATCCAGAACCGCTGAATGATCTGTTTAGCGACATAATTACTGATTTGCGCGAGTAATTTCTGAATGGTTTATCCACCGCTAATTGGCTTAATAAAGACTGTCTGGAAGTAGTGGGCCGGGGTAGGTGAAGGACAAAGGGAGTGAGCGAAGCGAAGCCCCCTTCATCCTTCGTGTAAGGTTAAACGTGTAAGAACAAAAACATCCAACACTCCTTTTGTATTTTATGTTACTCAAATTGTCGAATGTTTTCAAGTAAGATTTCTAGTCCGCAATCGATAATTTTGTCAGACGAAGCCCGTATTTCAAGTCGCGCTCATGTCGCTATTCAGAAACTGGATTTAGAGTCGTACTGTTGTTGTTGTGGGGGAAAGCAGCGGATATTCAAACTATTTTTATTTTACAGAAAAGAGCAATTCGAGCAATTTATAATTTAAAGCAAACAGACTCCTTAAGAGAGCTTTTTAAAGAAGTTGACATACTAACTGTAGCTAGTCAATTTATTTTCGAAAATATAATGTATGTACGCAAGAACTTTACAACATTTTCCAAAATTAGCGATAGCTGTAATGTTTACCTAAGAAATAATCACAGACTAGTTGCGCCCCGGTTTAGACTCGCGAAGTTTAGCAATTCTTTCAAGGGTTCTTCATTCTCTACAATAAGATTCCTCTGGAGCTTTTGAAATTGCCATTCAATTTAATAAGCATGTTAAAGCAACTTTGTCGAAAAAGGGATATTACAATGTTCAAGATTACTTAAATGTTGGGACCGTACGGGGTTAATCTAGCTCAACACAGTCCTTGCTGTTCACATTTTTCCCCACAGTGGTCCAATGAAGAGAAGAGACAAAAAATGACGTTTGCTAAATATATGTTAATATCGATAGTAATAAATAAATTTGACTTCGACTTTGACTTTGACTCTGTACGTATAAATACTAGCCCTAAACAATATCATAACCATAATCTCTTTATTGCACACAAATCATACAAAAAACAAGAGTTACATAAAAAGGTGTACAAAGGCGAGCTTATCTCAAATAAGAGATCTCTTCCAGCAATCCAGGTTAACATGGGAAAAGTTGATGGTTGGGCATGGCTAGACCTATGTGTACAATATACAATATGCAGTTTATCAGTTTGCAAACATAGAGGTGTAGGGACACAGGTTAGTCATGTCAGCAGTTTTAGTCGTAAGCTCAGTACCCAATAGAACTCAGGCGAGTCGGTCGTGTAATCGTGTTATTTACCTGTTACGATTTCAAATACATCGGATTTACTCACTCAATTAATTGTTTACTTTCAACCAACAGGAGAGCCCAATTACCTGTTAGGAACACATAAATAGGAGTGTAGTAGAAACCCGATAACTGGTGACCCCGAGAACTTTGAACTTTACGCCCAGTGACTTTTACGACCAGTGAATACTTACCTACAACTACTCGCGCGTTCTTGCGAAGTGTTACGCGTTCAGTGCATTGTTATCACGGTGATTCAAGATGGCTACTGGAGGGACACCCGCGATGCCAACGGCAGGAACCGACAACGATAACGACACCAGGCTGAGGGATTTAGCGGCAATCTCATTATCATCCAAGATTGCCGACTTCTGGCAAGATCGTCCCTCGCTGTGGTTTATGCAGGCGGAGGCCATGCTGGCATCCCAGCATTTGTCGGATCAAGTAAAATTTAATTTGATAATAACCAAACTTAGCAAGGAGGCTATATCGCATCGTTAGTGATATACTGCTATCACCACCACTCTTACCTCTTTCAACTACTTACTCTTTCAACGCGTATGAAAGATTTGGCGAGGAATAAAATGGGTGACGACACCCTTAGTGTGTTATGGCAAGGTCATTTACCTACATCTCTCAGAACTGTACTAGCTGTGACGAATATTAAGGATTTGGAGAACCTAGCTCAGATTGCTGACAAAATCATGGAAAATTAAAACCACTTTTCGTCGCCGAAATGAGCAGCAATCAGACACCAGACTTGTCTGCAGGTTCAGCTAGAGACCACGCTACATCTAGCAGTGATACGGAGAAGATTTTGAAGGAGATTGCCAAGCTTAATCTACGGATCAACAATCTGAAGACAGCCCTGATTGGCTTTGCTACTACCATTTTAAGTATGGAGAGAAAGCCGTCAAGTGTGTCGACCCATGCAATTGGAAGAAACAGGGAAACTACATGGAGCCGTTGGAACATCATCAGCAATACAAGTCTTTTTAATAGACTCCGGTGCGAATGTGTCAGTGTTGCCTAATCTAAGGAAGTTCGGTACCAGTGATTTAGATCAGAGGTATACGCTATTTGCGGCCAACGGCAGTGAAATCAGAACATACGGAACAAAGACTTTGACATTAGACTTAGGTCTAAGACGTTCATATAAATGGACTTTCGTAATTGCAGACGTTAGACAGCCCATACTGGGAGCTGATTTTTGAGTCATTACTGTCTATTGATTGTGTGTGTATTGACAGCTGTGTGTATGTCACGACAGTAAATCGCACGTATAAAGATGTGATCAATACACGAATTTGTTATTTTACCACCTTTTGTTTCCACACGCGTGTACTGCGTAATCCCACAGTATAGCCCTTTGTCACACATAGCATTAAGATATGTCGTGCGCACCGAATTTCGTTTAAACAAATCAATGTTCATATCGCCAATTAAAATATAAGAGTACGTAGATTGCGAAGTTTCTATAACTCGCGGTAACTCAGCAACAAACGATGATTCACTTAAATGAGGAGGCCTATACACTGCACACATATTAGCCCTGAATTTATCGGGTGTTTCTATTTCGCCTAACACACACTCAAAATACAAACTTGATACTGGATACCTTGTGAAGTTTAAACTGTTGTGTATATAAACTATAACGCCTCCTCCTTTTTGCTGGGAACGTAGCTGTGAATACATGTCATAGTTTTGTAGTTGAAACAAGTTTTTGCATGTATCTTTTATATTTACTTCTGTGAGCACAACAATATGCACAGTGCGTGCGCTAGTCGAGACAATATAGTCCAATTGGTCAAAGTTTTTTAGCATTGACCGAATGTTGACATGTAGTATACATAGATTGTGATCGTTCTTGAAATCAATATTATTCATAAATGAGTTCCAATTGCTATAGGTATTTTCTTGAATTTCCGAGTATGGGTTATCCATTTTTTTTTTGTTAGTCTGTATATATTGTTGAACCATTATTCTTACAATAACTAGGTGTAGGTTTATTCCATAGTTGGTACTTTAGATGCAAGGTACTCGATGTCACTCTCACATCTAATGGTGAATACTTTTTTGTTATCAGTCTGACGTACGAGAATCTTCCCATTTTTGTACCAAACGTACTTATATAAGCCCGTTTCTTTTAGACTATTTTTAGTCTTCCACAGTAAAAATGACGTATGAGGCGTAAGGAGTTCTCTAATAAATATTTTATTTTTTTCGCTCAAGCCAAGGTGTTCGCCTGTTAAGTTGGTGGTTTTTGAAGACTGGAGCCAATTGTCACGGTGACCGTCGCGTAGCTGGACAATTATAGTCGATGATGAAATCGTTTTTGTAGTACCCTGCTTTTTGTAGTTTTTTTTGCGATAGGCTTTAATGATCGAGTCTGGGCTGATTTTGAGCGAACTGCAGATAGTTTTACATACATCTTGTACATTTTCATTGTCCTTTTCTGACACACCACATATTTCGACTTGGTCTAATAGCTGGTTTTGCTCTAATGTTGAAAGTCTTTGTTCTAGTGCCTCGTTCCGGATTTTCAAGTTTTTACATACATTTCTCAAGTCATTACACTGATTTTCCAATTCCTTGCCTTGCTTGAGAAACGATTGGATTTTTAATTCGTAATCATCAATTTTATCAGATAGGAACTGCAGCGATGTCTGCATTTCAATGCGTATTGTTTCACGTACTTCACGACGAATATCCATAAGAATTTGGTTGGAGATACTGCTGGTTAAAATTTCAGTGTCGGTGTTGTCGTCATCCTCGGCTTCTGGTAAGATGCATGAAAAGCGTTTCGGTCTGGCGGTGCCTGTACACGTACGACATTTCCAATCCACTGAGTCGGTTTCTTGTAACACACTTAGTTGATCATTTGTGATGGACATACACGACGCGTGAAACCATTTATTGCATTTATTACACAATATTCCAGGAGATTTTTTGTTAATTAGCTTGGTACACTTAGCACATTTCATTTTTACGGTAGTTGCGAACTATGCGTAGACGCACTGATATGTTAATCGCGACGCGTTCGAAGCGGATGAGTGTCCGCGAGCGACTACGACGTACTTACTGTCGGATAAAAAGATCTTTACCCGAGTCGACATAAATAGAGCTTACCATTGTATAAGCGTGGCTCCAGAGGACATTGAGAAGACTGCAATTATAACCCCCTTTAGATTATTCGAATTTCCCAGATTAAGCTTTGGGTTACGTAATGCAGCTCAAAGTTTCCAACGTTTTATGAATCACACGGTATTGCAAGGGTTAGATTTTCAGTTTTGTTATATCGACGATGTGATTATTGCAAGTAGGGACGAAAAAGAACATAGAGAACATCTAGAACAACTTTTTAAAATATTCAGTAAATACGGGTTAACTATCAACTTATCAAAATGTGAGTTGGTCAGACTAAGGTGAGTTTTCTGGGTTTTGAAGTCAGTGCAGACGGACTTCGGCCACTTCCAGAGAGGGTTGAAATAATTAAGAATTTTCCTAAACCAAAAACTGTAGAAGAATTGCGTAGATTTCTTGGGATGATAAATTTTTATAGACCTCATATACCAGATGGTGTTAATATTTCAACTTCCGTTGAGTTCTATGTTACCTAAGACCAAACGTAAAGACAAAACACATTTGAATTGTAGTGCAGAAGCTGACGAAGCTTTCTTGCAATGCAAAACAAGTCTTGAGAACGCTGTGTGTTTGTCGTTCCCGGACGCTAACGCTCAACTTGCAATAATGACAGACGCGTCAAGTAATAGAATAGGTGCTGTGTTACAACAAAATTGCGATGGGCAATGGCAACCGTTATCATTCTTTTCTAGGAAAATGAGTCCTACTCAGATGAATTACAGTACGTATGATAGATACATTTATACAGAGCTGTTGGCAATATATGAAGCTATTCGCTATTACAAAAACTTGGTAGAAGGGCGGCCGATCGTAATTTATACAGATCATAAGCCGATTACTTATGCCTTTACTAAGATGTTCAGCGATAAAGAAACTCCGCGACGAACACGTCAACTCATGTACATAATTGAATTCACGACAGATATCCGACACGTCGTAGGTAATGAGAACGTGGTAGCGGACGCCTTATCGCGCATAGAGACAATACAATGCCCCACTCAGATTAATTACGACGAATTAGCGAATGCTCAAAGGTTAGATGCAACTTTGAAAGAGTTGTTGCGTGGCAATAATGAGAAATTGAGTTTTAAAAAGTTTTGTTTACCAGGTAGTAACGTGTTGATAATTTGTGAGACATCAACCAACAAGGCCAGGCCATACTTACCAGAGGAATTTCGTCGCATAGCTTTTAATAGTGTTCATGGTCAAAGCCATCCCGGAATCCGTACCTCGCGAAAGCTAATTGGGGAAAGATTTTTTTGGGAAGGTATGAACAGTGACGTAGGTAAATGGTCTAAAACCTGTTTAATGTGTCAGAAATGTAAAGTGCATAGACATACAGTTTCAACATACGGTAAAATTTCTAGTGCGGCACGTTTCGAGCACGTGCATGTGGATATAGTAGGTCCGTTACCTACCACAGTAGACGGGTATAGGTACCTAGTTACAATGATAGCTAGGCAAACGGGTTGGCCCGAAGCCCTTCCGGTTAAGGAAATTACCGCTGAAATAGTAGCGCAAACTTTGTTTAGCTCTTGGATAGCGCGTTTCGGTTGTCCTGTACGCTTAACCTGCGATCAAGGGAGACAGCTCGAAAGCTGTGTATTTATGAATTTATCAAAGTTAATGGGTATAGAGAAGATTAGAACGAGTCCATACCATGCTCAATCGAATGGGCAAGTTGAAAGATGGCATCGAAGTCTTAAAGCTGCACTTAAGTCTATATTAGATAAGGGTAGTTGGGTAGATCATCTACCAGCCGTTTTACTAGGATTGCGGGCAGCCTACCGGTCAGATTCGGGAGTAAGCGCTGCTGAATTTACTTATGGACAAAATTTAAGACTTCCGGGCGATTTTTATGACGAATCAACCATTTTGACAGATAATGGTTATGTTTATGCTTGTAGGTTACGCGAAACGATAAGTAATCTGAAACCCAAGTCCGAGAGCTCTAGAAACAATCAAACATTTTTTATTCATAAGGATTTAAAGTCTTGCTCGCATGTGTTTGTTCGTAATGATTTGGTAAAAAGATCTCTTCAAGCTCCGTATGAAGGACCGTATCCGGTTATCCAGAGATACGATAAAGTGTTTTTAATCCAGTTTTCATTGCGGGAAGGAAGAATTTCGATAGATAGGCTGTAGCCCGCTTTTATGTTAAATGAACAAACACATGAGAGTAACGTAACTTCTAGCAATAATGTGTCTAAAAATACTTTAGTTAAAAAAGTGAAGTTCAACGTGAACCCAAATAAATCTCACGACAATGCCGCGGCGAGTCACGTAGTCATTTCGCAATCACCTGCTGACGTACAGCAGCCCGCTCAAACTCGTGTAACGCGTAGTGGCAGAATAGTTGTGCAGCCTCAACGATTTATTTAGGTTAACATGTAGATCTTGTAAGTTAGTTATAAGTTTTAAACAGATCTTGAAATCATTTGAACACACTGTTTCATTCGAACAAGTACATTTTGATAATCTTTATATACAATTATATATAAAATGGGAGGTCAATCAAGTAAAACAGTGGAAAACGGACATAACACTGTGACAGCCCAAGCTGAAATCAATATGTCTGGAATACAGAGCATGCAGTCTCAGTTAACCTATTTCACTGTTGCTATGGTGATACTTATCTGCATCCTGACACTCGTGTTGGTGCGTTGTATGGTGAAATCATTCAGAGAAAGAATGGACAAGTGGATTGCAAAAAGAGTACGAAAAATTGTGTCAGTTGGAGGAAAAAGTCACGATGGGACCTCAAATATTGTTATCTCTTGAAACAGTGAAATGTGTTGATTTTTATTTTAATGTGTATATTGTAAGATTTTGTGTGAGTAAGGATCCTAATTACTTAAAAAATAAATGAAAAGTCAAAATAATATCAACCTGTATAATGTTTAAAAAAAAATTAGTCATTCAAATCTCACCTGCATAATGTTCTATTACAAAATATTGAATCCATAATTATAATTTAATTTCACGTTTACATAGTTGCGATAAAACATTGTTTTATATAGAGACGAGGCTCCCTATCATATTTCATTACTTTCACAGTAGTCTGAATCATCATTTGATTGTACTATGCTAACCAGTACAACTACATAGAAGTCAAGTTAGAGAGTTTAAAATGTTATTTTTTTTTTGGTTTATATAATTACTTTATTTTTAAAAAAAATGGAAGGGAGTACTGTAGGGACACAGGTTAGTCATGTCAGCAGTTTTAGTCGAAAGCTCAGTCCCCAATAGAACTCAGGCGAGTCGGTCGTGTAATCGTGTTATTTACCTGTTACGATTTCAAATACATCGGATTTACTCACTCAATTAATTGTTTACTTTCAACCAACAGGAGTGCCCAATTACCTGTTAGGAACACATAAATAGGAGTGTAGTAGAAACCCGATAGAGGCATATGCCTCTATGTTTGCATATGCCTATTTCCGTAGGGGTGGCAGTGTAGAGTTGTTGCCTCAGGTCATTGCCCACATTTAGCCAGTTATTCAATACTCCTATTTGCATCACAGGGAGCTACCCCATCACCGCTGTTATAGAGATATGAAGGTTCCCTCACGATATTTTCTCCGAACGTTACCGGAGTTAATATTAAACTATATTCGCTGTGCGTAAACTCTGGTGTGACAGGTGAATTAATACGTTTAGCCTCAGATGTTGTGTGTGGTAAATGGCAACATGATTGCAATATTGTGCTTTGTGATCCGACACAAATCAGGAGCAGTAATACCCAGGCATTAGAGCTTTGATAACAGATTATAATTATTATCTTAATCTTGACATCAGCTAAGATCACTTTAGCCGCTCTCCTCCGTTTCTGTGGCTCTGACCTCTCTCTCAATCACCCCTCCTTACCCTATGCGAGAGAGAAAATAGCACGCTAATAGCCAAAGAATCTTGACGCGGCCTGTAACAAAGGTTTAATTAATTATCAAATTCAATCCTTGGAAAACGTGTTCTAATCTGAATGTGTTAATGTGAGTAAATATTGTAGGGAGTAAACACCAAATACAATATCTGCAGGATCACACGACAGTCCCAAGTTAATTTAAAAAATATATATGCTGAGCCAGGTGTAAAAAGCAAGAACAAATAACCCGACTGTCTTTTCAATACCACATACAAATTTATTAATGCACCTGATTACTTACATGGAGTATGAAAATAGCTGTACGCATAACTTTTTCAACTACATTTAGCCTGCTTAAATCCAAACTTTTGGTATTTCACTAAAATGATATTATAGCCTTTGCCACTCTCACGGTCTGTACAAAGCCTACGATACCTCATTCGTTAAAATCTGTCAAGCCGCTTGGTCCGTAGAGGACATACATTCATACATATAGGTGCATAAGCTCGAAAAACAATACCCTCCTTCTGGTGCAGTCTGGTAAAAATGTGGCAAGTTGACATTTACTATATACGTGTAAGTGGATCTTTGAAAAGGGAAGCTATATCTCACTTTAGGTAGATAAGAATAAGAATTATTTTGTATTTTGGTCGTAAAATTCCGTTATCAAGCGGCAGAAGCACAAAAGCAAATACGTATTTCAAAAGGTTCTATTCCACCCAAGCAGCACGGAAGTGTCGTCAACGTCCATAAACCAGCCTATTTAGAACTTAGAGTTCTATATGAAACGTATAAGAGTGTCAGAAAAAGCTTTTAGTCGTATAAAAGTGTTTTGTCGGCTATTATACAGCTCAAGCTGTATAAAAAGATTATAAAGGAATTTTCGTGGGTTTAAGGTGCAATAACTGAATATTCGAACTCTACTATAAAACTTTAAGTGTTGTGTGACACCTTAAAGCTACTTTTATCATTAAAGCTGTACATGGGCTGTATTTTGCATGTAATCACTTACTTATTACAGCTCATAGTGTTATAATAGTATCGATAGACACTTGTTACTGTACAAGGGTATAAGACAACTCCGTTCTAGAACTAATTCTTATGGAGTTATTCTACACTCTTGTAATTACAGTAGCTTTATTAACTTCTATTAGGGAGAGTATTATAAAACTAAAACAATAAATTACAGCTATAATACAGCTTTAGGCTGTATTACTGACAGGTGATCAATTTGCTTGGAATCGTGTGAATATAGACAGTCGGGTTAAAAGTTAATTATGTGGAAGAAAAGGAAAAGAATTGGTGCAGTGAAGAGAAGGATTGCAAGGGCAATCGCAAATAACAATGATGAAACATCGTTTATTGAGGAAGTAAACGATGTACGGACAAACCAAAGTCAAGCGTTGCCATCGACATCCAGTGAAGGTTCCGTATGAAAAATTGTAGACAAAGATGAACAGAATAGTGATGTCGAATGTTCCGGACCTAATAACGACGTTTCTTCGTGCAGCAGCGCAAGTAGCTCAAGTGATGATGAAGATGAGTTTTCAAAAAATATATTGTTTCGTCAGCGAATAAAAGAATGGGCTATAGAAAAAAATATATCTCAAGTAGCACTTAATGATTTAAGTACAATTATAAATAGCAGATTTCCAGAGATATTACCACGCGACACTAGAACAATTTTACGTACCGTAAAAGAGATACGTATAGAAACTATAGAGCAGGGTGAATACTGGCATAATAGCATCACTGATTCTCTAAAGAAATCATTAGAGAAATGGATTGATGTTCCAACCAAAGTGACTTTAAATTTCAATTTTGACGGTCTGCCCATATTCAAGGTATAGGTATTTCTGCCCTTGTTTCTTCGGCCTCAGTGTCACTGTTTTCCACCATGACATCTAATTCTGTGAGTGCTTCTTCGTATGATCCTATTGACGGTCTTTTCACGGTGCATTTTGAATAAGACCAATTACTTGCGGGTCTCGAGTTTCTATCCTTCACTAGTTTGGCATCTATTCGTTTTCTTGGCCATCTCAATACATTTTTTGATTCCCACGCGCTTGGTATAATGCAAAGTTGTTTCTGTCCTTTCTCTATCGTCTCTATTATTTTAAATGGCATTGTTATCTGAAAAAAATATTAAAACTCATTATGATACACTCTAACGCAATATTTTTTTGTTCACATAAACCCATATAAAATAAAACTGAAGTTTTTGCTAACCACTTCCAAGTAACGTAAGAAAGACTACCTACGATGACACACCGAAGGAGAAAAATAAAGGAAATGCCTTCTTTGCCTTCGTATAATAAATTGCTTGGCAAGTTAAAATATTGATTAACGGCTAAAGGTTTTTAATTTCTTCTAAGCATCTCTAAAGAGAATTACAAGGCTATGCATGATGAACCAATAAACAGCCTAACGAGTAAAAATATTCTATTAAAAAGCTGATTAAAAGCCAAAGGCTGTATAAAAGACTCTACTTATAACGTAGTACAGCTAGTTAGACTATAATGGTGTTCAAATATCGTTAAGGCTGTTTAACAAATTGTCGCCATTTTCGAATGTATGAAAATATATTTAAAAAGATAATATAATAAATACTTGACAATATTAGGTAATAACTCAAGTCGTTTCATAATTACCAACTCAAATAATTATGATTTTGCCCTCATATCTATTACTTAAAATATATTGTATTATTTTAACCTCAAAATCAAATACTACTTCCCGCTAATTAATATTTAGTTTTACTGTTTCTTAATTATTATGCTAGGGCGTGAAAATTATGCCATAAATCTCACATAGGTATACAATAAATATAAATCTGCAAGTCAATACTGACGCAGAATGATGTATAGTTCACCATATAAACTAATCTATAATAATATTTACTTGGTACTATTTACAAATGGTTTCCATATTACATATAAACTATAACATCAATCTTTATCTTACTTACCTTATGATCAGCAGCTCGGAGTTCCTGGCGCAACCTCGTTGTAAAACTAAAACTGAGTGTTGGTTTATTTTTACACCCAATATAGGCTCTTATAAATATAATGGTTTATTTTTATACCAAATAACAGCTTATGGTTTCTTTTTACACCAAATGACAGCTCTAATACAGCTATGGTTTCTTTTTACACCGAAAAACAGCTGAAATACAGCTAATGGTTTCCTTTTATACCGAATAACAGCTCTAATACAGCTCTAATACAGCTTTTGCACTATTTTACAGCACATGTAACGCCTAAGGCTGTATAATTTGTGGCCCTTTTGCCCTTATAAGGGCTGTATATAAGCATTCTTACCCTTTATACAGCCTAAATGTAAGCTTCAATACAGCTCTTAGTTTAAAAAAGATCTAATATACAGCTTCTTTACAGCTTAAATGCTGCTTGGGCAGTTTTCAGCCTGACGAACTTTTATTGAAAATAAATCATTCAAGACTCGAATAAAATTTATTCATTCCCGGCGGTTTCTCTTTTCTTTATCTTGCCCCTTAGAGTAGTTAGTACTGGATCCGACTTCCGCATGAAATTAACTACAAACAGAAAGTCAAATTATTTTGTCTGGACGGGGTACAGTATCTACGAATCATACTCAATTAAAAAAATATTTAGTAATAATTAATCTATCGCAGTTGTGAAAGAAATTTATGATTTTTCATCGAATAACCCAATTCTAATGAAACATATCTAAGAAACAAAGCTTGAAATTAATAAACCTATAATGAAAACAAACGTATTTCACACCATTCCCATTTTTTTCTTATTATTTAAATCGCATTCAAATAAGTTTACCCATTTGTACACCGGTAATGGCAAATATTTGTGTGATGAGCATGAATATTTGTTTCTTAGTCTTGGAAGTTTTCTATGTATTTACATAAGTATTTATCTGTATTAAATATATCGTCATCTAGTGCCCGCAACACAAGTCTTGGTGAGGTTACTATTAGCCTAGTTCGATCTAAGAGAGCCCTCTAATATTTATTTATTTATTATTATTTATTCAAGACCTACAAGCACGATGCCACGGAAAGACACACAGAGGCTTCAAAAATACAACACCTCTCCTTTTTGCTTCGGGGTTAAAATAATTACGAATGAAGGCATCGTCAGCGCAGGGTCAAGCAGATGGATGCCGCTTCCGTTTCTAATTGTTCTGAGTCTTGCTCCTAAGAGGCTACCTCTTAGAGTTCTGATCTAATTGCGAGTCAGTGGCGGTAGAATGGCAATTGTGCCATTTATTGCATCTGATGGAACTTCGTGGAATTGTGACCTTTATTGATATTGAAGATTTTCACGCTGATTATTTTGCCCCAACAAATCATGATGAATGATGTATAATAAAAACGGTTTCATTGCGAAAGTACAGCGCGTTAAGTTTATGTTTTATTAAAATATGCAAAATTACAATGAAATCAACCTTTCAAAATAATAAGATAAACATAGTATAAGAAAGAAAAAGAAATACATGGTAAAAATGAGCCAGATCGCTGCCTTTGTCGCTTTTCTTCGTGACCAGCAAGCTGATGGCGAAGCTCAGCCGTTGCCCGAGGTAGGCTCCAGACCTCCGGTCATTGGAGGCTCGACGAGGCGCAATCAAAGTTCTTTCAACCCCTGGACCGATGGTTTCTACTATAAAAGGCACACATATGTAGCCTTGTCCGAGGTAGAATCTAGGTATACCTATAATTTAGTAACTATACCATTCATTTACACACAGTTTTAAAAGGGTAACCTGACGTGATGGTATTGTGGCAAGAATGACAGAAGCGTCTTAATACAAAACCTCGAATGCACAGGTAACTACTTAAAATTTGACGGACACCCAATTTTGGCGTTGGCTCTCGTTACGGAATAGACACAGACAGGAATAATTAGACAAGAAGTTTAACTTTATTTGTGCAAAAAAATAAATATCTTTAGCTTAAATAAAGATTAGTTCAAAATTAAAAGTAAACACCGCTTAAGGCCGAAAGAACACATCTTTCGGCCTTAAGCGGTGTAATTACAATAAAGATAAATCAATGATCAGCATCCGCCAACTGCTTTGTCAAAAACTTAAATATGTCATGCACACATACACATATATACACACATACACACTAAGAAAATAAACCGCTCCTGACCATAGAGTTGTTACCATCATGATAAGGGCGATGAACTCTGTAACAGATGATTAAAGCAGCGTCCGATACATCTGCGCTCGTTACTATATAGTCTAACTCTGGCGCGGCATACACGGCCGCACGCGCGGCACACGTGTTGTGCGGCTGCTGGCAGTCCGTGTCTACTGGGTGGTGGTATTCTGTTATGCCCTTATTGCAGCCAGTGCATCAAACCAGGCCCTGTTATGTGTTGTGTGACCCTCCGAGTTGAGTTATTATAACCTATTTATCTGCAGGAAATTGGGTACAGAGAAAGTCAAGAATGACTCCCAGATTTAATCGCATTAACCCGTCACGTGATTGGCTCTGGGCCGTGTAGAAGTGGCTCGGGTGTCAGGCCATTTCGCGATGTAATTATTTTTTCGACCGAGATTCCGTATGACTCAAATTAGAGAAGGTACGACGTAATTATTCAACAAGTATTATATACACTGTAATCTGCATGAAATTTCCTATCCGATTATTATAGTTGTTATGGTAATAAAAACTTACATGCTTTCAAATGACGAGATGAATTTCATTTTCCCGCTATTTTGACACTACTTTGAACTATTTCTTGCTATTTTCACTAATTACTTATTCACTAGCACTGAACTAACACTTATATAATGATCTGCATATTATCTAGTACTGTTTACACAATTTTCACACTCCAAATCACCATAATAAAGCTATAAATGAATAATAAACACGAAGAGATAAAATGTCAACAACCGCCATTACGCGCCGTGCGATTCGGACTACAAACAAAATTTGATCTGTTTTCGATGAGAATTTAGTTTTTTTCTAAGACATGCAGTTTGATTGGTTAACAGAAATTAATCGTAATGACCCATAGGCCAATAAAACAATGAATTTTGGGCATTGAGAACGTACTGGTCATAGATTTATAGAGCCAAATCAGTGTGGCCATCTAACGTACACCCGTCTGTACGCTAAGCACTTAAACTGTTAAAAATTTGCCGTTCATACGGCTGTACGCTAAACGTTTGACGGGTGGAATTTATCATTTTGATCACGAAGTGACCTACACAGCTGCAAATTTATTCCAACTTAATGACCCATAAAATGTTGTTCAGAAAAGGCCATAAACTCCAAACGTTTGGCCAATTTGTCTTTTGAGTTAAAATACAGGGTGTTCAATTCACTCAAAGGCGACTAAATTACAGGATTTTCACAAAATACTTCTTATTTTATTAAGTAAGTAGAGTTTTATTGAGTAATTAGGGTATTATACACTCGGTGTGTATATATTTTTTTTCGATACTCGTGATTTGTGTCATTTTGTTTAATTCATTCCCCAGGATAAATGAAGGAAAAGCCTGACGCCTGACCCTCAACGCTAAAGATTGGAAGACTAGCTCAAACTCACTACAGGTCAAAACTGGAGAGAGTTGCAAGAGATGGAAAACAATTAAAACGTTAGAGAGAGAATTTCTAGTCATATTTCAAACATGCTGTGACTCCAAAAAATAAAAACCAGAAACGAAATAAGTTAGTTAAAAGAAATAATAAAAACCTGACTAACTAAAAAGTTACAAAATAAATTTTAATCGAGTAAAGAATCGTTCTAATATGAACACTAACATAGAGGGTTCTTTTTAATTAATATTAATTTAATTAATTAAGAATGATAGTTCCCATCATTATGAATGATTCCCGAGAAACATAGATTCGTAAACGATACATTTTTTGGGTCTCCGATAGTACTAAGCTGATTAGGTCAATGTACTAAAGACGAGATTTTCTATCCGTATGTTTCTTGGGGAACTTGTCCATAATGAGGGGTCCTATTATTCCCCAAAATATGGTCAACAAACTAAATGTCACCATGTGTACCTCGACAGTCCATATTTTCTACCTGGTTAGCCGGCATCGCAATTTTGGACATCAATAAAATTCAAATATTAAGGAGTTAAAGAACATAATGTTTTGTTTGCACTCTTGGGACCTATTTTTGTTCTTTAACTCCTTAACCCCGGTGATACCAAATATTTTGAATTTAATTAAAATGGCATGATGTTCAAAATTGGAATGTCTCATAACCAGGTTCAGGGCTCGAATGGTTAACACATTTTTGCGCACAGAATCCGCCATGTTGTTTTGGGCACTTACTCTATGGCACTTGGTAAAACGTGAGGTTTCTAACAATACCTATAAATCTGGCCAGTAGTTTATTCAAAATCGTGAACTTAAGAAACTCACTCAGATATATTCATTAATACATATATAAATACAAAACATTTGACAATTTTTTTTTGGCAGTCATGTAAAAAGGAGTTGTAATGTTAAAAAGGCTATTGTTTCATATTGTTTGATCAGTAAACTTATTATATAACAGCCTGTATCTGTTCATATCTTAAACTCCCCCAGAGACGGTATAATTCGTTTCCGTTAAAAAAAAACGCTATTTGATTATTATTATTTTCGCTTTCCTGTGAGTTAATTGTCTACAAACTCATTATTTATTTTCAAGGTAAGACTGCTTTTGACAAGTTTAAAATGACTGTAAACTTGTAATGACATAAGTTTTTGTAATTGGGTCTAAGTAGTTTAACAATTTAATGAAATAAGAGATGAATATTCTAAAGACAAAAAATATATCGAACGCTGATAGGCATTAATCTAGATGGCAACGAAATGTAATGACTGGTACATACCTTTATATGTTGGGAAATAAATAACATTCCAAGACAACATTACTTATCAAGTCAAGTCAAAGTACTTTATTACTGTAGATATTTACATATACTTAGCAAACGTCAGTTTTGCCTCTTCTCTACATTGGACCACTGTGGGAGAAGAAGGGCGTAGAAACTCCCACACATTGATTTTTAGATCTCTTTTAAAAATAGGTTGTGCTTAACTAATACAAATATGAAAAATTTAATTGTTATGATTAATAAGCAGGAATAAATAATTACAAAATTATTAACAGCAAGGTCTGTGTTGAGCCAGATTAACCCCATACAGTCGTGTCATTTAAGTAATCTTGAACATTGTAATATCCCTTTTTCGACAAAGTCGCTTTAACATGCTTTTTAAATTGCTCAAATGGCAATTTCAAAATCAGAAGTCAACAGAATAATAAATCGTACTTGGAATATAATCTGGTCCCTTACTTAAAAGCAAATTTCGAATGCCTCTGAAAAAAAAAAATCTTATGAATTCATATATTCTTTATTGCACAGATAATATAAATGTACAGAAAGCACCAAGAAATATTCTAAGCAAAGGCGAGCTTATCTCAAAATAGAGATTTCTCCCAGCAAAACTAGGCATGACAGGAGAGTGTAGGAAACAGGAGTTACGAAAATTACTTTCAAAATTTAAATAAAAGAGAAATTATAAGTCAAGCCACAGATTTATTTATTGGCCAAGTGATCTAACTTTTAATTTTATAACTAAGCAACGGGAAAATGAGATAGCCTCTAATAAACTAATTCATATTTTTTAGAACGCTAACTAAATATTCTATAGAAAGCGTCAAGTAAAGATCAACAATTATTTTCACTTGTCCTTTTTATTTATACATTGCTACCTATTTCACTAACTCAGCCACGAATTTTACATCTTATCACCATTTTACGCTTTACAGCTTCAACACAAGGTCCTCAAAAAAATGTAAATCAAGCTTCCATAGACAGTATCAGTATTAGTTATAACTTGTTATGTTAGAACTTAGAAGAAGAAAAACCGGAGCGTAGCGAAGCGTAAGCAAATGAAAACAATATTTAATGATATATGTTTTTTTGGGTAATATTAGTGGCCATAATTTACTATTTGATGGCAATTTTTGCGAAATTTTGACGATCAATTAATGTGGGATGAGCTATATTAAAAAAATTGAAGCTGATAGAATATTTTATTTGATTTCATATTAATATTTAAGAAGTTTACTGCTTGAATGCAATGTACAAATTTAGATGCTAAAAATAACCACCATGCTGATTTGTAGTTAGAGTGGCTTAGATAGAAGATAACTTGTGGCTAAGATTGTATCATTCAGACGCTCGTTAATTGTGGCTGACTTGGTAGTTTAGAAGACAATGTAGATTTTTAGAGGAGAATAATTCTAATAAAAAGAAGTCTGTTTAATTATTACCCTAAATAAAATAGGGTGCTAATTAAACAGACTTCTTTTTAATAGCATTATTCGCGTCTAAAAATGTACATTGCCTTCTAAATTACTAAGTCAGCCACAATTAACGAGCGTCTGAATTATGCTAGCTCAGCCACTAGTTATCTTCTAAGTAAGACACTTTAAATACAACTCAGCATGCTGATTATTTTTTAGCATCTAAATTTGTAACATGCATTCAAGCAGTAAACTTCTAAAATATGTATATGCGACATCAAAAAATATATACTATTAGCTTCTATTTTTTTAACTCGGTACGTTTAAAATGTAACTCATCCTACATTAAGTGATCGTCAAAGATTTGCTAAAATTGTCATCAAATAGTAAATTATGGACGGGTGCTAATTAAACAGACTTCTTTTTAATAGCATTATTCGCCTCTAAAAATCTACATTGCCTTCTAAATTCAGCCACAATTGACGAGCGTCTGAGTGATACTATCTTAGCCACTAGTTATCTTCTATGTAAGCCACTCTAAATAAAACTCAGCGTGGTGGTTATTTTTTAGCATTTTAATTTGATTTGATTTAATTGTTATATGACATCAAATAAGATTTTCGTATAAGTACTTAAAATGATCTGTCGCAGGCAATTTGTTTGATTCCGCATTTTACAAACGGCGTCGTCCGTTTACAAACGCGCGCTGCTATGTAATATGCCGAAGGCAAATTGACACTCCTTTATGTTTTAAGAATTTATTGTTGTTCTTACATGTTCAACCTAACACGAAGGGTAAAGGGGGCTTCGCTTCGCTCACCCCCTTTACCCTTCACCTAAGCTACCGCAGTGTTTTGCCCTGATAATTTGCTATATTAATTTCAATTTGTCCTCGTCAGAACAGTACAAAGGTACTTCATTTTCACGTTTAGACGTCATAACTAATTAAACTCATCGAAAACTTTAATTTAATTACAGACGAAACAATTGCAATACGAACGCACGAACGACAATAAACAAATACACGTGATTTGACTAACTCGTCGGTACATGAATCGAATGGCGCTCTCTGATTGGTGCAAACGGCCGGTCGCTGTCGTCTCGCGAACTCGCGCCAAATCTTGCAGTGGCTATTTTCACGACAAAAGAATATAATGTATTATTTTACATGCTAAGTTATAATAAATGATATTGTCTATAGGAGCTTAAATTATATTTTTTTGAGGACCTTGTGTTGAAGCTGTAAAACGTAAAATGGTGATGAGATGTAAAATCCGTGGCTGAATTAGTAAATTAGGTGGCAATGTATAAATAAGAAGGACAAATTAAAACAATTGTTAATCTTTACTTGATGCTTTCTTTAGAATAATGAGTTGGTATTGTAAAAAAGACGAATTAGTTTATTAGAGGCTATCTCATTTTCCCGTTGTTTAGTTATAAAATGAGAAGTTTGATCACGTGGCTAATAAATAAATCTGCGGCTGGACTTACAATTTTCCAATAAAATATACCAAATAAATAAAATATACATATACCTCAACTATACAAAATTATATTGATAACATGCACATATATAAACTACCTTTATAATATATCATACATATACCTATATTGATACGGTATATTTTAAGGAAGAAAGGAAATGCTCTTTCTACCTTTTCTTAAAAGTATTGAGGGACTATCCCTAATAGCGCAGGGAAGTGCGTTCGACAGTCGGTTTGCCCTTAACCTAAAGAGAAAGAAGAACCACCGTGTGGGATCTCCGATTGCTATCCCTGGGGAAAATGTAATGGTACACGAGAGTCAGTACATTTGATACTTCATTTGCGTGACAGAGGGCTAGCCCATCGCCGCGCTGTTTTGTATACGAGAATCGGTTCAGATAACGTTTGGGGTTTTGAGTAGCTCAGGGGCAAGTTAGCAAAAAACAATGAGCCGACGCGTGGGATGGTTCGAGGAAGGTTACAGGTCAGGTTTTTTGTAGCATTCCTGCGAGATGTGTAGGGATCAGAGTCGATTTGGCTGCGCGCTGAATAAAATTATGAATAACTAAATAATGAAAGGTTATTATGAAACGATACGGAGAAAGCTATTATGTTGATTGCAAATATACAATTGCGATTGAGGTATGAGATGGTGAGTTTGACACGACTAGTATGAATAGCATTCTAGTGGTCTTTGTTTCGCGCGCTAGCGGTCGGGAAGGCTTAATTAATCGCAACAAGCTTTTATGATCAGCGGTCAACAGATTTTGTGTATCGGCCATACCGAATGATTTGAATGATAACCTACGGTTGATCATAGTGAATATGCGTACACAATTTGTAGAACGGCGGATCTGCATGGCATGGTTGAAATTAGACCCTGTGTAGTTAGTGATAAGAAGCTTCGCTTGGGCAGAGCGTGTTCGCAAAGGACGCCATTTTTTTTCAGACATGTGGGGTGTATAAATACGATTGCGGGGGAAGGGAGAGCATTCAGTCTCAGCGTCTAGCTACTGTGACAGTCGTCTTTCACGATTATAAACAGTTTTGGTCTGCCGTGTTACGCGTCAGAACTGGGTGAATTGTGATTGCGAGTTTCAGTGGATTTTCGTGAGTGTCGGAAGCGCCGAGATATACCTCGGTTCCTATCTTTTAAATCAACCTACCCTAAATTCCAAAACTATCCTTGGGTCGTTAGATAAGAACTTGTAAGTCACTGATCTGAGTCTGAGTCTGGGCTTGTAGCGACCCTAAATTCCTTTTTCCTTCACCATAGGGTTCCTGGATTGGCTCTTAGGATATTCGCGGGCTAATCCTCTCCTCATTCCTTTCGAGTAGCGAGTTTTGAAATTCCCACACACACAGTCATTAAACATACAAGCACATTCAAATCAAACTCAACCATTTTCGAGTGGTGTCGATAATTGACGTGGTATAACACTAGGTTTTGAGACTAGGCTAGACAGGAGTTTAGTTGCGGCTAAACCTAGGTTGGCAGGGCATAGGGAGACTGTTTGATCGATGAGGTTCCGCGGATGGAAATAACAAATTCAGAACAAAATTAAACCGGTGTCAACACAGATAACCTATCCTGTTGATATTTTGACATTTGAGTGTTGTCGGGGACGCGCGAAGAGATCAATTTACAGTCTAAAGTTATTATTAGTTAGTCATTGTTTAGGACCGGGTAGGTGGTTTTGCTTTGCCTTGGGTCAGTTTGGATTCAAGTTGCATCTTTAAATTAAATGTAAATTACGCTGGAGGTCTAATGTGTAGGCTGAGTCAATATATATGATAAGGCTCAGTCGAGGACGTGCTGCGGCTAGTGGAATTCATAGTTCGGTATTTATCGAACTATGCACTTCGCTATGGTGTGGATTAGATCTCCTAAAGCGCTAATGACTACGTTTCGATAACATCCAGCTCAAATTGCGCAGAGTTGAAGGTTTCAAAACGTTACGGACCTTTTGAGATAACCGCTAGTTCAAACCCATTTCGGAACATCAAATCGCAATTGTGTAAACCGGTCTTTTCGGATCGTTATTGCCGTGAACTAAATATATAATTGGAACCACCACAAGCCGCTTCTAGCGAGCACATGAAATATCATTGAGTACTCACGTCGTAAAACTACGACGGATATCTATACGATATCCCAAACAAATATTACAAATCGTGGTCGACCACTAAAAGAAGTTCCAAGCGCCCATATATACAAAAAAATAAATGGTACCATCACACAAAATATAACAAAGATCGATCTGGCGCAATACACCGCTGACTGATGCGAATTACTGGCTTGCGGACATATATGCTTTCTCTGTCTAACTTGAAACTCTGAATTCCTGAACCAATCTTCCGCTCGACTATTGTACGCCTAACGAACTTCTCAACGAACGAGAAATTCTGACTTATCATTCTTAACTTACAAATTTTACAGCTGAATCGGGACATCTCTTTTTGGGGTAGATAGAATAGACGATCATAGCTACTGATAGCGGTGGCTCGACCTTAGCCGTTAATGCCGATACAGATTTTCTGGTGCCGAGACCGAAGGATATCCTAGATAGTCTGATACCTAGATATTCTAAAAGAATCAAGGTCTATCGCGTTACTTTTAAAAATAACACAACGTAGAAACGATTTTAAACAGTTCAGTTTTGTAAGTAAGAAATAAGCAAAAAAAAGGGGCATTGTTTTCGAGCCACGGCGGTTTAGTGTTCAGGAATAATGGCCGGCCGGTTTAGAAAAAACGTTAGTCGTGTTGAACAAGTTGACTCACTTTCCCAGACAAGTATTTTAAATAATGAAATGGCGTCAGGACAGGTGACGCAATTGTTATCTGAAATAGTGAACAGATTAGACAGTTTGGAAAGGGGTTCTAGCGCGAGCAATACTAGTAGGACTTCGGACAGACAGACTGACAGACAGGAACTAGAGACGTTTGAACAATCGGTAGAAAAACGTCAATCATGCATAGTGAAAATGACACAGAAGTTGCCGACATTCGATGGGCGGAGTTCGGAAAATCCGATGATTTTCTTAAGAGATTTAAAGGCTTATATTAAAGTCTCGGGAGATAGTTCTAGGGCTTTGATATGGGCAACGGATAGTTTGGTAGGAATTGCAAAAGTTCGAATGAGCATATACAGAGACTCATGGCGAACCCATTCGGATTTTGAAAAAGATTTCAGAGAGGTATTCTGGGGTGATAATGAACAGGAATTAATTAAACAAAGATTCCTAACTGCGAAGTTTGATTCTAAGAAAGGTCAAAGTATGGAAGAATTCTTTGCCTCTCAATTGAATAGCATATATGAGCTTACGATACCGTTTACTGATACGGAGAAAATCAACACGATTTTCAGACAGTTGCCGCGTGATATTCAGGTAGCGTTTTTTGCTAGAAAGGAACCAATGACTAAACGAGATGCGGTCGAGTTCCTTCGGCATTTAGAACGGAATGTCGATGGGGGATTAAGTGCGTTGCAGAGTTTGGAGACAATGAATACGAATAACGTAAGGCGGAATAGCTACATGCGTGGGCATTATCGTGCTATGCGGGTAAATACGATACGTTATAACGCGGTGAGTCGTAGGAATAATTATAACGCGGGAACGAAGGCGCGAAACGAATCTGGGACGCGCGCTCGCGGTTATTTTCGCGGTAGAGGTAGACAGCTTCAGGCTAGTTTCAAGGCAATAGGGTTCCAAAGGGGCAATGATGTTTCAGATAATACAGAGGCAGGGCAAAGTTCAAGTGACAGAAATAATGCGATAAGTTCGAATTCAAAAAACTAGTGGACCCGCGCGGGTCGTTCGCGCTCAGATATTTATTACGTTTTGGATGGACAGCCGATCAAATTGGAAAAAAGCATAGACTGTATGATTTGTGTAATTTGGATTCGAACGTGGGTGTGAATGAATTTATTCAATTATTAGCGCATAAAGCGCATGGATATGCCACGGCATATCCATGCGCTTTATGCGCTAATAATACGATTTTTCATCTAAACACACGTGTTTAGATGAAAAATCTAGATCGAATTGTAGAAATCGAAATGACAGGCGTTTACCCCCTCCTTTGCCGAGCGCCCTTCATAGTCCACTTTTCAATAACGCCATATTTGCGGGCCGCCCTTTACAGACCCAGCAGCAGCGCACGCTGCCGCGTCGAGCAATATGAGTAATTTCAACCAATGGGGATCGGTGTGACAAGGAAAGTAACAAAATTTCGTTATGTAAAGGAATGAGATAGGTATTAAAACCGTCGGACCTTAACCAATCGTAGTAAAAGTCCATCAACGGAATGCATCATGCGGCACAACTTCAGTCCGGTTCAGTCGTGGGTTTGAGGCAGCAGTGTTCAAGTTTTTTTGGTGAAAAGTGTTTTGTTTTCATCGCAAAAGGAAAGAAACGTAAGTAACTAGCATGTCTGTTTAATCCTGTAGGTTGTTTGCGTTGGATTTTGTACTAATATCGATGACCTAAACTTGCACGGCGAAAAATTTCCGCCTTGCTGGTTTCGACAAGACAACAATTGATGGCTTTTTGTTTCTATTTACGGATAAAACTCTGTTATATTCATATCTAAGATTCATAAACTCGAAGTGAAAACAATAATTTTGTGCGTAGATCGTTTCTGAGAGCTGAAATCGTCAATCGAAAATCTTGAGTCATCATCTGGACACTATTGTCCGCAACGCCAATGTATGTTTTGAAATAAAATGGCGGTCGGTGGCCATGAGATAACTTAGTATGGATACGCCTGTACAGCTATTGATTCTTGAGATTTGGTTTTGATTAACTCTTGGTCTGCATTTTGTAAATGTTGCATGTTACTGTTTTTAATGGGTTAGTGTTAACGAAAGGGTATGCGCAAAAGACTTAGATATTTTTTTTTATCTTTTTTTTATTTTTTTGTTTTATCGAATCTTTAGGGGGGGGGTTGTTCAATACGTTAATACAAACATATTTTGTCATATAAACTTTTTTCTTAGATGCGTATTTTCGACTTTATTGACACTTTACGGGGTTTCACAGGATTTAGATTATTTTTAATGTTTTTTTTTTTTTTTATTTCATATATTTGCTTTTTTGTTGATGCATAGATCTTATTAAAGGTCGTAAATACTTAAGTTTTTGTTTCATACACTTTTCTCTGTAGTCAGTAATTTAGCCGTAATTTTTTTCGAAATCTCCCAACACTTTTTTATTTTTTCAGAAAGGTACAAAATTTTCGTCAAGTAAACCACATATTATTTTGCACTCAGCTGATAGGTGGCGTCATTATAAGCCACAATTGTCAAAATAACTTTTCTCTATTGTCAATTTTTGGCTAGAGTAGGTTATTGTGGCTAAATTTAAATTGGGTTTAGGTTAGGTTGGGTTGGAACTTCTAAAAAGCAAAACTGGAGCGAGCGCAGCGCATTGGAGCGAGCATATGCAAATAAAAACAAAATGTATCTAAAAAATACCCCTTCTACCTTTTGATTCTAATTTTGGCCTCGTTAATAAAGTCGAAAATAAGCACTTTAGAGAAAAGTTTATTTAACAAAATAGGTTTGTTTTAATAATATGAATAATCTCCTATCAAAAAAGAACAAATACTCAACAAACAAAAAACATCAAAAAAGTCTAAGTATATCTTTCCGCATACTCTTTCCTTCACACTGACCTTCTACATCTCAGGACTTTGATATTGTGTGTCTGTATGCTTACTTATATTTTCAATACACAAATATTAACCATTTAAGTTATTTGTTTGTCTTTTTGCGCCTGTTTGTGTGTCTGACTGTGCCTGTTTTTTAACGCTTTTTTAACACTTTTCCGCATTCTCTAGTGTATAAGATATGGTGAGGATAAGAGGAGGAGGAATAGGGAGGGGGAAAGGTGGAGGACGAGGAGGAGTAAGCTCCTCTAGGGAAATTGAGGTGGACGTCATTGTGGAGCCATGTCCCTTGGAGCCTCCGACGTCGGCTCGACGAGCCAGGACCCACAGCGGGAATACCGACAGCCGAGGGAGGGTCGCAGCGAAAGGCAGGGGCAGGGGCAGGGGCAGCGGCAGGGGCAGGGGCAGGGGTAGTATGCCAGAGGAGCAGCAGCGGTAATATTTTTTTGTTTGTTGCGGTTTTGTTTGTTTATTGCTTTAAATTGTATGTTTTACTTGTTTTGTTCTTTTAATTATTTTTGTATGTAAGTTTTGTTGTTTGTGTTGTTGGAGACGAGTAAATTTACTTATATTCTATTCTTTTTTGTATACTTTTTTTTTTATAATTTTGTTCTTTCTTTCAGATTTTACTGCGGTAATATTGTCGGAGGCGGACTCCCAGAGGGAGAACCGTTGGAGTCCCTCTTGCACATTAAGCGCCAGCGGATCTGGGATCCCCTCCAATCCCTGATCACAATACACGAGATGCCGCCTGCTTCCTCCGCTTTGTTGGCGCCATCTGGTGATGTAAGAAACATTTTTTTAGCGTAGTCTATACTGTGTTTTTTTTAATTATTTTTTTAAGATATTCCAACAATATGTTCGTAAAAAGCTCTGTGTTTCAAAAAAAATCACATATATTTGAACATGTTATTTGTTATCTTACCATTGCTAATTTATTTTATTGATATTTTAATAAGTAATATTTTTTTACAAGTAAACATTTTTGTATGAAGCCTGGCTACTTGAAACTTCAAATAGGTACCTACCCTAAAATTTTGATTTTTCATGTACTGTAATGTAATGTTTCGTGTAATGAGAATTTAATTACAAACAACAAATGTTCTTTTGACACAATATAGTAAATAGCGTAGTAGCGTTTCTGAGATAATTCAGTTTAAATATGTAATTTAGTCATTTATCTAGTAGTTTTTATTTGTATTCTAATGCGGTTCGATACTTGTCAAATTTATATATTTATGTAATTTCTCATTACAATATATATTAAATTGTATTTTGTATATGACTATTGAACATAAAATAAAAAACACAAAAAATTAATTTGCAAAGGCAAGCTTATCTCTAAAAAGACATCTCTTCCATCAAACCCTTGATGTAACCCCATAATTGTAAACTATTTTTTAAACATCTGTCATATTTACCAAAGATCAGAATTTCAAAGTCGCATCCATACTTTTTTCGCCAGTGGTATTTCTGTTTGTATGAAGAAATTGATCATTTTCAACTCTTCAAAACTTCTTGTTTCTAGTATGCTAATTAGATAGTGTTCATTGAATTAGTTAGGTAATTTAATGTAGATTTGAATTAGTTAGTTAATTTAATGTAGTTTTTGAATTTATTGACCATTTTCAGCAAATATGTCAAGCCCATAATTTTACTATGTGACTAGAGAGGTGTTTAATATCGGGTCATACACACCAACGACAAATCATATCTGTATAGGGTTCTTGATTTAACTAGTTAAAGACCTAAACTCTCTAAATTAGCTTAGACAAGCCACTGTCATCACAAAGAGGGTCTAGAAATAAGCTGACAACATAACCTATTTTAGAACACTTTTTTGATAATGTTATTTTAAGGTCATGGCTTTAAATAAATTTTTGTCTTAATTTTTCCACAGGACCATGTCATGTTTATATGTAACTGTGTAAATAAGATAATGTTGTAAATAAAACCAAAAATTCAAGCTCTTCCTGTGTTTAATTTTGAAAATTCAATAGTTTTTGACAAAAATGAGAAGAAAAAATCCCTATTTTCAGAATACTTTCTTTGCTCACACCTAGACTGCTTGACCAAACCCAGCTTATGTTACATTATTAGAAAGTATGTTTAATGCAGTTTTCAAATATATACAGGTTGTTTCTATTAAATAAGTAGTTTACGCCTCTTCGAGGATAGAAGCAAGCGCGGGGCGCGCGGCCTACCACCTGTGGTGCGCACGATTTGCGCCGCGGCAAGTGACCCTAGATGCGGTTGCGAGGCGTGTGGCAAGGGAAGGGTTACATACGATATTCAGAGACGACGATTCGACTGAGTGTGGGCGCGATTTATGTAGTACCTTGACATTACCTGAGATAGATGTGCGTATTGGGAATATTGTTGTAAGGAGTTTGATTGATTCGGGCAGCGAAATCAGTGTAATTAGTCGGAGAGTGTACGATGAAGTATGCAGACAATTGGGAAAACCGACGGAAATACCGATTCCAAGTTTGAGAATCACTGGTGCGTTCGGGGTCAGTAAAGAAAGGGTTGATAAGTTAGTTACGTTACCATTAACAATAGGTGAATGCGTTATCGATACTCCAATGCTAGTATTAACAAGGGTGCCTAAAGATTTAATTTTAGGGTTTGATTTTATACAACAGACGCGAGCCAGTTTAATGTGTGAGGGTAATAAGAGGCTAATTATACGAAGCGCCGGGCGGATGTGTGAAATACCATTAGGTACTGGTCCTAATCAGGATTCTTGCTGTTGTACAATGGAGGTACAGAACCAAGATACCAGTAGAAATATGATAGAGGAATATGTGAATAATTCATCAATACCTGTTGAACACAAAACAAAGTTATTGCCGGTGTTAAATAAACATGCAGAGTTGTTAGGCGATAGGGTAGGTCGGACAAATAAATATATACATGAGATAAAAATGAGAGATGAAACGCCTTTCGTAAAACGAAGCTATCCCATACCGTTCGCATATCGCGATAAAGTAACAAAACGATTGAAAGAAATGGAACAGATAGGTATTATTAGCAGGCAATCTACGGATTTCAGCAGTCCATTGACTTGTGCACTAAAGAAGTCAGGGGAGGTCCGTATCCTGCTAGATGCACGACAATTAAATACGGGAATGGTTGGGGAAGTTGAAACTACACCTTTAATGAGTGAGATATTGCAATCGGGGCGCCGAATAAACTACAAAGGGGTTATTGATATCAAAGATGCGTATTTTTCTATACCATTATCAGACGAATCTAAAAGATACACGGGTTTTGTATATCAAGGCAGAAGTTATGTTTACAACGTTTTAACTCAGGGGTTGAAAACCAGTGTGGGTTCATTTTCGAGGGCGATGGACTTAATTTTAGGGCCAGAGGTTAGGTCATATTGTTTAAATTTTGTTGACGATTTGGCGATTTTAACTGAGGGTGACTTCGATCAGCATTTGTCTCAAGTGGACACGGTTCTGAGTAAATTGAAAGACGCGGGCTTCACATGCAAACTAAAAAAATGCTCAAGTTATTGGGGCACATTTTGTCTACACAAGGTTTGCAAATGGACCCGGACAAAATTGAAACACTTAAATTATATCCGTCACCCAGAACTGTCAGGCAATTGAGGGCGTTTTTGGGGTTCATAAATTACTTTCGGAGATTTATAAAAAATTTTGGAACGTTAACACAGCCCTTGTACAATTTATTACGGTCTGGAGTCAAGTTCGTCTGGAGTGCGCAGGTGCAGAGTGCTTTTGACGAGATAAAAAAACAATTCTTAGAAAGTATAATTTTGAGTCAGCCATTGGCGGGAAAAACATATTATGTTCAATGTGACGCCAGCGCTATAGGAATTGGGGGCTATGTTTATCAATTAGATGATTCGGGCCAGGAACGAATTATAGGGTTCTGTTCGCAGGCATTTAAGGGAGCTCAGACTAGATGGTCTTTCAGTGAACAGGAAATGTATGCAGTTATATACACTTTAAAGCGATTTGAGATATATTTGCGGGGAGAAAAAGTTATTATTAGAACTGATCATAAAAGTTTGACGTTCATTAAGTCGTGGACTTTATTGGGGGCACGCGTAACTAGGTGGGTTATGTTTTTAGAGAAATTCGATTACGACATAGAATTTGTGCGAGGGACTGATAATCAAATTGCCATCACGCTAAGCAGGCAAATAGCGGGACCTGGAGGCATGAATGACAGTATGAATATTCAGCCGGGAATATTCTGGTTTCAGGCATCGAATACCGCAAGTGTTATTTCGAGTTTACGGGACATTGCGAGATTACAAAGCGAAGATGAGCGGTTAAATCGAATTAGCGGTTGTATCAGACGTAGGGTGGTAGATACGGGAACGAGAGGGTTTGATAATTACAAGCTAGTAGGTGATACGATATATTTTCACGTGCCGAAGCGGAACGTACAGTTGTTAGTAATTCCGAAATCACTACAGGAGGAACTAATTTTACACATACATGAAGAAATAGGTCACTACGGCAGATATAAAATATTAGCACTGATGAAAGACAGATATTATTTTCTTCATATGAGTAGGGTGATTAGCTTGGTGATAAGAAGTTGTGACATATGTCAAAAGGTCAAACCAAGTACTAACAATACCGTTGGTCCTTGTACACCGGTGTTGGCGGAAAGGTTGGGTGAGAAAGTTTTCTCGGACCTTTATGGGCCATTGCCCGTAGGTAAATTCGGATATCAATATATATATGTGATTCAAGACGTGTACAGTAAAGTAATAAAATTGTATCCAATGCGTAAATCTACAGGAAGGAGCGTGCTCGCTTGTACAAAGAGATTTCATAGGGAAATACCTATCGAAACTATAATTACGGACTCAGGACCACAGTTCATATCGAAAGTTTGGGAATTTCGTCTCAAACAGCTAGGGATTCGGGTCACTCATACGTCGGTGTATTGTCCAAATTCTAATAGCGTGGAAAGAGTGAATCGCGAGCTAGGTCGGCTAATTAGAACTTATTGCGGCGGAAGTAATCGTAGTTGGGTCGACGTGTTACCGGACATTCAAAATTGCTACAATAATATCAAACACACAAGCACAGGCTTTGCGCCTAATGAGTAAGCGTTTGGTAGGCGGGAACCGTTAACTATTGACAAGGAATTAGGCGATGAATGGTTATTAGGTCATAGTGCGCGAGATACGGAACAGGTGCGGAATGTAGCGATAGAAAACTCTAAAAGTTCTAGTGAACGACGTAAGCGACAGGCAGACAAACGGCGTAAGTTAGAAGTCTATCGTATAGGTGATTATGTGAAACTTAAGACTTTTGAGCGTTCAAATAAAGAACATAAAATCATGCGGAAATTTTCATTGTTGTATAAAGGGCCTTATGTTATTTCGGCAGTGGTATATCCGAACTGTTATACTTTAGTAGATCCGGTTTCAAATGAGATATTGGGTAACTTCAATACTATAAATATAGCCAGGTATTATGTGAGGACGAATAAGGGCATAGATAAATAAGATAGTGAATAAAAGTTATATAATTAAGCTGAAAGCTGTAAATTTGAGTAACTACTTTGTAGATTTAAGGATCTTGCATGGTTTAGAAAAAAATAAAATAAAAAAAATTGTATATATATAGTAATACTAATTAGGATAAGTTGCGGATAAGCGAGATTGTATAGTTAGATAGATAAATAAGATAAGACAGGAGAGAGCTCAATCGAGTTGTGTAAATATTACATACATAATTGACAGATTCATCGGTCTGTGTACATGATTTGAGATGTCCGTACATATAGAGTAGATATGGACAAAGCATGGGTAGCATAGTGGTAATGAGATCCTTGCGCCATGTTAACTGAGATAAACAGTGTCTCAAGGTCTGGGAGGGGGCTGTAATGGTACACGAGAGTCAGTACATTTGATAATTCATTTGCGTGACAGAGGGCTAGCCCATCGCCGCGCTGTTTTGAATACGAGAATCGGTTCAGATAACGTTTGGGGTTTTGAGTAGCTCAGGGGCAAGTTAGCAAAAAACAATGAGCCGACGCGTGGGATGGTTCGAGGAAGGTTACAGGTCAGGTTTTTTTGTCGCATTCCTGCGAGATGTGTAGGGATCAGAGCCAATTTGGCTGCGCGCTGAATAAAATTATGAATAACTAAATAATGAAAGGTTATTATGGAACGATACGGAGAAAGCTATTATGTTGATTGCAAATATACAATTGCGATTGAGGTATGAGATGGTGAGTTTGACACGACTAGTATGAATAGCATTCTAGTGGTCTTTGTTTCGCGCGCTAGCGGTCGGGAAGGCTTAATTAATCGCAACAAGCTTTTATGATCAGCGGTCAACAGATTTTGTGTATCGGCCATACCGAATGATTTGAATGATAACCTACGGTTGATCATAGTGAATATGCGTACACACAATTTGTAGAACGGCGGATCTGCATGGCATGGTTGAAATTAGACCCTGTGTAGTTAGTGATAAGAAGCTTCGCTTGGGCAGAGCGTGTTCGCAAAGGACGCCATTTTTTTTTTCAGACATGTGGGGTGTATAAATACGATTGCGGGGGAAGGGAGAGCATTCAGTCTCAGCGTCTAGCTACTGTGACAGTCGTCTTTCACGATTATGAACAGTTTTGGTCTGCCGTGTTACGCGTCAGAACTGGGTGAATTGTGATTGCGAGTTTCAGTGGATTTTCGTGAGTGTCTGAAGCGCCGAGATATACCTCGGTTCCTATCTTTTAAATCAACCTACCCCAAATTCCAAAACTATCCTTGGGTCGTTAGATAAGAACTTGTAAGTCACTGATCTGAGTCTGAGTCTGGGCTTGGAGCGACCCTAAATTCCTTTTTCCTTCACCATAGGGTTCCTGGATTGGCTCTTAGGATATTCGCGGGCTAATCCTCTCCTCATTCCTTTCGAGTAGCGAGTTTTGAAATTCCCACACACACAGTCATTAAACATACAAGCACATTCAAATCAAACTCAACCATTTTCGAGTGGTGTCGATAATTGACGTGGTATAACACTAGGTTTTGAGACTAGGCTAGACAGGAGTTTAGTTGCGGCTAAACCTAGGTTGGCAGGGCATAGGGAGACTGTTTGATCGATGAGGTTCCGCGGATGGAAATAACAAATTCAGAACAAAGTTAAACCGGTGTCAACACAGATAACCTATCGTGTTGATATTTTGACATTTGAGTATTGTCGGGGACGCGCGAAGAGATCAATTTACAGTCTAAAGTTATTATTAGTTAGTCATTGTTTAGGACCGGGTAGGTGGTTTTGCTTTGCCTTGGGTCAGTTTGGATTCAAGTTGCATCTTTAAATTAAATGTAAATTACGCTGGAGGTCTAATGTGTAGGCTGAGTCAATATATATGATAAGGCTCAGTTGAGGACGTGCTGCGGCTAGTGGAATTCATAGTTCGGTATTTATCGAACTATGCACTTCGCTATGGTGTGGATTAGATCTCCTAAAGCGCTAATGACTACGTTTCGATAACATCCAGCTCAAATTGCGCAGAGTTGTAGGTTTCAAAACGTTACGGACCTTTTGATGTAACCGCTAGTTAAAACCCATTTCGGAAAATCAAATCGCAATTGTGTAAACCGGTCTTTTCGGATCGTTATTGCCGTGAACTAAATATATAATTGGAACCACCACAAGCCGCTTCTAGCGAGCACATGAAATATCATTGAGTACTCACGTCGTAAAACTACGACGGATATCTATACGATATCCCAAACAAATATTACAAATCGTGGTCGACCACTAAAAGAAGTTCCAAGCGCCCATATATACAAAAAAATAAATGGTACCATCACACAAAATATAACAAAGATCGATCTGGCGCAGTACACCGCTGACTGATGCGAATTACTGGCTTGCGGACATATATGCTTTCTCTGTCTAACTTGAAACTCTGAATTCCTGAACCAATCTTCCGCTCGACTATTGTACGCCTAACGAACTTCTCAACGAACGAGAAATTCTGACTTATCATTCTTAACTTACAAATTTTACAGCTGAATCGGGACATCTCTTTTTGGGGTAGATAGAATAGACGATCATAGCTACTGATAGCGGTGGCTCGACCTTAGCCGTTAATGCCGATACAGATTTTCTGGTGCCGAGACCGAAGGATATCCTAGATAGTCTGATACCTAGATATTCTAAAAGAATCAAGGTCTATCGCGTTACTTTTAAAAATAACACAACGTAGAAACGATTTTAAACAGTTCAGTTTTGTAAGTAAGAAATAAGCAAAAAAAAGGGGCATTGTTTTCGAGCCACGGCGGTTTAGTGTTCAGGAATAATGGCCGGCCGGTTTCGAAAAAACGTTAGTCGTGTTGAACAAGTTGACTCACTTTCCCAGACAAGTATTTTAAATAATGAAATGGCGTCAGGCCAGGTGACGCAATTGTTATCTGAAATAGTGAACAGATTAGACAGTTTGGAAAGGGGTTCTAGCGCGAGCAATACTAGTAGGACTTCGGACAGACAGACTGACAGACAGGAACTAGAGACGTTTGAACAATCGGTAGAAAAACGTCAATCATGCATAGTGAAAATGACACAGAAGTTGCCGACATTCGATGGGCGGAGTTAAGAAAATCCGATGATTTTCTTAAGAGATTTAAAGGCTTATATTTAAGTCTCGGGAGATAGTTCTAGGGCTTTGATATGGGCAACGGATAGTTTGGTAGGAATTGCAAAAGTTCGAATGAGCATATACAGAGACTCATGGCGAACCTATTCGGATTTTGAAAAAGATTTCAGAGAGGTATTCTGGGGTGATAATGAACAGGAATTAATTAAACAAAGATTCCTAACTGCGAAGTTTGATTCTAAGAAAGGTCAAAGTATGGAAGAATTCTTTGCCTCTCAATTGAATAGCATATATGAGCTTACGATACCGTTTACTGATACGGAGAAAATCAACACGATTTTCAGACAGTTGCCGCGTGATATTCAGGTAGCGTTTTTTGCTAGAAAGGAACCAATGACTAAACGAGATGCGGTCGAGTTCCTTCGGCATTTAGAACGGAATGTCGATGGGGGATTAAGTGCGTTGCAGAGTTTGGAGACAATGAATACGAATAACGTAAGGCGGAATAGCTACATGTGTGGGCATTATCGTGCTATGCGGGTAAATACGATACGTTATAACGCGGTGAGTCGTAGGAATAATTATAACGCGGGAACGAAGGCGCGAAACGAATTTGGGACGCGCGCTCGCGGTTATTTTCGCGGTAGAGGTAGACAGCTTCAGGCTAGTCTCAAGGCAATAGGGTTCCAAAGGGGCAATGATGTTTCAGATAATACAGAGGCAGGGCAAAGTTCAAGTGACAGAAATAATGCGATAAGTTCGAATTCAAAAAACTAGTGGACCCGCGCGGGTCGTTCGCGCTCAGATATTTATTACGTTTTGGATGAACAGCCGATCAAATTGGAAAAAAGCATAGACTGTATGATTTGTGTAATTTGGATTCGAACGTGGGTGTGAATGAATTTATTCAATTATTAGCGCATAAAGCGCATGGATATGCCACGGCATATCCATGCGCTTTATGCGCTAATAATACGATTTTTCATCTAAACACACGTGTTTAGATGAAAAATCTAGATCGAATTGTAGAAATCGAAATGACAGGCGTTTACATACGATATTCAGAGACGACGATTCGACTGAGTGTGGGCGCGATTTATGTAGTACCTTGACATTACCTGAGATAGATGTGCGTATTGGGAATATTATTGTAAGGAGTTTGATTGATTCGGGCAGCGAAATCAGTGTAATTAGTCGGAGAGTGTACGATGAAGTATGCAGACAATTGGGAAAACCGACGGAAATACCGATTCCAAGTTTGAGAATCACTGGTGCGTTCGGGGTCAGTAAAGAAAGGGTTGATAAGTTAGTTACGTTACCATTAACAATAGGTGAATGCGTTATCGATACTCCAATGCTAGTATTAACAAGGGTGCCTAAAGATTTAATTTTAGGGTTTGATTTTATACAACAGACGCGAGCCAGTTTAATGTGTGAGGGTAATAAGAGGCTAATTATACGAAGCGCCGGGCGGATGTGTGAAATACCATTAGGTACTGGTCCTAATCAGGATTCTTGCTGTTATACAATGGAGGTACAGAACCAAGATACCAGTAGAAATATGATAGAGGAATATGTGAATAATTCATCAATACCTGTTGAACACAAAACAAAGTTATTGCCGGTGTTAAATAAACATGCAGAGTTGTTAGGCGATAGGGTAGGTCGGACAAATAAATATATACATGAGATAAAAATGAGAGATGAAACGCCTTTCGTAAAACGAAGCTATCCCATACCGTTCGCATATCGCGATAAAGTAACAAAACGATTGAAAGAAATGGAACAGATAGGTATTATTAGCAGGCAATCTACGGATTTCAGCAGTCCATTGACTTGTGCACTAAAGAAGTCAGGGGAGGTCCGTATCCTGCTAGATGCACGACAATTAAATACGGGAATGGTTGGGGAAGTTGAAACTACACCTTTAATGAGTGAGATATTGCAATCGGGGCGCCAAATAAACTACAAAGGGGTTATTGATATCAAAGATGCGTATTTTTCTATACCATTATCAGACGAATCTAAAAGATACACGGGTTTTGTATATCAAGGCAGAAGTTATGTTTACAACGTTTTAACTCAGGGGTTGAAAACCAGTGTGGGTTCATTTTCGAGGGCGATGGACTTAATTTTAGGGCCAGAGGTTAGGTCATATTGTTTAAATTTTGTTGACGATTTGGCGATTTTAACTGAGGGTGACTTCGATCAGCATTTGTCTCAAGTGGACACGGTTCTGAGTAAATTGAAAGACGCGGGCTTCACATGCAAACTAAAAAAATGCGAGTTCGCACAAAAAAAGGTCAAGTTATTGGGGCACATTTTGTCTACACAAGGTTTGCAAATGGACCCGGACAAAATTGAAACACTTAAATTATATCCGTCACCCAGAACTGTCAGGCAATTGAGGGCGTTTTTGGGGTTCATAAATTACTTTCGGAGGTTTATAAAAAATTTTGGAACGTTAACACAGCCCTTGTACAATTTATTACGGTCTGGAGTCAAGTTCGTCTGGAGTGCGCAGGTGCAGAGTGCTTTTGACGAGATAAAAAAACAATTCTTAGAAAGTATAATTTTGAGTCAGCCATTGGCGGGAAAAACATATTATGTTCAATGTGACGCCAGCGCTATAGGAATTGGGGGCTATGTTTATCAATTAGATGATTCGGGCCAGGAACGAATTATAGGGTTCTGTTCGCAGGCATTTAAGGGAGCTCAGACTAGATGGTCTTTCAGTGAACAGGAAATGTATGCAGTTATACACTTTAAAGCGATTTGAGATATATTTGCGGGGAGAAAAAGTTATTATTAGAACTGATCATAAAAGTTTGACGTTCATTGAGTCGTGGACTTTATTGGGGGCACGCGTAACTAGGTGGGTTATGTTTTTAGAGAAATTCGATTACGACATAGAATTTGTGCGAGGGACTGATAATCAAATTGCCATCACGCTAAGCAGGCAAATAGCGGGACCTGGAGGCATGAATGACAGTATGAATATTCAGCCGGGAATATTCTGGTTTCAGGCATCGAATACCGCAAGTGTTATTTCGAGTTTACGGGACATTGCGAGATTACAAAGCGAAGATGAGCGGTTAAATCGAATTAGCGGTTGTATCAGACGTAGGGTGGTAGATACGGGAACGAGAGGGTTTGATAATTACAAGCTAGTAGGTGATACGATATATTTTCACGTGCCGAAGCGGAACGTACAGTTGTTAGTAATTCCGAAATCACTACAGGAGGAACTAATTTTACACATACATGAAGAAATAGGTCACTACGGCAGATATAAAATATTAGCACTGATGAAAGACAGATATTATTTTCTTCATATGAGTAGGGTGATTAGCTTGGTGATAAGAAGTTGTGACATATGTCAAAAGGTCAAACCAAGTACTAACAATACCGTTGGTCCTTGTACACCGGTGTTGGCGGAAAGGTTGGGTGAGAAAGTTTTCTCGGACCTTTATGGGCCATTGCCCGTAGGTAAATTCGGATATCAATATATATATGTGATTCAAGACGTGTACAGTAAAGTAATAAAATTGTATCCAATGCGTAAATCTACAGGAAGGAGCGTGCTCGCTTGTACAAAGAGATTTCATAGGGAAATACCTATCGAAACTATAATTACGGACTCAGGACCACAGTTCATATCGAAAGTTTGGGAATTTCGTCTCAAACAGCTAGGGATTCGGGTCACTCATACGTCGGTGTATTGTCCAAATTCTAATAGCGTGGAAAGAGTGAATCGCGAGCTAGGTCGGCTAATTAGAACTTATTGCGGCGGAAGTAATCGTAGTTGGGTCGACGTGTTACCGGACATTCAAAATTGCTACAATAATATCAAACACACAAGCACAGGCTTTGCGCCTAATGAGTAAGCGTTTGGTAGGCGGGAACCGTTAACTATTGACAAGGAATTAGGCGATGAATGGTTATTAGGTCATAGTGCGCGAGATACGGAACAGGTGCGGAATGTAGCGATAGAAAACTCTAAAAGTTCTAGTGAACGACGTAAGCGACAGGCAGACAAACGGCGTAAGTTAGAAGTCTATCGTATAGGTGATTATGTGAAACTTAAGACTTTTGTGCGTTCAAATAAAGAACATAAAATCATGCGGAAATTTTCATTGTTGTATAAAGGGCCTTATGTTATTTCGGCAGTGGTATATCCGAACTGTTATACTTTAGTAGATCCGGTTTCAAATGAGATATTGGGTAACTTCAATACTATAAATATAGCCAGGTATTATGTGAGGACGAATAAGGGCATAGATAAATAAGATAGTGAATAAAAGTTATATAATTAAGCTGAAAGCTGTAAATTTGAGTAACTACTTTGTAGATTTAAGGATCTTGCATGGTTTAGAAAAAAATAAAATAAAAAAAATTGTATATATATAGTAATACGAATTAGGATAAGTTGCGGATAAGCGAGATTGTATAGTTAGATAGATAAATAAGATAAGACAGGAGAGAGCTCAATCGAGTTGTGTAAATATTACATACATAACCACTGAGGCGATAGAAGTCCCAATTTGATACCACGCGCGTGAAACGTAAAGGGCTGCGCTTTTGCGATGACTGTCTCCCAGAGCGCTGCGAAATGGTAGAAATTACCAACCGCAAATACCACGTTATCATTTTGCACTGATACTGTTAATACAAAATAACTTTACAGTGCTTGTAATTTTTGAAACAAGTTTCATAACAAAGATTAGATAGGCAATTAAACAACATGCATTGCTAAATGAATATCACATGTTAGATGTAAGTAAATCACGTAAATAAAAACGTTTTGTAAATATTTCATTCACTTGCAGAAAATAATTTATGTTTAGGAATATAAACGATAAAACCTGTGGGTTTTGTATGATATCAAACCGTACTAAACTATGTAATCAAATAATGATAAAAAAAACTTTCTGTCGAGAAGAAAATTCATAGAAATATCTTCATAGAAATATACTATCAAATTACAAGTATCAACCGAGCAATGCAGCGCGCGGCGTATACATAATGATAGACAGCGTTTAAACTATTCATTTGTTTTACCTAATATTGAAGTAAAACGTGGAAAACAATATATTCTTTGAACCTACGTAATATTAGTGAATTGAAAAGCAGTAAATACCTGGCTAAAAATCATTGAAGTCTCCGAGCGCCTCGTTAGGTCACTATTCACAATTTTTCATATGATATCACTATTAATGCACCAAACAGAAAGATTTTTATTACACAAGAAACTACACAAAATTCTGAACAAGATTTAACAAGCACTATTCAAAATAACAAAAGAAACCTCGAAAAATCTAACTCACAAACTACACATTGAAGGAGACCGAATCACACTGACTGAGTCACAGATTGATGCACGGAGCATTTTGTGAAGCCACTTAATAAAGGTCATTTTACGCAGTGATGTTTTTTCTGAACCAAAAACCTAAAGAAGCTCTAAAATCGATCGATATAGAATTTATGCGAGTTGGATTTTCATATAGAGGAGTTCCGAAGGCTTTGGAAAGTATTAAACTTTTATCATTGTAAACCTATACATACATATACGTGTAAGTCTAAACATGTGTTATCGTTCAGTCGCAGAATGTAGGTACCTTTCGCAAAACATACGAAAATGCTTAGGAAAGAAAATACGTTGTTTCATACCTAAACATTTCATCATTATTATCAGTATATCAGCCCGTATGTTGGGCATAGGCCTCTCCCAAAGCACGCCACTCGCATCGGTTTCTCGCCTAAATATTTACAAAGGTACAATTTGCGTTTGCTGGTACGATTAGCAACAGGTGCATTCTGCGAAAGGTATGATTTGCGATGGGTACATTTTTCCATTCACGCTCTTAGGTGCATTTTTCCATTCACGCTCAGAATTCAGTCGCAGAATGTACCATTCGCAAATCGTTCATACACTGTGAAAAATGGATAAAAATCGCAAAATGCACCTATCGCAATGCAACGTCATCGGAATGTGTACGATTATGTACTAATGCAGTATGCATGGTGAGTTCGGGGTCGTGGTGCAACCGATTGTACTAAAAAGGAGGAAAAATAAGGGTATACAAAGGAATTCTATTTTAAGCAAATTAGTATGTAAAATAAAAAGGGAACTATATTTTCTTTCATCAAAATTTATATTTGTCATCAAGTTGTATCACCTAATAAATAGATCTATCGCCACGAAATATTTTCGTTCTCAGATAAACAAAAATTGTTCCCAGGTATGAATTATCAAATTAATGTTAATATATGTGTAAAATAAGAGATCGATAACCAATAAAATTACATGAATATAAACTTCGTTCTTATAATAACAGTTTTGTTACTTAAATAATAGCTCTGTGCTCAGAATGGTAGATCTGTCACCAAATAAATCGAAATGGCTAGAGTAGGTTATTGTGGCTAATTTAAATTGGGTTTAGGTTAGGTTGGAACTTTGAAAAATCAAAATCGGAGCGAGCGAAGCGGAGCGTAGCGAGCGTATGCAAATGAAAAACAAAGTAATACATACCAAAAACATTTATTTGGCACTTAATGCAATTTTCTAGTAACATAATATGATTTATTGGTTATCTCTTTAAATTAGTTTGCTTAAATACTTATTAGGACACACCTATTATAATACATACAAAAACATTTATTTGGTACTAGACCTTATATTAACTTATATGGAAATCTAAAAAACCAAGCTTTCAGCGGACATATTCATTACATTAACAAACCAAAAAACATTCAAAAAAATCTGACCGCCTATAGCTAGAACAGAATAAAATAGCGTTTATTTGCTGTATCAGCAGAGGCACACACAAACAAAATTAAAAGTAATACATAATAGAAAATATACAAGTCGATTTTTCGATGCGTAATTTTTCCTGCTACCGTCACTGAAGTCATCTTTTGCACGTGTAGCATGCAATGTTTTACTATACATTATGCGAGGAAAATATTTTTTCGATAACTGAAAAATTAGTTTTAGGGCAACGTAAAAAATGCGTATTGAAAAAAGGTGCAAGAAAGTAAAATAGTTATTTGTTACACAAGGGGTGAAAGAGAAGAGTTTGGCAGTTTTGGTCATACAATTGAGTTTAGTGTTTCTTTCCCTAAACAGATGATAGACCGGAGTTTAAGATTACTCAAAAATGAGTTTATTTTTCTGTTATTGAAAATACTTAAGCATAGTTGCCTTATGTTCGGCAATATTAATTTCAATATTGATGGCAATATTGCCAAAAATGTCAATATTACCGTCAGCGGCACATCAGTAGGAAAGAGATAACCTACTTTCTTACCTAAACATTTAAGGTACATTTTGCGAAAGGTACAATCTGCGATTGAACGACATGAATCCAAGGTTTCCAGAACCCTAAAATAGTGAGACTAATGAAAGGTACCTCGACCACAGAAACTGTGCCAATAGAAAATAAGCTGTAATGTTAGTTAGCGGAATAGAGGGGAAATTAGAAATTTCAAGGTTGTTTATGAAAAAAAAACAAATCATGCCAACTCGAAACTGTTTTGTTAATAAAATGCCGAGTTTTGATCTAGGCATACAGATTAATATAAACAAACAACCCAAGCCAGCGATCAGACAACCTAAACACACCTTTATATTTTCAATGGCCGACCTTGGCACCAATTTGTGATCTGCAGCGCCGTAGACACTTATTATTTTACCTGAATACAGAATTATTAATGAAAACTCTTATTTCCTGAAAATACAAGTAATTTGAAAGGTTTTATTTATGTTTATATATATCTTAGAGTATTTTACCATGTTTTTTTTACAATCGACACAAGTTTAGGCACTTTACTGACCATGAAAAGATTTCCAAAAAATAGGAACAATTTTCACAAAGGATTATCTACCACAATTTTACCAGATTCTGTCTTTAGAAGTTAACAGATTATATACACGTATTGTCTAATTAACATTTCTACCAATTTTACAGTAATTTACTACTTACTTCATTGTTATTTTATCCGACGAAAATGTGTCACAAAAACCCAACTAACGGAAAGTTCACAGGTCAACAGTGGCTTTTTTTTTCACTGTCTTCATAGTACATTTATATCACAGCAATAGTGACGTCCATCTAGAATCGATTTCGATCGATCGAACTCGAGTGACACTTCATAAAATTCAATAAATTGCAATTTTAACACCGCTAGAGACGAAATCAGCTGGAGTCACTAACAGTGCATGGATCGCTTTGGAACACTTGTTTCCGGCACCAGGAGTGTCCGCATCGCTCAACGGTCCCTTCCTCGGTGACCTTGATCGCCTGAGTGGATAATTGACAGATTCATCGGTCTGTGTACATGATTTGAGATGTCCGTACATATAGAGTAGATATGGACAAAGCATGGGTAGCATAGTGGTAATGAGATCCTTGCGCCATGTTAACTGAGATAAACAGTGTCTCAAGGTCTGGGAGGGGGCTGTAATGGTACACGAGAGTCAGTACATTTGATACTTCATTTGCCTGACAGAGGGCTAGCCCATCGCCGCGCTGTTTTGTATACGAGAATCGGTTCAGATAACGTTTGGGGTTTTGAGTAGCTCAGGGGCAAGTTAGCAAAAAACAATGAGCCGACGCGTGGGATGGTTCGAGGAAGGTTACAGGTCAGGTTTTTTTGTCGCATTCCTGCGAGATGTGTAGGGATCAGAGCCGATTTGGCTGCGCGCTGAATAAAATTATGAATAACTAAATAATGAAAGGTTATTATGGAACGATACGGAGAAAGCTATTATGTTGATTGCAAATATACAATTGCGATTGAGGTATGAGATGGTGAGTTTGACACGACTAGTATGAATAGCATTCTAGTGGTCTTTGTTTCGCGCGCTAGCGGTCGGGAAGGCTTAATTAATCGCAACAAGCTTTTATGATCAGCGGTCAACAGATTTTGTGTATCGGCCATACCGAATGATTTGAATGATAACCTACGGTTTATCATAGTGAATATGCGTACACACAATTTGTAGAACGGTGGATCTGCATGGCATGGTTGAAATTAGACCCTGTGTAGTTAGTGATAAGAAGCTTCGCTTGGGCAGAGCGTGTTCGCAAAGGACGCCATTTTTTTTTTCAGACATGTGGGGTGTATAAATACGATTGCGGGGGAAGGGAGAGCATTCAGTCTCAGCGTCTAGCTACTGTGACAGTCGTCTTTCACGATTATAAACAGTTTTGGTCTGCCGTGTTACGCGTCAGAACTGGGTGAATTGTGATTGCGAGTTTCAGTGGATTTTCGTGAGTGTCTGAAGCGCCGAGATATACCTCGGTTCCTATCTTTTAAATCAACCTACCCCAAATTCCAAAACTATCCTTGGGTAGTTAGATAAGAACTTGTAAGTCACTGATCTGAGTCTGAGTCTGGGATTGGAGCGACCCTAAATTCCTTTTTCCTTCACCATAGGGTTCCTGGATTGGCTCTTAGGATATTCGCGGGCTAATCCTCTCCTCATTCCTTTCGAGTAGCGAGTTTTGAAATTCCCACACACACAGTCATTAAACATACAAGAACATTCAAATCAAACTCAACCATTTTCGAGTGGTGTCGATAATTGACGTGGTATAACACTAGGTTTTGAGACTAGGCTAGACAGGAGTTTAGTTGCGGCTAAACCTAGGTTGGCAGGGCATAGGGAGACTGTTTGATCGATGAGGTTCCGCGGATGGAAATAACAAATTCAGAACAAAGTTAAACCGGTGTCAACACAGATACCTATCCTGTTGATATTTTGACATTTGAGTGTTGTCGGGGACGCGCGAAGAGATCAATTTACAGTCTAAAGTTCATTGTTTAGGACCGGGTAGGTGGTTTTGCTTTGCCTTGGGTCAGTTTGGATTCAAGTTGCATCTTTAAATTAAATGTAAATTACGCTGGAGGTCTAATGTGTAGGCTGAGTCAATATATATGATAAGCTCAGTCGAGGACGTGCTGCGGCTAGTGGAATTCATAGTTCGGTATTTATCGAACTATGCACTTCGCTATGGTGTGGATTAGATCTCCTAAAGCGCTAATGACTACGTTTCGATAACATCCAGCTCAAATTGCGGTTGAAGGTTTCAAAACGTTACGGACCTTTTGAGGTAACCGCTAGTTCAAACCCATTTCGGAAAATCAAATCGCAATTGTGTAAACCGATCTTTTCGGATCGTTATTGCCGTGAACTAAATATATAATTGGAACCACCACAAGCCGCTTCTAGCGAGCACATGAAATATCATTGAGTACTCACGTCGTAAAACTACGACGGATATCTATACGATATCCCAAACAAATATTACAAATCGTGGTCGACCACTAAAAGAAGTTCCAAGCGCCCATATATACAAAAAAATAAATGGTACCATCACACAAAATATAACAAAGATCGATCTGGCGCAATACACCGCTGACTGATGCGAATTACCGGCTTGCGGACATATATGCTTTCTCTGTCTAACTTGAAACTCTAAATTCCTGAACCAATCTTCCGCTCGACTATTGTACGCCTAACGAACTTCTCAACGAACGAGAAATTCTGACTTATCATTCTTAACTTACAAATTTTACAGCTGAATCGGGACATCTCTTTTTGGGGTAGATAGAATAGACGATCATAGCTACTGATAGCGGTGGCTCGACCTTAGCCGTTAATGCCGATACAAAAAGAAACTCAAAACGTTCTCGAAGAAATGTGGGGCAGCGGGGATTTCACAAAATCTTGAACAGAGAAGAGATGCATATCACGGCATCACCCCAGCTCTTTACGGTTCTCGGAGACACAGTCATAATTTTGCAAACCGTAGATAAACTGAATCCCGAGGTTTTCAAGCCGTTCGAGTTGATTCAGTGATTCTTTGAGATGGGATTGAACGTTTTAGGCAGGGGAATCACAAGTGCCTTTTTCCACTGAGTGGGGAAGCAACATTGTTCAGGCGATACATTAATTTCGTGGTTGATGATAGGTAACAGCTCATCAATGATGCTAGTTATCATCTGAGAACAGATCTTGTCTTCACCTATAGCCTTCGAAGAGATCGCTAACATTGCCCTCCTTACTGCGCCGATTCCGACACGGTTGTAGTTGAAGGGTGAGTTGTGGGCTGCGGTCTTGGACCGCACATTATGAGGGATATCTCCTTGTCGAGAAGATCATGACAGCGGGGATAGCAAAAAAACTGTTGAGACCTTTTATACGTCGACATCACCAGCATCCTAGAACTTATCTACAACAAAGAGTCTTCAGGAATGTCTGTGCCGGAGTATAGATCTCATAACACTCGTAGATATGACGACGTTTGGCATTACGACACAGACGAGTACAACGAGGTGTTTGATAATTAAAAGATTCTCGTGAGTCGGATCCATCCATCCAATCTTGGTGGTGTCAGTAAGGCACGGCGCAGGAAGGTTCTTAACCATAAGCCTTTTTACCGGAGGGTGTTTATATAAAAAAGCTCAGGACAACAGAAGTTTGTCTTCAACGGCCTCGCTACCAACTACAAGGAACCGGTGGACAGAGGCGGCGTCTGATTTAAGGGAGTTAAGATCCATGTAATTGAAGCTACGTATGTCAAGGAATTTAGCTGCACGCTTAGGAGGCCCTACATGAATAAAAGTTAAATCAAGTCCTGATAGGAGAATGGGGCATTAATTTAATTGTGCACGAACAGATGGGATGGAGTGTGGTTGAAAGTGGGTGGCACCCAGGGGGAGGATTTGTCAGTTTCAAGAAATTACAATAGATTTCAGTCATTCGACTTGGCCACTTTCGACACTTCATCCTGCCACGTCATGAAAACGTTTCTTTGCGATTTTAAATAATAAATGACTACTATTTTACATGGTTTTCTATAATTAATTTAGTAAAACTAGATAAAATCGTGGTTTGTGGGTATAAATTTCAATAATGTGTGAGATATCCGCCCTCAAATGAAAAAGCCATGACCAAGCATGTTTTTAAAAAAACGCACTTTTAAAACTTTCACCGGTTTTTGTTTACTGGGTAGCAATATCTTGTTTATTGATGATCGATCAAAGTAGTCGAGCTCATCAATGGTCTGTAAAAACCAAGTCTGAAGTCTCAGAAGCACAGCTCAAGATGGATAAGAAAACTTAACTATAAGCCATAACTTAACAAACTCTACAATTTAGTCAAAATATGTGGCTTGGCCGTTTCGCTGCCGTCACATGTAGTGGTCGAGCTATGTAAAAAAATACTCAAATTGGTATATAGGATAGCCATTTGGTACACTTGCGGTTAAAACAATCTTTTTCCTTAAAAAAATCCAGGGGGGGGGAGTAATGACGTCATATAAATACAAGATAGCCGTTTGGTATCTTGTAAATCGATTTTCGGTTTCAATATTGGTTTTGTACATCGCCCAGTGATAGGAAGGTAAGGAGAAAATTGTCTTCACTGTTCTTGTAGAAACGAATATAGTTCTTGCAGTTACGAATAAATAAAGTTATTTCATTTTAACAACACTCATTTTTACTATAACCTATTTATTCAATTTCCAACCATTCAACCGGTTCTTGTTTTAACGAGATTTGCTCTTTCAATCCGGTCTTGTAGTATAGAGTATTTTGTATATAGTTCTTGTAGGTTCGTACCACTCTACGTAGAAATCTATTTCATTTTTACAACATATTTTTTTACTAGAAGAACGATTGTACAACAGAAATTCGATGTGCAAATTTTCTTATAGATTCATTCGATGATGGATTTAAAATATTCAGTCTTTGTATAAACAAACATAAGTTATGTGACTATGACAGATGCTGTTCGATTCAATGGAAGAGTTCCTTGTTGTCTGACAAACTATACACATGGCGAGTATTACCTGATTCTGTACAGCAAAAATAAACCAAAAGAAACCTGACCGTCGAATAAAGTGTACGCAATACAAAATTGACGATTCATCTTTTTAAAGAAATAGTTTCGTTTATCTGAGGGGAAAACGATTTTCTTACCACTCGACAGATATAAATTTCTGACATATCTAAGAACGGCCATTTTTTTAATAAGTCGTAGATATTTTAGACACAGAGCATCGTGAAAAATATGGAATTATTGTGTATAAGCCAGCTCCGTGGTCTAATGAGTTACCCGCTTTCTTATCACACAGGAGATGCAGGTTCGATTCCTGACCATGTACCATTGAGATAATTAATTTATCTTAAGTAAATTATACGGACGTTATAACGGTGATGGAAAACATCGCGAGGAAACCTTGATTACTCCATAGCTGCGGCGATGGGCTAGCCCCCTGTCACGCAAAATGTAGTATTGAATAATTGGCTCAAAGTGGACTCAATTGTGCCTCTGCCAACCCGTATGGGAAAAACCGTGACGCTATGTATGTGTGAGTCGAGTAGTAAGAAAAGTTCAGGTTACTTGCTTTTGGAGCCGGGTTCGGCCTGATTCTGACCGAGATTTCAGTTAATGACATATTGGAGATGATGATCTTCGTTATAAAGATCATTAATCAACCACGATATGTCAAAAGCATAGCCGTTTTTCGATATAAAAAAATTAAAATCTGTTGAGAGGTAAGAATATTTTAGGTTCCTAGCTTTTGGAGCTAGATTTGGCCAGCTTCTAACCAAAATGCCAGATAATGACAAATGAGTGATGATGCTCTGTGTCATAAAGATCATCAATCTTAGGCGATATGTTAAAGTGTTGTTGTTCGATTCCTCGCATCGTAAAACCTATAAAAAGTGGTATTACTCAAGATGTTGTCTCTAATAGAAGCCCATCTATTAAATTACCCACACAGATGGCGGCCATATTGAATTTATATCAAAAAATCGCGCACAAGTCACAAGTTTGACGACCCGAATGGCCAAGTCAGCAGTACTTACGAAGCCAACGGTCCCGGGTTCGAGTCTTGGTGGGGGCAAATATTTGTTAGATGAGAACGGATGTTTGTACCCTAGTCGTGGTTGTTTATCTTTCTAAGTATAACATTTATCTATATAAGTATGTGTATCGTTGTCTAGTACCCAAGATACAGGGAATCCTAGTTTGGGGCTAGATCAATGTGTGTAAATAGTGTCCAAGGTATATTATATTAAGTTGCTTTTGGTGGTTTCCTGAATCCTTAAAACCATACCGAAGCCCATACTAAATTTAAAATTTGAATTAATTTAAAAATACTTCAATTATTGTTTATTTTCATAATTATTATCAATTAAGTTGAAATTCTGTATTTTTTTCAAAAAGAATAACAACTAAACGATAAGACTTCACCAAAGGCATATTTGGCTGAAATCGTATGCACTTGCTTCACTTTTATCGATATGTTAGCATCGATCTACAAACACCCTGATCCACAACCACAACTGATCGTGACACTACAATTGTATCGATATGTTATCGGCAATATGTATAATCCGTTATAATATATAATGCCTAGGCTATACATATAATGCCTAAAACGTGCAGGTAATGTAGGAAATATTATTTATTTTATACTTAGCCTAGACATTATATATAACACCTAATGCGCAGCCTGTAATGTATGCAAAAGCGTAAAACACTGCGGTAGCTTAGGTGAAGGGGGTGAGCGAAGCGAAGCCCCCTTTATCCTTCGTGTTAAGTTATACACATGTACAACTTACATAATAACAACAAAAAAAACTTAAAACTAACTACTTGTTGGGTCAGAGTGTCGATAAGGAAACTTAAAACTAACTACTTGTTGGGTCAGAGTGTCGATAAGGGGGCGGAATTGTTGTTCTTACATGTTCAACCTGACACAAAAAAATACTTAAGGAAGTATTTTATGTTGTTCTTACATATTCAACCTAACACAAAGGATAAAGTGGGGCTTCGCTTCGCTCACCTCCTTTACCCTTCACCTAAGATACCGCCGTCATTTGCCGTGATATTCTTGCAAAATCTATTTATTTCACACATTGCCGGTCGCCAAGTAGGTATTCTATATAATCCCTGGGCATTATATATATGACCTAGGTAGAGTACGTAATGGACATTTATATTAATAATATTTCATACATTGCCTGAACGCTCCAAGTATTATATATGTCACCGGAAGATAGTCAAAACCATTAGTTGATAAACTAACGCGGTAGGTGATCAACTATCGACAGATAGTAAACCAGACCGACAGGGTTTATAATTTATGTTTCTTTTGTTCTTACATGTCAACCTAACACGATGACTATTCGGGCGCTTCGCTGCGCTCGCCCCCTCTAGTCTTCACCAAAGCTACCGCAGTGTTTGCCCTGGTATTTCGATTGCAATTCAAGTTTATACCAGTTTACTCTTTAACGGTTTTAACCGTTAGTTGATCAACTAACGCGTCATATAGTAAGCATAAGCTTACGGTGACATATATATTGCCTAGGTATTATATAGAATACCTCCATTATACAAAATTCCGGTAACAGATATAAGTAAAATAGTTAATGTGATATTAGTACGAATAGAAATTTGAAGATCTCGTGAAATGGCACTGCGTCAGCGCCGAACCAGGATCGCTGAATAATTAAACGGTGTCCCTTACTGTGAACATTGGGAATTAGCCTCTATGAAAATAGCATGTAATTATTAGAGGGTAGCCAGAACAACAATATTGAGGATCGAATAGTCAGATTCAACAAAACGACGTCTATGATAAATTAGCTAAAAAAAACAAAACTGTAAATGACATAGACTTTTTTTTTTGACTATCGTTCCGGAGTTCCGGAGCGTTCCTGATCCAAAGGATCTCACTCGCCGTGCAGCGCGGTAATGCTGCCAGTGTGATGGGTACCTTTGGGTCGGGCATGTCCTGGGGCGGTTTATTTGTATAGTATTTTGTTTTTTATTGTGTTCAATTTTTGTGTGTGTGTAGTTTTTAATTACTTAGATTTTCACATAAGGTTCAACTGGCACTTCGCTGAAAGTAAATATCATCGGCTACGGAATTAGCGATGCCAATAAAATATTCGTAGAATAGAAGTTTTTATTTTATTAAATTTGTGGCTATTTTAGAAACGAATCATAATTCTTCGAGTATAGATGTTTTATTACTTTTTCAAATAATGTTTAAAGGAACACCTCCCGTGACGTCACTCAATCAAATTTTTAACGGTTACTTGAGGCTGGTTGTTTCGGAAAGAATACATCAATGTCACTATGGAACATTAATAACAAACGAAATAATTACAAAAATTGATCAAAAGACGGTCATAAATGGATGAATTATATTGTTTTACAGTTGTTCCGTATAATGAGCACAGGTCCCTAGTAATAATAATAGTTTGATGGCCCGAATGGCCGAGTCGGCAGTGACCCTGCCTACAAAGATCGAGTCCCGGTGGGGGCAAATATTTCTTTGATGAGAACGGATGTTTGTACCCTAGTCATGGTTGTGTATCTATCTTAGTATAATATTAATAAATTATAAGTACGTGTATCGTGTTGTATTTACCCTCGTACGACGAATTTTGATAGGCAAAAGTTTCTTGGCGTTTGAGCGAGCTCTTACCTTTCTCTCTACCACACCTTACCATATGCGAGAGAGAGGTCATAGCTCGCTCACCAAGAAACCTGGCGGGCCCTGTAACATTCGCTGTGTTTTATTTTAAAGTACATCCTAGAGGCGCACATAAAACAAATATGGAAAATACAGGTAGGTGACGACCCTAATGGCCGAGTCGGCAGTGACCCTGCCTACGAAGCGAAGGGTCCCTGGTTCGAGTCCCGGTGGGGGCAAATATGTGTTTGATGAGAACGGATGTTTGTACCCTAGTCATGGTTGTTTATCTATCTAAGTATAATATTTCTCTATATAAGTATATATATCGTTGTCTAGTACCCAAGATACAGGGAATCCTAGTTTGGGGCTAGATCAATATGTGTAAAAGGTGTCCAAGGTATTATTATTATTATTATTATTATTATATATGGAAAAAAAACGCCGTGTAAACTATTAGTCATCTTAGAGCGCAGTTTGTGTTATCTACCTTTATTAGAGATAGTTTGTTCATCTTCTTTGGTCATATTACTTCTACGTCATCACTATCAGAGTCAGTTTCATGACGTCACGCAGAGCAGTAAAAGCATAGTAAAACTCCCCTTCGGGCTATCAATACATATTGACATGAGTGGCGACATTCTGTTAATTCACCAAGCTCTGAATAGTTTGAGATGCGTCTCAAATCGTTCTCAGACAAACGTGATTCAACTAGTATAATAGAAATGTTCATTGATTTAAGTTTCATTCTTTGATCCTATTGAATCCAAAATATTGTTGATATTATTATCTGATAGAAATAAAATGTAATGATTTCACCAAAGACGACGCAATTAACACAAGAAAAAAAAACACTGTAGAACTGTCCACTGATTGTTATTGTACATAAAAGTAAAGTTTTAACTCTTTTTATTTTATTTTATTTATTGTATGTAAATTCGCTTTTATGTATGCATTTTAGAATGTTATATATCAGTTACTTTTGCTTTGTGCAAATAATTACAAATAAACAAATGAAGGGTTTAATTGCCCACTGGAGGGGGCCCTTGTTTGACAGTTCAAATACATTCTAACGGGATGAAGGTTCCTAATGCAAAAAGGGAAATATTAAACTGCACATCAAAATTACTGATTTGCACAGCAAATATCAAAATGCTGCGGTAGCTTAGGTGAAGGGTAAAGGGGGTGAGCGAATTGAAGCCCCCTTTCAATTCCCCCCCCCCCCCCCCTTTCAATTGAAGCCCCCTTTCAAGCCCCATCCTTCTTGTTAGGTTGAACATGCAAGAACAACAAAAAATACTTAAAACATAAACTTGAGTACACATAAAATATTAAAAAACATAAAAAGTGTTTTGCTGATCATTTTTTGCTTCGCAATTCAGTATTTTTGATGTGCGATTAAATACTAGCCGTGCAAAGAGGACGAAATGGGCTGCTGGGATTCCACAACACCCGAATTGTTTCCAGCACACCGCCAACGATCACGTCACCAACAGACGCACAGTGCGATGTTCACAGTAGCGGCCCACTCTCCCTTTCATCCAACTTTTCACAACGTTAACAGTACGTGCCCCATTACTACGAGAATCTTGTTTATTGGAATGACGTTAACTGACAATGAAGCAGGTTTAGGGTCTAAGGAATCCCTGTCCAACTCGCGGGAGACAAGTCGAGAGTCGGCTTTTTACAATACTTACGTAATTAATTAAGGGAATTGGGGAAACTGGACAGTTTTGAAGGTGACTTCAGTTGTTTTTTGTAAATGAACTGTCGTTTTTGTATTTTTTTACTTTCGAGTTGAACGAAGTGAAAATTAGGGAGGTATTGTAATCGTAAAAAAAAACGAGGTTGAGATTTTGATGGGGATAGGTTCTCTATCGTTAACTAAGTCCGAAAAAGTGAAAAAAAAAAACAAATGTAAATGTATGTGTGTGTGTGCGTATGTATGTATGTACGTATGGATGGGTGTCTGTTTTCCATTGTCAGCTCTAGAGCCTGAACTGAACCACTGAACCGAATTGGATGAAATTTTGTATTGTGGGTTATTTTGTAAATCTCTAGGACTATTTTTTTGTTTTTGGATAACTTGATTGTTTAAGGTACCTGTCGTACAACAAACACATTTATTGAGTTGATTCAAAAACGAGACTAACGATTCTTTTCAAACTTCTCGTCAAAGTATCTCTTACTATCATCTATATCATGTCATACTCGGTTATTACCGCAAAACTCTAAAAATGGTAGCTCCCATACAATATGCACACAGTGTCATATATATAAAGTAGAAAGGAGTTGTTTCGTATGGTGGAGTGGTTGTTAGGGACATCATTCTGAACAACTTTTAGTATGGGGCCGACTTGATGAGAGCAACTTCATTTTCAACTCCACCATATTACTCAGGTGAGCGCTAGGCCCGAAATGTACTGATATAAGAAAAATAAAGTAGCTCTGATCACGTCGGTTCCATAGTAAAAGTTGTTCAGAATGATGGCCCTAAGAACCACCTTTCGGCTTGTAACTCCCTTTCTTTTATACCCTGTATATTTTATCTTAGAACTTCTTAAAACATCTCCTAAACGCCTGCACACGAATATAGAAATTGCTTACAAAAAGTATTTGTAAGATTGAAGTAATTTTCAAAGTAAAATTGGTAAAAATCTATGTAGCCATTATAATTTTTGTTCAACGACGCTTTGCATAAAAAAGGCAGAATGTCTAGACAGGGTATCCTGGGTGTAGGGCCAGCAGCAATGTACTAACTTCTCATTTCGATTTTGCCGTCGCTGACCGTTACGAAAATCGAATTTGTAGTTTCCTCCCTTCCCTGTCCCTCGCACCACACCGCTTTCCTTTAGTACCGATAGTATCGCTCGCTGCCTACGAACGTACGTGTGTCCCGTTTCGTTCGCGATTATTGTAGGGGTGCTAATTAAACAGATTTCTTTTTGTTGAGTACCATATCTCCTATACTGTCGTTCAATCATGTCCATTGATATTCCGAGGCAGTAGTTAAATTACAACGCTAATGTATAAATAACGTTTTATGCATGGTATTAGAGATGATTTAGCAATGATGAATAATTCATTTCAATTCTAACCGTGAACAGTTAAGTAGCTCTAGTCATGCTTTTACTACATTTTCATGCTAGTCTAATGCTTTTGTAATGCTATAGGCATTATCAGTATCAATATAGCCAGTATAATGCTTATCTAATGCCTTTGGCAACTTCATTGACCGTAATACTACTTCTATAGTGCGGTTGGCAACTTCATTGACCATAATTGATGATTAAACGAACTTACCTGAAGTGAAGTTCGATCCCAATTACACGAAGAGCTTCGTTCGAAGATATTAGCATAGGTACACATGTAGTTTCACTCAAGGCTAGCCATTTTGCGCACTATATTTGGAGAAAAATATAAAGGTTCTAACATAAGGTAGACCAAAAAATTCACAGCTCGCCCTTCCCTTGCCATTTGCTTTCATTTATTTCGGAGATGTGCTGAGCTTTTTGATATTTCACGGATAGGGTACAGCTTACAGCGAGGGCGGGAGGGATGCTAATATCTTCGAACGAAGCTCTTCGTGTAATTGGGATCGAAATTCACTTCAGGTAAGTTCGTTTAATCATCAATTAGGGTCCTTTTGGTTTGACGCCAGAAGCAGCGTGATTGCAGCACTGAGCGACGATAGAGCGCATGAAGTCATAGATTGTTTGAGTTCAATGCCCTTGTCCCGTTTTACTTGGCCTTCAATCAAGGAGGCGCGAATTTCAGGATTCAAAACTGGCGCTTTCAAAAGTCTGCAGTTTGCAGGGATAAGATATTTATCCTTCAGTTCCTTGCGGTTTTCTTTAGAAAGACCGGTTGTGACAATATAGTTCAGTCTGATAGCTAGATCCTTTTGGATGTCAGAACTGTACTCTTGGGTAAGAGTAGGGTCTTCGCCTAATATTTGCAATAATTCTGGGTCCAGTTCGGGTATTGGTTCATCCAGTGACATCCCGTGGAGTACATCAGCTGAAGAGGGCGGCGGCACAACAGCAGCTGCAGTAGTGGCGGTGGTGGCAGAATCGACGGCGGTGACAGCGTTGGTAGCGGCGGCGGCGGCGGCGGCGGCGGCGGCGGCGGCGGAAGTCATGGTAATAGTGGTACGAGGCAGATCGGTAGGTACCACATCAGTGCTATGTGCGGCGTCATTGCTATTTTCAGCAGACTCCGAGTCTGGAGGGATATTCCAGTATGAGCAACCAGGTAAGTCAGCATCTTCGTCCCTGACGGCGATGGAGACGCTCTCTGCAGGGAAAATACGTATTTTGCTCAAACGTGGGTGGTATGTGAGACTCCAAAGCGAGAAACACGCAAACCCAGTTTTTTCAATGAGACAGTTTTACGTTTTTTCTGTCTACATATACATTGCTATGGAAATACCCAAACGGTAGACCCGGTCAGCATGTATTTTATTAGGAAGTGGAAAGCCCCTAGGTGGACAGTCCGATTTTCCAATCGTTTTGTTCAGATAAAACACCGTTATGTACAATGATAAGAAAAAACAGTCAAATCTGTTCCTTAGGTTCAAGCAACAAGTGTTATTTGTTGAATGACTCACCTAGTCGGTTATGAGGCGAATAATTTTCGTCATCCGACCTCGAAGAATGTCTACGGCGACGTCGATGTTTCACTTTTCTTTCTAATTTTTTAAGTTTCTTCACTAAATAGTCGTAGTCATCACTGTCACTTTTCCTTTTCGGCATTTTATTGGTATTTTTATTTAATCAACAATAGAAAAATACCGAGCGCGCGAAACAGCGAAGCACTAAAACGTGAATGAAAGCAAATGGCAAGGGAAGGGCGAGCTGTGAATTTTTTGGTCTACCTTACGTTAGAACCTTTATATTTTTCTCCAAATATAGTGCGCGAAATGGCTAGCCTTGAGTGAAACTACATGTGTACCTATGCTAATATCGAAGAACGAAGCTTGATGTGTAATAATGCATTATACGCCTCTAAAAATCTACATTGCTTTCTAAATAACTAACAATTAACGAACGAGTGATACTATCTTAGCCATCTTCTATGTAAGCCACTCTAAATACATCTCAGCATCGTGGTTATTTTTAGCATCTTAATTTGTAACATGCTTCCAAGCAGTAAACTTCTAAAATATTAATATATGATATCAAATAAGATTTATTCGAAGATTAGCTTCTAATTTTTTAACTCAGAACATTTAAAATGTATTTTATCCCACATTAATTGATGGTCAAAATTTTGCTAAAATTGCCATCAAATAGTAAGTTATGGCCACTAATATGACCCAATATTACCCAAAAAAAAACTATTCATATTATTAAATGTTTTTTTTACTTGCCTACGTATTGCCTATGTTTTGCTTATTCGCTTAAATTGCTTATTTTTTTGAGGATCTTGTTTTGAAGCTGTGGAACGTGAAATGGTGATAAATGTAAAATTCGTGGCTGAGTTAGTAAATAAGGAGGCAATATATAAATAAGGTCAAGTAAAAATATTTGTTGAAAAATACTTGACGCTTTCTTAATAAAAACGACGAATAAGTTTATTAGAAGCTATCTCATTTTTCCGTTGCTTCGTTATATAATGAGAAGTTAGATAACGTGGCCAGTAAAGAAAATAATATTCATATTCTTTATTGCACAGAAATCTTAATAGTATGGTAATAAAACATTTTATGAGCAAAGGCGAGCTTATCTCTAAAGAGAGATTTCTACCAGCAAACCCGAAATATGTGGCTTGACTTATAATTTCCCTTATTGTAATAGCGAATTGTATTATTTTTTTAAGTTACTCTAATTTGTTGAGTTTTTGTTCGTAGTGCTGTTTTCGTTGCGTTGGATAATGCTCATTAAAGTTAAAGAGTAAGGAAAAGTTTTGCATAGCACTGACCTAAAAAGTCATTTTTTACTCAGATTGATGTAATTTTTTAAAGAAGACAATGAAAATAAATTGTTAAAGTTGGTGCCAACTGGCCTAAAAGTAAATACACTGTAAACTGACTCTTTATTTTGACTTATAACTAACTTATTACCAGGAGGTATATGTACAAATATATCAACAACTAAACACTATTTATATTCGTCATGAACAAAATGATGATTTTGATCGAGAAATTATACTCAGCTCCACCACAAATTACTAGTTCTTTGTCAACGGTACGAATATCTGTCCCTGAGACGTCATTTCTGTTTTGCATATTACGAATTCCAAAACCTGAGAGGTTGCTTCGTTATCCAAATTCCTAAGAGCATTCTACCATGCATGATGTAAGGCTTTGATGACAAGAGTAATGATGATTCTACAATCAGGGTAGACAACGATGGGCTAACTCCCTATCATGCAAAAAGCAAATAACCGAACTTAGTTAATATGTGCATCTGACATGCCTTAAGAGAAAATGAAAAACCTTGCATGTATGGCCACTAGTTGTGGTCGAATAACGCATCCTATCAGTAGTATCCCTCATGAAAATGTATGAAGAAGTCCGAATTTTGATGCGTCATGAATATAAATGTGGAGACAGTGGTTGTGTTCGGCAAATTGGAGCAAAACGCATTGTTTGTCCGGCAGATAGTATCAGTGTTAGTGAACTGTAAGAACTCGTATTTCTTTTGTAAAAGATTTGCTAATACATTAATAAAAATATATATCAAAAAATATTTTCTAAAACAACAAAATAACTTTATCTTTAATTAAACCCATAAATTTATTACATTACACAATTGATATAAAAGCTTGTTGCGATTGCGATTGACTTGTGAAGATGTATTTACCTATTTTGAAAATATATATTTTTTAGGTTTCCGTACCTCAAAAAGGAAAAACGTAACCACTCGTGTGTCTGTCCTAGGTGTTCAAAAGTAACCTGTAGACTCGGATAAACCCTATTAAGGATTTTTTATAAAATTCACGCTAAGTCTGGTAACCCCTAATAAGGAACCCCTGAGGCTGCGTTCAGAAATAGAAGACCACCGCCCGCAGGGGCCATCCGATGACCTGTCCACAGGAGTGGACAGAGGCGATTCTTCGGGAAGAGGTCCGTCGACCTGACCCCGACACCCCACGTCCCAGAAGGGGTGCGTGAGAAGATTAAGCAGAACAGGGAGAGCGTTCAGAAAATTATTTATTGTGCCGTTTAAACAGCGTCTGACCGTGTATAGTGTGTGGACCATAAAAGTCTCGGTTCAAGTGATACTGGCAACTAAATCGGGCAAAAAAGAACTCAATTACGGCGAACCATTTTGCATTGCTCGCGTTTACCGGTATTTGACTCCGTTTTTGTTAGTGATTATGTATGGGAGGTATAGTAAAATAATCTATGGATTAATAAGGTAATATAAGTCGTAGATTTGATACATAATAATCATCGTGTTTGAAATGAAAATCAAATACAACCATGAAACGTCGATTTTTTCTCATGGCTGTACTTTGACTTGGTTGGACAACAGAGAGAAACATAATTGGTAGGGGTAAAAAGTCATAAAATCTGATATAAGCATCAATATACATGTGTTCACCTTTTTTTTTGGGTTGGTTTTCCAACAATGACAGTTTGATACTTAGTAAAATTGGTTACTAGGGGGTAGATGGGGTTTACCTTGAACCATTTATCCAGTTTTTAATATTAGGAGTTAATTATTTAATTAATTATGAATTAATTAAACTTACGAATATTATCAGGAGAAACGAAACGTTTTTCGTAAAATTTTGGCTAAGATGAATGTCAATTAGACTTAGAATGTGTGGAGAAACGTAACGTCGCTGTTTGAATGTAAAAAAACGTTGCTGGGTTAGTGTGTGTGTGTCAAGTCATTCCGTTTTTCTTCGAGTTGCGTGAATGTTCTCTCTTGCTTGTTTTGTGCTATTTCGACGACTTTCGCTGTGTTTTTGGACTGCAGGGCCAAGACTGGAGGGCAAAATACTGCAGTAGCTTAGGTGAAGGTTAAAGGGGGTGAGCGAAGCGAAGCCCCCTTTATCCTTCGTATTAGGTTGAACATGTAAGAACAACAAAAATACTTAAAATATAATAGGTGTTTGCTGATCCTTTTTTGCTGTGAAAATCAGTATTTTTGATGTGCTAAATACTTGCCTTTTTTATGAGCCCTAGTAGCCGGAGCTAAGGCGATTTCGAACATCAATACTACAAACAATGACTTTTTGTAAAAATCCTATAGTAAAAAATAACCTCAAAATGGATTTTTTAAAATTCATAACAAAAAAACCATGCATTTCCTAGACTGGATATTTTACAGGAGGGGTTACTTTTATTTCTTTGAGAACTAGAGTGATCGTCGGTTGTACGAAATGTATTAATCATTACGTACATAGAAGTCTTTGTTTTATAGATCCAAATTATAGATAATAATCATCGTCAACAATCAACACCCATAGTAAAAGTTGCTTCGAAAACAAATACCCATTAATCCGACGGCCCTCCACTTTTGGCAGGTCAAAATAAACAGGACCTCCGAGCTTCAGGCGGCAGTAACTAACTTGACTCTCCCAGAGGAAGCGGCTACAGTGGCCATGAGGACTTATCCTGAAATCGAGCTGACTTACCAAACTCCAGATGGTTTACAATCAACTTTTTCTTTAAAATGTTGTTTGCAAATAGTGACTCACATAAAATAAACAAACATTTTTTTTGAGGCACTTATAAAACCAGTGTATTTCCCAAGTCAAGTTAGTTAGAACTGTAGATAAACTCCATGCCACGTCATATTATGTCTAGAAAATAAGCGTACATTTAGTGAGGATTGGCACTATGCAGGTACTTCTTTACTAACAGATCTTACATGTACAGTTGTACGTACTCTAGCTTTTATGAAACACTACAGTATTGTTTAATAGCTTTTTTCTCACAGGTATCGGTTTTGCAATTCCATTAGTTTATAAAATCGAAAACCGAACTTATTTCTTTGCGAAACTTTTTCTGCTATCGCAAATTAAAATATTTTTCCATCAGAACTTTTAATAGTGTTGGAAATAAGACATCTTCGGCCTTTTTGTTTTCAACATACGAATGTTTTGTTATCAAACCCTAGGATGTCTGTCTATTGTCTATGGAGTCTAGCTAGACATACAGTGAGTGAATGATGTGATTTCATGTGGTAATACTAAAACATAAAATTAATTATATCGACTGCAATCTGCGAGATTCCCTATCAAAACACCGATTTAGTGTTTTTGTCATAATAAATCTAGCAGGCTATGTATGGATTTGGTTCTACACTCTTATACGAGTAGCCTGTGGTTCTATCACAGAACATGGTTCTATACTGTACTGTACAATAATTAGATTCTATAGATACAAGTTTTGAAGTGTCATCACCTTGTTTAAGCTCGTCTTTAAAAAGCTGCGCTTTCTTCTAGTCTTCTACCATCGATAGCTTTCCCCGTGAAGAAATGAGTAGTAGCTTTTTGCGTAGGACTTTTTTTTTTGTTTGAAACTTGACTCTAGTTAAAAACCGGTCAAGTGCAAGTCTAAATAGCGCACGAAGGGTACCGTACCACCGTACAATAGTAGGGATGGTGTGGAGTGAATAGTTTGGATTTTACATAGCAAAATGTTGTTTACAAAGTTATTGGTGTGGCTACTTTTACAATCCATGTAATCCATCCAGGTGCATTTATAAGTTTATATGTGGTAATGAAAGAATTGTTGTATGGGAGCCCCCCACTAAAAAACTGAATAAAATAAATATTAAATAAATATTTAATATTTATTTTATTCAGTTTTTTAGTATCTGTTGTTATAGCGGCAACAGAATCATCATCTGTGAAAATTTCATCTGTCTAACTTTCACGGTTCATGAGATACAGCCTGGTGACAGACGCACAGATAGACAGACGGACAGCGGAGTCTTAGTAATAGGGTCCCGTGTTTACCCTTTGGGTACGGAACCCTAAAAATGGAACAAGAGTAATCAACCATTGTCATTAAAATCACAAGCAATGGATCTGCAATCGGTTATATACGCCCTGTGCAGGAGAGGACACTGCTCTCTTAGAAAAATACGAGTGAATGTGTACGTGACATGAGAATACAAAGCGAAGACTGCATTCTTCAAGATATTATCCTAATAATGTTTGTTCTGACGGGAAGAAGGGACAACATTTATTTTTGTTCTTCTTTTCTATAGTATCGTGTTTAAGGTTGATGTGTATTTCTTAAATTGCTTCTCCACTGAGTTGGTGGTTGGATGTTGGATGAAATTGATGATGATTATTACAAGTGGTTCTAATAACAGTAGACCTCGCTTGTTTAAAATTTCATGTTTGTAGGTTTGCTAGAAGTAGTATTAGAATTTAAATGATCGATGATGAGTTAGTCAGTGACAAAATGACGAATCTTTGAACGGCTGTCATTTCCCATCTATTAGTTCAAATTTTGTAAATTTGCTTATTTAAATTGTGGCCTATTAGCCACAGGAAATACAGGCGTCTAGCTTTATCTACAACATAGTACCGCGGGGGTCGAAAATACCCCCCCCCCCCCCATTTGGATGTTTTTTGCAACATCTTGTGTAGAATAAAGTCCTTAGTGTGCGTCTCAAATTACATTAAAATCCGTTAAAAAATAACGCTACAGCAAACTTCCCCACTTTCTCCCCTATTTTCCGCCCAATCAAAAATCGACACGACCAAAAAACTAAATAAATCAAGGAACTTGTCTGCCAATTTTTGTCAAAAACGGCTAAAAAATTCGACCTATAGGCGAGAACAGACAAACGGCCGGTTTCCTGGGCGCTGGTTAAGTTAACAAATTGGTTAAACTGATTTCCGCCAATCTCGTGCCGCTATTTTGAATATTAGCGGCACGTGATTGGCTCAAATCAGTTTAACCAATTTGTTAACTTAATCAGCGCCCAGGAAACTGGCAGAAAGACATTTATTTGGCCAGTCTTGAAATTGGACGCATCGATCGCTCGGTGAATTAATATCTTGAAGTAGGTAAATCATAATAATAATACCTTGAACACTATTGACACATATTGATCTAGCCCCAAACTAGGATTCCCTGTATCTTGGGTACTAGACAACGATACACATACTTATATAGATAAATATTTAACTTAGATAGATAAACGACTATGACTTGGGTACAAACATCCGTTCTCGTCAAACAAATATTTGCCTCCACCGGGACTCGAACCCGGGACCTTTGGCTTCGTAGGCAGGGTCACTGCCGACTAGGCCATTTGTGTCGTCAGATGTCACTTGTAACAATTAATCGTTTTTGGTATTGTTACTTTGTGGTGCTGTAAATCAACTCCGAATATTATTACAACTCTGAAACACTCACCTCTGGTAACAGAAACATTAGGCCTGACAGCGAAAAATAACATTCAGTATCGGACTTTATTTCCTAAGCGAAAGCGTTCGATTTCAGGGCATAATAAACTTGCCATTGCTTTACGAGTTTATGGACCGGTTTCACCAGTGACTGATGGAACCCTCAAAGTCTATTTATATAGCTTGTTTGCTAGCTGAATTACAACTTTGGATCCAAAAGAGAAATATCAAGATAAAAAAGCTGGTAAGTGAAAAATATCACTTAACATATTTTTTATGGTTCCGTACCTTGGAAATGAAAAACGAAACCATTACAGGATAACTCGTGTGTCTGTCTAAGGTCTGTAAAACTAATATTAAATGACCAATTTCCGAACCGATGAAGTTGATTATGCATTTCTTTGAAACAAACACGAACGTGTTACGTTAAGAAAACAATTTTGAATTTAGGGGGCACTACAGAAAATAAAAAACCTAATTTCAAACTGCATCGTGTGACATGTTTGAAGAACTTGTTTTGACATGACAAATATATATAAATAATATAGACCATTAATGTCCCCACCGAAGGGCACAGGCCTTTACCCGGATATGAGTAAGATTAAGCCATACTCCACCACGCTGGCTCAGTGCGGGTTGATGGACGGGTTTTACGACTATTACCACGTAGGAATAGTAGCCGGGACCTACAACTTAACGTGTTATCTGAAACACTGAAGGTCCGATAATGTACTTAAGATAAATTAATTATATTATTGGTACATGGTCAGGAATCGAACCTGCATCTCTTGTGTGAGAAGCAAGCGTGAAACCCATTAGACCACGGAGCTCTTTCAAATATCAATCAAATACATTGTTTTCATAATTCTGAAACACTTAAGATTATTTAAGCAAATTCTTCGAAAAGTACCCGCCCATATTATCTTTAAAATACATAGATCTTTACTTAAATATTGTAGGAAAAATATTGTGAACAAATATGATGCAGCATCAGAAAATTAAAATAAATTGATGGGGACGTGAAATGATCAAGGATTTCATTTTTTTTTTTCATAATTCTGAAACACTTAGATAATAACGTATTACCCCCTCTGAAATTCCTTATCTCCAAAACTAGCTATTCTAAAAAAAAATAAAAATTATAAACTTTGTGTGTATGAATGAGATAACATTTAGCTAACAGAAAATTTTATATAATTTTTGAAATGAGTTAGCTGTAAAAAAATATTAAGAATATTATCATGAAAAAGGATGTCATTTAGGAAGCACTGATTTTGAAGATAACATTTTAGCTATCAATCTGAAAATGAAAAGAAAATTTAATAAGTAGGTGTGAAATATTGAAATTAATTTTAAAACCATAAAAATAAACTGGAAATAGCTATTGAATTACTCGAATTATGAACTTCTGAATCTGTAAGAAAAATTAGCCAATTTCATAGGTAAGCACCCAATATATAGCAACCATCACCTTTCCGTCATGGTTTTCTGGAAGAAATCTATTGTAAGAGATAAGCTCGCCTTTATACATGTTTTTTTCTATCAGCAGTTCTTTTTTTCTCTCTGTTCTTTATGTCTGTTTTGTGTTTGAATAATATTGAAGGAGTCTGAATACATTTTGTTCAGGGTCTGTTCATTAAAATCCGGTACTGGTAAATTTATATTTAAGTTTTTTGTATAATAATATGCTTCTAGGCTATCGGATGTAATTATCCTATAAAATGGTGGATCAGTCTTATCCTCACTAGCAATTGGGAATGAAACTGTTTGACCCCTGTGATCAGATGACATAACAGTTAGTTTAATTTTTACTTATGAATGTAAAATACAATCACAAAAAATACGTTACGCAACTTTGGCTGGTAAGTTTAATTCTTGTCGGCTCTAGTAAATACACGACAAAAATAAATGATTTAAATGAAGTTATTAATCGTTATTTCATTGTATACACAAGCAGATCACCCCTTTTTTTCTTCTGGTTTAACATACATGCTTCATACATTTCTCAAGTATTTTGAAATTTTGAAACATTCTCACTTAGAAAGTCTGGGCAAACACATTCTAGCCAAATAGGAAGAATTATAGATACCTACAATGGCTTCTTTGTGGATTGTCTGAGCTCACTCTCGAAAAAACTGCTTATCTGTAAGACCAGACTTCTCTGAAGAAATGCCATAGAACTTTTTCTGCCAGCAACTCGAACATTTCGATTTTCAAAACAAAGCGCTTCGGAACATTTCATCTGCCCGTGGTTCATAAGGAACATTGAAATTTATGAATATCTGTAGATGCCCACCGTAAAGTAAGCAATCGAAAATATAATGAAAAAATACAAATATCGTCTTGAACGAACCCAGAGGGTGATGTAACTATACGGATGATGAGAGCAAACACGAGACAGCATCATTAGTCATTCGTCCAAGATCTTTTGGCGAATTTCGCTCTCGAAAAAGTTCATTGCAGGCCAAGTACTTATGCCAGTACAAAATAAATGTATATCTAGAAAGCTGAAGAAGTGCATGGAAAACGTTTTGTAAATAGTTAATTACCTGTTTGATGAATAAAGCGCCAAGAAGGATTAAACGTTGGCTTTCAGAGAGCCAACGAAAAGTAAAATAATTCACCAAACTGAACACTTCAAAAACCGACTTTCAGTTCAAGCCCTATTTCTTCCCCCCCCGGTCGGGCTGCGAATGAAGTCTGTGTACATGGAAAGTCCTCATCAAAACTTGCTGCACGGAACCACAAACCAAAACATCTTCTCTGTATATATTTTTTGTATTTGTTGATTTTTTCAAAATGCATTTAATCAATTTTGTAAAATTCATATAGCTATACCTGTGAAGTATGACCTACCAATCAAAACAAGAATCATCTAAATCGGTACATAATTGACGAAGATAATTGACGCCTAACAAACACACAAAAAACATACGAATTGAGAACCTCAGCCTTTTGAAGTCGGTTGAAAAAACATTAGTGGGATGGGATAAATTTATCAGTAACCGGTGAAACCAGCCCTAAAGGGTAAACACTTAACGACACATGACACGCTTTAATGGCCCCGTTTCACCAAATTAGTTGCACTTTCATCCCTTAACGATTTGACGAGAAGTAGTTACACACTTGATTTGTGTACAACTACTGCACTATACATACTAAACCACAGTAAGGTGGTACTAGATATAGTTTTGGTCGCTCCGTACGTTTTGGGTAAAAGGGACACAAATTTGTATATGGAAAGGAAAAGGAAAATTACTTAGGAACAAAAGTAACAGTCGATTAGTTGTATATTTTGACGACCTCTGTAGGGCAGCGGTTGTAACTCTGCCTATCATGCGAGAGGTCCCGGGTTCGATCCCCGGCTAGGGATAAAGAAAATAAAAAACTCAGGCCTTGCATGTTTATATGTGTATGACGTCGCTGTTTCTGGTTCCCACGACACAGGGTAATTTAGTGTGGGGCCAGAAGCAATGTATGTGCCTGTATGTAAAATGTTGATAAATGTGATTAGGGCTGGGCATTACTGGGCACCCCGAAAGCGGAACTTATAGTATAAACTTTAGCTAACTAATAGAGAAATAGGATTCCGAAGTTTAAAAAAGCTCCTAGTCCATGGATAACATGTAAGGAGGGACTAACTGAGCAACATCACTTACTATTTTTATATATTCGATGAAATAAATAACAAGTAGATAAATTAAAAACCGGTGCGTTAATTGCAAATAAGTTTAAAGTAAAATTCAACAAATATGCTTTTGCGTGACAGGGTTAATAGCATGGAATCGAGTTGTTATCAAAATTATATTCAGTCGACGGAGGCTGCAATAATACAAAATCCTAAGCATTTCTGGAGTTTCGTAAAAAAATGATCTCAATCTCAGTCTGTCCCAAGCTCAATGACAGATTCAGATTTCAGATTCATTTTTTTATTGAATATAAATAAATAAATTATCTTATTCAACGTCAAAGTGATATATAATAAGACTACCTTTTCCAGTGGGAAACTACCACTTTCCTTTACCATACGATAGTGTGGGCCACCTTCGATCTGGCCCACTACTTGTCAGGGGGTGGAGAGGTTTGAAGAAAAGGCCGGGTTCTCAGGAGCAGCGTTTTATTCGGAGTCTGAGCGAAGAGTGATTTACAGTGGAAATTGTCCCTATATTTATACTGCTCTAACATGGTTCTGATTGGTCGGCGGGCGTACCTCGATCCCCGACCTACCGCGCATACCCCGCGGTGGTCTGGCGCCCCCGTCCCCCGACTCGCCTCGAGTCTTTGTTTCCCCTCGACAGGGGGCGCCTTGTACACCCGCCTTCCTATCTAGTTTTATTTATTCTTTGTTTATACGCAAATAAATTCAAACATATACAAAACTAATAAGGAACTATAAAACGATTATCACAACAAATAATTAAACTATAACTATTATACACAAATCAATTATATAATTCTACTTTGTCGCGAACATATTCTCCCGCCGCAGCTCGTAGCTGGAGATCAGTCTTTCGCGACGTGGAGTATGGCCAGCTTCTTGGTCGGCCGCCGCAGGATGCCCTTGTTGGTGCGCACGTCCACTGCTCGTACCTCGCCGTCTGGTCCCGGGAAGACTGCCTCGATGACTCCGCGTGGCCAGCTGTTGCGTGGCAGCGTCCCGTCCGCTATTAGGACGAGGTGGCCGATCTTCAGAGCCCCGTTTGAGGCTCGGGGCTCCCGCCGGTGTTGGAGGTCGGGCAGGTATTCACGGACCCAGCGGGCCCAGAATGTGTCAGCCAGGCGCTAGCTAGTGCGCCAGCTGAGCCGGCCGGCGGAGTCCCCTTCGGTGAACGCCCCGGGTTGCGGTACTCTGGATGGGCCGCCCAACAGGAAGTGGTTGGGAGTGAGGGCCTCGGGATCGCTTGCATCGGTTGACAGGTGAGTGAGAGGCCGGCAGTTTATTGTGTGCTCAGCCTCTACCAGCAGGGTGCACAGGACCTCTTCTTGGGGCGCTCGCTCGTGTAGTGTGGCAGCGAGCGCCACCTTACAGCTGCGGACGAGGCGTTCCCACGCCCTGCCCATGAACGGCGCGCTTGGCGGGATGAACCGCCAATGGATGAAGCGGACAGAGGACTCCGCCTCCATCGCGGCGGGCGCCGCCCGGCGGAGCTCGACGTCAGCTCCACGTAGATTGGTCCCCTGGTCTGACCACAGCTCTGTCGGGCAGCCGCGTCTACCTATAAAGCGACGCAGTGCCATGATGGCGGAGTCAGTAGTGAGACTCCCCGCCAGCTCGAGGTGCACCGCCCGTGTTGTCAGGCAGGTGAAGATGACCCCGTAGCGTTTCTGTTTGCTGCGGCCAACTGTAACAGTGAGCGGACCAAAATAATCAAACCCCGTGAAAGTAAAGGCTCGGTTATGATGTGCGAGGCGGCTTCTTGGGTGGTCGCCCGTCGACGGTTGCGCTGGTTTCGCCTTTATGACCCGGCAGCGCTGGCAGCGCGCTGTCTCGCTACGCACAGAGTTGCGTAGGCGCAGCACCCAGTAGTGTTGACGGACCTCGTTCGCTGTAGTCTCGAAGCCACCGTGGTGTAGACTGGCGTGTGTCCACCTGATGTAGAGCCGAGTCCACCGGTGGTCGCCGTCCAACACGGCCGGTGCGCGCTGGGCTTCAGTGATGTCAGCGGCGGCGGCGATTCTTGAACGTAGGCGGATGACCCCGTTGTCGTCCAGGACAACGGACAGCTTCGCGAGTCGACTGCTCCCTGGTAGCTCCTTCCCGCTCTGTAGGCAGGAGAGCTCGGCGCCGAACACTTCTTGTTGTTGGGCGCGTATCCACAGTGCTGTTGCTTCGTCTAAATACCGCGCCTGTAGCGGTACTATGCGGTCGCTCGTTGCTCGTTCGCTCACCTTTCCTTTGTTCGTGAGCGGAGCCGGGCGCGTAGCGCGCCACGCCGGGTCGTCCTCGGGTCCGTGCTTTGTTCGCTTGCGTGCTGCTGCGCTCACTTCTCGGTTGCGCAACATGTCGATGAACTGGAGGACTCGCGCTGTGACGCGGGTTGCTCGGAGCCAGCACGAGAAGCGGGTGAGGTCGGGTAGCGCCGCTGACAGCTGTGCGGTAGTCTACGTGCACTCTCTCTTCACCGCTGTCGCTTACCGCTACCTCTTGTTCTTGTGGCCATTGTTCCTCGGGCAAGAACAGGAACGTCGGCCCCCGGAACCAGCGATGTTCGGCGTCGAAGTCGGGCGGCGTCTGGCGGGTGGCGTCATCGGCTACGTTATCTTTCGTAGGTACCCACCTCCACTCGACGGTCTTTGTAGACTCCGCTATCTCGGCGACTCGGTGCGACACGAAGGGCTTGTAGGCGCGCGGTCCGTTGCGCAGCCAAGCTAGCACCGTTCGGGAGTCTGACCAGTAGACTCGGCGGGTCAGCTTGATGTCGTGTTCGGCGGCCGCTGTCTGCGCCAGGTGATAACCCAGAACCGCGGCTTGCAGTTCGAGTCGTGGGATGGACACCGTCTTCAGTGGCGCCACTTTCCCCTTGGCGGCGATGAGCGAAACTTGTATTTTGCCCTGCTCGTTGACGGTCCGCCATTACGTGGCGGCGGAGTAGGCAGAGGAGATCGCATCTACGAACGTGTGCAGTTCGATGTTGTCGGCGTCGGCTAACCGTGGGTAACAACGAGGCATAGCAATAAGGGTTAGTTGTTGTACCTGTGTTATCCATCTTCCCCACTCGTCTGCTTCGGCAGGCTGTAGCGCGTCGTCCCATCCGATGCCGGAGCGCCAAGTGTTCTGCAGGATGCGCTTCGCTTGCAGAGTGACCGGCGTGATGAGGCCGAGCGGGTCGAAGATGGACATCACGACCCGTAGCGCTTCTCTTTTCGTCGGCAGCCTTGTACCATCTAGTAGATCCTGTGGGATCTTTGCGGCGTTGATGTTGAAGGACAGCGTGTCGGGCCCGGGATTCCACATCATCCCGAGTATCTTCTCGGGAGCGAGGAGCTTTGCTTCTTGTGCCGCCCCCGGCGCGAAGTGATCGCGCAGTAGTGCCGAGTTTGACACCCAGCGCTGTAAGCAAAAGTTACCTCTCTCGTGTATGTAGGCGACCTCGGTAGACACGCGTAGCGCCTCCTCTTCCGTAGCGTAGCTTGCCAGGTAGTCCTCTACGTAGTGGTTCCGCACTATAGCCGCCGCCGCCTCTGGATAGTCTGCCGCGTGTTCCTCCGCGTTCTTGTTCTTCACGTAGATCGCAGTACAAGGAGAGGAGGTTGCGCCGAATATGACGGAGGAGTACCGCATAAGGACCCCAGGCAGCGATTGCAGTAGGTCGGGTCCGGACAGCAAGAGGTCGTTCAGGCTGACCCCGCGCGTCTTTGCTGCAGCGTCGTGGACAATGCGGAGTTTCTCTGGCTTCTGAGGATTAATAACAGCGAAATGAGGTAAGTACCATACCCGTTTTGACTTCTCTGTAGGTGCGGGCTCGGCGAAACCGCTGTCGATGAGTACTTGCATCTGCGTAGAGTACTTCTTTTTCATCTCTTCATCTCGATCGAGCTTCTTTTCGACGAGTTGTAGCCGGCGTAGCGCGTGTTCGTAGCTGTGAGGTGGGTCTGGGTTGTCCTTCCTCCACAGCAGGCCCGTTTCGAAGCCTCCCGCCGGTACTCGAACAGTCTTCTCGTCGAGTATTTGCAGTGCATGTTTCTCGTCATCGTTGTAGGATCGCTTCGGCTCGACGCCTAGGGACTCAAGAGCAAAGTGTTCACGCATCATTTCCTCCATGTTATCCTCCTCCGTGTCCAGTGAGTGCGGGACGGCGTGGTGTACTCTGTGGCACTGTGCTCTGCCGCGGGCCTCTTTGACGCCGTGTAGCACCCATCTGAGTGCCGTTTTCGACGCAACGAGTTGTCCCCGTTCCCCGCTTCTTGTAGCGTGGGAGAGGAGTAGGTGCCAGTTGTCTTGTCCCAGCAAGATCATGGGCGTACACTTCTCGTACGCGATCTTGTCCGCGATGTCGGCCAGGTGAGGGCAGCCCTCCACGTCTTCCCTCCGCAGGGACTGAGACGAGAGGTTGAGTCCGCCCATCGTGCGCGCTGAGATCTGAAAACTGTCAGAGTCCGGTCCCTTTATGTTAAAACAAACTCGCCTTGAATTGTCCTCGTCGACTTTTGAGCCGCCCACTGTCTCGATGTAGAAAGACGATAGCGGCCCCGTGGCTCCTATTTTCTCTGCGATCTCGTTCTCGATAAGTGTACAGGTCGATCCGTAGTCCAGTAGAGCGTAAGTTGCGTACGCTCCCGCCGGACCGGACACTTCTACTGGTAGCGTAGCACTTTGAGTATCACTGTCCTTGTCGCACTCTTGGTTGTGGCGACGAAGTCCGCCGCTGCCTCGGAGGGTGGCGCTGTTGTCGTATCTGTGTGTAACAAAGGGTGATGAGCATACTGGCAGCCATCTTTCTCGCACCTTATGTACTTGCAGCTATGTTGTTTACGACGGACTCGGAGGCAGCGGAAGCACAGGCGGTGGGTCTTGGCTAGTTCCCAGCGCGCCGAGACTTCTGCCCTTTTCATATTCGGACAATCTTGAGTCTTGTGTTCTCCCTTTTTGCAGATCGGACAGGAGGACGGCTCGTGTTTCTTTTCTTCGATGTGATAGCTGCGGACCCTTTTCTCAGCTACGGTTTTCTTGTTCTCTAGCGCCGGCGCGATGATCTCGGCCGGCGCGTAGCTACCGCAGCGTTCCACTTCTCGTTCCAGGAATCTCGTCAGTGGGACGAGGTCGGGCTCCTGGGGGTCCTTTTCGGCGGCGTAATCGTAATAACGATATCTCAGCGTCGCGGGCTGCTTGTCCACGACGCCTCTCACTATTTCTGGATTAAAAAGGTAATTTACCTTATTAAGTGCTTTCACCGTGGCGGTGATATTGATTTCTTTTGAGGCGAACGTGCAGAGATCCCTCGGGTTGTCGGCGAGTTTCGGAAGGCTTCGGAGTTTTTCCATCTCCACTATGACCAGAGCGTCTGGTCGTCCGAATCTTGACGCGAGGAGCCTCATGACTTCGGCGCACGTTGTTGAGCCGACGAACAGGCACTGTGCGGCTTCTCGAGCGGGTCCTTTGAGACTGCGGCGGAGTCTCATCAGGTTGGCTTGCTCGGTGAGATGCGTTGCGGTTTCTTCGAACGCGTTCTTGTATGGCAGCCATTCGGCCGCGGCCCCTGCAAACACTGGTAATTCATAGTTTTTCGTACTTACCAGTTGCATGGACCGGGCTGCCATAGTTAGAGCTGAGGCTAGCTCTCTATAGTCGAACACCGGAGTCGGTTCGACGTAGAGGACGGGAAGCTGACTCTGTTGAGTCGGTGGCTGGTCGGTGCCCCTCGGCTGGAGTTCGCGCGACATATTGAGCCCTCCTCCAGCAGGGACCAAGGGCTTGAGCCCTCCCGGCACAGCGTCGGCGGTGTTCCCGTCCACGTACGCTGCAGAGGTGAGCGCTAGGGTGTTCCTTGCAACCCATGTGGTGGTGCGCTCTTCGCGCAGCGTGGCCCCGTCATCGTCGTCGTCTTCTTCTCCCTCGTCGCTCGATTCCTGTTCGAGTAGAGTGACGCGCGCGGCTGCAAGCTCCACTTGTTTCTGCAGCAGCTCCTGCCGGGCCTTCTCGAGCTCGCGCTTGCGAGCCCTGGATTTCGCCGAGGCGCGCGTGCTCGGTGCCTTCTTGCGTGCCGGCGGAGTCTCCTTTGTCGCCTGGCTGTCCGTCAATCAATCAAGTTTTCATCTCACGCACCCATTCTGGGGCGTGGGGAGTCAGGGTCAGATCATCGGATCTCTTCCTGAAGAAGCGCCTCTGTCCACTCCTATGGACAGGTCATCGGGGGGCCCTCGCGGGCGGTGGAAATCTTCTTACTTGGGGTGTTCCGTTGGATGATCGCCGGCTAGGCAACCAGGTCGCGTGGCAGGCGGCGGCGGTTCAGCGGGCGCGCGTGGTACGGCGATATGTCGCGGATATGCGGATGTTGTGAGCTATCCGCACGCGCGAACATGCCCTTCGCCAGCCTCTGGACAAACTGGTCCACTGGTTCCCATCTGAGGTCCCTTTGGATCGTCGCATTCCTCACGTAGCGGGGGGCGTCGACGATGGTACGCAAAGAGAGGTTCTCTTGGGCTCGGAGTCTCCGTTTGTTCGTCTCCGAGCACAGGGCGTACCATGCCGGGGCCGCGTAGGTGAGGCGGGATCTCACGTAGCACTTGTAGATCCCGAGCTTCGCCCTCAGAGGGAGGCTGGAGTCGAGAAGTGGACGCAGCTTGGCGCGTGCCACCTTGACCTGGTTGACGACGTTGTCGACATGTTGCTTCATGGTGAGCCGGCGATCGATGGTCACTCCCAGGTACTTCACCTGCGGAGCCACGCGATGTTCTGTCCTTGGAGCTGGAGTGGTGGTGGAAGGGGGGACTGGCCTGTGATGAGCGCCTGCGTCTTCCCAACGTTGACGGACAACCGCCACTTGGCGAGCCAGTCGGGCAAGATGTCCAGGGTGCGCTGCAGTTTGACGGCAGCGTGCCGTGCCTGGATCGACGACGCGTAGTAGGCAGCGTCGTCGGCGAAGAGTGCCAGCTGGGCACCCGGCCCGACGGGGATGTCGTCCGTATATTGGGAGTAACAGGCTGGAGACAGGCAGGACCCCTGAGGGACGCCGGCTGCAGCGGGGTGTTCCTCGGAGACGGCGTCTTCCACCATCACTCGGAAGCGGCGATTCTTCAGGAAGGAGGCGATGATCTGGACCAGTCTTCGTGGGGCTGGAGACGTCGACAATTTGTACAGCAACCCCTCGTGCCATACTCTGTCAAACGCCTTCTCCATGTCCAGGAGTACTGCGACAGTGTATTCCTTCTTGTTTAAACAAACCGTCATGTCATTCAGTACTCTGGTGAGCTGAAGCGTCGTAGAATGCTCGGGCCTGAAGCCGAACTGTTCCGGGCGCGGCTGGATGTGGGGCAGTAGCTTCGCCAGCAGGAGTTTGTCAAACACCTTTGAGATGGTACTCAGTAGAGTTATCGGCCGATAGCTCTCAGGCAGCTTGGAGTCCTTGCCCGGCTTGGGCAACATGATGACCAAGCCCTCCTTCCATTGGGTTGGGAAGTGGCCCGTGCGCAAGATACCGTTAAACAGGCGCGTAACGGCCGCCACAATACGTGGCGGCAAATGTAGCAGCGCCATGTAAGGTATGCGGTCTGCGCCCGGGGCTTTCCTGGGCTTGGTACGTCTGAATGCACGCATGATCTGGCTGGGCGTGACGACGGTGGGGTCCTCTTTGGGAGCTAGCGGCGAGGCGAAGTACTCTCGCAGGTGTCTCTCGACTGCTGCGACGTGCTCCACATCATCCGTAGGGTTCGGCTTGAACTGCTTCTCGAGGCATTCGGCGAAGATCTCCGCACGGTCTTGGGCTCGAAATCTTGGTAGGCCGTCGCTGCCCAGGATTGGTCGGACGGGAGTTGCAGTAGTCGACAAATCCCGGCATAGGCGATGCACGGAGGGGACGTGGTCGCCCATGGACTCGACGTGGCGTTCCCAAGATTCTTCGGCATGGAGATCAAGTCGGCGCTTCAGCTCTGCCGTCATGGCGTTGAGCCTGGTCTTCATCGTTGGGCAGCGGGTTTGCTGCCACTGCTTCCGGAGAGCGCGCTTATCGCGGATGAGTGCGCGTAGCTCAGCAGGAAGAGGATTGGGCTTCCCCCCGCGAGCTACGGTATGCGATGATAGGTCGAGCGCGTCTCGGATCTGGGTGGTTAGCAGCGATGCCAGGCGGTCAACGTCTTCCGGCTGGTTGACTGGACATGTGGTCGAAGACTGGTCGAGGGCGGCGGTGAAGGCGCCCCACTGGTAGCGTCGGCGTGATGCTGGCGGAGATACCCGGGTGGGCAGGTCCGCCAGGACGAGAAGTACTGGCCTGTGGTCCGATGGGAGGTCAGGGAGAACCTCCTGGCTCGGCGGAGTCCGGAGGCCTCTGATGACTACGACGTCGATGGTGTCCCAACCGGCCCGCGAATCGAAGTGGGTGGGCTCGTCGGGACCGATGACATCGTAGTTATGGCTCACGGAGTCGGCAAGGATGGCGCGTCCAGCTGGGCACACCCTGGTGGAGTTCCAGACGGTGTGCTTGGCGTTGAGGTCGCCAGCGACGAGTGTCGGATGCGGCGACTGTAGCAACCCCCGTAGTTCAGAGGTGCGGATTGGGGTACTGGGGGGCTTGTACACGGCGAACAGTCGCAGCACCTGGCCGGCGACCTGGAGGTCGACGCCCAACGCATACAGGGATGTATACTCCTGGGCGTCAACGAGCTGATGGACGATCTTCCTGCCGACGATGACTGCCAAGCCTCGAAAGGCCCGGCCACTGGTGGACCTCTCGTCCTTGCGGTAGACGAAGTAACCGGGCAGCGACAGCTTGTCGCTTCCGGCTAGGAATGTCTCGCTGATGAGCATCACGTCGACGCGGTAGTCCCTCAGGAACACGTGGAGCAGCCGCTTCTTCCCTGTCAGCGACTGCGCGTTCCAGTGGATGACCCTGAGCGGCTCATGCATTGCGGAGCAGAGCGGTGAGTCTGCCCAGGGCAGTGGGGTCGCTGAGGAGGGCGAGCAGGGCTGTGAGGTGCCCCAAGTCCTGCTGCCCTATCGCCGCAGCCGGAGTGGCGGCGCCAGCGGCGGCCGCAGTCTCGCTAGCGGCGAGATTAGCCGCCGCGGCGCCGGCGGCAGGTGGAGCCGACGCCTTCTTCTTCTTCTTCTTCCCCCCCCGCTTCGTCTTCTGCCTGGGGACTCCGTCGTTCGCCTGCGCCATAAGCGAGGCGGGCGCCGTTTCTTCCTGCAGATCAGGGCGTAGCGGAGGGGGAGGCTGCATCTTCTTGTGCCCAGGCGCATTAGTGAGCGCCACAGTGCCGGCCTTCTTGTTCCGCGCCTCCTGGCGGAACACGGGGCACGTCGCATTATTGGCCGTGTGCGGGCCATCGCAATTGGCGCACGTCGGCGGCTGGTCTTTCGGGCGGGGGCACTCCCGCGCCGAGTGGGGACCGCCGCAACGCACGCACGCCAGGGGGCGGTGGCACATATGCGACGAGTGCCGGAACTGTTGGCACCTGTGGCACTGGGCCGGGCCCTGCTTGGAGCGCCAAGCCTCGATCTTCACCCCCGGCATGTACATGAGCTCTGAGATCTCATATACTGCACCGGGGGCACGGTCGGGATTCTTCCGCAGGGTCGCGTAGAAGATGCAACCGGGGCGCCCCTTGCGCGCCCGGATCTGCTTGCAGTACTCGGCCTCCACACCGAGTTCTGCAAGTGCCGCGACGATCTCTTCCGGCGTAGTGTTGGAAGGCAGCCCGCGGATCGCCACCTTCTGGGCCTTGTCAGCCGGCAGCGAGTAAGAGAACCACCGAACTCCGTGGTCCTTCTCCAGCCTGCACAGATAGCGCTGTACAAGCCGGTACTCGTCGTCGGCCGTGGGGGTGAAGCGCACACCCTTTTGATAGGCGCGCGCGCTGGGAGCCCAGCCGAGCTCGCTGGCTATCGCCCTGAAGTGGTCGGCCCAGTTGGGAAGGACCTCCACAATAAGGGGCGGATAGCGCGGCTGGCGGGGCTGCTGTGGCGCAGCGCCTCCCGACGGGGCGGCGGTGGTGGTGGCGATCGCGGCTGCGGCTTGGGCGGCGGCAGTGGCAGGCGGCGTTGAGCGGGCGGGCGGCATTGGGCGGGCGGGCCCTATCGCGGGTGCGGCGGCGTGCGGGTTCGCAGGCACAGCGGCGGGGCGCGTAGGGCGGGCGGGCACAGTCGCGGCGGTGGGCGGGTTCTCGGGCGCGGCGGCGGGGCGCGTAGGGCGGGCGGGCACTATCGCGGGCGCAGCGGCGGAGCGCGTGGGGCGGGCGGGCACTCGCGACGTGGTCGCCGACGGGGCGGGCGGACGCGCGGTTGGCGGCACCGGGTGCCTCACTGGTCGGGGGAGCTGAGGCGCGGTGCCCCAGACACGGGAATTGCGGTCGCGGCCGCCGCGGCAAACGACACTGCGGGAGAGCACTTATTAGGTGAAACACTCGTACCTGTCATTTGTGTTGTAGCACTCTCACTGTCTCTTTCACACGCGGCGGTCGGTCCAGGGGCAGGGGCGGATGCCTGCAGCGCCCGTCCAGGGCGACAGCGACGGCATGTCGAGGCCCGTCTTCCTCGGCGGCGGCTGGTTCTACGGTGGCGGGGTCGGCGAGTCCGCAAGCTGGACTCGCTTTCCGTCTCCTCGGAGACGCAGCTCGTCGCTCGGGCTTTCGCTACGCGGGCGCCTCGTCCCGCGGGTTGGTGGCTGCACCAAAGGCCGTGTTTTTGCCTGCTCCACTAATTGCGCGTCGAGGGGCTCGGCGCCGATACAAGCCGCGGGCTTGCCCGACAGGGCAGCGCGGCTTGCGGCGACGTATGCCTCCATGGCACGAAGTAGGCCCGCCGAAAACAGGTTGGCTTGAGCGGCCCGAATTAAATATAATTCGTCCAGCTCAAGCTCTGCCCTCGGGGACACAGGACGCCGCACCTAAATAATAAATAAAAATATCTACAGTAATAAAGACAATTGGAATTTGGAATTTGGAATTCTTCTCCCATAGTGGTCCAATGTAGAGAAGTGGCAAAAAATGACGATTGCTAAGTATATGTTAATATCTACAGTAATAAAGACATTTGGAATTTTGGAATTTTTTGTAATTTATCTTAGGTACACTATACGGACGTTCCAACGGTGATGGAAAAACATCGTAAGGAAACCTTCATTACTCCATAGCTGCGGCGACACGCAAAATTGAGTAGTGAATAACTGGCTCAAAGTGGGCACAATTGTGCCTTTTCCACCCCATATGGGAAAAGGCTTGACGCCATGTTGTTGTTAAATCACAGCATGGGGAGCCACACACAAAACCACGCTCATAACTCTGGAACGAGCACAGCGATCGATCCTAAAAGTGATGACGAGGAAACCGTTCCGCTACCCCACAAAATCAATCCTCAGCGAATGCAATGTACTTTCAGTACGCCAACTTTACATTCTCAGGGCATCACTTCTCCAGCACAGTATTTCAATTAATGCAGAGGATTTCCCCCGTCTCTTGGAAAAAAGAATTTATAGGGTGCAGCTGCCAGCAGTGAACACGACATTTGCGAAAAGGTTCAGTTTCTTCGCTTTGCCACACCTATACAATACAATATGCAAGCACAACGAAGTCAAAACTACCACTGTACGCGAGTTAAGGGTTAAGCTCTTGAAGTGGCTAGTGACATTAGATTATGATTCCACTGAAGCGCTTCTAGTCTAAAACTCCTCTTTCTAAAACAAATTCAGAATTGCTTATTTACTTATTTATCTATCCTTATCCCTAATTATATATAGATATATATTGTTTATGTGTGTAGTATATTTTATATTACTATTTCAGTGGTCTGGAAGGGTTTGGTCACCTTGGTATGTAAGAGTTCCCTAATTACAATTACTTTTTATTTTATTGCTGTTGCTATCCCAAACTCAGGACAACACAACATTGAAATTTCATTATAGACCTCCACGATACAGGTTATACCTAGTGTGTGGGTCATAAGCATAATATTAGATTGTTACATAACTTTCTGGTAAATAAATAAATTTTTAATTTTAATTTAATTTTAATTTTAAATCATCTCATGTTGATATGATCGCCCTTCAGGCAGATCTCACTCAGAAGATTTTTGCCATATCAATTAGCTAAAACTTTTTTTTAACGTAGACTGTACGATAGTGTCCCACTGCTGGACAGAGGCTTCCCCCCTTTGAGTCCACACATCGTGGCTCAGTGCCACCTCCGGCCACCCCGGCGGAAACCGATCGAGGTCTTCCCGCCACCTCCGCCTTGGCCTGACCCTACGCCGGTAGCCGTCATGTGGCACCCAATCAGTGGCGATCTTCGCCCACCTGTCCGGGTGCATACGACTCTGTTTAAGAAAAGTATGAAATTAGGTAGAAGTTTCATTTTTTCCCCTTTTTTCTTACAAGTGTGATGTAAAACAAACTCGAGTCAATTGGCTCTCAACAACAGAAATATTTTTATTCAAGGAAAGTCTGTGTTAAATTCCGTAAGAAATGGTAAAAAAATGAGGATTTTCCCATCTTCTCCCCATTTGTATGGCATTATTTTCACAATAACCTATGAGGTATATAATACTTAATATTACAACGCTTTTATTAGCTTCACCTGTATGTTTGTTTGTTTGTATGTAACCGACTCCTTTGGACTCGATTTTGACACACTTTAAACGGACAGATTCAATTCAAACTTTGTACACTTATCAAGAATCAGCGATAATGTAATAATTTCATAAGTTTATCTCATGATCATGATTAGGATCGCCAGGATTAATTTATTTCTAATAAAAAAATACCACAGTTACCCAAGTAAATGTGGGTACGATCTAAGGAACCATAACTGATTTAATGAGCCATTCGCGGTTTTTCTAAAAATTTCTAAGTCCACAAAGCTATACGTTTAAATTGAAACGTATTTGGGGGATTGACAAAACATTCTACTTACTTTACGGCTCGCGCACTTGAACTAAAAAATGAAAAATAAATATAGTTTAAAAAAACTAAAAAACACACTAATCTGAAAAATCTCTCGACAAAAAATATATTTTAGTTCAAGGAACACGTGTGCCAAGTTTCGTAAGGATCTCTTGAAAACTGTGGCCCCTAGACCGGAACTGACAGACATATATAGAGACAGACGAAAGCAAAATTGGCCTGTCTTTTAGAAATGGAGCCCTTCGCTCGCTTCGCTCGCTCAGTCAATGATATTGATTCGGTCCTCCTGAGGAAAGTTAACTTCATTGTTCCATTGAGGTCACTCAGATTCAAACCTCCATTGAATATGCCTAGAGCCTCAACTAACTATAGACAACATTCATTTATGGTATGAGCGAGCAGGACTGCTAACTGTTTAACCTCTCCTTTTCCGCCGTCAGCATAAGCAGCGCGGCCCCGGTCACTCCCTGTACCGCTGTCAGCATAAGCAGCGGGATGACTAATATTTTTGAAACCGGTATTTTTTATCCAACGTTTGGACCAATTTTTACGGTTCGATCATGTGTGGACACCCAATTAGACAAACTTTATGGTCTGTGTGCTAGTTTATGCTTTTCCGTAGAAAAAAATAATTCAACCGCGTTTTGAAAATCACTTTCTTCCGGACGCTCCCAACGTATTTGGTGGTGAAATTTTATTGGGAGAAAAGTGTAGTTTTTTTGGTGAATTGAGGTAAGTATTTGTTTTATTCATATTTACAACTCTATTTGCGATAAACAAACCACAAATCATAGTAAAATTCATCAAGATGTCCAGAAAATCGGCAAATTTACATGATACGTCATGCAACCAGACGGATTCCCCCCAATGCTATTTGTAATTCCAATGAGAAATACAGTTAGATTTCAATAAAAATTACACATATCTTATTGGAAATCTTATAAGGAATCCATTTTTATAGGTTTCTTTATCAAAATAATGTACCAATTAGCTGATTTTCCGTCAGAAACGTGATCAGGCATCCAATTCACATGCTTCACCCGCACACATAAGCATTCCGCGACGCCATTTTACTCACACACAGACAGAATCTCACTACAGGGTGCGGGTGTTTTCAGTCATATTCGGTGAAACTCCATATCATAGGTTTCGGGGTGATGTGATGATTGGGGTTTCCATATCAAAGGTTCCGCGGCTTTATGATTGGAGTTCAGTGTCGATAAGGGGGCGGAAGCCCCTTTTTTTTATCAATGGAAAAATCCAGCATCCAGCGACTTAGAAAAATTGTGTTAAAAAATATTTTTTTTGACTGTTATTTTTTGCTTCGGAATCGTGTAGTGCTGCTTTTTGCTATCACTTTTGGTTATAAACATTTTCCTCGTGCACCTCACCGATTTCGAGATATACGTCATATTATGTTTGTAATATCGATATCTCTATAAATATTGGTCCTAGGGAAAACATGCATATGACATAAAATTATGCTCGTAAGACACCCTACACGATGCCCAAGTGGAAATATCAAAATAAAAAAAATAAAAATAAAAATAAAATAAAAAAATAACAAATTTGTGTCATATTGTGTTAACTTGTCTTTTTAGGCGGATTCGTTTGCCTGCAAGTTCAGATATGTACTTTTGACAATTTAGTGTAAAATGACAAAAAAATGCAAAATTACACAAATTTGTAAAAGTGCACAGAGTGTACGTTTTGGTCCTAATGCCTTAGCTACTTTTTTCAGAATGGATCATGACTACCATGCCCAGCTTGATGAGAAGCTGGTGTATGTGCGCTCCCGCTCCGGTCGGATGAAGGTAAATAATTGAAATTTCACTCGCATCGTTTTTGCTTCGTTTCCTTTTATATTTATATATATACATATCCATTAATTTGTTCCATTCAGCAGCCTAAACGGTCTGAATATAGTTTTACCAAGTATAATTAAATATTTACCTGGGAAATGTGAAGTTTTATACTAAAAGGACACAAATAATTATACTGCAAATGTCACTGACTGCCAGTCTGGTATTTTGTTTATATTTAATTTGCCTATTTTATTTATGTTATAGATGGTGAAGCAACCAGCTTCTCTGGGCCGGAGCGGGAGCGAGGGCGACTCCTCCCCGCAGCCGTCGACATCAAGGCGCTGCCGGCGCTCGCTGGCTGAAGAAATGGTGGTAGGTATTCTGATTAGCAAGCAGATAGATCACCGGTGGTATCATACCATTCTTCTCCTCCAACAGGGTGTGGCCTGCCTGCAGCTGGCCCATTTGAGCGGGGCCTTTGTGCATTTCTCCTGCACCTACTCTTCTATTCCAGCTATCCTTCCATGCTTTCTAGTACCATACCATATACAATAATGTATTTTTCTATTTTCACAGTCATCAGCAGCTGGCAGCAGCTGGCAGCGGCCGCCGACGTCGGGAAGCGGGGAGGAGCCGGCAGCCAGCAACCTCCAGCAACGCAGTGGGAGTGAGCTGGTACGTATTTTGATCCAGTACTTTTAATTAAAAAAACTTTACAATCCCCCTCTGTTGTTTCATTTGTTGCTAAAATCGTGTGTTTTTTTTTTCATAACAGTTGGGCACGGCTGCCACAGCCACGGCGGCCTCCGTGTCCACCGCAACAACAACCACTGCATTAAATATTGTTAGAGAAACATCCGGAGCGCGTAAACGCGCTGCAGCTCCAATGCCTGGGTCGTCATCGTCATCGTCGAGAATGCCAGTTCACTCCCGGGTTCTCAATGAAAGTGAGATAGAAAATATTGTAAATGAACATTTCATTGAGGACTCCGGAAGTGAACTGGATATCTCTGATAGTGACGTTGACGATTTCGACGCGGTCATTGCAACTTCGTCTGATACGGGCAAATTAGAGCGGAGTTTCGCTGTAGCGGAGGCGGAGGAAATAGAATGCATGCGACCAGAAAGTTTGTTTGATTTGAATGTTAGCCCGCTGCCTGTTCTAGGAGAGTATGCCGAGATAAAGAATGTTCAAGCAGAAGAATTAATCGGATTTTTGAGAGGACAATTGCAAGGAAAGCATGAGGTGGCTGTCGATATGGAAGGTGATGAAGTATCTCTGCCGGATGTTGGGGCGGAAACTGTGGTCAGTGCGCCTGACAGCCCGGCCGCTGTGCGCCCGCGTGCTGTCAGCCCGCCTGCTAGCCCGGACGCGAATGTTTTTTCTTGGTCGAGTGATTTTTCGAATTTCATTGGCCAAGCAGAAACATATCTGCGTTCACCGGGCCCGCAGTCTATATCCCAGGATCCTACGGATATCTTTTTGAGAATGTGGCCTCGGTCAATCATTGAGATGATTGTCACCGAGACAAATAGATACGCATGGCAAATAATAAGTAAATTATCCGAGACAGGTCATATTCCCGCCAGTCTGGACGACTGGCGAGAGACCACAGTCGACGAAATTTATGTATTATTTGCCGTGCTGATCTATATGTCGCTGTGCTTGAGGACGAATGTCCATGAATACTGGAAGTCTGGTATGTTGGAAATGGCAAACTTCAGGAAGTTGATGAGTCGCAATCGCTTCTTCATGCTCACGCGTTTTCTCCATTTTGTGAACCACGAAGAACAACCTACTGGTGTGTCTTCGTATCACAAAAAAATCTTCAAAATTACCCCCATTTTGACAAATTGCAACGATATATTTCCGAGTTTGTATACGCCACGAAGAGAACTCAGTTTGGACGAGTCGTTGCTTCTATGGAAGGGACGCCTTTCTTGGGTCCAATCCATACGCACCAAAGCGGCCAGGTTCGGGATCAAGTCCTACGACCTGTGCGAAGCAACGACTGGTTACTTGCTGAAGACTCTCTTGTACGCGGGTAAAGATTCTTCGATGCACCAGACGTCCATTCATGGGTTCAGCAACGTTACCGCGAAGGTTGTTCTTGAAGTCATGGATGGGTATCTCGATTTGGGGCATTGCCTTTTCATGGACAATTGGTATAACCAACTGCCCTTGACGAGGTACCTCAAATCCCGTGCAACTGATGTCATTGGGACGATGAATCGCAATAGGGCACACGTCCCTGCTGAGATTAAATCGCTCAATGACCGCGTGTTGCCGCGGGGACAGCAGGTGGCGAGACATTGTGGTTGTTGGACATAGACTTTTATTTCATACCAGTATTATCAAGACAAGGCGGTGCCCACCCCTAACTATTTTAGTGCATAATTTTTCTTTTTACATATAGTTTTTATTTTAATATATCACTGTATGTTTTAAGTGGCAAGTATTCATAAAAGATGAGTGTTCACACGCTTAATTATTTGTCCTATTTCTTTAAGTGAATACCTGTTATTTCCTGTATTGTATTTTTTTTGTAAGGAAATTAGTTCTATATGAAAACTGTTCGATTCCAAATCGATATTCGATCGATGGTTTCTGAACGGTCATTTTAATTTTGACGTTAGCTGTCAATCAGGCAGTTTTGACAACTGACAGATGAAAGCCCTCGCAATATAAACGCGTTTTGGTTAGGGTATTGATATTAAATCACAGGCCATCTGGAATGTATTCGGGATTCCCTCAGGATTGTTAATATAGCTGAGTATGCCGTTGTCTCTCGAACCAGATAAAGTTCGGATTTTCGTGCCCGATTTGTATTTACCATGTAGAACATAACCTGTGTTGGACCACTGTGCACATTGACGCTGGCCCGCCAGTCATACCTGGTTGGCTGAAGAACCTGTCTACCAAGAAGAGCCTAGGGCGCGCCCGGGCTTTGCAGAGAGACAGGAGGTTGACGGGTCCGAAGCACAGACCAGGTTAGATCTACCCCACATAACTTTAGCTCGGTGAATCGCCGACGTTCATCACTTCTTGGCACCTGATCGTCACGCTACCTCGTAGCTGATGGGCCCCTACGAGGTCATTAGGTGCTGAGAAGCCTGAACATTTTGGTAGCTAGAGCGTGGCTTCCTGAGATTTGCAGCCGTCAAGGGCTCCAGGAAGGCACGATTTGGGACTATCAATCTGTAGGTATAGGCGGTTAAGTAACTGGTTGTTCCTATATCCACATAGATTGGTAGTATTGTAAGCTATAAGTCTATTGCTGGTAGTAGACAGACAGATATTGAATTGAAATTTGCATTGAATTACCAGTTAGTCAATCTATTAGTGGTCTAGTAATGCTATTGAATGAATGTTTTGGTTAACATAGGTAGTTACATCTATTGATGAAGATTTGACGACCCGAATAGCCGAGTCGGCAGTGACCCTGCCTACGAAGCCAAGGGTCCCGGGTTCGAGTCCCGGTGGGGGCAAATATTTGTTTGATGAGAACGGATGTTTGTACCCTAGTCATGGTTGTTTATCTATCTAAGTATAATATTTAGCTATATAAGTATGTGTATCGTTGTCTAGTACCCAAGATACAGGGAATCCTAGTTTGGGGCTAGATCAATGTGTGTAAATAGTGTCCAAGGTATTATTATTATTATAATTGATAGCAGGCTATTACATTGTTTTCAGTTTATAGCAATTTATAACTTGAACTAATATTGACTATCTGTGTGTGTTATAATGATAAAGGGAAACTAAATTGTATTTACAGAATTTATATAGATATAAAACTCGGTTCCTATTGTTTAAGGAAAACAACATTGTTTAAGTTGTGGTTTAGGGTTCCCTCGTTTGGGTTGTAGACTGGAGGGTCCAATAAAATTGAGTTACTGCAAATTGTGAGTAAGTATCGTTCCGATCATGTCGTTATCAGAAATCCAGAAGGGTGTTTCTAAGGAACTCAGATGGTTTTCCTCCGCACACGGTCTGATAGACCGTTTAGATAGGCATGATGTGGTATTGGAGCGGTCTATGGACGTTAAGGAACGTTACAATAGGGTGCTCGAATTGTCCGCGCAGGCGGAATCAGTTGATGGTTGTGCACCTGACAGGCTGTCACGGTTGATAGGGGATGTCGACCAATGTATGGAGATGGCAGCTGCTATCACGCAGAAGGCTGCGGACATACGTAGACAGCGCGAGTCCAGCCATGGTGGTGACATTGAAGCACCTCTGCCGCATCAGGGATCGGGGTCCAGGTTACCTGCCATTACTATGCCTATCTTTGACGGCGTGTCCGGTGAATGGATGAGCTTCATCAATCTGTTCGACAGTTTGGTGCACATGCGATCGGACATTACCAAGTCTGTCAAGATGGCTCAGCTGGTGGCAGCATTGAGGGGTGAGCCTAGGGAGCTGGTCGCTCATTTGACAGTTACGGAGGGTAACTATGAGACGGCCAGGCAATTGTTGGTCAGACGTTACCACAACAAACGGAGGTTGGCCGATGCCCAACTGAACCGTTTGTTCAGCATCCCGGTTGTGAACAAGGTCGGGGCCATACGGACGGAGGTTTTGAACCCATTGTTGTCCGTCACCAAGGCTTTAGAGAATCTTGGACTTCCGGTTGGTGAATGGTCGTACCTACTGTTGTACATTGTACTTTCCCGCCTACCCGCTGACGTGCAGACTCGTTTCGAACAGTCTCACGGGAGGTCGGCCGAGGACCTGCCCGCCTTCTCCGACTTGGTCGGATTTTTGGAAGAGGAGGCTCGACGGGCAGAGAATTTGGGGTTGACGGTCACCCATCCTTCGGAGCCACAGAGAGCTGCCGGGAGCGCTGTGAGTAGGGGCCCTCCGACGAGGAAGGACCGCACCAACCGGCAGTCATATGGGACTGTGAGTGCATTGAACCCACATAGTGAGACCTTCCCATGTTGTAGGCAGATTGGCCATGCTGTGGCCAATTGCAATAAGTTCGGGGAACTTAGGGTTCAGGGACCGCGCCAGATGGCCAAGCAGCGGGGCTGGTGTTTCCTGTGCCTCAGGCCACACATGGCTAGGGACTGCACGCGCACACAAATGTGCGGATATTGTGGTGGGGCCCACAACAATCTGTTGTGCATGAACCGGTCCGGCTAACAGCCACCACAGGGCCGTACCCAGGGTGACACGGCAAGGGGCCCTGAGAATTCGTTTGCGACTCGGAGCGCAACTCAGGGGCCAACGTCCCTACGTGCACAGGGCAGTACTAGGGTGCAGGGCCGCACTCAGGGTCATCACATGGGGGGCCCTGAGTTTTCGGTTGCGACTCAGCATCCGACTCAGCGGGCAATGGGGCCACAAGCACGCGGCCACCCAGGGGTGCAGGGCCGCACTCAGGGTCATCACATGGGGGGCCCTGAGATTTCGGTTGCGACTCAGCATCCGACTCAGCGGGACATTGGGTGTGTTGAGCAGGCCGTAACGGGCGGGTGGCATGGGACACCTTCGAGCTATGCGGGTGCGGTTCGGACGCCGCCTCAGTTGTCGCCCCGCTCGTCGCCTCGTCCTCGTCGGTCACATGTGATGTCCCCCCCGCTCATGGAGCGGCCACGGTTGAATTCACGCCCACCCCCCTTTACGGGGAATCGTAGGGTGGCAATGGAACCGGCGCGTGGGCCATTTGTACAATGGGACCCTCTGGCGTATAGCTGCATACCTGATCGGTTACAGGCAGAGTGGGGCCCCGTGGGCCCTCGCTAGGAATTTGCGGCCCAACCATTTGTTGCCCCCCAACCGGAGACGGTGGTGTTACCGATCGCCTCTGTGCTTGTTTGGAATTTGGTGGGCAACCCAACATACGTTCGCGCCCTATTAGATTCTGGAGCTCAGGGCTGCATTGTATCGAATGATTTAGCAAAATGGTTGGGCCTCAAGGTAAATAGGTATAATAAATCAATACGGGGCGTGAGGAATGTTACGGTTACGAATGTAGTTGGTCAATCGGTGATCACGTTCTCTCCACGTTATGACATTTTGACAAAAACATCCGTGCAAGCTTTAGTATTGACGCATGTCATGGGCAGACACCCCTTGGTGAAGTTGAATCGTGCCGTTCGATTCCTGACATCAGGACTCAAGTTGGCGGATCCCGATTTTGACACTCCAGCCCCGGTCGACCTGCTACTGGGAGCAGACGTTCTGGGTAGGTATCTGCTGTCGGATCGGCGAGTTCTTCAGCCTGACGGGTTGATTGCTGTGGATACTAAGTTTGGTCACGTGATCATGGGTACGGCATTGCCAATGGTTAGGCCTGCCGAGTCAGATGGCATACTTATTGGCTCAGCGTTGTCAGACGCTATCCAACGTTTCTGGGAAATAGAGGAACCTCCCACCGTTCGTCGAGTCGACGCAGACGAAGAAGAGTGCGAGTTGTTTTACCAGAATAGTACTGGTCGCCTTCGTTCTGGTCGTTTTGTGACTCGACTGCCTTTCAGGGCCGATCGACCGCCACTAGGAGAATCTAGGAAGATGGCTGAGACGAGATTGATGTCGATGGAGCGTAGAATGTCAAGGGACGCCGTATTTAAACAAAAATACGTCGATTTCATGAGGGAGTATGAGTCGTTAGGACACATGTCAGTATCGGGTGTGGACTGGAGATCTGAGGATCATTGTTTCCTTCCACACCATGCCGTCCTGCGAACCCCTACCGGCAAGATTCGAGTTGTTTTTGATGGGTCAGCACCTACCTCGAACGGGATGTCGACGTGCGTTTGGTTTTGGCAAAAAGCAAGGTAGCGCCTATTCGGACAAGTCACTGAGATTGATACGACCACGCTTGAATTCTGCAAACCAGCTATAAACAGTTGTCTTGCATGGTGCTTCATTGCCAAAAGCTGTTTCAAGCCGAGCGATGCTCTGTTGAGCTGTCAAATTACACTTAAAATCGTAGAAAATCATACTACGAAAATTTTCCCGAGTTAAATCCATGTTGATGCAGACACACAATTTTTTAAATGGCGCCACAAGGTAAAAACAAAAGGCAGTCAGATGAAACAAACTGCATTCTACAGCCAAAGAGTTCTATTTTCAAATGTTGCAATAAATTTTTAAATATTGTTTATGTAAGTAAGTGGCCAGTTCCGGAAACTTACAGTGCGCCCTATGTAATGGGCGCCATACATACAATGCTCTTTCGCAATAGCGTTGTTTTACAAGGGTGTAACGGTAGTTTAGTTTTGACTCGTCTGTTTCGATTTACTGCTGCACTGTTGCGTGGAAAAAGATGCAGATTATTCTTCACAAATGAAGCTACCTCAATTAAATATAGTGCTGGAAATGTGAGAATTCGGTGTTTTATGAAGTGGGGCTTACAGGTGTCAGTTGAGTAAAGATGAAACATAGCCCATGAACTATCACTTCTTAACAACAAACAAGACACTATTTTGTTGTTTTGGTCTACATATACTTATTTACCTTCGCGTTATCCTCTGTTTTACATTTACCTCTTACTCTTTGGTTACGACGACCGTGGTTATTCTTTCGGACCCTTTTGTAAGATCCTTAACGGACTTTGCTTTTCAAGCCGGAAAAAGTTAAAAAAGTAAAGCTTGAATTGACCAAAGCAAGTAAGATGAGTAATACTCTTCGGCTATTAAACTATAACAGATCCAAAAATGCTTTCAGAACATTTTTTTTAAATTAACTGTCAGATAACCTGTTCAATAAAACTTGGATGGTGTCTTCCGGATGTAAATTTTCATCCCAGAAACGACGATGTATTAATACAAGTATTTAGTATAATACACTTATTTTAAGTATAAGTGAAATTATGAAGTACACTATGAAGTAACCCAAAAAAGGACAACTGGACAGATTATTGAATATCGTATTGCCAAAAGCGCCTACATCAAATATCAACCGAATGAAACGGTCCCCAAAGATTCGTGTAAAATGATGCATAATATCGAATTTATGAAATGTGTGGCTGTGTTGCTAGAGGAATCTGATTTCGTACCTACCCTATAAGCAGAAGTATTTTTTTAATCTACAAAGATGTGCTTATGCCTAAAGAGAAAGTTCAAGTAAAGTTAAAAAAAATGTCTTAAATGTAGATAAAAAACATAGGGCTTTCCGTTTTCCATAAGGAGCTCTGCCACTCCCTGATATTATGTTCCAAAGTTGTAACGTACTACCTCCTTGACCATATTGGCTACTGGCGGATTAGCCAGTTAAAAACTAAAACTATAAAAATTCGGAAATTCGGGTCTGGAATCTCGTCTGGCAGCTGATTGTTTTTTTTTGGCAGACATTGTTTGAGCTCTGAAACGTGAGGTTGTATCTTCTGCATCAATAATTTTTAAGTCACGCCTTTAGTTGCGGCGATGGGCTAGTCCCTTTAGTACTGTTATTCCTTTTAGTACTGTAATGGAGCTGAATGTTTAGTTGCTGTAAAGTGCAGTAATTGATACGAAACTTCCCTACTATCCCCAATCCATGGGTAAGCATTGGTTCGTAGTTAGTCTTTCTTATTTTCGTGTATTTTATACTCTCTATGTATTTCCCTTTTCTATACAGTGTCTATTGGACTGCGGCACTCTTAGATCCTAATTACCCTAGGGCCCTCGTCGGAAGTCTCCGTGTGGGGAGCCGTCGCCTGATAGCTGGGCGCTGTAGCGCTTTTGTATTCCTATCATTCACACTGGTCTCTTTCCAGGGTTCCACGCCGAGGAGTAATATCCTCCTGGCGCTAATGGAGCTCTGAAACGGTTCCACGCCGAGGAATAATATCCTCCTGGCGCTACCGCATAATCACTTGTTGACGTCTGGAGAAGTGGACCAGTTGGATTGAGTCTACCAAGGAGCTGAAATCTACAAATTCCCGGCGAGTCCCTATCCAGCGTTTCAACTATATCACCAATATTCGACTCACGACCCTGTGATTAATAAATGTATCTTGAGCCTGCCAACAATCTCTTTTGGTCAGGTTAGAGTCCACTGTTTCAAAGTTATTAACTTATTTTATAAAAACAAAATAATTGAGCACGCATTGTAATACATAGTAGGTATTACCTACACTAAGCAAATAAAGAAACAATTGACATGATATGTCTATCGTAGATAATTTGGACATAAAAAGATGAAAAGGTGCTCTATTGTTTAATATACTTGCAAATTGCAGCCCAAACTATGCCTGGCTCATAATTATAATGGCAAGACATATAGACATAATAATGGAAGCTGAAAAAGTCCACCGTTTATAACGTTTGCCAAAACTTTCGAAATACATACCTATATTATGTAGACCTACTACGTATTATTTTTATTTTAGATTCAGAAATGAAGCGGAGACCACTGCTGGCGCGGCCAACGATATGGAAGTTGAAGACTCGTTTGACTTCCTGCAGGAAGACCGAAGGGCAAACCTTGTACATAGTTATTTTACATTTAAAAAATAAACACAATCTTATACCTTTATAAATAGTAGTTTATGTGACTGCTACATAATGGAGGGCATTAATACTCGAGAGTTTTAATGCCTAATGATGTACAGTTACATACACTAGTTTATCTACACACATATCCTAAGCACTCTTTGATATGTTCAGGAACCGCATGTTCGACCGGCATGGTGGCATTGATGATTGCTCCGCAGTTGTTTAGCTTGTTCAGTACTACCAAATTCACAGACAAACTAGGGGCGGCACGCACAGGGCGTCGGCGTTCGAAATTTGAATGTCTTAAATTGCCAAATTTTGGTACATAATGATCAATATTTGGATAAGAAATTAGTTTTTACCAAGAAGTTTATCATTATGCTGTTCGTAACGTGTGGTTTTTGGACGTAGTAAAGAGGGTTTATGATACCTGTGTAGATAAAATATTTTATTAACAGACTGATTTATTTATTGTGGTTTCGTATGCCTCTAAACAGTCTGGCGGCTCGAGCACACGGCAACAGCGGCTGTGTTAGCCCTTATAGCGGCCGTCAATTCAGCCGCGGACTCACGCAAAGTATCGCGCATCAAGCGGGAGTTTTAATTTAAAGCCTGCACCAACAGGACTGCAGGCGAATTCGGCTGCCCTGCAAGGTAAACCAAAAACTACATAAGTATTTGTATTATGAAGTATAACAGAGACATCAAGATTTTGTATGCATAACACTTATTGCTTTCATTATTCACATCTTGAATAGCAACAGCTTAAATGAAATATACAACAAGGTACCTTTCCACCAATTAATATGAAAATGACTAGCTAAAGACACGCAATCCATACTCTTGAGCGAGACGGCATAAAGACGTCAGACAGTAGAAAATCCAACCGATATGGAAATATTAGTAGCCTAGGACTTTTTTTTGGTGGACAAGTTTATCAAGACAATTTATTGATTGAATATCGTATTGACAAAAGCGCCTACATCAAATACCAACCGAATGAAAGGGGGACCCAGATTTCAAAGATTTGTGTAAAATGATACATAATATCGAATCTATGAAATGTGTGGCAGTGAATTAAATTTTATTGCTAGACGTATCGGATTTCGTACCAACCCTATTAATCAGTAGTATTTTTTCAATCTACAAAGGTTGCTTATGTCTAAGGATATGATCAAATTCCTGTAAACTTAAAAAAAAGGCTCAAATGTAGATGTAAAACCTGGAGCTTTCCGTTTTCCATAAGGAGCTCTGCTACACCCCGATATTATGTTCCAAAGTTTAGAACCTATTTTATCTACACACGTATCATAAACCCTCTTTACTGCGTTCAAAAACCGCACGTTACGAACAGCATTATGTTAAACTGCTTGGTAAAAATTCGTTTCGTATCTGGAAAACTACACATTATTGTCATTATGTTTAGTTTTTATACATATAATGACATTCAAATTTCGAACGCCGACGCCCGCCTGCGTGAAGTTAGTACTACAGAACAAGCTAAACAATTGCAGAGCCACAATGCTGGTCAAACATGCGGTTCCTGAACACATCAAAGAGAGCTTATGATATGTGTGTAGATAAACTAGTGTATGTAACTGTACATAATTAGGCATTAAACTCTCGAGTGATATTATTATGAAACTCGCCTTCGGCTCGTTTCATAAACCCACTCTCGAGTTTTAATGCCCTCCATTATGCAGCAGTCACATAAACTACTATTATACATACAAAATAATTGAGCACGCATAATAATATATAGTAGGTATTACCTACCCTAAGCAAATAAAGAAACAATTGACATGATCTGTCTATCGTGGCTAATTTGGACGTGAAAAGATGAAAAGGTGCTCAATTGTTTATTATTCTTTATGAGACATGCCTGTAGTTATTAACAGCGCTTCTATCACCAGCCTTGTGTTTAAGACATATGATAGATTTCTTTAGATCGGAGGGAAAAATTCCTTTTTGCATGCAGTTGTTGTAAATGTGAGTTAGTAAGGGAACTAAGGGGTCTTTGACTGATTTAATCATCTTAGCACTGAGTCCATCGCATCCTACAGCGGAGGCACTTTTTAGTGCTAGAATTTGAGATTCAATTTCATTTTCAGAGATCTCAAGTAACGCGAAAGACTAAGGGGCTATTTGAGATATGTTTTGGTTCCGGGGGTAGGAGGGATGGGTGGAATCGCTTCAGAAAGGTTTTTTCTATCATCATAATCCCCGATTATTTTATCAAAATATCTCAAAACTGCAACAAAAAAACTGACTCCACCTCAGAATTTTCCCACAAAACATAATCAAATTTGCAAACTGTTCAACTACTTATATAAAACCGATATACTAAGTCATTATCTGATATCTGAATGTAAGCCTTACTTTGCCTAAAAATACTATTTATACAATCAATATTATCTAATCAATTAATTGAAAAATCACCTAATAATAAATAATAACAACAAAGAACGATAAACAGATTTTGAATTATTTTTGCCATTGTAAGATAAAGAACACAATAAAACCAGGTAGTATTTAATCTCACATCAAAATTGTCCTATTTGCACAATAAAAATGTTCAACGAAAACATTTATGTTTGATATTCTCTAACATGTTCAAACATTTTATGTTTGTTTTGTGATCTTACGTGCTTAAGCTAACACGAAGGTTAAAGGCATTTACCCTACGCCTAAGCTACCGCACCACGTCGCCCTGATGTTTGTTGCGCAAATCAGTATTTTTGATATGCGGTTAAATATTTACCAATGAAATCTAATTAAAACCTGAAACTTTTCATTGTTTGATTAAGGCAGGTCTTGCATAAGCAGGGCTTCTGTGTTTTTGCTTTACGCTACTAGGGATGTTTTATATATAAATTTCATTAAAACAGATAAGAAAAAAGAAATTTAGCTAGAAAAGTAAAGTAGTAAGCTTTATAGGTACAACAATGATAAAATTGTTAAATATAATTTGGTAAAGTAAACATTAATTAGTGTGGTGCAGCAAAAGACACAGATTTTAGAAATTATGTTATATGGATGGAGAATTTCGAGTGCATGTCAGCATTTCATTTTGTCTAAGAATATGTTTGTATTAAATATTTGTGTTCAAAATTCCAGATATTTGTTGTGAACTCTGTAAGACAGATTAGCTTGTTATGATAAGATTTATAATTTTGTTGGTGGTGCTTGTTTTGTTAATCAAATGGTTTATTTATAGAGTAGTCGGTTTTTTGGTATAATAATAATAATAATAATACCTTGGACACTATTTACATAGTCAAAGTACTTTATTACTGTAGATATTTACATATACTTAGCAAACGTCAATTTTGTCTCTTCTCTACATTGGACCACTGTGGGAGAAGAAGGGCGTAGAAACTCCCACAGATTGATTTTTAGATCTCTTTTAAAAATAGGTTGTGCTTAACTATTATAAATATGAAAGAATTAATTATTATGATTAATAAGCAGGAATAAATAATTACAAAATTATTAACAGCAAGGCCTGTGTTGAGCTAGATTAACCCCATACATTCCTGTCATTTAAGTAATATTAAACATTGTAATATCCCTTTTTTGACAAAGTCGCTTTAACATGCTTTTTAAATTGCTCAAATGGCAATTTCAAAATCTCCAGAGGTATCTTATTATAGTAGAGAATACACTGACCCTTGAAAGAATTGCTAACCTTCGCGAGTCTACACACATTGATCTAGCCCCAAACTAGGATTCCCTGTATCTTGGGTGACAACGATACACATACTCATATAGATAAATACTCTACTTAGATAGATACGGTTGGTACAGTGAAGATAATTCAATTGCATAATTTTATTTTATTTTTTTTCCATTTCCATATTCCCATTTAAAAATTAACACAGTCACGCTTTATTTAATTCAGTCTTAGTAAAAAAATATAATTATTAAAAAAACATTTTTTAGTTATGTTGTGTCCTTGCGATTGATTTTGAAAGACAAATTAGATCTTATAAATTATTTTCTGGCATGCTAGAATCAACAAAAAGTTACTCCAGAATTTGTGTCTAATAGAAGCCAATCTTTTAAAAATACCCACATATAAAGCAGATTTATAGCAAATAGACCCAACGGTCGCGCACAAGTTGCTTGCGGTGGTTTTCTAAAACCTTAAGACCATACCTAAGACCGTACCAAATTTCAAAGACTTAACACAATGTGCAAAATTCTTTGGATTTTGAAAAATTCCTTCTCAGTTATGTTGAATAACTTGGCACAGAAATGCTTCTGTCACCCCGTCTGGGAAAAAGTTTGACAAGCTGTACTTCGTTATATATTTTTAATCACCGTGTCTTGCCTTTTATTTAATGTCATTCCAAGCAGCCATCAGGCGGTAAGCGGAAGGAAACTCGATATTTTGTAAGATAAGGCATCGCTCTACAAATGACACCGTAAAAGGGTATTGTTTACTTCACACGGGTTTGTGAAACTGAAGCTTTAGGAATGGGCAGGTGTGAGACCATTAGCTGTGGCTTAGATGCTCCCTTTATTCTTTAACTTGGATCAATGACGTCTAAAACCCACGCAAATTCAGAGTTTTAACCCACGACGAAAAAAGGAAGGGTGTTATACGTTTGAAGAGTCTGTGTGGGTGTATTTGTCCTTCTGTGTGTTTGTCCGTGTATTTGTGCATGTCTGTCTTGCAATGTCAGATAGGCGGATTTCAATGCGGCTGTTTTAAAATTGGCGGCAGGCTTCCCTGTGATGGTTCTTAGATATGTTTTATCAAAATCGGTGCAGTAAACAAACAAACAAACAAAAAAAGATTTACACATGGTATGGTACATCCATTGCTTCTGGCCCCACACTAGGATACCCTGTGTCGTGGGAACCAGAAACAGCATCGTCACACTCATATTAAACATGCAAGACTTGGGGATTTTATTTTTCTGTATCCCCAGCTGGGCATCGAACCCGAACAGTGTTTCAAAACTTAAAAGCGAACCAAATTTTAGACTTTTACCGTCTTACCAAAAAAAAAACTCAAACATAGTTTAACCTAAAAACAAAATTAAAACGCCATTCAATTTTGTGTGAAACACCGTTAAGGTTTCATATTGTTTTGGGGGTGTTTATGAGATGATGACTTCTGTGGCGTAGCGGTGAAGGCTCTGCCCCACAAGCGGTCCCGAGATCAAATCCCGATCGGCAAGTTAGAATACATCGGGTCTTAAATGTTTATATGATTGTGAAGGCCAGAAGCAAATAAAAATACCTGTATATTCGATATTTGCCAATTTTAGAAACTGCAATATGTAGCTACGTTTTAAAAACTGAAGTACGAATTTAATTATAGCTGAAGCACAATAGCAGCCGCTGAAACTTATCACATCAAAAGTAAATTTAGTCACAGGGAAGCTTGTCAGTTTTCCACCCGACATTGTTGTCGGTACGTGTTACCGCTTCTGCGGATCTTATTCAGAAACTTCTGGAAACCTTGCTCTATCTGACTCGTGTGAAGTCAAAGATAAATCTACAAAGGCAAATTATTTACAAGATGTGAGTGCGTGAATGTTTTTGTATGCGTCTGTGTATCTATGTGGTACGACGATGATCATCAAGTCAAAGGAATCTTGGCAAGAGGCAGGCAGGTTGGCATGGGACCGTGCCTTTGGAAGGATGTGGGCTGAGCTTGATGATTATTTTAAACACATCGCAGTGATTTGGTTAATTGTATTGTCATTAGCGTCTATTATCTTCCCTCATACCATAATACTTCCCATAATACTTCCCACAGTTCGTGCAAAGTTTATTAGGCTTTAAACGAGCTGTCACATCCACCTTACTCGATGAGAAAGAAAGGGCACATATCCCACCTCCACCCAACCTCATTCCGACTTCATGTCATAATGAGGCAAACGCGGGGGACGAGTTAGATTTGCATGGAGCTCTTGTAACCCGCAGCTATTTCTGTGCGTCCCCCACATGGCTGGACCGGCCTTCTGTGCCCTCCGCCTGTCCTCTTCCCGCCTCTCCCCATTCAGGGGCGCGGGGGAAAAGATAGCAGCGTCGCACCCTTCTGGTGATGTGACACACACAAACGGTGTGAGCTCGGTGCCGATTCCGCACGTCATTTAAAGTTTCAACCAAATTCCCAGCCACATCTCTCTTTATGCCACGCGTGCGCAAACTGGTGTAGCCGTTGGAAGTTCGCCTTTGACGAGACGAGGTCCTCTTCGTAGACTGGTCCTTCATCCGCTCGAGTGGTTCCGTCTAACATTTATTCCGTCTAACATTTAATTCCGTCTAACATTTGAAAGGGCACAGCTCGCACAGAGCGAAAGAAAGTTTGCGCGGCCTGTAACAAATTTTGGTACCGCTCTTTAGCCATAGGCTGAAAACATGTGTGGCGCCGACGATATCACCAAACCGTAGGGAAGTGAATAGTGCCGTTTGAGGAGCGCCTTTCAGCTCAGCAACTCACTACGGCTCCATCGCTACGTGATTTGCTTTGCAAGCTTAGTGTGGGGCCAGAGAAAAGGCGGAAAATTATACTACTCGTAGAATACGATAGTGCTCCGTGGTCTAGTGGCTTTTACGGTCGCGGCTCAAGGACGTTGTAACGGTGATGGAAAACATCTTGAGGAGAACTTCATTACTCCATAGCTGCAGCGATGGGCTTGCCCCCTGTCACGCAAAATGGAGTATTGAATAACTGCCTCAAAGTGCGCAGAATTGTGCCTCTGCCACTCCGTATGGGAAAAAAGGCGTGACGCTATGTTATGTAAAGCCTCAAACTTTTCATTGTTTCATTAAGGCAGGTCTTGCTTTAGCAGGGCGTCCATGTTTTCGCTTTATGCCAATAGCGAGGTTTTCTATATCATTTTCATTAAAACAGATAAAAAAAATGAAGCTAGAAAAGTAAAGTAGTAAGCTTTCTAGGTACAAGAATGATAAAATTTTTAAATATAATATGGTGAAGTAAAGTAATTACTCTGGTGCAGCAAAAGATACCAATTTTAGAAGTTCTGTTATATCGATGGAGAATTTTTAGTGCAAGTCAGTGTTTTAGTTCGTCTAAGAATATTTGTGAATTGTAAACGGATTTCGTGTTCGAAAAGCCAGATATTTGTTGTGAACTCTGTAAGACAGATTAGCTTATTTTGATAGGATTTATGATTTTGTTGGTGGTGTTTGTTTGGTTAATCAAATGCTTTATTTGTGGAGTGGTCAGTTTTTTTGGTATACGGTTGTACAATGAAGATTTACTTCGTTTACATAATTATTATTATGTTGAACTATTGTATAGTTACATATTCCCCTTTAAAAATAAACACACTCACACTTTAATTAATTAAGTTTTTGTAAAAACTTAATTAATTAAAGTGTAAGTGTGTTTTGTTTGAATCCGGTGCTGACCATGTAATGAGATAAGTTTAAAAAGCATGATTTTGAACCTAATGACATGGTAACAAAATTCAAAACTTGTAACGGTAAAATTAGCAATTCGATTCATATTGGTTGAAATTTTGCACACAACCATATTGAAATAACCCTTTTCAGGTTAGAGGGAAATATATTCCCACCAAATATTCAACTTTATGTCCTGGTGATAAAGTTTAAAACCAATGAAAAAATTTGTACGCTTATACCGGAAAGGGGATAAAGTTCATAACAGCTCATACTGCAATATATATGGCTTTTACATCGGTCGCTGTGGCAGATCAGTGAAAAAATTGTGTTTATTTATTTTTCAAGAACCCACTGATCATTTCTATCATTTCAAATTCTAGGTTTTAAGACATAGCATACCTATTTTTGACGCGAGAACCAAAAGCAATACTCCTAAAGATCTGTAGAAATAACTCGTTTTAGGTGGAAAACATACCTTTTTTTTCAGTTTCCATTGAAATTGAAGATTAAAGAAAAATAATGTCTTCATAACATATATTTTTTGTGGATTTGGAAAGGGTCTCCTGAAGTGCAAAGATGGGCATTTGACAATACCCTTCGTCTTAACCTCTTGAATTCCACCAACGTTAGCTAACGCCACTTTTCCGTTACAGGTTTAAAATCATATTACCATGTCATAAGGTTAATTGCGAACCGTCCCAACAACTCTCGATTTTTGAGAGGTTAAACGGACGTTTCAACGGAGACGAAAAACATTGTGAGGTAACCTACAATCTACATAGATGGTCTTGTCACCTGTCACGCAAAATGGAGTATTGAATAACTGGCTAAACGTGGGCACAACTGTGCCCGTATAAGAAATGGCGTAACTATGATTTGTATGTGTTACCCGTGTCACTCCCGCGGCCACACTCCCGCGCAATCACCCCGCCCGCGAGCCCCTGCCGATAATTTCTCCTGAGAATCACTCAACATGTCCGCACTTCATTAGAATGTACCTCCTGTATCAAGCGAGAGTCGTTTGTGTACAGACACATACATTGCCTCTGGCCCACCCTAGGATACAGTGACGTGGGAAACAAATGTAGCGACGTCACAAACATAAACATTTACATAAGATACATAGATTACTTCTGGCCCCACACTAGGATACCCTGTGTCGTGGGTACCAAAATTAGCGACATCACACACATGTTTATATGTATATAAACATCCAAGACCTGGGTTTTATCTGCTTTCCCAGCCGGAGGTCGAACCCGGGACCTCTCGCATGAGAGGCAGAGCCACATTCGCATCGCCACAGTGGTGGTCACGAAAAAAAATCAAGACCAGGGATTTTTATATTTTCCTTACTGACTACGCTGGCTGGCAAAATGGCTGACTGACTGCCGGATGTCAAGAAAATTGGCTAGGCCGACCTAAAGTCAAAGTCAAAGTCAAATTTATTTATAACTGTAGATTTTTACATATACTTAGCAAACTTCATTTTCTTCTCTACATTGGACCACTGTCTGTGGGAGAAGAAGGGCGTAGAAACTCCCACAGATTGATTTTTAGATGTCTTAAACATTGGTTGTGCTTCACTTATACAAATATTACTATATTAATTATTATAAGCAGGAATAAATAATTACAAAATTAGTAACTGCAAGGTCTGTGTTTAGCCAGATTACCGCAATACAGTCCCGTCATTTAAGTAATCTTGAACATTGTAACATGATAACATCCCTATTTCGACAAAGTCACTTTAAAATTGTTTTTTAAATTGCTCAAATGGCAATTTAAAAATCTTCAGAGTTATCTTATTGTTTATGAGAATGCACTGACCCTTGAAAGAATTGCTATCCTTCGCGACTCTTAACCGGGACGCAACTAGTCTGTGATTATTTCTTAGGTTAACATTAAAACTATCGCTATATTTGGAAAATATATTAAGGTTCTTGTGTACATAAATCATATATTCGAAATTAATTGACAAGCCACAGTTAGTATGTCAATTTATTTTAAAAGCTTTATTTAATACAAATTGCTCGTATAGCTATTTTCTGTTTTTTATAAAAAAAAAATATCCGCTGTTTTCCCCCATAACAAGATACCATAGGACACTATGAAAGTAGCTAAAATATACTAGCCTTGATTTAGCCACGTCCGTATTTTCTCTGATGTTCCTAACAGCGTAAGCCGCAGAACTTAATTTATCCATATTGGGTCCCCACTGCAATTTGCTATCAATGATTACTAAATTAGGCAGTCCAGCATGGCGAATTTGAACGTTGGTAAATGGCGCTAGATAAAACGAAATAAAACTATCACATTACATTGCTCATTCACTGAAGGGTGGCGGGGCACTGTGGTACCCAGTTATTAGCCAGTTATACAATACTCCTTTTACCGTGACAGGGGGCTAGCCCATCGCCGCAGCTAAGTGTTATCCATATCATTTCCGCGGCCATACTTCCGCGCAGCTCGCGCTCGCGAGCCGCTGCCGATAATTTCTCCTGAGAGTCGCCCGACATGTCAGCACTGCATCTAAATGTACCTCCTGTACTGTTACAGACTTATACATTGCTCCTGGCCCAACAATAGGATACCCCATATCTTACTGTACAAGGATACGCTTGCGATTAAAGCCATTTTTAGTGAAGATGGGAGTCCCACAGGGATCTATTCTGGGTCCGTTCCTTTTCCTCATATATGTAAATGATTTGCCATTCATGGTACAAAACATGTCAGAGATCGTATTATTTGCAAATGACACGTCACCGTCAGACAAGAAAATGACTTAGAGGAAACAAATAATGCCATCCCGCGAGTACTAGACTAATTTACTGCCAATAACTTGCTTCTGAATTCAAAATAGACAAATTGCATTAAATTCACTTAACCTAATGAAAGTCAAGTTGAGAGTAACATTGTATTGGGGAAACACAAACTAAAACTAGTAGATGAAACTGTATTTTTCGGCATCACTGATTCCAAGCTATAGTGGGGTCCCCATATTGTAAAATTAGCACATAGACTTAGCTCCGCAGCATATGCAGTTAAAAGAATCAGGGAATTGACTGACGTTGCAACTGCTAGGCTTGTATATTTTAGTTATTTCCGTAGCTTTATGTCCTACGGCATATTACTATGGGGACGGGCTGCTGACATTGAGATCATCTTAATTTTGCAGAAGATAGCGATCCGATTTATTTATAAGCTAGGTAATAGATAGGTAATAGTCTACTCTAGTCTCTTTTGGTTTTCTGGAAGAGATCTCTTATTAGAGATAAGATCGCCTTTGTACACTATTTTTATGTAAGTCTTGTAGTCCATATATTAGTTGTGTGCAATAAAGAAATTATGAATTATGAGTCTCTGAGAGATTTCTTCAAAGAAACCAACATTCTAACAGCGACGACCCGAATGGCAGAGTCCGCAGTGACCCTGCCTACGAAGCCAAGCTTCCCGGGTTCGAGTCCCGGTGGGGGCAAATATTCGTTTAATGAGAGCGGATGTTTGTATTATGGTCATGGTTGTTTATCTATCTAAGTATAATATTTATCTATACAAGTATGTGTATCGTTGTCTAGTGCCCAAGATACAGGGAATCCTAGTCTGGGGCTAGATCATTATTATTATATCAGGTATTATTATTATATATTTGAAAGTCAATATATCTATGAAACCATAATGTATGTGAGGAAAAATATCAGTAGCTTTAAAACCATTGATAGCCGCCACAATGTGCAAACTAGAAATAAACATAAGCTTTCGTTTCCAATGTTTAGACTCACAAAAGTTAGTATTTCTTTTATGGGACACTGTATACACTTTCACGACTCATAATGAATATTATTAATAAATGATGTCTATGTCTATGTCTATGTCTATGTCACAATAAAATTCCGCAAGAAATACAAAACTTACCTGAAGCTCCAATACAAAAAATGTATAAAGCACACTTTGTGCACAAAGGCCTACTACAAAATGAATCACTTTTTACAAGACATCGACATCTGGCATTAAACCAGTTCATTGCACCATTGTACTTATTATTAGGCACCTACTTAATGTTTTATTATGCTTGCTTGATTATGTTATGATATGACATTCATTAAGTCTCAATTTTGTGCTATTTTGAATAAAAATCTTTGAACTTGAACTTTAAAAAAGTATTATTTATAATTCGCGACTTAATCAGTTTCAGTTTCAGTTTATTTATTCATGAACAATATAAAATTGTATTTGAAATTGCTTACAGACTCACATCTAGAGGGCGCCGTGTTGAGTTTAGAGTGGGTAGTATGCTTTGTTTATGTTTATTTAATGTTAAGTTTAATGTTTCTCTGTTAGTGGACTAATTGTAGTTCTTTTTAGAAATAAATTCTTAAACCTAAAAGCCGCCGAGTCCAAATACTTCGTATAGTCTTACTTTGAGAGTTTGAGAGACAATGTTTTTCTAAATATTTTGTAGGCAGGCTAATGATAACATGATGAACATAATGAATACATAATATGTTATCCCTCACAGTATTCCACTTTATTTTACTTTATTTAACTTTGTCATGTTATATTAATATATTTTGGAACTTCTACAATCCTCGATTTTACCTAGTATCGGTGTAAGAAAAATAGTTCATATTGTTCCTATATTAATATATTTTGGAACTTCTACAATCCTCGATTTTACCTAATATCGTTGTAAGAAAAATAGTTCATATTGTTCCTAATCGATGTAAAAACTTCGTCTATATTGAGTGAAAACTCAGTTACAGTTTGAAACTAGACGAAATAAAACCTGAAATCAGTTTTACTGACGGATGGTATAAATAGAAAGAATAAAGTGATGTCTGGTCACAATTCTTCAACCATGGGAAAGAGTTAACCAATTTCGGAAGAGGACCGAAAAATCATAAAATCGTCGTTAGATAACTCGCATTTTGGAATTATACCGCGGAATAATTCCAAAATGGAATAATTTCCGGAAAAAACCCAAAATGGTTTGCTTGCAATGCTTTTTCACGGTAAAGACGTCTTTCGTCGTTTTAACCCTTTATAGGGCGTATGCCAAAATCGGTCGATATGCCATACTCACTAAAGTCACTCTAGTTCATTTAATTATTATGAATATTTTGAACCTTATGATTTTTCGAGTATTTGATGAATGAGCAAAGGTCTCCATAGTGACCGAGCATTACAGAAAGCAATATAATGTTTTTTTGAACGCATCCATTTCGCGGTCGCTATAATTACTAATGAGAGTGTCCATAAAAAGTTGACATGACAGCACGCCGGTTTTCACGATTGGATTTCTATTATTTTTTTTGATTAATATGCATGAAAATGTATCTAATACGCTACATTTACGATATTTATCAATTATAAGTTCAATGAGTTAATACGCATGTCATGTTATACAAATGTATAACATTATAAACAACAATGCAGTTTGCGTTTTAATACCAGTACTCCACATTTATGCCTCATTTCAGTTTTGCATTGTATTTGTAAATTGTCGTATTTTATCTCCATTAATCAAGATATTCTACTAAAATTGTATAAGGGGACAGGCACATAATTGTATTATGATTTTCAGATGCCTCCAAAAAAGAACCTCCACGCCAGAGTCCACGGCGATCTTGAAAATAAATGAAAAATTATTGATAGGCCTTTTTATAAGGTAAGGTAAGGTACGAAAATAGCTTTTTATATGAGCAATAGGAGTTGGCAAAAAAACTGTTTTCTGTATTATAAATCTATGTTGAGATTATCAAGATAGATTATCAGAGTTATTTTATTCTTATTAAGTTGACGCGTACTTATCCTCCAACATTTTATATTTTATTTTCAATGTGACTACCCTTTTTTGTGTGAGAAAACTCCAACAAGATGCAGCGCAGTAGGAATTCTCAATTACCTGTAGTCAAGATAAGAAGGGATTTAAAATATTGTAAACAAGCAAATGAATGAGTGACAGTTGTCATAACTCCTCCAAGGCATCATAACTAACCCTAGATTTCAATACACAAAATTACGTGAAAACCGATGCGCAAAGGTCGCTTATCTCTAAAAAGAGAGCCCTAGAAAACCTAGATGTAGATAGATTTTTCATTTCAGTTTTATTTGCAGTCTGCGAAGATGGAAAACTGTCACCTTTATAATAATAATACCTTGGACACTATTTGCACACATTGATCTAGCCCCAAACTAGGATTCCCTGTATCTTGGGTACTAGACAACGATACATATACTTATAATTATAAGCATTGGATATTCAAACTATTTTATTTTACAGAAAAGAGCTATTCGAGCAATTCATAACTTAAAACGCACAGACTCCTTAAGACAGCTTTTTAAAGAAATTGATAAACTAACTGTAGCTAGTCAATTTATTTTCTAAAATATAATGTTCGTACGCAAGAACCTTACAAAATTTCCCAAACTTAGCGATAGCTGTAATGTTAACCTAAGAAATAATTACAGACTACTTGCGCCCCGGTTTAGACTCGCGAAGGTTAGCAATTCTTTCAAGGGTCAATGCATTCTCTACTACAACAAGATACCTCTGGAGATTTTGAAATTGCCATTTGAGCAATTTTAAATCCATGTTAAAGCGACTTTGTCGAAAAAGGGATATTACAATGTTCAAGATTACTTAAATGATGGGTCTGTACGGGGTTAATCTGGCTCAACACAGACCTTGCTGTTAATAATTTTGTTATTATTTATTCCTGCTTGTTCAGGCTTCTCGGCACCTAATGACCTCGCAGGGGCCCATAGCTACGAGGTAGCGTAGCTATCAGATGCCAAGAAGTGTGAACGTCGGCGATTCACCGAGCTATTAATTATGAATCTATCTGACCTGGTCTGTGCTTCGTTCCCGTCAAACTCCTGTCTCTCTGCAAGGCCCGGGTGCACCCTAGGCTCTTCTTGGTAGACAGGTTCTTCAGCCAACCAGGTATGGCTGGCAGGCCAGCTTCGACGAGCACAGTGTTCCAACACAGGTTATGTTACGTGGGAAAAACCAATCGGCCACGTAAATGAGAACTTTATCTGGTTCGGGGAATCACAACACACTCAGCTATCTAGACAATCCTGAGGGAACCCCGAATACAATTCCAGATGGCTTGCGATATAATTTCAATACCCTAATCAAATACGCGTTACATTGCGAGGGCTTTCGTCTGTCAGTTGTCAAAAAACTGCAAGGTTGGCAGCAACGTCAAATTCAAAATGGCCGTTCCGAAACCATCGATCGAATATCGATTTTGAATCGAACACTGCTTATTAATTATGATAATGACTAAATATTATATTTTGTATTAGTTAAGCATAAGCAATTTTTAAAAAGAGATCTAAAAATCAATCTGTGGGAGTTTCTACGCCCTACTTCTCCCACAGTGGTCCAATGTAGAGAAGTGGCAAAAAATGACGATTGCTAAGTTTATGTAAATATCTACAGTAATAAAGACATTTGGAATTTGGAATTTGAATATATAGATAAATATTATGCTTAGATAGATAAAACAACCATGACTAGGGAACAAACATCCGTTATCATCAAACAAATATTTGCAGCCACCGGGACTCGAACCCGGGACCCTTGGCTTCGTAGACAGGGTCACTGCCGACTCGGCCATTCGGGTTGTCAGATTCATTCGTCGTCTTTGTTTACAATCTTTTAATTAGTTGTCTTGACTACGAGCTCATGAGGAATCTTGTCTGTTGGACGATGGGCGCTCCTAATGTTTTAGGATAACTGCACGACCTTTATAATCTTTTTCTCCTTTTATTAAAAGGAAGAAGAATTGACGCATTTAAGCATTGGCATAAACATTACTTCTGGCCTAACACTAGGATACCCTGTGTAGTAGGCACAAGAAACATCGACTATACAAATTTTAGATAGGTAAATATTCAAGGGCGGGATATTTTTGTCAGCCTCTTCAGTCGAGCTTCGAACTCGGGCTTGCGTTTGTAGAGCAGAAGCAGGAGCATGACCTACACCGTAGAAGTGTTCATTAAAAATCACCCTGTATACAAAGGGAAAGAAAGTCAACAGTTGTTAAAACAAAACAACCGTATTCTTCCCACTTCAAAAACATCTTTCCCTTGAGATATCACATGAAAGCATTTATGAGTGTTTACACAAAAGATAGGTTCTTTATGGCGAGCATAGCAAATGGCGGCCGTAAAGATTGCGACAGGATAAGTTATTATCGCCCTTCTAGTAGCTCTAAATCTTACATCATATGTTTGTAAATCCAAATACAAGATAAATTATTATAAAATCCAAAAAACAACGAGTGCATTTTAACGCTTTTTGGGAATATGGTCAACTAAAATGTATGTATGCCAATAATACTGTTGCTCTGATCAAACCAGTTAAACATTGCAAGTGGTTCAGAATAAAGGAAGGTCATGACAACTCCTTAAAAACTTCTACGGTGATGATAAGTGGATTCTTCAGGTAGACATTCAGCTAAGTGTCAGTTTTATCCGATTGTCTGCTATATCGCATTCAGGTAATAAAACCGTCAGTTATACTCAGTTCTTATCAATGCGTGTGGGCCTTTTTTATAAAAGTGGTTTGTCGTGTATTCGTTTAGTTATATACCAATTGTATACGTGTATATCCAACGCACAAGTTTACCTTTCATTGGCCATTCGGTAAATTCCGCGGATCATTTCTTGTTGATTTGTAATAGATATTTAAAAGAATTGTATTATTTATAAGATAAACAAAGGAGTGGTGGTTTAGTTTTAATTAAGTTTTATTAAAATTAAATTTACTTTCATTTCTTAGGTCGAATAACAGAGGTACAACACAAACTTACAATGTTTCTCGCTGTTAATCATGGCTTGGCTTTTCGACCGATTCATCTTCAGTCCAACCTCAAGGCTCGCATCGCTGAGTTCCTGTAACATACGCTGGAGCTCGGGTGCAGATGGGGCAAAAAGGACAATGTCGTCGGCGAAGTAGAGGTTCGTGAGGCTTCTGCCGCCAACGTCAATGCCTCTGTCCGCCCATGGCACCGCCAGCTTCTTGAACACTTCTTCTAGGGTACAGGTAAAGAGTTTCGGATATAGCGGGTCTCCCTGTTTGACGCGATCATATACCTAAGAATTTATTTTTTATCACACCTGCTCTGAAAATACATACTAATTATACCAATTAGAGGGCACAAACGCCTTTATCCCGCCCTTCAAATCCTTTCATCCCAAGGTATGGAAGTTTGTATGCAAATCCTTCCGACCCAAGGGTGGGAAGTATGTATGAAATTCCATTACATACCCGGTTTTTTTTTTTATTTGTCAGCAGTTATACCGCAATGAGACTTTAACTGTCTACTCATTAAATTTCAAGTAAATTGTTACTGGCCACATACAGTTTTTTTTTACCAGTTACCAACCTCCTTGGTGCATACAGAAAATTAAAAACGAAATTATTTTTGTATATAAAACGCGCGGAATCACGGAAGAAGTGGCTGCATGACCTTATGATCTTAGCCTACTCCAGAAACGGGCGAATAAAAAACGGAAAAGCCCGATTGATTTAGCATTTATCTTTGTGTTTTTTGTAAAATATGGATACTTCGAGCGACAGTGATGATGTTATCCCTAACACACCGCCAGAAATATTAGAGACGGCCCAAGAAGTTGTTGATAATCTGTTGCCGGAAAAATCTAAATGCAGATACAACAGTACTTATGAAAATTTCATACGTTGGCAAAAGGAAAAGAAAACGACTTCATTTTCTGAAAATGTATTGCTCTCGTATTTTAGTGAGAAAGCAAAACAATATAAGCCGAGCACGTTATGGGCTATGCATTCTATGCTAAGAACCACGATTTTAACAAAAAATAACATCAACATAAAGGAGTTCCCGAAACTGACCGCATTCCTTAAAAGGAAATCTGAAGGATTTCGCATTAAAAAGTCAAGAGTGCTGACTGCAACAGAAATTGATAATTTCGTACAAAACGCCCCTGATGACCAATACTTGGGACTGAAGGTAAGTCCTGGCTTTTACCTGTTTATGATTTCCTTTTGCATTCACGTAGTACATACATACTTATCTAATTCTAGTCTATAATTTTACAGGTCGTCTTGATTTTAGGCGTAAATGGTGCCTGTCGTTGCCAAGAACTGACCAACATATCTACAGATGACCTCGAAATTCATGGAAATGTTATGCTAGTGAAGATACCAGACACTAAAACAAAAATTCAGAGATCTTTTGTCATTGGTGACAATTTTTATACCATCGTAAGGAAATATAGAGAACTACGACCTGATAATTTGAGTACCAAGCGCTTTCTTTTGCAGTACAGAAATAACCAATGCGTAAGACAAGTTATGGGCAAAAATAAAATTAGTCAAATCCCGAAAATAATCGCTACGTTTTTAAATTTGCCTAAACCAGAAGAATACACTGGACACTGCTTCCGCAGGACTTCTGCCACATTACTAGCTGACTCGGGAGCTGATTTAACCACGATCAAGCGGCACGGTGGATGGAAATTGAGCACAGTCGCCGAAGGCTATATAGAGAACTCAATAGGAAATAAAAAACGGATCAACGAACAAATAACAGAATCAATAGCTTTCACTAATAATCCAGCTTCATCATCGCTTCAGCCTCAGCCGAGTACAAGCGCGACACTAATGCCCTTACCAGTGGTTCCTCGTAGCTCATCACCGCAGCCTTCTTCAAGCCTTCAACTAACAACTCAAGATGTAAACATGTCTCAAAATATCAAGATACCCGGACAAAATGTAACATCTTATAATAGCTGCACTTTTAATAATTGTACTTTTAACTAAATATAAACATTTCTATGCATTTATGTCTATAATTTTCCTCGTAGGTGTAATAAAAAGCACTATACATACCTCAGGATAAAGTACAGTTCCATACCTCAAATGGTTTGCGCCCCTCGCAAGCTCGTGGCGATAAAGCCATAATCTCGGTATGGAACTGTCACTTTCTTCCCTCTGAAGTTACTAGTTATAGTTCACTGTACCAGTCTACTTGTAGTTAGATTAGATAATGTGTACAAAAGGAACAAAGCTCCAAGTGGTATTTTTATCCAGCTGCACAATTTGTTTCTCTTTTAACGGGAGTCAGCCCACATTCTTTCTTAGTCTCTAATCATGTACCAAAGAATTTTCTTATTACACAGCACTAGCATACTGTTAAGTGAAAGCCAATTTTCCCGTCGTTTGAAAGGATATCTCCGTACCAGTTGTATCAGCGACCTACCTGGCTAGCCTGTAGGTACTGTTATATTTATATGTATAGCAAAATTTAGAACAAAATTTATAACTACTAATAATATGGAATGGCAGTAGCCTCACTCAGGATAGCGAAACTCAACAATTAACTGCGGGATTCTTTAAGTACAAACTCTTTGGCTGTAGCCTTAGACATAGAGTAAGTAAGTTAAGAGTTTCGTTTATCTTTGCCGATCGCTCCTGCCTGACACATTCTTAAATACGTTTGTGTCAAGGAAATTGTTAGAAAAGTATGGTAATTAAAGGTTCATGGGACTAAACTTTAATTGATGCACTGGGTGACACTGCCAGGAATTACTGCGCATATGTACAGATATTAAAAATTTACTTCTGCGCATTCAAGGCCTCCGCCCATAATTCGTGAAGCGACGTGTACCCCATTCAATAAAATTTTAATATTTATGGGGTAGATATAGATATTTTTGTTTATAGTGCTGCATTTTATGGAAAAAATATCGTTATTTACCACCATGATTTTTTGGATTAAAAACAGTAACGACAACTAGCAGAAAGCACAGCTCAGCGGAAACTCGCAAGATTTTTTACCTTCCAAATAATACTTAGTGACATAGTAAAGATTGTGAGACTATGGTCGTCACACTCACCACATCGTTCTTGCACTCGACAAAGTTGTAAAGTCAATAAAAACTGAATCAAACAACGAAGTAGACAGATGAAATTATAAACATAAGCATTAACATGCAGGCACTCACATTGCTTCTGGCTCCACACTAGGATACCTTGTGTCGTGGGAACCAGAAACAGCGACGGTACACACATATAAACATACAAAATTTGTTTTTTTTTTCTGTATCCCTAGTCGGGGATCGAACCCGGTTATGCAGGTACGACTTGAACCACCTGTATGCTGCTCCTCCAATCCCGGAGTCTTTATAATAGAGTGTCAAAGCAGACTCTATCATACGCTTTGCTCATATCGAGCAGTAGTCCCACAGCATACCTTTTATTGTCTATTGATTCAAAAAAATCTGCGCATATTTATATTTTGCTAATATGGTAGACCTATTTTACGGAACTAATATTGATTATCATGTAGTATGTTATATTTTTCATTGAATTTATTCAGTCGTTTGGCCACATACATGCCTAGGTATAGGTATAGCAGTTTCATTTTTTTTTTGGTGAAGTAGGCAGTATAGCAATGTGTTGCGTACATATGTATGTACGCAAGAACCTTACAACATTTGCCAAACTTAGCGATGGCTGTAATATTAACCTAAGAAATAATCACAGACTACTTGTGCCCCGTTTTAGACTCGCAAAGGTTAGCATTTCTTTCAAGGGTCAATGCATTCTCTACTACAACAAGATACCTCTGGAGACCTTGAAATTGCCATTTGAACAATTTAAAAACCATGTTAAAGCGACTTTGTCGAAAAAGGGATATGACAATGTTCAAGATAACTTAAATGATGGGACTGTATGGGGTTAATCTGGCTCAACGCAGACCTTGCTGTTAAAAGTTTTGTAGTTATTTATTCCTACTTATTAATTATGATATTATAAAATTTGTATTAGTTAAGCACAAGCAATTTTTAAAAGAGATCTAAAAATCTATCTGTGGGAGTTTTTACGCCCTCCTTCTCCCACAGTGGTCCAATGTAGAGAGGTGGCAAAAAATGACGATTGCTAAGTATATGTAAATATCTACAGTAATAAAGACATTTGGAATTTTAATTTGGAATTTGTGTCGATAATTATGAATGTCAGTAGTGTTTCCTTTTCTAAGGGTAGGTTTTATAAGAGATATTTTTAAGGCTTCCAGAAATAGACCTTCTGTAAAAGATTGGTTGATAAGTTTACAAAACGGTACTGCTAAAATATCCGCGCAATGTTTTACCAGCAATGAAGGAATTTCATCTATACCGCAAGACTTCTTACTCTTATTTTTTCATTACTTACTTTTATTACATTAAAGATTTATTTTGTTTCAACAGGTGTGAGGAAAAAAGGATTTGTTATTTAACTTGAGGGAAGATTGTTTATCTCTGATCTAAATTTATGCGACTTTCCTATAGATGCAAATCGATAATTGAATTAATTAGCATTTATTTTCGGGTTATATAAAGTATTATTCAAAAATGTTAGTCTTATATTTTGTCTAATTTTATATTTGTTTGTAACATTGTGTACTACTTTCCACATACAACAAATAAATAGAACCTACATAAAAACTACAAGTACATATAAGAAAAGTGTCAAATAATCAAATCTAAATGCGTAACGTAATGCAAAGCGCTACGTCTCTATTTGTTTGCTTCGTAAATATCTCGCACAGCAGGCACAACCATCAACGACGTCAGATGTACGATGTAGTGAATAATCCTTTCCTATCGGCAAAACTCGGAACAACGATAACACCCGAATGGTGCCGATGTGTCTATGAATTACTGTATTATTAAATTACGTGTAGGTATCAAATAAATCGCATACTTTATTTATCAATGTCAAATGTCAAATTGCCCGTTTGACGTATATTACTGAGATGTTAAAACCACCACGATTCTATCATATAAAGAATTCGTTAGTTAAACAAAAATATAACTAGTTACTGAGGACGTTTTATTTCAATAAAACGCACTGATAAAAACCAACTTCCGGTTGGGATGATCTAATGATTCTATAAGGATTGGAACCCCAAAAGTCTAACTATAAGTCAAAACTACTGTAGGATTTTGCAGACCTTTTTTATAACAATACATTTTTGTAATTAATTAAAAATACTATGACATAACAAAAAAGACACCTCAACATAAAACAAAACAAACCAGCAGAGAAATTAATATAAATAAATATTGAAATAACTTCGCAGGCTTGCCGATCTAAACGTTTCCCTTTTCTTAGTGCTTTCGGCATGTCTGTAATAAATTGTTAATGTGGATCGAATAAAATCAATGTTTATTATTTACAAAAATGACAGACAAGAGTGAAATGTAAAGTCAAAAAAAAAAAATAGGTGGCCTGCATTAATACACGAGTCCATGAAGTTTATCATAAAATCTAACATAAATATCAATAAAATATTTCTGTGGTATTAACTACTCTATATAGATACTTCCTCTTGCAATGCGACCGTTCCCTACGTTGTCTCGACGGGTACTGAGTGCGAGTGAAGTAGTAAGACAAAAACGAACATTTCCGAGAAAATACGAAAGGAAAGGATTATTCACTACATCGTACTTTGTGATGCCCCCACTCCGCGCGTCCTACGCCGCGCTCCCGAGGACCAACGCCCCACCACCCGTTGCGATTTTAATTTGATCGGACTTGAAGCGCGACTTGGTTTGTTTCATTAGACGCTCACTAATCAACCATATGAAAAACAATGGATAGGTTCCTCGGAAGATAGGTAAGGACAATTTAAAAAGTTGTACGCTTCATTCTCGCGGTCCCTCGACGTCACTAAGCTTGGATAAAAATTACATTTTTGTGTTAAACCTTAAAGATAAAATAGGCACCTTTATTATTTTATCTACACACGTATCAAAAACCCTCTTTACTGCGTATAAAAACCGCACGTTACGATCAGCATAATGTTAAACTACTTGGTAAAAACTCATTTCTTATCTGAAAAATTACACATTATGACCATATGTGTATTTTTTCATCATATGACGACATTCAAATTTCGAACACCAACGCCCGCCTGCGTGCCACCCCTACTTTGTTTGTGAAGTTTGTAGTACTGAACAAGCTAAACAAGTGCAAAGGAATTATCAATGCCACCATGCCGGTCGAACATGCGGTTCCTGAACATATTAAAGAGAGCTTATGATATGTGTGTAGATAAACTAGTGTATGTAACTGTACATAATTAGGCATTAAAACTCTCGAGTGATATTATTATGAAACTCGCCTTCGCCTCGTTTCATACATAAACTACTATATTACGTTATATTTTTCTAATTTTATGATTAATAATTTAGAATCTGTGTAATTTTAAAATTGAATTTTCTTGCTGCTAATAAATACACTAGTTTGGCATGTTTATAGTAACTTGATTATTTGTTTATATTTAAATAGAGGTAGCAGCCCACGACGGATTTTCTTGTTTTTTTTCACAATTTCATAGCATAAATTCTTTGAGTCGGAGGTTTCAAAATTATGTCATGTTCATTGTCTATTGTTCATGTTCAGTCGTAGACAGAGAATATTATTATTATCCTCTGTCTTCGTGTTCAGTATTTGTGTAAATGTACCGTTCTTTCTCGTTTCATGACCTTATCTAGATTTCGTATAAGATCAGGCCTCTCAAAAACAGAGCAAAATTTCTAAATATTTGTTACTTTAGGGATATTGACCTCATCCATCCATCTCTTAGGTCGGATGCCTTGTCAATTGACTGGTCCCCTGTAATATCCAGCGAGACCATGGACGAGAAAATCGACAATTCATCAATCATAGTCCTAACTCTCTTCAATAACCATGCACCTATAAAAAAAAATGAGAGTGAAACAGCTACCCGCCCCTTGGCTAACAGATACTATTAAGCGTCTACTGGCCAAGAGGAACAAAGACAAGTGTGAATACCGTTAGAATCAGACAGATGATAATTTCCTTTCTTACAAAAGTCTTTGCAACTGCTGCAACCGTCTCTACCGTCTAAACGTCGGCACATCCACGAGAATATTGAAAATTACATACCAGCTCAGATGTGGAAGTTTCTAAAAATACTTGGCACATTATGTAAATGTCTCAGGACCTACTTGCTGGTAATGTAGATCTCAACGGTCTCAACCAGTTCCATTCTGCCTCGCCTGTTGTGATGGATCCCACGGTTAAACAAGCCACTCTCCAGGGCCTGCGCTATAAGTCCTTACCCGACACCACACCATTAAATTTGAGCAATGGTGGATTCCATGCGGTCAAGAAAGCGGTACGATGTAGGTGACGATAGAATTTTCCCTAAAATGCTTTTAACAATCCTGGATGATCTACTGCCAGCTATACACATATACACACGTAATGTTTTTTCCTTATCGAATGGCATATTCCCCACCATGTGGAAAAAATCATTAGTTATCCCGCTCCCTAAAACATCCAGTCCCTCCCCAGTCTTTTAAAGAGTATCGTCCTAATTCAATCCTACCCATCCTGTCCAAAATCCTTGAATGCATTATACATTGATACATACCCAGCTCTCTTATTACCTTCACTCATACAATACAGGTGAACATGCCAATCAGGATTCAGACCGGGTCATAGCAACGTCACGGCTCTGCTGAAAGTCACAGATGACATCCAGGTAGCCATTGATCGCAAAAAGCTTTTTCAGTAGCGCCTTCAACTGCATTGATTTTAACTGTTTAATATTTATGCTTCGGAACGCACCTTTTTTCGTTGCGCGACTCGGACCGCGAGTGATCGGGACGGAACTAGCAGCTGTCACTTGTATAGAAACGTGATGATGAGTTAGAGGTTTTTTTTTTGCACATGGCATTCGGGCCTTGGCTGTATTTTTATTAGTAATAATTGTCTAACACAGGTGTCGGGCCTGGTCGGAGTGTTAATTTGTAATAATCATCACGGAACAATCGTCCAATCGTCGAGTGAGTGCTTCGTGTTGTGAAGGGACGAAGTGCCGACGAAGACCAGAGCCGGAAGAGGAGTTCAGCCTGCTGGAACGGTACAGCTCGCTCGACAAGCTGGTCAATGTGACCGCCTGGATCTTCCGATTTGCGCGGAATTGTCACAATTCTGAGGCGCAACGGGTGCGGACACAGGTCCTGACACCACAGGAACGGAACCATGAGTTGTTCGCATTGGTACGGAACGTGCAGACGGTGCACTTTAAGTCCGAATTGGACATTCTGAGACTGCCCTCGGATAGGGTTAACGAAATCCGGCCCTTTGCGGGTGTCGGAACGGATTTCGCGGGACCATTCATGGTCAAGTCTTCACAGCTACGGAACGCCAGATTAGTGAAGGCATACCTGTGCGTCTTCGTGTGCTTGGCCAAGAAGGCAGTCCACTTGGAGGTGGTCAGTGACCTCACTACAGAGGCATTTATCGCATGTCTAGATCGGTTCGTCTCACGAAGAGGCCTCCCGACATTAATCCGTTCGGACAACGGCACAAATTTTGTCGGAGCCAGGCGATATCTGCAGGAGGTCACTCAATTCCTGAACGGTAACCAGGACGCCATCGGTACGGCTTGCTCCCGACGAGGGATTGAATGGGTTTTCAGTCCGCCGGGATGTCCTCATTGGGGAGGAATTTTTGAGGCTGCGGTTAAATCGGCTAAGTCGCACCTGACGAGGATCATCGGTGAGACCTCTCTACGCTTTGAAGAGCTTGCGACGCTGTTCTGACAAATTGAAATGACACTGAACTCGCGTCCGTTGTGCCCGCTCAGTTCGGATCCAAATGATTTGGAAGCGTTGACGCCGGGTCACTTCCTGATAGGTCAGCCCCTTAACGCCCTGCCAGAATACCCATTCGGTGATGTTAAGTTAAGTCGGTTAACTAGGTGGCAGATGTTGCAGCAGATGGCTCAAGATTTTTGGAAACGGTGGTCCCTTGAGTACTTGCACATCTTGCAGCAGCGCCTTAAGTGAACTGACCGGACGAGCCCCCCACAAGTCGGTGATTTGGTGCTTATTAAGGATGCGAACCTGCCATCATTGAGATGGAGACGAGGACGGATCGTCAAATTGTACACGGGTCGGGATGCACGCCTCGATCAGCAGAAGTCAAGGTGGGGGACTCGGTCCTCAAGAGAGCGGTCGCAACACTTTCTCGCCTTCCTATTGATTAGGGACAGGTTCGGGCCTGTCCGGGCTGGTGACTGTTTAATATTTATGCTTCGGAACGCACCTTTTTTTGTTGCGCGACTCGGACCGCGAGTGATCGGAACGGAACTAGCAGCTGTCACTTGTATCGAAATGTGATGACGAGTTAGAGGTTTTTTTTTTGCACATGGCATTCGGGCCTTGGCTGTATTTTTATTAGTAATAATTGTCTAACACAGGTGTCGGGCCTGGTCGGAGTGTTAATTTGTAATAATCATCACGGAACAATCGTCCAATCGTCAGGAAATAAGTAGATTCACGTCATCGGAGTGAGTGCTTCGTGTTGTGAAGGGACGAAGTGATTCGGGGATCAATTCGGACATGTCATTCGGACAGCGACCCTTCGTGTCGGCAAGCAACACGACGGCGACAGCATCGGGCTACGACGAGAGTAAGATTCGACTCCTCTCCCCCCACCCTTGTGCTCCTCATCCCGTGTTCCTGCCTCGAATTGAGCTTTCGAATTCCGGTCCACGGCGTCAAAGGTCAGTACTCCTGGTGAAAACCAACCCTACCAAGATTCCACGCCCTGTCGGTTAAGGCGTGGAATTTAATCAGACATTATCGTCGAGCTTCTCGGATCCCTCAATGTCTCCTCCTTCTCTGCCAGCTGGTTTGGCTCTCATTTGAGGGATCAGCAACAGCGTATCAGGTCGGAAAAGATATCCACTGAATGGTGTGACCGCTTTACAGGCATCCGTCAAGGTGGTATACTTTCTCCTCTTCAAGTCTTGATTTTTATTAACTCCATCTCGGAATTCATGTCTTCCTTTTTACCCCGATGATCTCCAGATTTATCGCCACTTCTCTCTTAACTACTCATAAACCGAGGGTAGTTGGGACGGATTGCGATTTGGAACCGATTTTGAATTTACTTGTACAGGGAGGGTAAATGATGCAAACTTTGCTGTGGAGGCACTCAACGCTGATCTTGAGGGTATAAGAAGTTGGGCTACATCTTTCAGACTCCTGGTCAACCCGTGCAAGTCGCCTTGATTATAGGTACCAGAAATTCTCTTAACTTGTTGTAGCAACAGCCCATTCCATCTGTCACTTTTAATGGTACCACAATAGTATATAGCGATAAAGCGAAAAACCTGGGTCTAATCTTCGACAACCAGCTCTCCTGGTCATCGCATCAATGAGCTATCGCCGAGTATTCGCTACCTTTCTCTCTCTCAGGAGACTCAGTACTTTTTGCCTCGATATACCACAATCACTCTCGCTCAGTCTCTCCTTCTACCCCTCATCGATTACGCTGATGTCTGCTGGGTCAGTGCTAACGAAGAAATACTCAACAAACTCGAACGACTTTAAAACCTCGGGATTCGGTTTAGGGTTAAAGTGGCTGCCGATCCGTCTTCGCCGAGATTCACACATCCTCAATTTCCTCTACAACATTTTCCGGAATCCACGCTACCCAACCTTCCACCGAGACCGTTTTCATTTTATTTCTTGCAGTAGGTATTTCTCCGAAAGAACTCACGCAGTTTCCATACTCACAACTCCACAGCAAACCACCGCTTTCGATGAGAACGGGTTTAGACTCCTGGCCATTCGGTTGTGGAATGCACTCCCCTGCACCATCAGGGACAGTCCTACTCGGAATATATTTGGAAGTAGTTTGAAGAACCATTACCTCTCTCTTAAGAATTATAGGTAGTATGCATGTAACTATTTATTAGTATATAATAGTAGCAGATTATTTTAAGTATTTAGTATTACGTTATACAATTTATTTCATTTATTATTTTATATATTGTATACATAAATCTACCCAAGCTCAGCAAACAACCTTTCCCATGTTAACCTGGGATGATATGGCCAACCATTTCATAATATAGTCAATTAATTCATGAAATAATCAGAAAGGGTTGAATTTCACAAAAAAATATGTCTTTTTAAAAGCATTTGTATTCAGTGCTACGGTTACTACCATGGTTATCATTTTATGAAATGGCCATCCATAATATAGTCAATTATTTCATGAAATGATCAGAAAGGGTTGAATTTCACAAAAAAATATGTCCTTTTAAAAACATTTGTATTCAGTACTACGTAGTTTTTTTGTGTTATACATGTCGAACTAACACGATGACTATTCGGGGGCTTCTCTGCGCTTTGTCTAGTTTTGCCCTAAAATATGTCTTCGTTCAATGAAAGTTCTAATTCAACCATGGTTGGCTATTTCACGATTTAATCAATTGTACGATATGGTTACGACATATACATAGTGTACATAGCTGACCCGGTTGTTGGGCGCTGAATTAGCATTCTTCCCGTAGTTCGACCTAACACTTTCGCCACCACCCATAAATCAAAACATTATCCAGAAACCACGAAAGTTGGAGAAAGTACTACACTGACGAGCAATGAAAAAGTTCCAGTGACATAGCACCAAATTACTCCTAAACGGGAAAGGCTAGCTTAATGATGCCTTCTGCAATATTAAAGTACATTTAACAGCGCATCAGAATATTACCAATTAAAAAAAATACTTTTTAATTACGACGCTAGGCTCTGTCTTAAGGTGTTTGTCGGCGTTTTGTGGGTGGAACTTTTTCATTGCTTGTCAGTGTCTATAAGACCCACCTAATGTTGTTTCCAACTTATAAAACATAGCTAGGGATGACTACACTCACACGCCGCACAGTGTTTTTTTTTAGTTTATAGACATAGGCACCGCAATGTTTTTAGGTAAAAAATTCGATCTATTTTTTTTCGTAGGGCTATTGACTAGCATAACAATATTTGTTACTATATAAAGTCTGCAGGGTTCATGGTTATCGAGTAAAAATTGTTGTATGGAGAAAATAACGATTTTCTTTCGAAAATTTGGTCTCATTTGACAGCAGTTTGGTGTATAACATGTGAAAGTTAAGTGTTACACTATCTGAAAAATAGAACTCTTGCAGTCACTTGCAGCCTTGGGAGAAATCAATTGTCAAAGTTTGCCAAATTTAAAAAGCGTTTTTTTCCCTCGAAATGTGAGCTTTTCTGTAGAACCTCTTTTTGTAAAACAGATAATTATTAAACAAACAACATTTGGTATGTGAAAAAATTCCGCATTCTTTAAAAAAATGTTGAGAAAAGTAACGTTTGAAGAAAACTATATTTTATTTATTTTCTGCAATGAAACCCTTGGCAGCAGTTTTGCACATATAATAATGGAAAAAAAGACTTCGTGCGGCCACTTGCAGCCTTGGGAGAAATAAGATATCAAAGCCATACTTAATACAGTCAGCTATTTCGAAAATTTTGCTTTTTTGTGGAAGTATTTTTGATCGTACATGCACCTTCACATGTTATGTTATGAAATTAAATGAAATAATTTTTATTTGCCAGAAAACAGTAATAAGATGATCTTAAATTTAAAGTATGTGCAGTGTTTTCAGCTTATATATAAGCATGCAAAATAGTTATAGTTATATTTTTTGAAATAGCGCAATAGTATAGTAAATCGTTTTAATTTAATTCTGATTTAGTTATATAATTCAAATTTAAAATGTCCGTTTGTAAAAACTTATATTTATAGATGTTTAGTTTCTATATTCTAAATATTCTTTAATGCTATAAAACAGTGTTGTTGTAGCCACTTAGTAAGATTATTTTTTAAGGACTTGCTAGTCAGTGCTTTAAAGTCATCAAGCAGCTTGTTAAACAAAATAATACACATATTGTATATATTCTTCCTATAAATGTCCTTAAATCCAGGAGGTTGATATAGTAGGTTCGTGTATTTTGCTCTTATTTGTCTCTGTTGTCCTTCATTTCTGGATATCCAGTTTTCTCGATGAGAGGCAACAAAAACACAAACATCTCTAATGTAGGCACATGATAGAGGTAAAATATTAAGTTTTTTAAAAAGTGGTTTACATGTTTGATCGAATTTAACCTTACAGATCGCTCTTATGCCCTTTTTTTGAATTTTGAAAGCCCTTTCCACCTCCACCGACTTTCCCCACAGGATCAGACCATAGCTGAGTACAGAGGTGACGTAACCGTGGTAGGCCATTAGAGCGGCTTCGATAGAGACAGTTTGCCTCAGTTGGTACAAAGCGTACACAAAGCGATTTATTTTGTTACATACCGATATTATATTTAGCACATAAATAGCGACACTCCCGTGCCTACGTTCTGCGTTGATTCTGGAAATAGCCAAAGTTTTATTTTAATCTTTATGCGGTAACGTGACCTTTAGTCTCGGCAAAAACAAGCAAATAACCAATTTTAAGTTCCATAGAAGCTTCATGGTAAATATATTAGTTACTTACGTTATTGCGAATTAGTGTGACTTTCTGAATCTTTCGCTTACACCAACACATATGGAGCAGCAGCACAAGTAATACTCGTAACTAAATACTAATATTCTTTGTACAAATTCTGAAATTTGAAAAGGTCAAACCGCGGAAACCGTAGGAAAAGTGGGAAAAGCAGCTGCGGCAATCACAAACGATCTTGTTTCATTTAAAAACAACAACATCAACATGTAACAGCACGAATAAAACAAAACATTGCTATCAGCACTGTGCAAGTTCTAGCAATATTTGTGCATTTTGAGTTTTCAAACAAGTCCATCGAATGAAATAATAGACCATAGGCAATGTCATCACATTCTGTGCTACCAGTACAGAGTGATCAAAATGGAATGACGATGTTACTGGATGACGATGATTCTGGATGACGCCGTCACCCGGTAAATCATCAAACATACCTTAGGTTTTCTTATTTATTATCTGTCTGATATTTTTCTCCGTAGAAGTTTATGGCTAAATATAAGAGATATAATAGAATAGAAGAAGATGTCGCCACCTTACCGAACACATTTATTTCAGTGCTCAACATCTATTGATCATAACGTGATGAGACGTAATGAAATGTATAAGTTTGACAATATTTTTTTCATCGTGAAAACTACATTGAAATAGTTTTCCTAGTTTTGCATGAATTGGTAATAAACATTTTCAAGAGTTCTTGTCTCTATTAGAGTATTTTTCTTTTATAGATATTATTATTGATGCAGATTCCTTATCAACTTATAAAAATCCTTCATTTGAATACCCATGTTGTTTTTATCATGACATGTTGCACAGAATCCGCCATGCTGTTTTTATCATGACATTGCTTATTCCAAAACACTTGGGAAAAGTATAGATTCTAACGATACCTAATATATCTAATTCTGATCAGCAGTTTAGTCAAAATCGTGAGCTATAGAAACTCACTCAGATATATTCATACATGAACCCTGAACGCATAACACTATTTTTTTCGGGCAGTCGTTTAAAATTAATTAGCTACCCTCCAATAACCGTTATTGTAAACTTTACTACAAGTTAACAATTAACTATCCTTCAAGAAATGGTTCTCCAAACATACTACATTGAATACAGCACACTCGTGTAAAACTATTTATAACATTAAACGCTAGATAGCAACTTTTCTAAGCTAGATATTCCAAGCTCGTCTAAGAACGGCGTCTTATTAGCAAGTACATCCCAGCCGAACTTTCTGGAAGAGCTATCTTATTATGAAATAGTAAACAACACTATTTTCATGTATAATTTTTGTATTTCTGTATCTATATTTATATAAAAGGTTTCATTCTAAAAGTTCGCGATTGTGGTGAAGCGAAAGATTGTGCCACCTTGACTTACTATTTTAAAAAAAAATTTGCTGACCCCGCAAATTTCATACCACCTGTCAATGGTGAAGTGAGCTGCCATTTGCGGAAGAGTTCCAAACCTAGTTTATTTAAAAAAAAAACTTTATATCATTTCTTCCGTGAAATTTTCCGATATTTTTGTGGTTATTCTGCTATTCCGGCCGAAGACAAATAAAAAAATATGAGATCATTAAAATCTTCTTTTCTTGTTCTTCAGTTGAGTTGAGTTGTGTAACTAACCCAATATTGTTTTATTTACTTACGTTATAATTCCCTTGATTCACCACCGTACTCAGAGTCATTTAAGTGAACCACTTAATTTTGTTATCTTTAATTTATGTAGATATTGAATAAACTTCTTAGAAAATGTCATTTTTAGGGTTACGTACCATAAGGGTAAAAACGGGACCCTATTACTAAGACTCCGCTGTCTGTCTGTGAGTCTGTCCGTCTGTCACAAGGCTGTATCTCATGAACCGTGATAGTTTGACAGTTGAAATTTTCACAGATGATGTATTTCTGTTGCCGCTACAACAAAAAATACTAAAAAACAGAATAAAATAAATCTTTAAGCGGGCTTCAATACAACAATTCTTTCAAACTTATGAATGCACCTGGTTACGTACATTACATATAACTTTGTAAACAACATTTTGCTATGTAAAATCGAAACTATTCACTCCACACGATCCCTACCATTGTACGGTGGTACGGAACCTTTCGTGCGTGAGTCCGACTCGCACTTGGCTGGTTTTTTTGCTGCTTATCTATGTTGGATAGCTGAGGGAGAAAAATAGCGAAGAAACTCCCACAGATTGATTTTTAGATCTGTTTCTAAAATAGGTTATCGATAATTTAAATAGAACAAATTTTTAATATAAAATATTCTCAATAAATATACAGGATTAAATAAAGCAGCGAATTCTGTGTTGAGTTAGATTAACGCCATGCGTACTTGTCATTTATATAATCTTATGTACCCCTATCCATCAATCCCTTTTGCTTTTGGTAATCTTACATAGTTTTGAAAATCCAAGGCTTCAGAATAACAATCCAAAAATTAAACTGCAAAAACTAAAATTATGCAATTTTATCAACAACAAGCAAACCTACCAAAACTAAACATAAACTATGGTAACAATAACGTAGGATCAAACAACGGACTGCACCTAGACCAACACTGCGGATGGAATCAGTACATAGAAAAACTGTGCTGCAAGATAAACAGCTTAGTTTGCCCTCTAAGGAGATTAACGCAGATTTCGACCACAGAGGCAGCTGTTATTGAATATTTCGGATATTTGCTTTAAATCCTTAGTTACAGTAGGTATCATCTTTTTCGGAAATTCGGCTGATAGGGACAAAATATTTAGGCATCAGAAAAAATGTATTAGGGTCATCACTGGCACAAAAAAGACGGAAAGCATACCCTACTTCAAAAAATTTGACATTCTAACTTTTCCTTCGATATTTATCCTAGAGTGCCTGACGTTCGTTAAGAAAAACTATCATACACGTTTTATAGAACGAAACACAATTAACACAAGAAATCTAAGTAATAAAAGCCACTTCTTAAAAACCACGTACTTCCTTCTCCTAAATGCATGCTATATATAAATAGCGTTTTCTATGTCGGCGACGTAAGCAACGAATTTGATACCTTATACTCTCTGGTTTGAGATATATTTCGTTCGTACCGGGAATGTTTTTTTTGAGACACCTCATTTGAATTTACCAACAAAATCGTTCACTGAGCTGAGTTATCTCTAATGAATCATTAAACTCCCCTGGGTAAATTAGTCAATGTTTTAAAAGGATCCAAGGGTAAATAGTACATTTCTTACGAGTTCGCAAAGGCTTATATTTACGAAACGAGAAGATTACGGCACGAGCCGAAGGCAACGGTCGCAGCGAGGTTCGTAAAGAAGCCTTTTCGAACGAGTTACGAATAGAATTTTTCCGCCCCGAGAACCCAAAATCAAGCGGCAAAGATGCTTTTTTGAGGTTAGAAAGCGGAACAATTAATTTTACTGCTATTGCTACTCCGACAATTTTGTTGCTCTGTTCACATCAATCTTGGTTCTAATAACATAGCAAAGATGTAGAAAGCGTAATTGCTGTTGAGCTACGCTAAACTGTGTGCATCCTGAATTCCTTCTAGGTTTATGCCCTACTGAAGATTTTATCTTGGAGTTTCAGAGTAGACAGTTATTGCGCGTAAGTCCATGAAGGTCTGAGTATATAGCCAGGTTGGCCTGATCTCTAAATTAGTATCCAGCCTGGCCCATATAATTCGTTTCTTAGGGCGCCTAGCTAGAAGGCTGAATAAGACTTAACTCGAGTCCAAGTTTAGACAACTCCATACAAATTTATATGGCGTTGTCAAAGTTTACGCGTGTTGAGTCTTTTATTCCGCTTTCTAGCTAGTAGCACTTAATGTTACAGCTAGGGGTTTGAATATTTTTATAAGGAGCCTGGCCTTCCTTCAGTCCGCCATTATCTTTTTTTTTTAAATTGCGTATACGCTTAATTTTTATGGAAATGGATAACTAACATCGATACAAACAATAAATATTCCTTTTAAAAAACTCGTAAAATGTAACATTTTGAAGGTATAATTTAAGAAGCTTTGAACTTTTTAATGGCTTTTATTTAACTTGTAATGTATGTGTGTTGTACCTATACAATGCATGTATGTATGTATGTTGTATATATGTATGCATGCATGTATGTTGTATATTCGGGACACATCTTTCGGGTCAAAGTTGACCCATTTCCCAATTTCCGATTAAGCTGAAATTTTGCATGCATATAAAAATAGAATGACATACAATATTTTGATAACATGGAGCTGATCTGATGATGGAGCCGGAAGGTGGCGATGGGAACTCTAATAAAACAACGCAACCCTATCGAGTTTTGGCGCGTTTTATTTTTCTTGACATGTCCTTTGGTCCTACATTATAATTTTATGACATGGAGGTGATCTGACGATGGATCCGGAAGGTAGGTAGGTAAAGTAATAAAAAAATGGTCAAGTGCGAGTTGGACATCGGACGCGCACACGAAGGGTTCCATACCATTGTACACGGAAAAACGTAAAACGACAGTCTTTTGTACGAGTACATATACCTATTTAATTTTTAATAATAAAATATTGAATACTAGGTAGGACTACAGCCAAGGCCGTACATCGAAACATTAAAAAATAGTTTTGTGTATGTAGTATCTAAGTTTTAAACTATCTACTCAGGTTAACGAAACTCTTTGCTCATTGAAACCGGAAATGGATAGAAATTGAGTAACTTATTTACAGAAATAAAATCAAATATGATAAAAAACTTTATATTATTTATGATAATTTGAATAAGCAATTATTAATCATACAATGACAAAAAACTAAGCACAAAATTCAATACCTGCAATTAAAAATATTTTCCGATAAGATCGGGGGAGTCCATTTTTCACCGATAAACAAATAAAACAAAATGGCTACGAAAATGACCATACAAATAATTACTTCTATGGGTACTTCTTTCATTGAAATGCTCATTCTGTGAAAATTTCAGCTCTCTACCTATTTAGGTTGATCCGATAGAGCCCGGTGACGGACGGACGGACGGGCAGACAGACGGACAGCGGAGGCTTAGTAATAGGGTCCCGTTTGGAACCCTTCAGGTACGGAACCCTAAATAATAATAATACCTTGGACACTATTTTACACACATCGATCTAGCCCCAAACTAAGATTTCCTGTATCTTGGGTACTAGACAACGATACACATACTTATATAGATAAATAGTATACTTAGATAGATAAACAACCATGACTAGGGTACAAACATCCGTTCTCATCAAACAAATATTTGCCCCCACCGGGACTCGAACTGGAATAGGTAGGAAAACTGTAATAAAAGACGCAACTCTATCGAGTTTGAGCTCATTTGATTCGTCTTGAAAAGTAGGTACTCTGATCCTAGATTTGAGGGTTCCGTACCCAAAGGGTGAAACGGGACCCTATTACTAAGACTCCGCTGTCCTTCCGTCCGTCCGTCCGTCCGGCTGTCACCAGGCTGTATCTCGTGAATCGTGATAGTTAGACAGTTGAAATGTCCACAGAAGATGTATTTCTGTTGCCGCTATAACAACAAACACCAAAAATTATAATAAAATAAATTATTTATCTGTAAACCACATAATGCACCTGGTTACGTACATGGAGTCTGAAAGTAGCCTCACCAATAACTTTGTAAACAATATTTTGCTTTGTAAAATCCAAACTAGTCCCTCCACACCATCCCTACCATTGTACGGTGGTACGGAACAATTCGTGCGCGAGTTCAACGCGCACTTGACTCTTTTTTTTTTAAGTGACGTCCCTAACAGCATTCTGGTGGCACGGATTACCGATTTTCTTAATTATCACCCGATTTCATTATGTAATATCTCTAACAATTGCTCTTCATAACCTCCATTCTAAAGTTTTAAGAGTCGAATCACTAGAAGACCCCCTTATTGAAGAACTAGACTGTATTAACGGGAAAACTGCTTAAATGAAATGAAGAGGCACAGAAACATTTCGTAACAATAACAAAACAATAACTTAAAAAATGAAAAAAAAATAAAAAGTAAAAAAATACATTTATAAAAAACTTCATTTATATGCTCTAATGAAGAAAATAAACTTTAAATTGAATCAAACCCATCAATTAATTACGCCACACAATTTATTATGATATAAAAGCTTGCTGCAACGATATTTACTTGTGTAGATGTAGTTACCTATCTATTTTACTGAATGTGTTATTGAATTGACAGAAGATGAAAATCTCGTAGCAAGCATTTTTATTATAATAAATTGTGTGATATAATTAATTGATTAAAAGTTTGTTTTCTTCTTTTTAGAGCATTTGAATGAAAGTTTTTTTTTACTTTTAATTTATTTATTTCAGGGACAGGATGAGGGGGCTTTGTGTTGTTGGTAAATTAGTGTTAGCTTATAACTTTGACGACCCCTGTGGCGCAGCGGTTGTGGTTCTGCCTACCATGCGAGAGGTCCCGTGTTCGATTCCTGGTTGTGTGTAAAGAAAAACCGCAGGTCTTGGATGTTTATACGTGTGTGACGTCGCTGTTTCTGATTCCAATCACACAGGATATCTGAGTGTGGGGCCAGTATCTAAATGTTTATGTTTGTTGTTTATAGATAGTTCGTTTATTTAAGTATTCGCTTTTTATGTTAGCTGCTCTGGCTGGTTCAATCTGAAGAATGTGTGTACCCTACAATAAATGAGGTTATAGTATATACTCGTAATACAAGTAATTGATAAGAAAATTAAGATATTCAAACCTTTAATAATGTTTTGTTTTTCGTAATAAACAGCACCCTTTTTATTTCTTACATTTTCAAGCAGCTGAAAATCCGTAGCTTCTATTTCTTACATTTTTAAGCAGCTGAAAATCTGTAGCCTTTATTTCTTACATTTTTAAGCAGCTGCAATTCCGTAGCTTCGCTCACGGGCTTATTCCAGTTTTTCAACTTCTCTTATTGGCGATACCAAACGTGATATATATATATATATCACGTTTATATATATATATATATATATATATATATATATATATATATATATATATATATATATATATATTTATTAGATATAGTAAGGAAGTGAAGCTGACGCATAACTAACCTTCGGAGCCCTAGGAACTGAATATAACAGTTAAAAAAACCGCATCAAAGCTTAACGAGAAATGGGGAAAAGCGTATTCTCAAATAGTGTATACTGGCTGAAAGTGAAAATACAAATCTCAGTTATAAGAGCAGTTTCCATGAGAGTAAGAGGCACGAGAAAACATGTCAGGGCTTTTCAATGCGAAGATGGAGCAGGAATACTTTGGTGACAGCTTGATCTCCTAAAACAGAAATACCTACATAGGTTTTATTTATATTTACTTATGTATACTTTACAAATTATAGGTGTGTTATACCTTCTGAGCCTCGTTGGATATGACTTGGAACTAATTCACAAGTTGTGACTGTTCATACATCGTGGTAACACCATATTATTAACCTTTGAAAGATTATATTTTCGAAAAGCTCAGGTTACCACCTTTACGAAGTTTTGTCTAAGTACCTACTTATATTAGTTGTTTGTATTGTTCTTTACTATCGATTATTATTAAAATTATCTCTGTAGGCTATTTCGAAGAAAAAGCTACGGACAAAATCATCAAATATAATAATAATACCTTGGACACTATTAACACACATTGATCTAGCCCCAAACTAGGATTCCCTGTATCTTGGGTACTAGACAACGATACAAATACTTATATAGATAAATATTATACTTAGATAGATAAACAACCATGACTAGGGTACAAACATCCATTCTTATCAAACAAATATTGCCCCCACCGGGACTCGAACCCGAGACCCATGGCTTCGTAGGCAGGATCACTGCCATTCGGGTCGTCATTATGATGTATTCCCAGTACCTTAGTTCAACAAATTATGAAAAGGCAGGCATAAATTTGAAATTTGTAATTTAAATGCTCTTAGGCCTGACATAAACGATTTCATTTAATTTCATAAGTTTCATTAAAATCATAAGTGAATAATTAATTTCTTCTGGCTCATCGACTCACCGTAATGCTCTTCTGTGCTGTGGCAAGGTCTACGGATGTGACCATAAGCCGCTTGTAAAATACATGTAGCGGCATCTAGTCAACGTTATTGATTGCTATAATGTTAAGCTAGTGTATAACCCCTATCGCCACCTAGTACCGAGTACAAGAAAACTCTAGTTAATCTACTTGGTACTAGATGGCGATAGGTGTTTTAGTAGAGAGAGCGCTCTTTCCTGTTGTAGTAGTTTCGTTATTTATTGGAAGAGGGCAGCACTTACGAAACTTTTGAAACTAAAATGGCGTGAATAGCGATATTAGGGTGCTAGCTACTTAGAATAAAACCGGTTAAGTACGAGTAGGACATCGGAGCCGAACAGGAAGCGTTATAAATGCCATTGTACACGGAAAAACGTAAAACGACAGTATTTTGTACGATTATACCTTTTTAATCCATAGTAACAAAATATTAAATACTAAGTAGAAGAGGCAAAAAAAGACGTTTGCTAAGTATATGGACACTTTGAACTTGAACTTGAACTGAACTACATTCAAGGCCGTAAGTACATTGAAAGATTGAAAAAGAGTTTTGTGTGTGTGTAATGTGAGTATGAACTCAGCCTAACGAAACTCTTTGCTTAAAGAAACCGGAAGTGGATAGAAATTGAGTAACTTTTCTACAGAAATTAAATTAAATATGATAAAAAACTTAATAATAATTTATTATAATTCGAATGAGCAATTATTATAAATTACTTATATATATGTATATAATAAACTATATATTATAATGACAAATAACTAAGCGCAACACTAAACAACCGCGATTAAAGATATTTTACAATAATATCACCGATAAGCAATTATAACAAAATCGCTATGAAAATGGCCATCCATAAAATCTCTTGTATGAGTACTACTTTTAAGATGATACGAAAAAAATGGGGTATTTTTGGAATCCATTTAATGCTCTATAACGTCATACACAGATTTTATTTTTAGGTTAACGTTTATTGAGTATTTGAATAAGATTCTCACTGAAAGAAAACGCGACTGGATGAAATTTTCTCCACAGAATTTAATTACGGAGAGACCTCTAAATTGTTTTATTTTTCGTGTAATTCTGGAATCCCGACTAATTTCAATGCGGAATTGCTCTCAAAATGTGGATATTATGTATTTGTAAACTATCCTTGAAAATATTTTTGAGAAAATAGCGTAGTTTATTTTAAAACAATTTAAATCTGGTTTGGCGCCGCGTTATTTTGTTAGTTTGAGTCGAGCGAATTGTTTGCGCTCTTTTCTTTCTTATGTCCGGTAATTAACGCTGCCACTTTCTTTTATAATTGAAATCCTTTTACAAAGTGGCATTATAATATAATAATAATAATACCTTGGACACTATTTACACACATTGATCTAGCCCCAAACTAGGATTCCCTGTATCTTGGATTCTAGACAACGATACACATACTTATATAGATAAATATTATACTTAGATAGATAAACAACCATGACTAGGGTACAAACATCCGTTCTCATCAAACAAATATTTGCCCCCACCGGGATTCGAACCCGGGACCTTTGGCTTCGTAGGCAGGGTCACTGCCGACGTAAGTACGTACGTACGTTGTAAGTATTTGTTTCTTTATACTAGCTTGTTGACCATGGGTGTTAGTAGGGATAGAAAAGGGCTTGCGTTTAAACGATCACCAAAACGCACCTAATTTACTACCAATAAATTCTAAACAACCGCCATAATAAGTAAACCATCACCAAATTGTGTTCGGATAAATGATCACCAAAGTTCTTTTTATATTTTGTGTACTTAAGTTTATGTTTTAAGAATTTTTGTCGTTCTTCAATGTTCAACCTAAAACGAAGAATAAAGGGGGCTTCGCTTCACTCACACCCTTCCCTTCACCTAAGCTACGGCAGTATTTTGCCCTGATATTTTCTGCAACTTTTGGTGTACCCATTTAGGGCAGAAAAAAATATTTTGGAGATCATGTAAAGGATCAAATAATGGATGAGCCCTGCCCCCTGAAATACCACCTGTATTTCAGGGGGCATAACCCTAGTGATAACCCAACTATGTACCTACATGTCTTATACCTGAATAAATTATTATTATTATTTAATTGTTCTCATAGAAAAGTCTCCTGAAGTTATCACAAACTCTGTTGTTCACAATATTTTTATTACACACGCATTTGATTTAAATTTACGTAATTGTTAATTGTTTAATCGTTATAAAAACGAAGCAGCATAAATATTTAGTTATGCTGCTCCATAGTCCTCTATAGATGGATCGGCGAAGAGCTTTTATTACATTTGAAGCCTATTCCTCTCAAAGTCAGCTGAAGGTCATATTCTAAGTTTCGCTGCCGGGGCGCCCAGAAGGATAGCTCCTATTTGTGCGATTAGATAATAACAAATAATGTTTTTGTTTTCATACAATCTCAGAAGCAATGATAGGTTTCTGCAAAGTTCGCGTGCAAAAGAAATTGTAGGTTCTTATACAAACATGTTTTTTGTATCTCCATCAGCGACAATATTAGCCATGTGTCCGCAAAAATGTATTATTGATTATCTGTATTTACAGGAAGTCACGTGACTTGTTTTGTAAAATGATATATTATAAATAAATCATCGGCCTAAACTACACCCTAATAGTAGTTTATGTGACTGATACATAATGGAGGGCATCAAAACTCGAGAGTGGGTTTATGAAACGATCCGAAGGCGAGTTTCATAATAAAATCACTCGAGAGTTTTAATGCCTAATTATGTACAGTTACATACATAGTTTATCTACACACATATCATAAGCTCTCTTTGATGTGTTCAGGAACCGCATGTTTGACCGGCATTGTGGCATTGAGTTGTTTAGCTTGTTCTGTTGTACCAACTTCAATTTTAAATTTGAATGTCATAAAATGTAGAAAATTTACGCATTATGGTCATAATGTTCAATATTCAGATAAGAAATGAGTTTTTACAAAGTAGTTTAACATTGTGCTGATCGTAACGTGCGGTTTTTGGACGCAGTAAAGAGGGTTTATGATACGTGTGTTTTTGGACGCAGTAAAGAGGGTTTATGATAATAAAATATCTTAGAGCTCAAAATAATCCCAGTAGGTACTTCATTATTCAGCCACCATTATATTAGCCGGAATTCATTTCTCGCTTGTGCCTGATCAAATTATGCAAATCGTAGACTTGCGGGTAAATAAAAAATATTTTTCGTAATATCCCAAGGGCTACCCGCTTATAAGGCCGCTACACTTCAGATTATGTTAGCACTGTTTTTTCTTAGTTACTGTTGTAGAGAAGCGTAATATTTGCGGGCCGTTTCGCCGTACTAATGTAGGTACAAGTGAGGATACAAAGGCAGTCCTTTCCTTTCTACTCCTGTGGAGCCAGGGCTCACAGTTAAATCGATTATCGATAATTGTAAAGACAAAGAGGTTGTTTGTAGTCCGTATAGCATACGAGCTGATGCCCGCACAATATGTGGGGACCCGGACATAGGGAGATCTGACTCCTGGGCATGGGTAATACCATTTGTTTCCCCTCCAACAAAAAAAGAAACTCATGTTGGAGCCAGTCAGAGAATGGTCAATTTATTTTCGAAAACATAATGTATGTACGCAAGAACCTTACAACATTTGCTAAACGATAGCTGTAATATTAACCTAAGAAATAATCACAGACTACTTGCGCCCCGGTTTAGACTCGCGAAGGTTAGCAATTCTTTCAAGGGTCAATGCATTCTCTACTACAACAAGATACCTCTGGAGATCTTGAAATTGCCATTTGAGCAATTTAAAAACCATGTTAAAGCGACTTTGTCGAAAAAGGGATATTACAATGTTCAAGATAACTTAAATGATGGGACTGTATGGGGTTAATCTGGCTCAACACAGACCTTGCTGTTAATAGTTTTGTAATTATTTATTCCTACATATTAATTATGATATTATAAAATTTGTATTAGTTAAGCACAAGCAATCTTTAAAAGAGATCTAAAAATCAATCTGTGGGAGTTTCTGTGCCCTCCTTCTCCCACAGTGGTCCAATGTAGAGTGGTGGCAAAAAATGACGATTGCTAAGTATATGTAAATATATACAGTAATAAAGACATTTGGAATTTGGTCCACCTCCCGGACGAATGTCCTCTTTTGTCGATAGAGGGCGGACTATAAAAAGTCCACACCGCTGACGAAGAGGCTGTCCAATGGCTGCTCTAGGCTTATCATGTAATACTGAAATCTATAGGAACTGCAATCGCTTCTGGAAATTGACCAATCAGGACATCGGATAAACAGGCAAAGTCGCAATAAAATACAGCTCGTATCAAATAATATTGTTGTAATTGGTCACTTTTTCGTAAGCTATTGGTATTCGTGGACGTCCGAATTACATGATAAGTCTAGCTGCTTTCTTTGTGATGAAGACAACAGATACAAATACAATTTTCCGACATCCGAGCTAAAAAATAGCACCTTCACCGCTTGATTTTGGGTTCTCGGGTGGAAAAATTATATTCCTAACACGTTCGAAAAAGCTTTTTCGAACCTCGCTACGACCACTTTTTGTTGAAATGCTTTTTTCTCTGCTCCCACTGTAAGGATCTACTTTCTGTTTCAGGAGGAAACTGAGGAAACTAAGCACTGGAATGACGTTTATGGCTGCTTTCGTTCTTATTTCGCCCACCCAGCCGCTTATTGTGTAACTCAAATCCATGAAGTAAAACTGTCAAATTTCCACAGTTTTCGGTCGATTTGAGATACAAAATTAGGGGGTCAGTTAGTAAATTTCGTGGCTTTATAGAGCAATTGCATAACTGCCAATTTCCTGAATTGAAACTGAAATAAAACTTTAAGGTTTATCTAAATGTAGTCATTAATGTCCCCGAAGAGGGCACAGGACTTGAGTAAATTTAGCCATAGTCCTCCACCGAGGTCGTAAGGCCTCTGACACAGCTTTACGAATACTGCCACCGAGTAGCTATAGTAGCCCGGACCTACCGCTTCACGTATCATCTGCAACAAATGCTACATAGAATCGGGTCACCCATCCAGTTCCCCTCTCGCCAAGATGTAGCTTAACCCGGTCGTTTCCGAAGTGCCAGTACCGCTATTCCACGGGCGAATCAGGCGGGCGGGCCAGTGTTGCCGGAATGTATCTTGGCCAAATTTTGACTGACTTAGATTTTTCTTTGAGCGTGTAAAATGGAAAATGGACACGGTTATCTTATAATTAGATCTTAACAATTAAAAACAAAACATGGCGACATGTCATGTCTTTTTAACCGACTCCAAAAAGAAGGCTGTTCTCAATTCGACTGTTTTTTTGTATGTTTGTGACGCGATTTTTCCGTCAATTGTGAATCGATTTTGATGATTCTTATTTTGATTGGTAGGTCCTACTCTAGAGGTGGTTCCATAAAAATGTTATCAAAATTGATTTGGAGGTTTTTGAAAAAATAACAAAAATAAAAAATATAATCACGGTGACGTTTTGGGTTTTGTTCCCTTCAGCAAAAGTTGTGATAAGGATTTTTCGTGCATACAGATAGACGACATTCGCATTCCGACCGGGGAGGAAGAAATAGGGCTTGAACTTGAAGTCAGTTTATTTAAGTTTTTAACTTGGTGTATTATCAGAATTAATATTTTAATTTAATTTTTCTGGCCAAGTTATATTACGGCAACTGTACTACAGAACTTATTTTCTAGCGAGTTGTGGGGTCGGTCTATCCTAATGAATATGTGTTAGCTAATCTCAGCTCGGGCCTACTTAATAGGCAGTCATACCCTTTCCGTGTAACAATTAATATGTGCTGCATTTACACGAGAACAGTACTTGGGCAAGTTCGAAGTGACACAAGATTTAAAAAAAATACCTTGTCGTGTTCGGTACATTGACCCGATGCTCATGGAAGTTATTATGGAAGACCCAGTTTTTTTTTCGTTCGCCCTAGTTTCTTTGGGAAAGATGTTCATTTATGTGTGTAAAGGTGGATAATGCAATGTTTGTACAATCGTCTTCAAGATAAGTTATACTGGCTGTAAGATCTCACTTTCTTGGAGGCACGCAATATGTTAAAGTGATTTTGTCGAAAAAGGGATATTACAATGTTCAAGATTACTTAAATGATGGGTCTGTACGGGGTTAATCTGGCTCAACATAGACCTTGCTGTTAATAATTTTGTAATTATTTATTCCTGCTTATTAATTATGATAATGACTAAATATTATATTTTGTATTGGTTAAGCATAAGCAATTTTTAAAAAGAGATCTAAAAATCAATCTGTGGGAGTTTCTACGCCCTTCTTCTCCCCATACAGTGGTCCAATGTAGAGAAGTGGCAAAAAATGACGATTGCTAAGTATATGTAAATATCTACAGTAATAAAGACATTTGGAATTTGGAAAAATAAGAACACTGGAAAAAACCACAACTTAGAATAGAGTTCTAACGGTGATAAGATATCATAAGGAAAAACTTCTAAATATAACTACGTTTTGTGTTTTTCAGGGTTCCGTACCTTAAATAGGAAAATCGTTACCTTTATAGGATAACGCGTGTGTCTGTCCTAGGTGCACAAAAATCAATTTTGAGTTAGAGGAGCAATTTTAGGGGGTAAAACTGAAAATTAAAATATAAGGTTTTCAAACTGTCTCGGTTTACAAGTCTATTTAAGGGGCTTTTTGCGAGGATCTCAATAATTTTTTCATAAATCTGAAATGCTAAGTTATTTTTTTTTAAAGAAAATTCGCAAAAAAATCCCCTCCCTCGCTTATCTCTGAAACGAATGATCCTTAAATTTTAGAAAATATACGTTATATGTACAGGTATTTATTAAAATAAAACAGGAATAATAATAATAAATGTAAACTATAAATAGAGTGGGGCACAATGAGTATTTCAAATAAAAAAAATACATAACCCTGAAATGCCAAATTAGCTAAATACCATTCTCCCCTCCCCCTAACTCCAAAACTAATGACCCTAAAAATACGAGGATTTCTTTGAAATATAACAGGAAAAAATTATGATAAATGTATGATATAAATGCCCCCAATATAGATGATAATGGAATGTAGATGTGCATATGTTAAACCTCTTGAATACCACCGGCGTTAGCTAACGCCACTGTTTCGTTATAGGTTTTACATTTTATTACCATGGCATAAGGTAGTCAAAATCGCGACCCGTCTTAACTAGCCTCGGTTTTTGAGAAGTTAAGAGCACTTTCTGTATTTTAATTATGTGCAAAGACGATAGTCGTAGGCATAAGTGCGAGTTTGCAACAAATTAGAGTCGTTTTATTCATTTGCGTGTAGTTTTTCTGTGTCGCACAATAAATAGCTACATAACACAGACTACAACAGAAATTACTTATATTATTGTATTAGGTAGCATAAAAGAAAAGAAAAGGCTTTGTTAAATATTATTTAATCATTTCACATTTAATTAATATTATTAATTAAATGATTAACAAATCAACATCTAGTGCTTTTTTGCAATTGGAGAGTCAGTTTGGTAAACACAATGCCCGCGTTTATTATTTTCTGTGTTCGCTGGACGTCCACATTGAATTCTATTATTGCCTTTAGATTTGTCTCAGTTTTTTCGCCTTGAAATGGCTGTTGGTTGGTAGTGGAATGTCACCGTTCAACAAACAACTCAACCACAGGTCGTGAGTTGACAACAAAGGACCTTATCCTCCATAGATAAGGAATTATGTAAATTGCATGAACAAAAAAAAATCTCAGTGTGTAGACCAGTCAGTCGTTTTACTCGCACGTTGCACTTTACGCACACAAAGTCAAAGTCAAAGTCAAAGTACTTTATTATTGTAGATATTTATATGTACTTAGCAAAAGTCATAGATACACATACAATCATATGTTTGTCTCAGCCTACGCGCACTGCAAAGCGGTAAGCGTCTTCGTTGTTTCAGTCATGCAACAGATTTTGGCCCCACCGATTCAGGCGTATTGAAATAATTTTATGGGCCAACCATGTTGCGCTCCAGCGTTCTCTAGAAACGCACTAATAGCGATCCTGATTGTCCCATTGATTCTCGATTGTGACCAAGCCAAACTATGTTGCGTAAAAACTGTACGACATCAAGGCGCTGAGGCATACAGAGATTTGTTCAAAGGCCGAAGTCTGTGTACTATTCAGCACTAGATTCAGATTCAGATTCATTTATTTATTGAATATTAATAAATAAATTATCTTATTTTAAGTCATTTTTTATATAAAAAAGACTACACCGTTTCGGAAGGTGAGCCTCGGGGTTAAGAAAAAACGGCAAGAAATTCCCCCATACCTTATTTTTTTAAAAGTGACTTCACAGGTACTTGTTTCGGTCTAAGGAAATTCACCGGCGAGTGACTTGATCCATCGCCCCTCGTCCACCTTACAGAGCAGCTGACTAATATACAGAAAGCGGCTTTACCCAGAACCTCTTCCGAAATTGTATTATACAGATTTTGTTCATCGGTATGCGCATAACTGAAGGCCGAAGTCTGTGGACTATTCCACACCACCCACCACAGGACAATCAAAAATACCAAATGCCCAAGCGGTTTTACGGAACCCAACGTGCGCGAGTGCGATTCGCACTTGACCGCTTTTTTGTTTATAATTTTAAGAGAAACTGACTAGATCGGCGGTGGCGGTTTGATCAAGTGGACGCCACATATTGAACGTAGCTTCGGTACGTAGAGCGTGCGAAGATCAAAATTACATTTTAATGCTAATTGTATGGAGCCCGAGTATCATACAACAATGGGAACAAGAAAATCCCATAGCGGTGAGAGCCAACGAGAATTGCACTGTGAATGATCATTATATTAAACCTTATTATTTTAGTTCGCAATGTTGCTATGGGGCTAAATTATAGCGTTGCATACTATGCAGCATAGAAACTCATGCATCGCACAGCCTAAAACTCAAAGATGAAAGGATTTGAAGGACTGGAAAGGATTTGATTTGATTCGATTTAATAGTCTGCAGGGCGTAACAGAAAATGAACTGAACAACTTTTACTACAACCAGAACAACTTGTTCAGTATGATGAAACAACCCCTTATAATATGACTACACTTTTCTGTTACACCTGTTCAAGTTGTTTGTTAATTGGCTCCCTGGCTTAATATCGCACATCCTATAAGTTAAGCAAGAACAAAGAAACTTGTCTTATATGCCCCAACTTTGACGACCCGGATGGCCAAGTCGAATCCCGGGTTCGAATCCCGGTGGGACAAATATTTGTTTGATGAGAACGGATGTTTGTACGCTAGTCATGGTTATTTATCTATCTAAATATAATATTTATCTATATAAGTATGTGTATCGTTGTCTAGTACCCAAGATACAGGGAATCCTAGTTTGGGGCTAGATAAATGTGTAAATAGTGTCCAAGGTATTACTATATACTATATATATACTTATTTACCCCTATTTGGGCTTAGCAAAATATAATGAAATTTTGACGACCAGAAGTTGGTGGCCTTGTGGTCCGAAGCGCTGCCGGGAGACAAAGCTTGGGAAAGCGAAGGTCCCGGGTGGGACTAAGAATGAAAAACCTTGGGTCATGGATGTTTGAATGTATGTGACGCCGCTGTTACTGGTTCCCACGAGACAGGATATCCTAGTGTGGGGCCAAAAGCAAAGAATGTGTCTGTATATAAATATTTGTTTATGACAGCAGTCAGACAGTAAGTGCAATCATTCGTAGACCATATTTCGAGAATGCGCAGGCTGCTGCGCACATTAAGTGCCGCCTTAATGTGATACTGTCAGTTCCTGAACGAGAGACAGGGAAAGCATGACTTTGGGTGTCTGTCACACTGTGAAATTTCGGTAGTACGTCCAAATTAAAATGATTGCGACTTTTTACGATTTTATTATTTTCATGCCTTAGGGCCCTTAGGGTCAATAGCCTTATTGTGTTACTACTTCTGATATCAGTCGCAATGGCATTCAAATTTGAAATCGACAAAACGTGTTCTGATTGATTCTCATCAAACTAATATTATAAATGTAAATGTAGCGATGTTTAGGTGATTGTGCCTCTGCTTTAAAACGGTTGAACTGATTTGAATTAAATTTAGCACAGAGATATTTTATGAGCTAGATTAACATAAAGAATACTTATTATCACCACCACCACCAGAAGGAAGGTAACGTTATCTCAGTCAATGATAATTCCTAGGAACAGGCAGATGAAGTGGCGGGCATAAGCTAGTAATATTATTTAATCATAATGGGAGGAATAACATTTGACAGGATATGGTTTTAGGCTCAATCACGCAAAATTAGTGAACTTATCGAAACATAATTAAATGATTCAACAACGGATCTGCGGTACATATCACCACGCTGTGATAATTAAGAGCTGGTTTGGTTGATTTGGTTTGCTGGAAGAGACCTCTTATGAGGGATAAGCTCGCCTTTCCGCAATAGTTTTATGTAATTCTTGTTTTCTGTATAATATTTGTGTGCAATAAAGAAATTATAAATTATGAGCTGTGAAATTAAATGTGTTTACGACGAAGTGACGACATCTACTCTGTTTTTAGGGTTCCGTACCCAAAGGGTAAGAACGGGACCCAATTACTAAGACTCTGATGTCAGTCTGGCTGACTGTCTGTCCGTCTGTCACCAGGCTGTCATGAACCTTGATAGTAAGGCAGTTGAAATTTTGGCAGATGATGTATTTCTGTCGCCGCTATAACAACAAATACTAAAAAAAACAGATTAAATAAATATTAAAGGGGGCTCCCATACAACAATTCATTCAATACCACATACAAACTTATGAATGCACCTGGTTACGTACATGGAGTGTGAAAGTAGCCGCACATAACTTTGTAAACAACATTTTGCTATGTAAAATCCAAACTATTCACTCCACACCATCCTTACCATTGTACGGTGGTACGAAACCCTTCGCGCGCGAGTCCGACTCGCACTTGGCCGTTTTTTTATTTCTTTCGGCTAGTATTTTGTGAGGTATTGGTAATTTTTTGATATTTGCCACGTAAAACTATTACAATCTTATAGAAATATTAGATTAAGACATCATTACCCAATGACTGCAGACCTAGATATATAACCAATGTGTTTTTTTTTTGCCACTTTAAAGCTTAAATAAATCCTTCACAAAATTTCCCAAAGAAAGTTTTAGGGATGAGAAAAAAATGTTAGGTATCGGTGATTCGTTCAGTGAGCATAATCACTCTGTTATTGAATGTAAATGAGCTAGATATTTTCTTTAGTATGTCAGAATTCGCCGTGTCAATGCCGCGAATTCTGCATTCGCAAGATGCATATTGCGGTGACTTGAGCATCTGGTTGAATTGGTCATGAACAAATCCCAAACTGATTTTGCCAAAGCAGTCTGAACCTTCGATGTTACCCTACCACATCACCTCAGAAGACCCAGGAACTATGTATCAAAATATATGACGAACGACGACCCAAATGGCTGAGTCGGCAGTGACCCTGCCTACGAAGCCAAGGGTCCCGGGTTCGAGTCCCGGTGGGGGCAAATATTTATTTGATGAGAACGGATGTGTGTACCCTAGTCATGGTTATTTATCTATATAAAGTATAATATTTATGTAAAAGTATCTAGTACCAAAGATACAGGGAATCCTAGTTTGGGGCTAGATCAATGTGTATAAATAGTGTCCAAGGTAAATATTATTATTATTATTAAATATCATTCGTCAATTTTTCGTTTATTTTTCCATTCATTCTGATGACTCATTTGATAAACCATTCTGTTTTGTTGTAGAAAGGGACTGGGCATATATTTACTAATATTTGCATCTCGCTGATTTTTACCCCCGAAGCGTCTTAATACCATCTCATCCAAATGTTTGCCTTGCGCCTCTGTGCCCAATATTTTCTTCAAATATTCGAATAGTAACAGTCGACCCCGAGTTCAACTAATGGATTAGTCTTAAAATCCGAAAGCTGAAAGCCCAGTAGTAGTAGTCAACGGGCAATAAAACAGTTTCAAGTTAATATTTTTATGCTAGTTTTCCACACGTGGCCTCCAATAAAAGAGAAAGAAAAACAGCATATGAAGAAATACATTAAAATATTGATAAATTCATTTTATCGTTTATCTACCGAATATTGTATGCGTATCATAAATCCTCTTTACTGCGTCCAAAAACCGCACGTTATGACCAGCATAATGATATACTACTTGGTAAAAACTCATTTCTTATCAGAATTATCATTATTTTGACATATTATGACATTCAAATTTTAAACGCTGCCGCCCGGCCGCGTGCCGCCCCTAGTTTGTCTGTGAAGTTGGTGCTACTGAACAAGCTAAACAAGTCAATGATGATCAATGCCACAATGCCGGTCGAACATGCGGTTGCTGAACACATCAAAGAGAGCTTATGATATTATGCATGTAGATAAAGTAGTGTATGTAACTGTACCTAATTAGGCATTAAAACTCTCGCGTGATATTATTATGAAACTCGTCTTCGGCCTGTTTCATAAACCCACAGTCGAGTTTTAATGCCCTTCATTATGTGTCAGTCACATAAACTACTATAAAATGTGCGGTACAAATACATAATTTAAATTATAAATGCTTCGAAATAATACAAACAAAAAATAAATGAACAAAAAAATAATTGAGACTACAATAGTTACATTAGTACATCAACACAAAGAACTCAATTTGGGCAACTATGTGGTTGTTGTACCGCGATAATGAATTGACCCTGACTCAGCAAAGTCACCCGCGAGTCGGTGACGCTGGTGTTCTGCCAGAGCCAAGAGTTGCAGTCACATTCATAGTGCAAGAAAAGACGGGGCGGTTCAAATTAATGAAAGAAATTGTACCTGGAAAATTAAAGCTCAAATCAAGTAGAGATCAGAGAAGTTCTGTAGAAGACTCTTGAATAAATAACACTCACTCTGATCACTGTATATTCATTCCAGCAGGTTATGTCAACCAATTGGCGTTGTGTTGCTGAACAACGAACTGGCTGTGGTTTAGGGGTGGCGGACCCCGCCATCAACATATGAATAAATTGTTTAGCTGGACACATACACCAATTGGCGTTGTGTTGCTGAACAACGAACTGGCTGTGGTTTAGGGGTGGCGGACCCCGCCATCAACATATGAATAAATTGTTTAGCTGGACACATACACCAATTGGCGTTGTGTTGCTGAACAACGAACTGGCTGTGGTTTAGGGGTGGCGGACCCCGCCATCAACATATGAATAAATTGTTTAGCTGGACACATACACCAATTGGCGTTGTGTTGCTGAACAACGAACTGGCTGTGGTTTAGGGGTGGCGGACCCCGCCATCAACATATGAATAAATTGTTTAGCTGGACACATACACCAATTGGCGTTGTGTTGCTGAACAACGAACTGGCTGTGGTTTAGGGGTGGCGGACCCCGCCATCAACATATGAATAAATTGTTTAGCTGGACACATACACCAATTGGCGTTGTGTTGCTGAACAACGAACTGGCTGTGGTTTAGGGGTGGCGGACCCCGCCATCAACATATGAATAAATTGTTTAGCTGGACACATACACCAATTGGCGTTGTGTTATTTGAATAACTATTGAAGCGGATGGGTTGGGGTGCGGAGCCCTGCATTAAAATAGAAACAAAAAGAGAAGCTGGATAAATACACCAGATGGTGTTGTGTTGCTTGAAGAACTATACTCGTAGAAGCCGGGGGGCTGGAAGGGCGTGCTAATTATTTCTTACGTTGTTTGAGGCTTGCCAGCCATGCAATATAAAAGCAAAGCCTAATAGCAGTGTTGCCAGATGAACGCCTCACATTCCCCCCATATCGTACCTCAATTCCCCTCAAAATTCAGGGTTTCAAGAAAAAAACCACAAAAGAAAAATAAGAGTTTATTTTCAAGTAATAACAATTTCAGCAATGGCTTCCATTACAGTATCAGCATCTGCACAATCTTCGCCTGTTCCATACATCTTTTCGGAGCTGAATCTGCTGATCATTTTGAGACTTGGTTTAAAATTTAGGCATCCTTCCGTCAACGAATATCTTATCCTCAAAATAGATTCCGCAGTTTGGATCGCCAATCTATTTCGAAGTTTGTCTTTAATAACAGCAGCTTGAATGAGGTAAGAAAAAAGCAAATGGCCGGCCAAATTGAATGAACGACATGAAATGCTGGTTCATGTAGCCACAAAGTTTTGCGAGTATCTTGATTTCGAGATTGAGTTAGAATTCCCCCAAATCCCCCAATTTCATTTTTTTTCCCTCCAAAAATCCCCCCAAATGTCCCCCCATAGCTATAAAAACCCCCAAATTTGGGGGGATTCCCCCCAATCTGGCATCACTGCCTAATAGCAAGTCTAAACGTGCAATTCCTTACCGGGCGTCAACGAGACAGCGAGGATAGTAGTTTCCTATTGCTGTCACGCTCACTCGCTTGATGACAACGGTCGCTATCTCGCTCCCACGCTCTTACGACACGTCAACTGCAGTTGCGGTTAGCTGCGGAATGGCACCTTATAGGCAGACAATTTAATGCAAGTTAGTATTTTTCTGTTGGTTTACTTATCGACGGAGCCCGACCTGGTCTTTGACTGACGCGCAAAGGTTCAAACTTGGGGTTTGCCAGAGAAAGATGGAGCGCAGCATCCTCGGTGCTCATCAGGCTACCTAATCGTTGGGCCAGGAGAGCCACAGCCTGGCTCCCAGAAAACGCTAAGAGAAAGCTTGCCCGACCCAGGAAGAGATGGAGTGATGAGTTGAAAGAAAACTGGTGGGAGTCCACTCAGGATCGGATAGAGTGGAAGAGGAGGAAATGGGCCTTTGCAAAGCAGTGGGACATTATTGGCTCATAATAATAAAAATTACTTTTGCAGCTAATGAAGCCTTACTTCTAGACGCGGGCAAAAGCTAGTACATAATACGGCCACCGGTTTCTGTTACCCATTCCAAATATAATAGAAAATGACAAAGCTGGTAGGACATTTAAGCATTGCAGTCAAATGTTACTCAAAGGTCCACCCATAATTAAACACACAAATACATACATACATACATACACAAACACACATATACTAACATCGTCTAAATGAGCAACTTACATGTAGAAAGCTTTCAGCATATACAGTATATACCGTAAATATTTAGATCGTCACAGAAATAAGAATCGTACAATTCCAAGCACCTTGAGTCCTCGGAGTTCTTAAAAAAATACACTTTCAAACCATCCCCTTGTGTCTAACTTTCTTTTGAATTTTGCAACAAAAACCCGCGAAACTCCAAGCCCGGACGTTTTGACTTCATCATCATAATATGCAAGTAAACTGGTGCTATTTAGACAGTAGGAACCATAGAGGTTTGAAAATGAAGATTCCAATTCAAAAAGTCATGCACTGTAAATTTCAGGATTTAAAAGTTGTATATTATTGAAGGTAATAATTATTTGATATGTACTCATTAAGTTTTTGATTTTGTTTCTACTACGCACTACGTTGGGCCAATCTGAGAGATCAACCGCGAAGAAACCCCCATTTTTTCTCCATTTTATGAAGAAGATACTAGCGGGTAAACGTTTAATAAATAAATTGTTGCACTTTTTTCTCTTTCTGTTACAACTTTTTTAGTATTGCCCGGCGAAAACTGGATTTTCAGCCGAAACCAAAACGAATCTTTTTATAATTGCGAAAATGTACACAATTCCCTGTTTAGAGCTTTAATCTATTACGTTTCTTAATGTAAGTATGTTTTTCTACGTGTGATTAAAAGCAATGAAATTTAGTTTGTACTTGGTATATAAAAACATAAAAGCACGCAACTCGTCGGCGGCGTAGGTACTGAAGGAATATTAGCTACAAAAAGTATGTTTCGGCCGAGCCGATGAGACGGCCGATTTTTGGCCGAAACTTGGCCGACACCGAACCCGAACCTTCCGTTCGCTTGTTCGTTATTGACACCATTTTTTGTGTGTGTGTGTAAAAGCATCATTGTGTTTTCCATTCTTGTAAGATGTACGTTTATTGAAATAAAGTTATTTTGCACTTTAAGTTGTGCAATTGTCTTTTGTTGCAAAATCTTCAAAAATTCAAAATCAAAATCACCACAGAAAACAACAGACTTTCTCCATTTGAGAGGTACTTCCAGTATTAACTATTCTATGTATTAAGACCTTAAAATTGCATACTTTTCATATACTATTTTGCATCGTAACTTGAATCTTATTTCTCCTACGTTTAAGGTTGAAATTGTTTATCTCGCGACCGACTGGATGTTAAGTTGAGAGTTATAAAAAGCTGGAACCGCCTCGGCAATGTGATAAGGGAGAGTTTAGTACCGTTATTCATGGATATGGTAATAGTGCCAACACTTCCTTATGAAAGAACTCTTGAAACTTCAGTGATTCCTCCTTTCCATGTTATGAGACTCTATGTCACCTGAAACGGAATTGATTGGTCCCGCTTCGTCTATCTTTATATCCAAAGAGTATATAATCAATCACAAATATATCTACATATTAAAGAAAATTTCGAAAAACGCAAAGGGCCCAAGATTCTAAAAATATTTGGCACACTATAATGATAATAATAATAATACCTTGGACACTATTTACACACATTGATGTAGCCCCAAACTATGATTCCCTGTACCTTTGGTACTAGACAACGATCCACATTCTTATGTAGATAAATATTATACTTAGATAGACAAACAACCATGACTAGGGTACAAACATCCGTTCTCATCAAACAAATATTTGCCTCCACCGGGACTCAAACCCGGGACCCTTGGCTTCGTAGTCAGGGTCACTGCCGACTCGGCCATTCGGATTGTGGAACCAAGTCGACAGTCGCTCGCGCTGCTCAGTAGCGGCTGATTTCATATACCAGCTGCGCGACTGCAGCGCGGCAGCCATGCGATTGACTGAAAGTGTTGCAAGCGTACATAAATAGGGAATTGGTGTACCATGCCTTATTTAACAAACGGCAGACTACCATTAAAAGCAGGAACTACAAAGCAAGGATGTTTCCTCGGTGAATTCTATTTTAGAAATCAAGCGGAAGTGAAGTGTGAAGGCATATGCGGCTGTCGCTCGGAGGGTGATGTGAAAGCACACGTGGAATCACAGAAAGTTCAGTCAAATCGGTCCAGTCGTTTGCGAGAATAATGACTTATTTGCAAATCTCCTCAACGCGCCAGAAAAAGGGTAATGTTTAACGAGATGACGATGCTTTCCATCGTCATCTCGTTAAACTTGCTTTGTGGCCATCATGTGTAATTATGAAAATAAATATTATTTTATTTTATTTATTGACCGAGCGAGCGAAGCGAGCCAAGGGCTCCATTTCGACAAGATAGGAGGCCGATTTTGCTTTCACCTGTCTTTACGTCTCTATGTGTGTCTGTCAGTTACGGTCTAGGGGCCCCAGTTTTCAAGCGATCCTCAAAAAACTTGGCACACGAGTTCCTTGAATTTTTTAGGCCTTTTTCCCCTTGGGGGTGGGGGGGAGGATTTATGACGGCATTATTTTTTTGTATGGGATTTGTTTTTATTTTTTTTCTGAAACCTATCGTGTGGGGTATCAAATTAAAGCTAATGATGAGCTGGTTCTAAAAATATACTACACAATTACCTTCAGCCGCCTGTTTTCTAAAATCCAAGAGATATTTTCAAAACATATCAAGTTTGGACTCCTCGAAGTAGGAGACGGATTAGTAAAGAGGATCTATATAGACCATGAGAGTGAGTGAAATAGACTATAACTATTTTCGTGAAAAGACAATTTTATTGTATTTTAAATCGCAAAATGTAGTTTACAAAGTTATTGGTGCGGCTACTTTACTAATTGATCTTATTGAATCTTGCCTAATAAATACTAACCTATTACTTTAATATTAATCAATGATAATAGTTGTGGAGTGTCGACTCTATTTAGAGATATTTTTGCCAAGAAGACAATTACCAGCTATGTTACGCCTTAAATACAACGGCAACATACGGATTCTTTTACATCTTGCTTCTTATGAGTTGTCCAATATTTTAATCTTAAATTGAAGAAACCTCATAAAACGTTTTTGAATTAACTCCAATCTAACCATATATTTTTCATTATGAGGATTCCAGACCTCAGAGCAGTTCTCCAGAACACTGCGTACAAAAGAGCAATAAATTTTTTCTCAAGTCTAACCGTTGAATCGTAAAAAAACGTTTAATTGTATGAATTATGTATGTAGTAGATATTCAAGTCACTTGACGAGGCTAAATGACCATAAAACCGACGCACATATTATCTAATTCAGCCAATCGTAAATTACGGGCGTACGACTCCAGAACGATAATATACCTAAAGAAATAATAGGTAAGTTATGTCTCTGTTGATATTTGATGTTGAAATGAAACGTAGAAATACTCAAAGTAAACAAAGGTAGCTAAGACCAGGATGGCCAATTTATGAATAATAAACAAGCATATTGCCAACATAATCATCACGAAGGTTGCGTTCCATTTCTAATAGTCAGTCTCGTGGAAATGTAGAGATGATAGATATAATAAGCTATGTAATCAAATGAAAGAAAGAAAGAAAGAAAGAAAGAAAGAAAGCAAGAAAGCAAGAAAGAAAGAAAGAAAGAACGAAAGAAATAAAGAAAGAAAGAATGAAAGAAAGAAAGAAAGAAAGAAAGAAAGAAAGAAAGAAAGAAAGAAAGAAAGAAAGAAAGAAAGAAAGAAAGAAAGAAAGAAAGAAAGAAAGAAAGAAAGAAAGAAAGATAGAAACATTTACTATAAGGACTGTGAACACAGTACAATAGCAACAAAGAAACAAAACACAGAAATGAAAAAAAAAACAATAGATAGATAGATAATCACTTTATTCAATGTTACTACACACGTTTATAATAAACAAATCATTCAGCAGCAGTAAACAAAAACATGCATTGCAAACAGAGAAAGGGCTCTGACTCAGCAAAGTGTTGCAGAAGATCTGCAACGCTGATATTCTGCATGATATAATGATATATGGCAATGACACATGAAATGAAATGAAATGACAGTTGTGGTGTGTCACTGTGAAATCGTAATCTACATCCAGTGGTGCACAGACTGTCATTTCATCCGACAATGACAGCATAATTGTGGGTGTCCGTGAAACGTTGAGTTATCTTTTGTGCATCCGGTATAATAATGATATCATTCATAATTCCACAGCTGAGGCGATTTGCGGGTGAAATACTGGCTGAAAGTGGGCACTATTGTGCCTCTGCCACCCCGTATCGGTAAAGGCGTGTAGCTATACAAAAACGGGTCCATATATGAACAGCAACACACACACGCATACACACACACACACACACATGAATATGGTTCGAGGAACTGTGACTCGGGGAAGGCAAATTATTTCTTTACCGCTCGCTTCTCGGCTTTTATCGGCACAGATCGGTAGAAAATATACATTGCTGCATATTCAATTCAATGGACTGAAGTCACACTTTGTAGTCAGATGTGTCACTCGACAATCAATTTAACTGTCTGAATCAGACACATTGATTACAAAGCTATCTCGTCCATTCTTCAAGGTCCAAGCAAGCATCTCGATTTTTATAAAATCTGTCAACATTTGTCTTGCTCATGTGTTGTGAGTTTATTAAGGACTAGCTGTGCCCGCGACTCCGTTCGCGTACATTTCGATTTTTATGAAGCATTAGGTGCAATAACATTTTTTATTGCGTGATTTAAAGGGATGCTAATCATATGGTAAGGTGGTAGCAGTCGTCATGATCTTATTGTAACGCTTCTTTGTAAACGATGTTGTGTGTTGTGTTATAGGGAGTGCAGATGTAAAGATCGTTACTGCTGCTCACTCTTGAGCAAGCAACATACAGCTGTGCGTGAGAGAAGCAGCTCGTGCGAAGATCTACACCTGCAGTGAGGAGCGTCTGTCCCTGCGACTTGTTTATAGTCATAGCGAAACAGACGCTCACAGGGAACTGTACACGCTTCAACTCGAACGGGTAGTTGTTGGGGATGAGAGGGATACGCGGGATGAACACGTCTTCCCCTCGGCCGCAACCTGTTAGTATGGTCGCCTCGATGACGTTTCTTTGTAACGACTTCACCAGAAGCCTGGTACCGTTGCATAGCTTGGGGGCGCTTAGGTTTCTCAGCAACATTATGGGAACACCAACTTTTAACGTTATCGTATGTGCCAGAAGTCCAGGAGCTTTCAAAGAGTTGAGAAACTCGATCGGGTAGTTAGTCGCGTCGCCAACATCAACTACCCTGTTAATGGCATGGAACACCATTTCGGGGGCCTCGAACATACTTAAAATTGCGTTATTAATAGCAACCGCCTCATCATTTTTTGGGGTGAGAATGGCTCTTTCGCAGAGGCAAGAGCTTTCCTTGCTAGACAGATTTTCTATGTCAGGATAAACTTGGGCGATCAGCTCATTAACCGAAGTAACAGTTTTACATAATGAAAGTGGAAGCTGAATTTCGCCATTCACTTCGTATTGTACCATTACCTATCTTCAACAGCAGATCAGAGAACTCTCCCGTCAGTGAATCCCCTCCGAGTTGAGCTCTCATATTGACGGTAAGTGAGAGCTTTTTTACATTGGACCAGAGAAGGGATCGTTTGAGACAGGCGTTTACTTTATCAGCGCGCGTACCTCTGCTGATGACGGGGAGAGTCTGACGGAAGTCACCAGAAAAGAGGAATGTGACACCACCCATAACTTTGCTATTGTTTCTCATGTCCTGTAACGTGCGGTCAACAGCCTCCACTGCTTTTTTGTTTGCCATCGTGCATTCATCCCACACGATGAGAGCACAGTCTCGCAGCACTTTTGCTTTTTCACTATTTTTTGAGATGCCGCAAACAGGATTGTCGGAGCGATCTAGATCTATAGGTATTTTAAACATTGAATGAGCTGTCTTACCCCCTGTAACGGCATTAACGGCTAAGGTCGAGCCACCGCTATCAGTAGCTATGATCGTCTATTCTACCTACCCCAAAAAGAGATGTCCCGATTCAGCTGTAAGATTTGTAAGTTAAGAATGATAAGTCTGAATTTCTCTTTCGTTGAGAAGTTCGTTAGGCGTACAATAGTCGAACGAAGTTTGGTTCAGGAAGTTACAGTTTCAAGTTTAGATAGAGAAAGCATATAGGTCCGCAAGCCGGTAATTCGCATCAGTCAGCGGTGTATTGCGCCAGATCGATCGTTGTTGTATTTATGTGTGATGGTACTATTTATTTTTTTGTATATATGGCGCTTGGAACTTCTTTTAGTGGTCGACCACGATTTGTAATATTTGTTTGGGATATCGTATAGATATCCGTCGTAGTTTTACGACGTGAGTACTCAATGATATTTCATGTGCTCGCTAGTAGCGGCTTGTGGTAGTTCCAATTATATAATTAGTTCACGGCAATAACGATCCGAAAAGACCGGTTTACACAATTGCGATTTGATTTTCCGAAATGGGTTTGAACTAGCGGTTACCTCAAAAGGTCCGTAACGTTTTGAAACCTTCAACTCTGCGCAATTTGAGCTGGATGTTATCGAAACGTAGTCATTAGCGCTTTAGGAGATCTAACCCACACCATAGCGAAATGCATACTTCGGTAAATTCCGATCTATGAATTCCACTAGCCTCAGCACGTCCTCGACTGAGCCTAATCATATATATTTGACTCAGCCTACACATTAGACCTCCAGCGAAATTTACATTTAATTTAAAGATGCAACTTGAATCCAACCTGCCCAAGGCAAAGCAAAACAACCTACCCGGTCCTAAACAATGAACTTTAGACTGTAATTTGATCTCTTCGCGCGTCCCCGACAACACTCAAATGTCAAAATATCAACAGGATAGGTTATCTGTATTGACACCGGTTTAATTTTGTTCTGAATTTGTTATTTCCATCCGCGGAACCTCATCGATCAAACAGTCTCCCTATGCCCTGCCAACCTAGCTTTAGCCGCAACTAAACTCTTGTCTAGCCTAGTCTAAAAACCTAGTGTTATACCACGTCCATTATCGACACCACTCGAAAATGGTTGAGTTTGATTTGAATGTGCTTGTATGTTTAATGACTGTGTGTGTGGGAATTTCAAAACTCGCTTTTCGAAAGGAATGAGGAGAGGATTAGCCCGCGAATATCCTAAGAGCCAATCCAGGAACCCTATGGTGAAGGAAAAAGGAATTTAGGGTCGCTCCAAGCCCAGACTCAGACTCAGATCAGTTACCTACAAGTTCTTATCTAACGACCCAAGGATAGTTTTGGAATTTGGGGTAGGTTGATATAAAGGATAGGAACCGAGGTATATCTCGGCGCTTCAGACACTCACGAAAAACCACTGTAACTTCGCAATCACAATTCGTCTAGTTCAGACGCGTAAGACGGCAGACCAAAACTGTTTAGAATCGTGAAAGACGACTGTCACAGTAGCTAGACGCTGAGACTGAATGCTCTCCCTTCCCCCGCAATCGTATTTATAGTCCCCACATGTCTGAAAAAAAATGGCGTCCTTTGCGAACACGCTCTGCCCAAGCGAAGCTTCTTATCACTAACTACACAGGGTCTAATTTCAACCATGCCATGCAGATCCGCCGTTCTACAAATTGTGTGTACGCATATTCACTATGATCAACCGTAGGTTATCACTCAGGTCATTCGGTATGGCCGATACACAAAATCTGTTGATCGCTGACCATAAAAGCTTGTTGCGATTAATTAAGCCTTCCCGACCGCTAGCGCGCTGGACAAAGACCACTAGAATGCTATTCATACTAGTCGTGTCAAACTTGCCATCTCATACCTCAAACGCAATTGTATATTTGCAATCAACATAATAGCTTTCTCCGTATCGTTCCATAATAACCTTTCATTATTTAGTTATTCATAATTTATTCAACGCGCAGCCAAATCGGCTCTGATCCCTACACATCTCGCAGGAATGCGACAAAAAACCTTGACCTGAACTCTGTTCCTGGAACCAAACCACGCGTCGGCTCATTGTTTTTTGCTAACTTACCCTGAGCTACGCAAAACCCCAAACGTTATATGAACCGATTCTCGTATTCAAAACAGCGCGGCGATGGGCTAGCCCTCTGTCACGCAAAATGAAGTATCAAATGTACTGACTCTCGTGTACCATTACAGCCCCCTCCCAGACCTTGAGACACTGTTTATCTCAGTTAAACATGGCGCAAGGATCTCATTACCACTATGCTACCCATGCCTTGACCATATCTACTCTATATGTACGGACATCTCAAATCATGTACACAGACCGATGAATCTGTCAATTATGTATATAATATTTATACAACTCGATTGAGCTCTCTCCTGTCTTATCTTATTTATCTATCTAACTATACAACCTCGCTTACCCGCAACTTATCCTAATTCGTATTACTATATATATATATATATATATTTTTTGTTTTTTTTTTTTGTTTTTGTTTCTAAACCATGCAAGATCCTTAAATTTACAAAGAAGTTACTCAAATTTACAGCTTACAGCTTAATTATATAACTTTTATACACTATCTTATTTATTTACGCCCTTATTCGTCCTCACATAATACCTGGCTATATTTACAGTATTGTAGTTACCCAATATCTCATTTGAAACCGGATCTACTAAAGTATAACAGTTCGGATATACCACTGCCGAAATAACATAAGGCCCTTTATACAACAATGAAAATTTCCGCATGATTTTATGTTCTTTATTTGAACGCACAAAAGTCTTAATTTCACATAATCACCTATACGATAGACTTCTAACTTACGCCGTTTGTCTGCCTGTTGCTTACGTCGTTCACTAGAACTTTTAGAGTTTTCTATCGCTACATTCCGCACCTGTTCCGTATCTCGCACATTATGACCTAATAACCATTCATCGCCTAATTCCTTGTCAATAGTTAACGGTTCCCGCTTACCAAACGCTAACTCATTAGGCGCAAAGCCTGTGCTTGTGTGTTCGATATTATTATAGCAATTCTGAATGTCCGGTAACACGTCGACCCAACTACGATTACTTCCGCCGCAATAAGTTCTAATTAGTCGACCTAGCTCGCGATTCACTCTTTCTACGCTATTAGAATTTGGACAATACACCGATTAATGAGTGACCCAAATCCCTAGCTGTTTGAGACCAAATTCCCAAACTTTCGATATGAACTGTGGTCCTGAGTCCGTAATTATAGTTTCGATAGGTATTTCCCTATGAAATCTCTTTGTACAAGCGAGCACGCTCCTACCTGTCGCTTTTCGCATTGGATACAATTTAATTACCTTACTGTACACGTCTTGAATCACATATATACACAGTCAGGTCATAAGTTCTGTCAAACAATAAAAACTTTTGAATTTAGAACGCTGGCCACTAAAAAGTTTATTGAATTCTAATTTCGAATTTTTCATGAAAATAAAAATGTGTACTTTTTTGAATTTTCCTCATTTTTAAATATGGAGTGGACACTTAAAGAAGACCATGTCGCAGTTATTGCGTTGCATCGTTGCGGTTACGCGCCAATTCAGATTTTCGACTTACTGAAAAATTTGAATATAACCAAAAGATTCGTTTATCGTACCATAAAACGATACAATGAAGACTCTAGTGTATATGACAGGTCAAGAAGTGTTCGCCCTCGCTCTGTTAGGACTCCAGCAGTGATAAAAGCTGTGAAGGCGCGAATTCAAAGAAATCCCATACGTAAGCAGAAACTGTTGGCCCTTCAGATGGGGTTAAGCAGGACCACGGTGAAAAGGGTGTTAAATGAAGACTTAGGGCTTAGGGCATATCGAAAAAAAACAGGACATCGTTTGGACGCTCGTTTAATGGACCTGAGACTGAAGAGATGCTGCGCTTTGTTGAAGCGGTATGCGGGAAAAAAGCATCGGGAAATTCTTTTTTCGGATGAAAAAATTTTCACCGTGGAAGAGAGCTACAACAAACAAAATGATAAGGTTTACGCACACAGCAGTAAAGAAGCGAGCAACCGTATTCCGCGTGTCCAACGAGGTCATTTTCCATCCTCGCTCATGGTTTGGTTGGGAGTCTCTTATTGGGGCTTAACTGAGGTACATTTTTGTGAGAAAGGCGTAAAAACGAATGCAGTTGTGTATCAAAATACAGTCCTCAAGAACCTTGTGGAACCTGTTTCTCATACCATGTTTAATAACAGGCACTGGGTATTCCAACAAGATTCTGCGCCAGCTCATAGAGCGAAAAGCACACAAGACTGGCTGGCGGCGCGTGAAATCGACTTCATCCGGCACGAAGACTGGCCCTCCTCCAGTCCAGATTTGAGTCCGTTAGATTACAAGATATGGCAACACTTGGAGGAAAAGGCCTGCTCAAAGCCTCATCCTGATTTGGAGTCACTCAAGGCATCCTTGATTAAGGCAGCCGCCGATATTGACATGGACCTCGTCCGTGCTGCGATAGACGACTGGCCGCGCAGAATAAAGGCCTGTACTCATAATCGCGGGAGTCATTTTGAATAAAATTTATTACCATAAGAATCTATGTTTTATTAAGTTGATTTTGCTATATAAATGTTTACATAAATAATAAACATGTCTAAATTATTTAAATTTGCACATGTGACAGAACTTATGACCCGACTTTGTATATTGATATCCGAATTTACCTACGGGCAATGGCCCATAAAGGTCCGAGAAAACTTTCTCACCCAACTTTTCCGCCAACACCGGTGTACAAGGACCAACGGTATTGTTAGTACTGGGTTTGACCTTTTGACATATGTCACAACTTCTTATCACCGTGCTAATCACCCTACTCATATGAAGAAAATAATATCTGTCCTTCATTAGTGCTAATATTTTATATCTGCCGTAGTGACCTATTTCTTCATGTATGTGTAAAATTAGTTCCTCCTGTAGTGATTTCGGAATTACTAGCAACTGTACGTTCCGCTTCGGCACGTGAAAATATAACGTATCACCTACTAGCTTGTAATTATCAAACCCTCTCGTCTCCGTATCTACCACCCTACGCCTGATATAACCGCTAATTCGATTTAACCGCTCATCTTCGCTTTGTAATTTTGCAATGTCCCGTAAACTCGAAATAACACTTGCGGTATTCGATGCCTGAAACCAGAATATTCCCGGCTGAATATTCATACTGTCGTTCATGCCTCCAGGTCCTGCTATTTGCCTGCTTAGCCTGTCGGCAATTTGATTATCAGTCCCTCGCACAAATTCTATGTCGTAACCGAATTGCTCTAAAAACATAACCCACCTAGTTACGCGTGCCCCCAATAAAGTCCACGACTTAATGAACGTCAAACTTTTATGATCAGTTCTAATAATAACTTTTTCTCCCCGCAAATATATCTCAAATCGCTTTAAAGTGTATATAACTGCATACATTTCCTGTTCGCTGACAGACCATCTGGTTTGAGCTCCCTTAAATGCCTGCGAACAAAACCCTATAATTCGTTCCTGGCCCAAATCATCTAATTGATAAACATAGCCCCCAATTCCTATAGCGCTGGCGTCACATTGAACATAATATGTTTTTCCCGCCAATGGCTGACTCAATATTATACTTCCTGAGAATTGTTTTTTTATCTCGACAAAAGCGCTCTGCACCTGCGCACTCCAGACGAACTTGACTCCAGACCGTAATAAATTGTACAAGGGCTGTGTAAACGTTCCAAATTTTTTTATAAACCTCCTAAAGTAATTTATGAACCCCAAAAACGCCCTCAATTGCCTGACAGTTCTGGCTGACGGATATAATTTAAGTGTTTCAATTTTGTCCGGGTCCATTTGCAAACCGTGTGTAGACAAAATATGCCCCAATAACTTGACCTTTTTTTGTGCGAACTCGCATTTCTTTAGTTTGCATGTGAAGCCCGCGTCTTTCAATTTACTCAGAACCGTGTCCACTTGAGACAAATGCTGATCGAAGTCACCCTCAGTTAAAATCGCCAAATCGTCAACAAAATTTAAACAATATGACCTAACCTCTGGCCCTAAAATTAAGTCCATCGCCCTCGAAAATGAACCCACACTGGTTTTCAACCCCTGAGTTAAAACGTTGTAAACATAACTTCTGCCTTGATATACAAAACCCGTGTATCGTTTAGATTCGTCTGATAATGGTATAGAAAAATACGCATAATTGATATCAATAACCCCTATGTAGTTTATTCGGCGCCCCGATTGCAATATCTCACTCAATAAAGGTGTAGTTTCAACTTCCCCAACCATTCCCGTGTTTAAATGTCGTGCATCTAGCAATATACGGACCTCCCCTGACTTCTTTAGTGCACAAGTCAATGGACTGCTGAAATCCGAAGATTGCCTGCTAACAATACCTATCTGTTCCATTTCTTCCAAACGTTTTGTTACTTTATCGCGATAAGCGAACGGTATGGGATAGCTTCGTTTTACGAAAGGCGTTTCTTCTCTCATTTTTATCTCATGTATATATTTATTTGTCCGACCTACCCTATCGTTAAACAACTCTGCATGTTTATTTAACACTGGCAATAACTTAGTTTTGTGTTCAACAGGTATTGATGAATTATTCACATATTCCTCTATCATATTTCTACTGGTATCTTGGTTATGTACTTCCATTGTACAACAGCAAGAATCCTGATTAGGACCAATAACTAATGGTATTTCACACATCCGCCCGGCGCTTCGTATAATTAGCCTCTTATTTCCCTCACACATTAAACTGGCTCGCGTCTGTTGTATAAAATCTAACCCTAAAATTAAATCTTTAGGCACCCTTGTTAATACTAGCATTGGAGTATCGATAACGCATTCACCTATTGTTAATGGTAACGTTACTAATTTATCAACCTTTTCCTTACTGACCCCCAATGCACCTGTGATTCTCAACTTGGAATCGGTATTTCCGTCGGTTTTCTCAATTGCCTGCATACTTCATCGTACACTCTCCGACTAATTACACTGATTTCGCTCCCCGAATCAATCAAACTCCTTACAACAATATTCCCAATAAGCACATCTATCTCAGGTAATGTCAAGGTACTACATAAATCGCGCCCACACTCAGTCGAATCGTCGTCTCTGAATATCGTATGTTAACGTCTGTCATTGCGGCCTATACAATTCAATCTCGATTTTTCATCTAAACACACGTCATATCCGTGCGCTTTATGCGCTAATAATTGAATAAATTAATTCACACCCACGTTCGAATCCAAATTACACAAATCATACAGTCTATGCTTTTTTCCAATTTGATCGGCTGTCCACCCGAAGCGTAATAAATATCTGAGCGCGAACGACCCGCGCGAGTCCACTAGTTTTTTGAATTCGAACTTATCGCATTATTTCTGTCACTTGAACTTTGCCCTGCCTCTGTATTATCTGAACCATCATTGCCCCTTTGGAACCCTATTGCCTTGAAACTAGCCTGAGGCTGTCTACCTCTACCGTGAAAATAACCGCGAGCGCGCGTCCCAAATTCGTTTCGTGCCTTCGTTCCTGCGTTATAATTATTCCTACGACTCACCGCGTTATAACGTATCGTATTTACCCGCATAGCACGATAATGCCCACGCATGTAGCTATTCCGCCTTACGTCGTTCGTATTCATTGTCTCCGAACTCTGCAACGCACTTAATCCCCCATCGACATTCCGTTCTAAATGCCGAAGGAACTCGACCGCATCTCGTATAGTCATTGGTTCCTTTCTAGCAAAAAACGCTACCTGAATATCACGCGGCAACTGTCTGAAAATCGTGTTGATTTTCTCCGTATTAGTAAACGGTATCGTAAGCCCATATATGCTATTCAATTGAGAGGCAAAGAATTCTTCCATACTTTGACCTTTCTTAGAATCAAACTTCGCAGTTAGGAATCTTTGTTTAATTAATTCCTGTTCATTATCACCCCAGAATACCTCTCTGAAATCTTTTTCAAAATCCGAATAGGTTCGCCATGAGTCTCTGTATATGCTCATTCGAACTTTTGCAATTCCTACCAAACTATCCGTTGCCCATATCAAAGCCCTAGAACTATCTCCCGAGACTTTAATATAAGCCTTTAAATCTCTTAAGAAAATCATCGGATTTTCCGAACTCCGCCCATCGAATGTCGGCAACTTCTGTGTCATTTTCACAATGCATGATTGACGATTTTCTTACCGATTGTTCAAACGTCTCTAGTTCCTGTCTGTCAGTCTGTCTGTTCGATGTCCTACTAGCATTGCTCGCACTAAAACCCTTTTCCAAACTGTCTAATCTATTCACTATTTCAGATAACAATTGCGTCACCTGTCCTGACGCCATTTCACTTGTCTGCGAAAGTAAATCGTCTTGTACTACCCGACTAACGTTTTTTCTAAGCACTAAGAACACTTAACCGCCGTAGCTCGTCTGAAAACAATGCCCCTTTTTTTTGTTTATTTCTTATTTATATAACTGAACTGTTTAAAATCGTTTCTACGTTGTGTTATTTTTAAAAGTAACGCGTTAGACCTTGATTCTTTTAGAATATCTAGGTATCAGACTATCTAGGATATCCTTTGGTCTCGGCACCAGAAAATCTGTAACGGCATTAACGGCTAAGGTCGAGCCACCGCTATCAGTAGCTATGATCGTCTATTCTACCTACCCCAAAAAGAGATGTCCCGATTCAGCTGTAAGATTTGTAAGTTAAGAATGATAAGTCTGAATTTCTCTTTCGTTGAGAAGTTCGTTAGGCGTACAATAGTCGAACGAAGTTTGGTTCAGGAAGTTACAGTTTCAAGTTATATGTCCGCAAAGCATATATGTCCGCAAGCCGGTAATTCGCATCAGTCAGCGGTGTATTGCGCCAGATCGATCGTTGTTGTATTTATGTGTGATGGTACCATTTATTTTTTTGTGTATATGGCGCTTGGAACTTCTTTTAGTGGTCGACCACGATTTGTAATATTTGTTTGGGATATCGTATAGATATCCGTCGTAGTTTTACGACGTGAGTACTCAATGATATTTCATGTGCTCGCTAGTAGCGGCTTGTGGTGGTTCCAATTATATAATTAGTTCACGGCAATAAGGATCCGAAAAGACCGGTTTACACAATTGCGATTTGATTTTCCGAAACGGGTTTGAACTAGCGGTTACCTCAAAAGGTCCATGACGTTTTGAAACCTTCAACTCTGCGCAATTTGAGCTGGATGTTATCGAAACGTAGTCATTAGCGCTTTAGTAGGTCTAACCCACACCATAGCGAAATGCATACTTCGGTAAATTCCGATCTATGAATTCCACTAGCCTCAGCACGTCCTCGACTGAGCCTAATCATATATATTTGACTCAGCCTACACATTAGACCTCCAGCGAAATTTACATTTAATTTAAAGATGCAACTTGAATCCAACCTGACCCAAGGCAAAGCAAAACAACCTACCCGGTCCTAAACAATGAACTTTAGACTGTAATTTGATCTCTTCGCGCGTCCCCGACAACACTCAAATGTCAAAATATCAACAGGATAGTTTATCTGTATTGACACCGGTTTAATTTTGTTCTGAATTTGTTATTTCCATCCGCGGAACCTCATCGATCAAACAGTCTCCCTATGCCCTGCCAACCTAGGTTTAGCCGCAACTAAACTCCTGTCTAGCCTAGTCTAAAAACCTAGTGTTATACCACGTCCATTATCGACACCGCTCGAAAATGTTTGAGTTTGATTTGAATGTGCTTGTATGTTTAATGACTGTGTGTGTGGGAATTTCAAAACTCGCTACTCGAAAGGAATGAGGAGAGGATTAGCCCGCGAATATCCTGAGAGCCAATCCAGGAACCCTATGGTAAAGGAAAACGGAATTTAGGGTCGCTCCAGGCCCAGACTCAGACTCAGATCAGTTACCTACAAGTTCTTATCTAACGACCCAAGGATAGTTTTGGAATTTGGGGTAGGTTGATATAAAGGATAGGAACCGAGGTATATCTCGGCGCTTCAGACACTCACGAAAAACCACTGTAACTTCGCAATCACAATTCGTCTAGTTCAGACGAGTAAGACGACAGACCAAAACTGTTTAGAATCGTGAAAGACGACTGTCACAGTAGCTAGACGCTGAGACTGAATGCTCTCCCTTCCCCCGCAATCGTATTTATAGTCCCCACATGTCTGAAAAAAAAAATGGCGTCCTTTGCGAACACGCTCTGCCCAAGCGAAGCTTCTTATCACTAACTACACAGGGTCTAATTTTAACCATGCCATGCAGATCCGCCGTTCTACAAATTGTGTGTACGCATATTCACTATGATCAACCGTAGGTTATCACTCAAGTCATTCGGTATGGCCGATACACAAAATCTGTTGATCGCTGACCATAAAAGCTTGTTGCGATTAATTAAGCCTCCCCGACTGCGATAAATTGTTGCGATTAATTAAGCTAGCGCGCTGGACAAAGACCACTAGAATGCTATTCATACTAGTCGTGTCAAACTCGCCATCTCATACCAACCAAACGCAATTGTATATTTGCAATCAACATAATAGCTTTCTCCGTATCGTTCCATAATAACCTTTCATTATTTAGTTATTCATAATTTATTTAACGCGCAGCCAAATCGGCTCTGATCCCTACACATCTCGCAGGAATGCGACAAAAAACCTTGACCTGAACTCTGTTCCTGGAACCAAACCACGCGTCGGCTCATTGTTTTTTGCTAACTTACCCTGAGCTACGCAAAACCCCAAACGTTATATGAACCGATTCTCTTATTCAAAACAGCGCGGCGATGGGCTAGCCCTCTGTCACGCAAAATGAAGTATCAAATGTACTGACTCTCGTGTATCATTACACCCCGGGCAGTAATGTTGCTGCTATCCCAGAGGATGCCACCGCAAGAGCTATGTCGGCATCTTTTCGAATTTTTGCTAAAATTAGATTTATCAAAAAAGTCTTTCCAGTTCCTCCCGGGGCGTCAATGAAAAAGATTTCACCCGATTTAGATTTAACGCTGTTCACGACTCGATTGTATATATTTGTTTGTTCCACAGTTAGTTTTGGCTCATTTTCTCGAACCAAATTATTCATTTCGGCAATGTTATAGCTCGTCTCAGCGGCATACTCCTTGCTTATTGTTGCGTCGTTCATCATCTGAGGAGAAGGAAGTCCGTATCCACCCAGAGGATTTCCGCCGATAGAGATGACGAAATCCTGAAGTTGTAATAAACCACGATTTTCTATGTCGGGTCTACATTCCTCAACATTGAGATTAGGGGTACGACTCTGAATCTCCCTCGTGATGTCTTCACAGAAGTTATGGCGGTACTTCTCCCATAGATCGCTTGGATTCGACAGGTTACAGAAGACCAACATAACAGCAAAAAGTTGGCGAAGTTTAGCGGCGTTGTCACTGATGCAAGCCTCTCGCAATGTGTCATCCCAGTTAGAATCGTCTTCAAGCAGATGTAGTGCTCTACATGCTGCTTGGTAGGTTGGATGAACTAAGCCGTCCACAGATTTTGAGGCATTCGAACGACGTCGGTCCTCGTACGTGATGAAGTAGCAACCGTAGAAAGTAGCATTCGCTATTGCTTGGATGTACTGTGTACACCCTACCGAGTACGTTTTCTCTAAAGATGCCAGTAACACCTTCTACGATACTACCACGCTTCCTACGATTGAAGACGCCACGTTGTTTGTCGAACGTATAGTATGATGGCACGTCTTCGTAGAGCAATGTTTTAGCGAATTCGTCATCTTGGCAGAGTTTGAAGAATGCCATTAACGTCGTATTTTTGGGATCATCGACTCTATCCCTCACGTTATTCAAAGTGAAGTAGACGCGCTGCCCATTCTCGAGATGGACAGCCAAATGAGTAACGGGAGGAAATCGTTCGTGTATAGGAAACGACAGGATGCGCCAAACTGCTTCCGAACTGCTTACATATCGTCCAGATTGGTACCGCAACACTTCGTCGTGTTCGTTTTGTACCCCGAATGTCGCTTGGTCGCTGCCTTTATTTACATATTTGCATATGTATTTAATGGACTGGACGCTGCTACATAATTCGACGTTTATGTGTGTTTGGAAGGCTCTTGAGAGGGTCGGTGAGTGCGGAACAATCCACCTGTTATCTACTTCAATAATTTGACCGCGTCTACGAATTTGTGCAGTGAACCCGCCTTCTTGGGGACTCCTGCGTTGGTATAAAGGGTAGCCGTCTGTACCCGTCACCGTTTCCGTGGTGAACTGTTTGGGAAATTGTTTACTGCAGCGACCGTCCTTCATGCAAGGCGACTGCATGTTCAAAGGTCCGCAAGGACCATGAACCATGTGCGTTTTGACGATTTCATATAGTTGAGGATCATTTTCGGGATTTGGTAGTTCCGCGCGTATGACTCGATCGATTTCATTAGGCCTAATTTTTTCTTCCAGCCACAGGAGTATGTGAGCATGGGGGAGACCTCGTTTCTGCCATTCGACAGAATACATGAAGCATCTAGCACCACCAAATATCTTCTTCTTGGTGATTAAATCCATTAGTATTTTTAACTTAAGATGAAAAACTCTCGAGATCAAGTCATGTCTATCATAAGGAAGTTGTCCAGGTAGAAGTTCCTTCTTTATTTCTTTCCACTTGGGATTGGTCGTGATGGTGATAAAGAGATCAGGCCTTGAGTACTTTCGAACGTAACAGAACGCATCTTGAGTGCGCTCGTGCATATATCTCGGGCCACCTGTGAAACTGGATGGTAATATCACCAGGCGACCCAAGTTCTCCCCACCTTCATCCTGCCTCAGCGCATCTTGTAAATGTACATACTCTTCAGATCTCAGTTTCTTTTGGTTCGTTCTGATAAATATTAGTCTTTCGGTCTCTATCTTTGCGTACATGTCTACTAAATATTGATTAAATAGTTTACGAAAGTAGTGAAGGTGATTGTATACATCCTGTCGAATCATTAGTCGATAACAGTAAAACTGAGCGGATGTTTTTTTTCTATTGTTTTCTTCGCGCGTCACAGGATCCACATTAAAAACCATAAAGTTATACCCATCTTCACCGTGGCAGAGTAGCAAGGGATATTGCAGTGCATCGTAAGATCTATGTGTTTCGCATATCCTTAAAAAACGGTCATCGTTTGTCAGAAGAACGATATCTCTTTTCTCACACTGCTCATTCACCAGCAATACGGCAACCTCGTTCGTTGTTGGTTCGTTGTGTCGACCTCTGTGTGCTGTCGACGGCCTTCGGTCTGCATTTATGACTAACTTATAGTCATCCCGATTACCAGTAGGGAGAGATTGTAAAGCCGTCTTGAAGTCTTTTACATACGGATTACACTCATTAAGCATCGACTGAAGATTTTGTACTAAATTTCTATCTATGTTTGAAATGTGTGACATTCTTGTGTCAGTTTGAGCTTCATAATCTGAAATGAAGTAAATCTGAAGGAATTTTGCTATTGCGTTTTCGACTGGAAGCAATGATCCTATGCGATGATAAACTTGGCCTTGTATTTTAAAAGTTGGCATGAATGGGCCTTCTGATATTTCATTGCCCCCAAAAGATGTCATTTGGAAAGCACTGTTGTAAGAGCGAATGGCATTAAGGAATTGCGCTGAGGATGGATGGTCTCCGTTCAAAAGCGACTTAAGTGGTTCCGGAGGTGGTTCTATTGGTTCCAAGTGAACCTTTCCCGATGAGCAGCACAATCCATTTGACTCATGTTTCCACTTTAAGGCCTTACAGTAACGACAAACGACTTCCATATCCCCAATCTCAGACTCCTTAGCATAGTTTATTTCTGGGTTATAAGAAAAACCACTTTTATATTTTTCAACCCAGTACAAAATGTCAACAACAGCTTCATTCCGCCCCCCATCTATGGATAACTGTAACTGTCTGTTAAGACTGAACATTTGACGTCGACATTCCAATCGATCATTCCGCTCATTTTGAGACAAAGATGCTCGAAACGTCGCAATCTGTTGTTGGTTTGCATATAAAGCACTTTCTCGTCTGGGCATATCTGTCTCTACTGGCAGCCAGACGTTCAGCTTGTTGTGTTTCGCTCTCCCTTCGAAAGGAATCCAAGTGACGCTCTCGATCGGCAGCTAAACGTTCTTCACGCTCTGACTCGGACTCAAGTTCACGCGTGCGTGTAGCGTATTCACGCATAGCCGTCAAACGCTGTTCTCGAGCTTCATCAGACTCGTGTTCACGTACGTATGTAGAAATATTGCGTTTTAATAATAATCGTCGTTCTCGCGCTTCATCAGATTCGACTTCACGCGTGCGTGTAGCCTGTTCACGCATTACCGACAACCGCTCTTCTCGAGCTTCATCAGACTCGTGTTCACGCGTGCGTGTAGCCTTTTCACGCATTACCGACAACCGCTCTTCTCGAGCTTCAGCTGACTCGAGTTCACGCATGTGTGTAGCGTGACCACGGATAACCGACAACCTCTGTTCTCGCTGTTGCGCGGACTCCATGTCTAAAGACAAAGCATTCCGCTCGCGATTTGATTGTAGGCGTGCATCTCTTTCTTGCTGACTTTCAGACTGTCTCGCGAGTCTAGCTTTTTTCGCTTTTGAAGACACAGAGTTGAGATTAGTTCTTTTCCTAATTGGCGGCATTGTATAAAAAAAAATCCTAAAAATTATCACACATTATTAAGATTATTAGTATAGATTATTCCTACTCTTTCATTTTAGCTAAGGTACCTATGCTTTCAGAATAAACTACATACTTACGTGGCATTATTTAATTACACTAATTAAAAATACACTTAAATTACTACGAACATTCAACTCAATTCAAATAAAAACCAGTCAAGTACATAGGTACTATTCGGTAATGGAAAGTAAAAATTATTGCCTAATATATATTCGCAATAACACCTTTATTGCACTTAAAATTAATCAATAATCAAATGAACATACATAGAACTAAACAAAAATGCTAACTAAACTAAACACAAAGCTATCAACTCAATTCAAATAAAAAACCATTCAAGTACATAGGTACCTACTATCCGGTAATGGAAAGAAAAACTTAAATAAAATAAGACCCTAGAAAACGTTCCCGGCAGTAAGGCAAAATACCTAAGTACCTAGGTACCTACATGGGGAACTACACTGCGTGTCCTACTTCGATTAAGTATTGCCTAATATCTATTCGCAATAACACCTTTATTGCACTTAAAATTAATCAATAATCAAATGAAACCCAAAGCGATCAACTCAATTCAAATAAAAAACCAGTCAAGTACATAGGTACCTACTATCCGGTATTGGAAAGAAAAACTTAAATAAAATAAGACCCTAGAAAACGTTCCCGGCAGTAAGGCAAAATACCTAAGTACCTAGGTACCTACATGGGGAACTACACTGCGTGTCCTACTTCGATTAAGTATTGCCTAATATCTATTCGCAATAACACCTTTATTGCACTTAAAATTAATCAATAATCAAATGAAACCCAAAGCGATCAACTCAATTCAAATAAAAAACCAGTCAAGTACATAGGTACCTACTATCCGGTATTGGAAAGAAAAACTTAAATAAAATAAGACCCTAGAAAACGTTCCCGGCAGTTAGGCAAAATACCTAAGTAGGTACCAAATTCTTTATAATATTAGTATATTAATCAATAATCAAATGAACATACATATTAGATCTAAACAAAAATGCTAACTAAACCCAAAGCGATGAAACAGATTAAAAAAAAATAGCGTTCGCTCGAAACAATGCATACGAAACACCACGCTCCGCACTCTACACGCGACACGCTCTGGTCCGTATTTTTAGACACTCGCTCCCCGCTCCCCGCGTCATAAACTCGCACGCGCCGCGCGCCAGGCGAAAATGCGATCAGAGTTTTTGATCAGTACTCCGTCATTTTACTACTTCTAGCGATGATTTTTGGCATACTCTTCGTTTAGATGTATGTGATTATAATAGTGTAAACAAAATCTGAATAAAATCACCTCATTCAACATAATAAGCAGCTAAACATGCAGATACTCGAAAAAATAAATTAGGTTTGTATGGGGGCCACGTCTTATCATAACTGGAGCTAGAATTTAAATAGCCTATCCTGTGTCCCAGATGTCTATATGTTTTTATACCAAATTTCATCAAATTGGGATAATTGGTTTAAGAGTTATGGAGGAACATATATACATACATACACACATACAGAAAAAAATTCTAAAAATCGTGAAATTAGTTTCAGTATCATATATTGAGCCTATAAACACAATATCTCTGAAAACAAACTAACTTACTCCATGACCGACCCTTACAGATTTATTATTAGTATAGAATAGACTAGGAGTTTATTATGACTACGTTAATAAGCGACTAAAACCGAGAAGAGTTGAGCGGAAAAGAAAAATATCGTATACTTATGCGTTGATCGCCCGCAATTGCCTAATAGGATTATCCGTACACTTCATTCTCATGTTACCGCACTAATACATTCCAATACGATCTTTGTGGATGGAAGAAAGCCACAATTTACTTAAAGAATAATTTATCAAGTCTTACCGAGTGCCATCACAAGGCTAAAGAAGAACTATCTCTCCCTTTCGCACATTTTGCGAACTACTCTCTAATACTCCATTTTTCATGGCAGGGGTCTAGACCATCGCCGCAGCTATGGAGACAAAAGGTTTTCTCCCATCAGCAACAATTGGCCAATATTATAATTGTAAAATAGGTGCTTCATGAAATCGGTCCCAGGTTTCTACTTTCTTCTTCTTCTTAGGTAATCTACTCCTCGGGGAGCATAGGACTTTAATAACAGCCTTCCACTTCTGTCGGTCGTCCGCGGCCTCAACTATTTCTGGCCAGCTGATTCCGATCGACCTTGCTTCGTTGGGAATTACCCTCATCCAGGAACGTTTTGGTCACCCTCTCCCACATTTCCCTACAGTGTTAAAACAAGAGCAAAATGGGACTCTCTCTGACGCAGCGTGTGCCCACACCAGCGCTATTTCCATTCTAGGGTCTCGACATGCGTGTTTTTCTGCCTTCAGGTTCACTTTTTCCACAATCCCATTTCGTCCACATTCCCATCTCGTCCACATTCCCACCTCGACATAAGATTTTTTGCAGGTACATATTAGCGAAACCTTGAAGTTTTTGGGAGATGTCTTTACGCACAAACCATGTCTCAAAGCCAAAAAGTAGGACCGACTTCACATTGGAGTTGAACAGCCTCTTTTTTAGGGTTCCGTACTGAAAGGGTAAAAACGGGACCCTATTAGTAAGACTCCGCTGTCCGTCTGTCTGTCTGTCACCAGGCTGTATCTCATTAACCGAGATAGTTAAAAAGTTGAAATTTTCACAGATGATGTATTTCTGTTGCCAAAAAAAAAACAGAACAAAATAAATATTTAAGGGGGCTTTCATACAACAATTCTTTCAATACCACATACAAACTTAGGAATGTACCTGGTTAAGTAAATGGAGTATGAAAGTAGCTTTGCTAACTAACTACTAAGATGGGCCAATTTTATTTTTTTTTGAATTTTGTTAAGGGCTAGCTATAAAAAGATGCTACACATAGTCAAAATATTGTGTGCAAAATTTGATTGGATTTTATTATTGTTAACAGCCTCCGGATTCAATTTGAAATATCTGAAAAAACATATTTTAGAGGTATATTTGAGTGCCAATAATTATCAATCAAGTTCGGATGTTTTATTATTTTCTACACTTTTCGAAAGCATACATGACCTATTAGCTAGAAAAAGTCCTTTGTTTTGATAATTTACGGCGTGAGGTGAGGGGGCGGGGTCGTGCCGATTGCACTTAGCGCGCCATTTTCTCGCATCAGTCACACTGCAGCTGTTTAAGTGAGAGGGTGTTTTAAACAATATTAAACATGGAAAGCACTCGAAACGCAACAAAGTGTCCTTTATTTGGTGAAATATGTGATATTAAAGACAATGTATTGCCAACTTATGAAGAAGTTATGAAATATTATGAGTGGACTAGGCGACACCTGAAATCTAACAATTCGCAGAAAGAACCAACATTTCAAGAAATTGCTGGTAAAGTGACAGGTAAAATCGAAGACATATGGACAAGAGCATCTCTACCCATTGTTTCACATAAAAGAGTGAACGATATGCTAAAAGCTTATCACCTAAAGTGCAAAAATATACTGAAGTCTAACCCCAAAATACCAAAGGAAAATCTTGAAAAGTTTCAGCGCAGCAGCAAAGCTTTATTTGACATTTCGGCGTGTAAATGTAAGGACTTGAGAAACTGTAATTGTCCTAAGGATAAAAAGATACCTAAGAATGAGTGCAGCTTCTTATTGGATCAACGTTCTTTGCGAAAAATGTTCATTGGCAAAGTCGATTTCATCGCTACAAAGCAAATTAGAAAAACTTTGAAAAGGAAGCTGTCAAGCCGAGAATATGCAATAAAATGTCAAAAATTAAGCCAAAATAGTACAAATCATCCTATGCCAGTCCAAATCGATGCATCGTCTTCCACCGATTCAAAGGAATCTGATAGTGACGAAGAAGAACTTGGCTTAAAGAAATCTAAAGATCCCCAAACGCCCGTCACTAGTATGAATTATTCAATGCTAGCCAAAACCTGCGACAGATATGGTGTTTCAGACAGAGCAGGGGCAGCCATTGCCTCTTCAGTTTTGCAAGCAACTAGCTCCACTGTGTCAATCATTGACAAGAACAAACTGCGCAGAGAGCGATCGAAAACAAGACAGAATATAACCGCCAAAGACAGGGTTTTAGAAGTACCCGCTTTATATTTCGATGGTCGAAAAGACAAAACAATTGTCACGGTGAAAAAAATTGGCAAGAGTTACAGACAGCTGATTATGGAAGAACATATATCATTGATTAAAGAACCTGACTCTAAGTACTTGAGTTATATTGCACCACATTCTGGCACTGCGAAAGTGATTACAAAAGCAATTACACAATACTTTTTGAGAGAAAATATACCAACGGAACCTTTACTGGCCATTGGATGCGATGGGACAAACGTTAACACTGGTAAATATGGAGGCATCATACGCTTGCTTGAAAAAACTTTGAATAAACCGCTACAATGGATTATATGCCTGCTACATATGAACGAATTACCGTTTCGACATTTGTTCGCGCATATTGATGGTGGTACGTCTGGACCTGAAACTTTAAAAGGTCCAATTGGAAAACACCTTGAAAATTGTGAGAAAAAACCTGTGGTTCAGTTTCAGCCAATTCCGTCAAAGCTACCAGACTTGACAGCGCAAGATCTCAGCTCCGACCAATCGTATCTATATAGCATTGTTTCGGCTGTAACCACGGGGAAATTCCCTGATGATTTAGCTCACAAATCACCAGGGAAGATGTCGCATGCCAGATGGCTGACTCGAGCAAATCGTGTTCTTCGGCTGTACGTATCAACGAAAGATCCTTCTGAAAAACTTCAGATTCTGGCCACGTTTATAGTAAAAGTTTACGCTCCGACGTGGTTCGCTATAAAAATGCATCCTTCTTGCAAGGATGGAGCAAAACACTTGTGGTCGCTAATCTCTGCATCCAGATATTTATCAAATGATCTAAAAACTATAATCGATCCTGTTATCAGAAGAAATAGTTATTTTGCTCACCCAGAGAATTTACTACTTGCAATGTTGTCTGATCCACAAAATCATATTCGTGAACTAGCGGCTCGTCGTATTTTAAAAGCTCGAAGCACTAAGCGGACCAATATCCGACTATATGAAGTTCCTCACATAAACCTGGATGCAACCTCTTATATCGATATCATCGATTGGCAGCAAAATATCACCGAACCGCCAATTCTCAAAGGTGTAAGTGACGAAGAATTGCAATTGTTTGTTGCACAGAATGGTAAAAGTGAATTACCTCTGCTTCGCCTCCCATGTCACACACAAGCTGTCGAAAGAGCTGTCAAGACAGTCACTGAAGCATCACGTACCTTGTGCAGCAAAATATCAAGAGAAGGCTTTATAAAGGCTCAGATAGAGTCTCGCAAAGATATGCCTAAATTCGAGAGTAAGAAAGATTTTTGTGTTAAGTAATTCATTAATAATGTATATTATTGATTTGATTTTCATATTTTAAATGAATACATAACTAAGGCTTCTCTTTATTCTTGTGTTTTATTACTCTTGATAACACTTTAAACTATATTTAGCACCCCTAAAAATGTTTTGACAAAAGGCATTTTTTCCCGATTTATGAAAATTTCAACGTGAATCCGGAGGCTGAAGATGACATCGAATCATAACAGTTTTTTGTACATTAACTAATAATGCGTAATAGCACCAAAATATAACTAGCCCCAATCCATATTTGGAAACAAAAATATCTCCATACAAAATTGGCCCAGCCTACTAACTACTGCTGCTAACATTTTGCTATGTAAAATCCAAACTATCCACTCCACACCATTCCTACCATTGAACGTTGGTACGAAACCATTCGTGGACGTGTCCGACCCGCACCTGGCCCGTTTTTTCTAGGTTTATACTTTACATAATATAAATATTACATGTTTATACAGGCACATACTTTGCTTCTAGCCCCACACTAGGATACCCTGAGTCGTGGGAACCAGAAACAGCGACGTCACACACATACACCTCGCTATATTTCCCCCCTAGCAGGGATGCAAACCCGGTGCCATTCACTTGGGAAGCAGAGCCGTGAACCGCAAAGCCTCAGAGGTTTTCATGCGTCATTCTACCTTCTAAGGTCCCCGTTGATCACGACTTCCAATACTCAAGTTTTGTTTGGGACGCGAAGGGAATCATTACCATTCGGGTCACGTTGCCGTCACTTGCCGGGAAATTTCCGAAGAAGGAAAAAGGGGAAATTCATGAAACAGACCAAATCAGTCTAATGAAAGGCGCGTTGGAATTTAAATTGTTTACGAGTTAACTCTGTCCGTAGCCTTAGAATTTACTTTAGCGCTACATCAATCAATGATAGGTAAATAACGCACAATCGTGTACCACAGAGTGATGTACCACACTTTTGGACAACCCCTCATAGGTTTTAACGAACTTTATTCTCATAAGAAAATAACATTTCACTTAAAATGAGATATGCTTAAAAATAAATAGGTAGATTAATTTACGATACTCGTAGCGATATGTAGCTTTAACTTATTTTTGAAAGTGTTCATACTTTCGCAAATCTTTACATCATCTTTACTCCCTCAAATACTTTTTTCCATAATTAGTCCTAGGTTTTGTTAGTTTAAGTTTGATTTTGTTACGAAGATTTCTGTTATTTGATAGGTGTAGTTCTATGTTAAATTTTGTGGCATTCGTAGTAATTTTCCTTATTAAAATACATGTCTTATATTTATATATTGTTATACAGTTTAAATACAACGCATCTATTATTGTGGGAACCTTAGAGTGCACCGTACCGTATTTAAGTTGTATTATAATTGTATTTAGCGGCTGTCAATAATGAGGTACGTCAGCCTTAGAGGGATTAATAGTTTCTCACAACCACATCAAATTCTTGGATCCAACCGCCCTGCACGTGTCTCCCTGGATTGTTGTGACGAAAAACACTAAAAATCAGATGAAAATTAAAATATGTTAGGGCAAAAAAATAACATGCAGGTAATTTGCTATATTTAAATCACCTTAGGGCACCATTGCCATTGAATGAAAGTCCCTTTTTTCAGTGTGTTAATTCCTGACCTTCATCAGCTGGATTTATAACGTTTCCGGTCCAAATTAACTTTTTTTTACATGACTAATATACCCGCGGGTACTCGATGACTTTTGTTATGTTACATTTTATACAAAATAAGCATAATAATGATTGATCATTTATCGAAAAAACATATTAAAAAAAAACAGTCAAGTGCGGGTTGGACTTGTGAACGAAGAGTTCCGTACCACCGTACAATGGTAGAGATGGTGTGGTGTAAAAAGTTTTTATTTTACATAGCAAAATGTTGTTTACAAAGATATTGGTGCGTACTTTCATACTCCATGTACGGAACCAGGTGCCTTGACAAGTTTGTATGTGGTTCACAGATTAATTGAAACCTTGGCTCTGAATCGGTTTTCTTGTAATCTTTGGCTAAATTTTTTTTTCATAATTTGCCGTATTTTTTTCATAATTTTAGACTCTTTATTTTTCAAAATAAGGGGGGGCGAAATGGCTTTTTTTTCGCTTTTTTGATCATAACTTCTGAAGTAATCAAAACTAAATGAAAAAATATATATTCCAAATGTTTATAAACACCCTTTTTAACGATATCCTACATGACTTATGATGGTAATTTTTATTTTATCGTTTTGTCATTTTACTCCCTCCAATTTTTTGTAGGCAATATTTTTTCATATTAGACTTGAATTATGTTGCGCTTGTTGGAATAAATATTTTTGCTGAAAATTTTAAGACTCTATTTCTGATAGTTCCTGAGAAAAATGCCTGTAACAGACCGTCATCGGGCGGACTCGCGAGTGATCCTTTTTGTCCCGCGTGGGTTCTTTTTTTACCTTTTGGGGTACGGAACCCTAAATAAGACAACCCCTTTATTTGGTTACCTACTCAAATCCAGGGCGAAATCGATGTATCTGTCACCGTAAGATTGTCAAAACCGTTAGTAACGAACGCGTTAGTTGATCAACTATCGACAGATAGTAAACCAGACCGACAGGGTTTAGAATTTACGTTTCTTTTGTTCTCACATGTCAACCTAAGACGAAGACTCGGCCTATTCACCTAAGCTACTGCAGTGTTTGCCCTAGTATTTCGTTTGAAATTCAAGTTTAAACCAGTTTACTAATTAACGGTTTTAACAATTAGTTTATCAACTAACGCGTCATATAGTAAGAAGTACGCTGCAGTTTACTATCTGTCGATAGTTGACAAACTAACGAGGAAAAAAACGTTAATTTATCAACTAACGGTTTTGACTATCTTACGGTGCCATAGATACTCTTTTTTTGTAGGACTAATTTTCGACTCCACTTGTAGGTATTATTGCTATTTTATTGTGAAAAAAAAAAGTTCTGGCATTAAATTTACCCATTGAATGACTGTTATACGTCGCGCCACACGTTATCAGCGGTGGCCTTGAATGCGCAGTAGTCACTTTTCAATACCTGTACATATGCGCAGTAATTACCGCCAACGTCACCCAGCGCTCTTAATTCGTGGCGCGAGGTATACTAGCGCAGAGAGACGCTCTAAATGAAACAAAACACGTGTTGCAAATTGATGACAAGGGGGAGCGGGGAGCGGGGCGAGATTGCACACCGCAGAAGTGACACTGCAATTGTGCCTAAAAACTTCATGTTCATACCCTATTACAAAATGTTATAATAGTTACTTAGTTTAAAAAAAATGTGAAGTAGTGTGAAAGTAAAAGTAAATGAATTGGCATGCGTTTAAAATCAAATAAACTGGTCTTGTATGTTGTATGGACTTAAAGTTCGTTATAAGCAACCCAAAAAACATTGGAGACCATAGATAGGCACCCAGCTATTGCAAAAAATAGTAAATTTTAAATCCACAAGTTCAATTCACCGTAGATTGACCATCGGAGAATAAACTGGTAACCAGCCTTCGTGCTACACCTAAAAAATCTCAGATGAATAAATTTCTTTGCTTCCACAAATGCATTGCATAATTTACAAATAATGTATCGGTTGTCACTTCTTCGTAGACCTCTTTTGTTACTCTATGATTTCAGCGTACCATGGCGGACACGTGGCGCGTCAACATGACGCTGTCTCAGTGCTTGAATATTCAACGGACCATTTTTCGGAAAATATACTTTTTGAAGTCTACTTAAAGAACAGCTGATTTTACATCGTATAATGGGACAAAAAATGTACGGATTTGGAATGGTCTTGGTCTTTTATTCATATTTTAATTTCTCTACTTCTTTTACGTGACTGATACAGGATGATGCAGTATTATTTTGGACGGCCGAATTTGATAGGTAATTAGATACCTAGTCTAATCAGTGGTCTACCTTCCCATTTAAAAATATTGGCGATCTAAGTACCTACGTAAATTCCCGACCATATTCTAAATTACAATACATAACAAAATGTAATTTTATACGTTAATTCGCGTTCATCTACACCGTTCAAAAAGTTCCGTTCCTTCACATCACCAAGTTGACGATCGAAACGTTTTATTTCATACTTATGCATGCACATTATGTATACCTAGAGATGGGCACTGCTATTAATCGTGTTAATATTAATAGCCAAAATGGCTATTAACCCCGCTATTAATGTTTTTCTTACAAAATGTGTTTTTTATGGTTTTATTATCATTAGTGATCTGTAATTTAGATGCTTTTGGTCAAGTCCGTTGCGGATTTTTCGGCCAAGTGTCAATCAGAATTTTCGGAAAAATTTGACGAAAAAAAGGAATAATCCGAATTTACGATCAGTAATTGATTAAATTCCACGCCTCAACCGAAAGGGCGTGGAATCTTGGTAGGGTTGTTTTTCACCAGGAGTACTGACCTTTGACGCCGTGGACCAGAATTCGAAAGCTCAATTCGAGGCAGGAACCGGGATGAGGAGCACAAGGGTGGGGTGAGAGGAGTCGAATCTTACTCTCGTCGTAGCCCGATGCTGTCGCCGTCGTGTTGCTTGCCGACACAAAGAGTCGCTGTCCGAATGCGACGAATTGATCCCCGAATCACGTTAACCTTTCACAACACGAAGCACTCACTCCGATGACGTGAATCTACTTATTTCCCGACGATTGTTCCGTGATGATTATTACAAATTAACATTCCGACCAGGCCCGACACCTGTGTTAGACAATTATTACTAATAAAAATACAGCCAAGGCCCGAATGCCATGTGCCGACATATATCTTCTTTACAAGTGACAGCTAGCTAGTTCCGTTCCGATCACTCGCGGTCCGAGTCGCGCAACAAAAAAAAGGTGCGTTCCGAAGCATAAATATTAAACAGTCACCCGCCCGGACAGGCCCGAACCTGTCCCTAATCAATAGGAAGGCGAGAAAGTGTTGCGACCGCTCTCTTGAGGACCTAGTCCCCCACCTTGACTTCTGCTGATCGAGGCGTGCCATCCCGACCCGTGTACAATTTGACGATCCGTCCTCGTCTCCGTCTCAATGATGGCAGGTTCGCATCCTTAATCAGCACCAAATCACCGACTTGAGGGGGGCTCGTCCGGTCAGTCCACTTAACGCGCTGCTACAAGATGTGCAAGTACTCAAGGGACCACCGTTTCCAAAAATCTTGAGCCATCTGCTGCAACATTTGCCACCTAGTTAACCGACTTAACTTAACATCACCGAATGGGTATTCTGGCAGTGCGTTAAGGGGCTGACCTATCAGGAAGTGACCCGGCGTCAACGCTTCCAAATAATTTGGATCCGAACTGAGCGGGCACAACGGACGCGAGTTCAGTGTCATTTCAATTTTACAGAACAGCGTCGCAAGCTCTTCAAAGCGTAGAGAGGTCTCACCGATGATCCTCGTCAGGTGCGACTTAGCCGATTTAACCGCAGCCTCAAAAATTCCTCCCCAATGAGGACATCCCGGCGGACTGAAAACCCATTCCATCCCTCGTCGAGAGCAAGCCGTACCGATGGCGTCCTGGTTACCGTTCAGGAATTGAGTGACCTCCTGCAGATATCGCCTGGCTCCGACAAAATTTGTGCCGTTGTCCGAACGGATTAATGTCGGGAGGCCCCTTCGTGAGACGAACCGATCTAGACATGCGATAAATGCCTCTGTAGTGAGGTCACTGACCACCTCCAAGTGGACTGCCTTCGTGGCCAAGCACACGAAGACGCACAGGTATGCCTTCACTAATCTGGCGTTCCGTAGCTGTGAAGACTTGACCATGAATGGTCCCGCGAAATCCGTTCCGACACCCGCAAAGGGCCGGATTTCGTTAACCCTATCCGAGGGCAAATCGCCCATCTGGGGCTGCATCGTAGCCGCCTTGGCCCGATAACAAGGAAGGCACCGAAATACGACGCTACGCACTAAGCGTCTTCCCGATAGAATCCAGAACTCGCGCTGGAGAAACGCCATCAAGGCGTGGCATCCGATATGCCCATTCCGAATGTGTCGATCCTGTATCAACAGTTCGACCAACTTCCCTTTCCTTGGGAGTAACAACAGGTGGCGAGCCGCATAAGGCAGGTTGGCATTCCGCAGCCGACCTCCTACCCTCAGCAATCCTTGAGGGTCAATAAAAGGGTTGAGCCGAGCCACAGCTCCCTTCAGTTGGACGCGTCCGCGTCTCAGAATGTCCAGTTCGGACTTAAAGTGCGCCGTCTGCACGTTCCGTACCAATGCGAACAACGCATGGTTCCGTTCCTGTGGTGTCAGTACCTGTGTCCGCACCCGTTGCGCCTCAGAATTGTGACAATTCCGCGTAAATCGGAAGATCCAGGCGGTCACATTGACCAGCTTGTCGAGCGAGCTGTACCGTTCCAGCAGGCTGAACTCCTCTTCCGGCTCTGGTTGCGTCGTACAGACACCGACTGTCAAGGCGCCGTTCGCCGAGGTAACGCGTGGACTCATTGGCCAATCCGATTCGGCTTGAGTCAACCATTTTGGACCCCACCACAAGGGATGTCCAACCAACTCCGGAGCGTGACACCCACGAGACGCACAGTCTGCTGGGTTCATTTCCCCTGGAACATGTCTCCAGATTAAGGGAACCTCCGAATTCAAAATCTGCGAAACCCGATTCGCCACAAAAATCTCCAGCTTGTGAACTGAAGCCTTCAGCCAGCATAACACGATCTGGCTGTCCGTCCAAGCGTAGACCGTATCTTCTAACGCTATTGACCCACGAAGAACCGTCATCGTGTGGTTGAGCAGACGAGTCAGGAGAGCCGCTCCCTAAAGCTCTAATTTGGGAATGGTCAGGCGAGTGCGCAACGGCGCAACCTTGCTCTTGGCCATGACCAACCGCACATCAACCTCCCCCGAGGAGTCGACCGTACGTAGATACACCGCAGCTCCGTAGCCCTTCTCCGAGGCATCGCAAAACCCATGCAGGGTGGCGGTGTATCGTTTGGTGGGGACCAACCTCCATGGCAGTGAAATCCGATTGATGCCAGGGAGGGTCGAAAAGAACGATTCCCACTCTGAGCTCAATTACCCGACGATCGGGTCGTCCTATTTCAGCTCAGCAGACCACAATTGCTTCATAAAACACTTGAGCTGAAATGTTACCGAGGTGATCCACCCGTTTGGATCAAATGTCCTAGCCACCGTTGAAAGGACGCTCCGTTTCGTCCAGACCTTCGGGGAGTCCAACTCGACCCGATACGAACACATGTCTGACACCGGCTGGTACTGGACGCCTAATACCAACAACATATTCGGATTTTCCAAATTTTCAAAAATTTGGGGATCCTGCTGGTAGTCATCCGGAAGACCAGACAGTAACTCTGTAGATTTCGACATCCATTTCCGGAGCTCGTGACCTCCACCCCGTAAGAGCTCAACTACCTTGTCCCGTCGAGCGAGCGCCTCCTCTACGGAATCTGCACCGGTACAGATATCGTCCACGTAGAGATCCTGCTCCAGGATCGCTGCTCCTCTAGGGAAATTTAACCGTTCTCGATCCGCTAACTCCCGCAGAGTGCGAATCGCCAAATAAGGACTAGACCGTAGCCCGTACGTGTTGGTGTTCAGCTCGTACACCTTGATGGGCTGATCTGGGCTCTCTCGCCACAGTATCAGCTGATACCGTCTATCGTCAGGGTGAATGACCGTCTGTCTAAACATCATCCGGATGTCAGCTACAAACACAACATTGTGTCGACGGAACCGTGTGATAACATCCGCGATGTCATGGTTCCACTTCGGCCCTGAATGCAAACACTGGTTCAGGTTCATGCCGTTAGATTTTGATGCCGATCCATCGAACACTACCCGTATTTTGCCCTCCGGGGTCCTCAAGACCGCGTGATGAGGCAGGAAGCAGTGGTCTTCACGCTTCCAGTCGATACCCGAAACCGACATGTGGCCGAGCAACTCGTACTCCCGCATGAAGTCGACGTACTTCTGCCGGAAAATCCCGTCACGCTTCATGCGTCGTTCCATCGACAGAAGCCGCGTCTCGGCTGCATGGTGTGTACTGCCCAGCGGTGGGCGAACACTCCGGAATGGAAGACGTGTGAGAAATTGACCTGACCGAAGGCCACCAGTGTTGTTCCGATAAAACTGTTCACACTCTTCTTCAACCGGGTCCAACCGGCGGAACGTGGGTGGTTCCTCCACCTCCCAAAACTTCTGTATCACCTCCGAGAGTACAGAACCGAATAAGGGACTACGAGTCGCTAGGCGTGGGGCAGCCGGCATGACCCGACCCATTACCGCATGGCCTAGTCTGGTGTTGACCGAAACCAGACCAGACGCCTGCAACACGTGGACACCTGGCACTAACAGGTATCCCAAGGCATCGACACCCAATAAAATGTCTACTGGGTCCGGAATATCGAACTCCGGGTCAGCCAGTGACAACCCAGCGATTAACTGTCACACCGAGGGCGACAACCGTACGTGAGGGTGTGAGCCCATCACATTAGGCATGACTAATGCCGTGACCGTCAGATTCACCGATGAATCCACCCGTGACGAGAGAGCAATCCGACATACTCCCTTAACGGAACCGATTTCCGTGTTCCCAATTCCCCGAATGGAATGTGGATACTCCCTTACTGAAATGCCCAACCGTCTTACAAGGTTGCACGAGACTAAGCACCCCTGGGCCCCCGAGTCCAATAGTGTTCGTGCCACACATGATTTGCCGTCCGAACTCCACGCTATCACAGAGGCGGTGGAGAGCATGACCGTCTGTGGAGTGGCGGCACCCTGTAAGTGGGCGGCGTGTCCCTAGCGGGATCCTCCGCGGGATCCGAACCCGCTCAGACCTCCGTCCGCCTTGGAGTAATTCGGCTGCTGATATGCAACCGGCATATCAGACCGTATGTACATCAAGGGGTCCCAACCCGCATAATAGGCCCCTCGCTGTCCCGGTATCCGATCATACCGGACGGTGTACGGTGTGCCCGGTGCGCACCTTGGATGAATGGGGGAGAGCGGATCCAACCTGGGGCGCTCCAGGAATGGGGGCGACACCCGACTGTTCGCCTCCCAGAGCGACGGGCAGGGTGGCGCAGAAGGTGGTGGGCTCCCAGCCTTCGCGCCACTCGTAGGTGCTATCTGACACCCGCCCGTAACACGCGGTGAGCCAGCGGCCCGTAGTCCTCGCTGACCGTGGACAGCGGCGACCGAACCCCGGCTATCCCGCATGTTACCCCCCGCGCTGCCCCTTTCCCCTCGGGGGGGGGGTCCCGTCCGCGGGTACCCCAGTCACCCCGTTGGTGACTCCCGTTGCCCGGAGGGGGACTGGGTCCGGCCCTGGTTGGGCCCTGTGGCCGACCAACCTGAGTCCGGCCCTGGTGACCGACCGAAGGGCCTGACCGATTCAGGCACAACACTATGTGGTGCTTGCCACCACAGCACTCACAGTGGAACGCGCGCGAGCACCCGCTCAGCGTGTGCGGCCCCAAACAACCGAAACACAATCGGTGACGGAAGACTATCTTCCTGCGGGCAGCTACCCCGAGCGCCTTAAATTTGGCGCAACTGGTCTCGTCATGACCGGCACTGTCGCAGTGCACACAGCTGTCACCCGACGGCGCGGCATTCAAAACGCCAAATTGTTTCGACCGCCCATCCCCCCGTGGGGGCGGGGGGCGCGGCCCCTCCCGCAACCGCGCGTGTTGGCGCTGCACACTGGCCTCCATGTCCAGTGTATCACATCGCCTACATTCACCCTCCAAAAAATCCGTCAATTGGACGAGCGTGGGCAGTTCCGTGCTACTACCCCCATGCAGCTGTTCGAACCGACTTTGAACAGCTGCAGGCAACCGTGACAAAACCATATACAAAAAAAAGGAAGACCATTGGTCTACCGGACGACCAAGGTTCTGAAGGGCCTTAGTGGCCACCAGCACAGGGTTGAGCACCTGTACTCGGATGTCAACATCCCGGGTTACTTTAGGGATGCTAAACAGCTTCCCCAGCTGCGCATCAACCAATAGTTGGGCCAACTTGTAGGCGTTGTCCAGGTCGTCCCGAACGTGGACCAAGCTATCAAATAAATTGATGAAGGCCGGCAAGGGTGGGGGGAGAGGAGTCGAATCTTACTCTCGTCGTAGCCCGATGCTGTCGCCGTCGTGTTGCTTACCGACACAAAGAGTCGCTGTCCGAATGCGACGAATTGATCCCCGAATCACGTATGCCTTTCACAACACGAAGCACTCACTCCGATGACGTGAATCTACTTATTTCCCGACGATTATTCCGTGCTTATTATAATTAACATTCCGACCAGGTCCAACACCTGTGTTAGACAATTATTACAAATAAATTACAGCCAAGGCCCGAATGCCATGTGCCGACATTTTCTCATGTGCAAAAAAGTAACCTCTAACTCGTCATTTCGTTTCTATGCAAGTGACAGCTGCTAGTGATGTCCCGATCACTCGCGGTCGACCCGCGCAACGAAAAACCGGTGCGTTCCGAAGCATAAATATTAAACAGTCACCCGCCCGGACAAGCCCGAACCTGTCCCTAATCAATAGGAAGGCGAGAAAGTGTTGCGACCGCTCTCTTGAGGACCGAGTCGCCCACCTTGACTTCTGCTGATCGAGGCGTGCCATCCCGACCCTTGTACAAATTGACGATCCGTCCTCGTCTCAATCTCAATGATGGCAGGTTCGCATCCTTAATCAGCACCAAATCACCGACTTGAGGGGGGCTCGTCCGGTCAGTCCACTTAAGGCGCTGCTGCTAGATGTGCAAGTACTCAAGGGACCACCGTTTCCAAAAATCTTGAGCCATCTGCTGCAACATTTGCCACCTAGTTAACCGACTTAACTTAACATCACCGAATGGGTATTCTGGCAGTGCGTTAAGGGGCTGACCTATCAGAAAGTGACCCGGCGTCAACGCTTCCAAATAATTTGGATCCGAACTGAGCGGGCACAACGGACGCGAGTTCAGTGTCATTTCAATTTTACAGAACAGCGTCGCAAGCTCTTCAAAGCGTAGAGAGGTCTCACCGATGATCCTCGTCAGGTGCGACTTAGCCGATTTAACCGCAGCCTCAAAAATTCCTCCCCAATGAGGACATCCCGGCGGACTGAAAACCCATTCAATCCCTCGTCGGGAGCAAGCCGTACCGATGGCGTCCTGGTTACCGTTCAGGAATTGAGTGACCTCCTGCAGATATCGCCTGGCTCCGACAAAATTTGTGCCGTTGTCCGAACGGATTAATGTCGGGAGGCCCCTTCGTGAGACGAACCGATCTAGACATGCGATAAATGCCTCTGTAGTGAGGTCACTGACCACCTTCAAGTGGACTGCCTTCGTGGCCAAGCACACGAAGACGCACAGGTATGCCTTCACTAATCTGGCGTTCCGTAGCTGTGAAGACTTGACCATGAATGGTCCCGCGAAATCCGTTCCGACACCCGCAAAGGGCCGGATTTCGTTAACCCTATCCGAGGGCAAATCGCCCATCTGGGGCTGCATCGTAGCCGCCTGGGCCCGATAACAAGGCAGGCACCGAAATACGACGCTACGCACTAAGCGTCTTCCCGATAGAATCCAGAACTCGCGCTGGAGAAACGCCATCAAGGCGTGGCATCCGACATGCCCGTTCCGAATGTGTCGATCCTGTATCAACAAATCAAATCAAATCAAATCAAAAATCATTTATTTCCATAGGATGTTGTTACATCACTTAGATCCGTCATTACATTTTTTTGGGTGAGTTCACTAACACAATGGCGGAATCTGTGGAGAAGAGCTCACCGAAGAAACTCCACAGTCGTCGCATCTTTTGCGTTTCCTGTTTTAAATAAAATATTGTCAAATAACAAAATGAATACTAATTATATATCGAAACAGCCTGTTACTCAAACAATCTATTACCATGGAAATCTGTCCTCTAAGTAATCAGATATCCTATAGTAACATTTTTTATACAATTTCTGTTTTATTATTATTTTAAACTTGTCTAAAGGTAAGTTTTTAATATCAGTGGGGACCTTATTGTAATAGCGTATACAATTTTGCCTTTTTTTGCCTTTAAAAGAATTACTAATTTTATGTAGTCGGCTTACATAAGCAACCAACTTGTCTTTATTTCTAGTATTAAAATTGTGTATATCACTGTACTTCTGAAAATTAGTTATATTTCTTTTTACATACACAAGATTGTCATAGATATATTGAGACACAGTTCGACCAACTTCCCTTTACTAGGGAGTAACAACGGGTGGCGAGCCGCATAAGGCAGGTTCGCATTCCGCAGCCGACCTCCTACCCTCAGCAATCCGTGAGGGTCAATAAACGGGTTGAGCTGAGCCACAGCTCCCTTCAGTTGGACGCGTCCGCGTCTCAGAATGTCCAGTTCGGACTTAAAGTGCACCGTCTGCACGTTCCTTACCAATGCGAACAACGCATGGTTTCGTTCCCGTGGTGTCAGTACCTGTGTCCGCACCCGTTGCGCCTCAGAATTGCGACAATTCCGCGCAAATCGGAAGATCCAGGCGGTCACATTGACCAGCTTGTCGAGCGAGCTGTACCGTTCCAGCAGGCTGAACTCCTCTTCCGGCTCTGGTTGCGTCGTACAGACACCGACTGTCAAGGCGCCCTTCGCCGTGGTAACGCGTGGACTCATTGGCCAATCCGATTCGGCTTTAGTCAACCATTTTGGACCCCACCACAAGGGATGTCCAACTAACTCCGGAGCGTGACACCCACGAGACGCACAGTCGGCTGGGTTCATTTCCCCTGGAACATGTCTCCAGATTAAGGGAACCTCCGAATTCAAAATCTGCGAAACCCGATTCGCCACAAAAATCTCCAGCTTGTGAACTGAAGCCTCAGCCAGCATAAGACGATCTGGCTGTCCGTCCAAGCGTAGACCGTATCTTCTAACGCTATTGACCCACGAAGAACCGTCATCGTGTGGTTTACCAGACGAGTCAGGAGAGCCGCTCCTGAAAGCTCTAATTTGGGAATGGTCAGGCGAGTGCGCAACGGCGCAACCTTGCTCTTGGCCATGACCAACCGCACATCAACCTCCCCCGAGGAGTCGACCGTACGCAGATACACCGTAGCTCCGTAGCCCTTCTCCGAGGCATCGCAAAACCCATGCAGGGTGGCGGTGTATCGTTTGGTGGGGGCCAACCTCCGTGGCAGTGAAATCCGATTGATGCCAGGGAGGGTTGAAAAGAACGAGTCCCACTCTGAGCTCAATGACCCGCCGATCGGGTCGTCCCATTTCAGCTCAGCAGACCACAATTGCTGCATAAAACACTTGAGCTGAAATGTTACCGGGGTGATCCACCCGTTTGGATCAAATGTCCTAGCCACCGTTGAAAGGACTTTCCGTTTAGTCCAGACCTTCGGGGAGTCCAACTCGACCCGATACGAAAACATGTCTGACACCGGCTGGTACTGGACGCCTAATACCGACAACATATTTGGATTTTCCAAATTTTCAAAAATGTGGGGATCCTGCTGGTAGTCATCCGGAAGACCAGACAGTAACTCTGGAGAGTTCGACATCCATTTCCGGAGCTCGTGACCTCCACCCCGTAAGAGCTCAACTACCTTGTCCCGTCGAGCGAGCGCCTCCTCTATGGAATCTGCACCGGTACAGATATCGTCCACGTAGAGATCCTGCTCCAGGATCGCTGCTCCTCTAGGGAAATTTAACCGTTCTCGATCCGCTAACTCCCGCAGAGTGCGAATCGCCAAATAAGGACTAGACCGTAGCCCGTACGTGTTGGTGTTCAGCTCGTACACCTTGATGGGCTGATCTGGGCTCTCTCGCCACAGTATCAGCTGATACCGTCTATCGTCAGGGTGAATGACCGTCTGTCTAAACATCATCCGGATGTCAGCTACAAACACAACATTGTGTCGACGGAACCGTGTGATAACATCCGCGATGTCATGGTTCAACTACGGCCCTGAATGCAAACACTGGTTCAGGTTCATGCCGTTAGATGTTGATGCCGATCCATCGAACACTACCCATATTTTGCCCTCCGGGGTCCTCAAGACCGCGTGATGAGGCAGGAAGCAGTGGTCTTCACGCTTCCAGTCGATACCCAAAACCGACATGTGGCCGAGCGACTCGTATTCCCGCATGAAGTCGACGTACTTCTGCCGGAAAATCCCGTCACGCTTCATGCGTCGTTCCATCGACAGAAGCCGCGTCTCGGCTGCATGGTGTGTACTGCCCAGCGGTGGGCGATCACTCCGGAATGGAAGACGTGTGAGAAATTGACCTGACCGAAGGCCACCAGTGTTGTTCCGATAAAACTGTTCACACTCTTCTTCAACCGGGTCCAACCGGCGGAACGTGGGTGGTTCCTCCACCTCCCAAAACTTCTGTATCACCTCCGAGAGTACAGAACCGAATAAGGGACTACGAGTCGCTAGGCGTGGGGCAGCCGGCATGACCCGACCCATTACCGCATGGCCTAGTCTGGTGTTGACCGAAACCAGACCAGACGCCTGCAACACGTGGACACCTGGCACTAACAGGTATCCCAAGGCATCGACACCCAATAAAATGTCTACTGGGTCCGGAATATCGAACTCCGGGTCAGCCAGTGACAACCCAGCGACCAACTGTCGCACCGAGGGCGACAACCGTACGTGAGGGAGTGAGCCCATCACATTAGGCATGACTAATGCCGTGACCGTCAGATTCACCGATGAATCCACCCGTGACGAGAGAGCAATCCGACATTCTCCCTTAACGGAACCGACTTCCGTGTTCCCAATTCCCCGAATGGAATGTGGATACTCCCTTACCGAAATGCCCAACCGTCTTACAAGGTTGCACGAGACTAAGCACCCCTGGGCCCCCGAGTCCAATAGTGCTCGTGCCACACATGATTTGCCGTCCGAACTCCACGCTATCACAGAGGCGGTGGGTAGCATGACCGTCTGTGCAGTGGCGGCACCCTGTAAGTGGGCGGCGTGTCCCTAGCGGGAACCTCCTCGGGATCCGAACCCGCTCAGACCTCCGTCGGCCTTGGAGTAACTCGGCTGCTGATATGCAACCGGCATATCAGACCGTATGTACATCAAGGGGTCCCAACCCGCATAATAGGCCCTCGCTGTCCCGGTATCCGATCATACCGGACGGTGTACGGTGTGCCCGGTGGCCACCGTGGATGGATGGGGGAGAGCGGATCCAACCTGGGGCGCTCTAGGAATGGGGGCGACATCCGACTGTTCGCCTCCCTGTTTGCCTCCCAGAGCGACGGGCAGGGTGGCGCAGAAGGTGGTGGGCTCCCAGCCTTCGCGCCACTCATAAGTGCCATCTGATACCCGCCCGTAACACGCGCCTTAAAGTCGGCGCAACTGGTCACTTCATGACCGGTACTGTCACAGTGCACACAGCCGTCACCCGACGGCGCGGCATTCAAAACGCCAAATTGTTTCGACCGCCCACCCCCCCGTGGGGGCGGGGGGCGCGGCCCCTCCCGCATCCGCGCGGGTTGGCGCTGCACACTGGCCTCCGTGTCCAGTGTGTCACATCGCCTGCATTCACCCTCCAAAAAATCCGTCAATTGGACGAGCGTGGGCAGTTCCGTGCTACTGCCCCCATGCAGCTGTTCAAACCGACTTTGAACAGCTGCAGGCAACCGTGACAAAACCATATACAAAACAATGTATGACCATTGGTCTACCGGAAGACCGAGGTTCTGAAGGGCCTTAGTGGCCACCAGCACAGGGTTGAGCACCTGTACTCGGATGTCAACATCCCGGGTTACTTTAGGGATGCTAAACAGCTTCCCCAGCTGCGCATCAACCAACCGCCGTTTGTGTTGATAGCGGTCAAACAATACGGACCTGGCTATCTCATAATTGCCCGCCGTGACCGTTAGGTGACCGACCAACTCCTTCGGTTCTCCCCGCAGAGCCATCAATAGTTGGGCCAACTTGTAGGCGTTGTCCAGGTCGTCCCGACCGTGGACCAAACTATCAAATAAATACTCACTCATCAATTGCCCCACTGAAGGCCGCAATCTCCAGGTGTGGCAGCCGTCCAACAACACCCTTCGGGAGTGGGTCTCCGTTACCCTCCCCGCGGTCATTCCTTCGCGACCGCTTAATTTTCTCCGCGCGACGCTCGATGTCGCCCAAGCATTCCATCGCTTGGTCAGCATCCGCGCAGAGCTGTTTCACTGCAGCCACCGAGGCTTCATCAGTAAGCCCGAGAGCTTCAGCCTCCGCAGCCAGCAGACACACCTTCCCGACGCGTGTCATTGCGTCCTCCACACGCTTGAGCAGGACATCGTCCATGTCAGGTCGCTCCACATACTTATGAGTATGGGCGAGCTATCTCATTTCCTCCCGGACACCATGCCGCAGCACCGTTAAGGGCGAAGGTGCCATGTTGACCGATTAAATAGATTCTGGTCTTATACTTCACTACCGAACTGAGTATAGCCAGAGACCAGCACTTGCCCGTCAGCGCTGGGCACAGAAATTAAAACTAAGTTGTCAAAACTAAGGCAACCACTAAACAATTAAATCCTAAAAAATATTTAATATGGTCGCCCTGTGGACATACACCTTATAACTATACACTCTAAATCAATTAGAGAATGCCACCATAAAGCACAATTAAAAATAACACACAAAAATTTATTATAAGAAAAGGCTATTTTTAATATAATGAAGGTAGCTGTGAACCTTCTAGAAGTGGCCCCTCCGATATGACCCACACTTCTACTGAGGTCAGCAAAATCAGCTTAATACCCCTTAAATAGCCTGACCCTGCTCTGTAATCCGAAATAACTCTGCATAGCTATGGAACCCGACTGCAATACTATAGTCCGACCGAATGACTGTTTCTTATGCACACCGAGTAGTTTCCGACTACAAATTTATAATAATTGTTAACTAAATCGTCAATTATACGTTCACTAACCGAAAATGAACCTAAATTGTGGTATACCGACCACACGACTCACTCACAAAATAGTTGCCGACCAATCTGAGGTATCCACCCTCTCCCAGCTACAATGTGGCAAAAAAACAACCCTACAACCGTCCGTGAATCGATTTCCCACTAGGAAACCACGCCTCTGCTACCAAAATATTTAAAATTCCACGCCTCAACCGAACGGGCGCGGAATCTTGGTAGGGTTGTTTTTCACTAGGAGTACTGACCTTTGACGCTGTGGACCGGAATTCGAAAGCTCAATTCGAGGCAGGAATACGGGATGAGGAGCACAAGGGTGGGGGGAGAGGAGTCGAATCTCACTCTCGTCGTAGCCCGATGCTGTCGCCGTCGTGTTGCTTGTCGACACAAAGAGTTGCTGTCCGAATGCGACGAATTGATCCCCGAATCACGTTAACCTTTCACAACACGAAGCACTCACTCCGATGACGTGAATCTACTTATTTCCCGACGATTGTTCCGTGCTTATTATAATTAACATTCCGACCAGGCCCGACACCTGTGTTAGACAATTATTACAAATAAAATACAGCCAAGGCCCGAATGCCATGTGCCGACATTTTCTCACGTGCAAAAAAGTAACCTCTAACTCGTCATTTCGTTTCTAAGCAAGTGACAGCTGCTAGTGATGTCCCGATCACTCGCGGTCGATCCGCGCAACGAAAAACCGGTGCGTTCCGAAGCATAAATATTAAACACATTACATTTGTCAAATATTACCATAAACTTACAAGTTATTATCAAAAAGGTATTCTGATATGGAGTAATATATTTTGTTGATTAGAAGCAATTTAAAAGGGAATTACGTAAGCTTCTACGTAATTCCCTTTTAAATTGCAATATATTGTTGAAATTACGTTTATTATCAGGTAATCTATTAAATATTTTTGGTGCCATACCAAAAATACTGTTTTTAAATAATGCTGTATGGTGTTGGGGCATACTAATTTTGTTAAGGTGTCTTTTGCTATTAATTTTAGTGTATAGATGCATGTTCGTCTTGACAAACATAGCTACCTTAAGAATATACAGGGATGGCACTGTCAGAATATTGAGCCTCTTAAAATGTTGTTTAGCGCTATCTCTACGGCAAAGACCACATACGGCCCTGACACATTTTTTTTGTGCAATTAATACAGATTCTTTACCTACTGAGTTACCCCAAAAAATTATTCCAAATCTTAGTGTAGAGTCCACATAGCCATTATATGCCATCAGTACAGCTTCTTCACATACAGTTTTTGATAGTTTGTATAGGGCATATGCAAATGTATGCAATTTTTTACAAACTTTATCCATCTGTGTTTTCCATTTGAGATTTCGGTCAATGTAAATTCCCAGAAACTTTGTTACCTCCGTTTGTTCAACACTTTGTCCTGAGTAAGTTATGTCCAGATTCTTAATTGTATTATTATTATTATTTTGAAAATTTATTATTTTGGTTTTACCAATGTTAACTACAAGATTATTTTGCTCAAGCCAGTAAATAATTTTATGTAGAGAAATATTAATTTCATCTTCAAATTTATTTGGATCGTCACACGGTATAATAACCGTGCTGTCGTCTGCAAATAGCACCATAGGATGCTCTACAACATTGGGTAGATCATTGATGTAAGCTAAGAAGAGCAATGGGCCCATCACACTGCCTTGTGGTACTCCTTGCTCTATGTCTCTAGGTTTTGATGTGTAGGTTTGTTCCATTTTTGACATCGTACATATCTTATTTATCTGTGTCATTTGCTGTCTTTTATTTAGGTATGATTTTATAAGTTCTATCGCGTTCCCCCTTATTCCATAATTCTGTAATTTACTTATAAGGATGTCATGTCTTACAAAATCAAAGGCCTTGCTCATGTCCATGAATATCGTCACTACTGGATTTCTTTTGTCTATGTTAGTAAAAATCTTTATAAGAAAATCATAGATAGCCATGTTTATGGTCTTATTTTTTCTGAACCCTTTTTGTTCCGGCGCAAATAGATTCTGTTTTTCAAAGTAACCGTATATATTTCTATAGATCACCTTTTCAAATATTTTTGCAAGAATGGGGATTAATGCTATAGGCCGATAGAAATTCATATTGTATTTGTCTTCCTTTTTAAATAATGGCTTGACAACTGCAATTTTCAGTTCATTTGGGAACTTCCCGTGTTCCATACATTTATTTATTATATGACACAGGACTGGGCAGATTATGAGAACAACATATTTTAAAACCTTAGTTGTTATTTCATCATAACCAGCGCTGTTCGTATTCTTTAATGATTTAATGATTTGGAAAATGTCAAAGGATGTCACTGGGTTTAAAAATATTGAACTACAGGAATTGATTGAGTATAAATTATTATTGTTATTAGGAGATGTCAAGATAGATTCATTATTATTATTAGATGTCAAGTGAGGTTCACTTTTATTATTATTACATGATAAAATTGCATTATAGTTATTCGTCCTCTTGTCAATTGATTTATTATTATTCGATATGTCAATAAAAAAGTTATTAAATGCTTCTGCTATTTCCATTGGATTAGTGATATTTTTACCATCTTTAGTGATTTTTTCAATATATTCCTTTGGCAAGTTTGTTGCTATGTAACCTCCACATCTTGTGTTCAATATCCAACTGCGTAATATTTACAGCGGCATTTTGTTAAACATCCACTTTTAAATTTGAAATACTCAGTACTTAGCTTACATATCTGTTATAATTATGTATTTTACTTACTGGGCATGTTTAGACAATGCTGACATTCCGTAGATTTCCATAGACTACGCTTTAGAACAATGTCAAACAAAATAAACGTTTCCTGTGAAATTCACTCAGTGGTCTGTTGACCATTCAAGCACTGAGGTAGCGATGAGTTAAAATTGGTAAGTAATTAAATAAGCGTGATTTAGCAAAAATGCAAAAAGCTAACTTAAAGTCACTCTTTGACTTTTATTTAATTGTCCTATGCAGTTTGTCCTCAGTACACATGAAGCATTTTCACCTGTGTCCATGTATGGGGGAAAAAATTGAACTATGGCTACGCAAGAGTTATCAAAAGTTGCGTTTTGAAACAGAGATTATGATTATTATTAAATTTAATTAAATATCTGTCATCTTAAGGCATCTACCGGTCCTTGAAATTTTTCAAATTTGCAATTTTTAGGGGTTCCTACCATAAACTATAATACATACAAGATTTTCAGCTGCGGCTCCGCAAGTTTGATCACATAGATTACGATTATCATTAAATTTAATTAATATCTGATATTTTGAGTAGAAGTTTTTCAAATATGCCATTTTAGGGGTTCCTAACAAAAACTATAAATTATATGAAAATAACGTTTAAATGGTTTTTATTAAATGTTAGGGTCAAAATCAATGATAGTTGAAACAAATAATCAATGAATACTTTAAAGACGGAACTGGTGTTTGTGCCAAAAATCAGGCATTTCCGCGCGAGATTATAATCTGGTCCTAATGAAACCATCCCGAGCTGTAGCATCGGTGACGCTTTGAGAAACTTCCATCACGAATTTAACACATATTTCCACCGACGAGGAAAATCAACAATATCGAGGCTCTGTTCTTTTCTAAGTTCATCGTTGGAGACGTGTCGCAGAATTGGTGAAGCAGATATCTCACACTCTTGCCAAAATATCATATCAATGTTATCTCGCGCAAAGAAGTTAAGCTTTGGTACATTAAATACCCTGCGAGACTGCTCTTTTATGCTTCTTTGAACTTCAATATTATGCGAGATGTAATCTCTCGAATATGGTCTCTATCATAACATGGCAATAAGTAAGTTTTCTGAGTTCGCCAAAAATCGTTTCTTTCGATCACTGAATCTACAATAGATCTCTGAATATGTGGTAAAAATCGAGAGTAGGTACATAACCATTTGAAAAATTTGAAGGCTAACTTATTCCATACGGACTGCCCCGATTTGGTTGCACAGTGAGATAACTTCGAGATACGATGCAGTTTTGAAGGATTTGCTGGAGTGCATCATCAACGTAGAGATGTCCTCGTCTCAGTGGGTGCAAGCCACGCTGCCCATCAGGTACGGGGGTTTAGGTGTTCGACGCTTGCAGGACATCGAGCTCCCTGGCTTTCTGGCTTCTTCGCATGGTGTTGTGGACCTCGTTACTCACATCTTGGGTATACATGGTGACGGGTTCCGCATTCCTTTTGCGGGGGAGGCGGAGGGCTTATGGCGTGCCCGGTGTCCTGGAAGCGACCTGCCAGAAAGGCTGTACAGTCAGCGCTCCTGGGATGAGGTCGTGTGCGAAGTCATTCGTGATGATCTCCTCGCTCATAGTTCGGGGCCGGAATTGGCGCGCCTGCGTGCCGTTTGTCAGTCCGACTCGGGGTTGTGGCTGCACGCAATGCCTTCTCCCCAGCTGGGATCTTTCCTGGACGACGACACTTTGCGCGTGGCAGTCGCTTTGCGTTTGGGCTGCACTATCTGCCAGCCGCATCGATGCGTTTGTGGGGCATGGGTCAATGAGTTAGGTCGCCATGGCCTACATTGTACCAGGAGCGCTGGCAGGTTTTCGCGGTACCACGCAATAAACGACATCGTTCGTAGGGCTTTGGTATCGGCCAACGTTCCTAGTGTGTTGGAGCCGCCAGGTTTGTCGTCAACAAATTATTAAATCGGCCACATGATGACAGGGATGGGATATAATGTAATACCTACATATTATATCCCACAGTTAAAAGTGAGCTTAATACAATAGGAATATCCGGTACATAAGTGAAAAAAATGCAAACAGAGAACGTAAACACTACAAATAATTCACCAAGTAAAAAACTTAAAAAAAAACAAGCCCTATTTCTTCCGCCCCGGTCGAAAACAAGGCTACGAAATCTGTTTGGTTGACAGTCAAGTCCACTCGTGTAACACGACAGTATAAACAAATATGTACAGTACTTATAGACAGAATTCATCTAAGACAATGACCTTGACTACCACTGATAAGTCACAGCAAAGCAATAATAAGCAATTTCGATTACCTGGATGATATCATAATTTCATTTTTTTTGCATTCATGTCCGGTGCCATATTTCGTTATTCGTGCAGCAATAATCAGAGTCCAGGTCGTCGGCAGAAGTTAAAAGAGATGAAGAAAACGGAATGATAGCAAAAAAGATACGAGCGCCGAAATCCACAACAAAAAAGGTAGCCAATTAGCAATATGATATTGACAGGAGAAGAACGAAGCTGCAAAAGCGCTACCTGTAATTAGCTTTCACCGTCCAACTCCATTAAATGATAAAAAAAAAATGCCGAACCCTCAAGATATTATTTTAATTATTTTTACGGTAATCTACAACTTATGCCGCAACTTTCGAGGGGTCTTGTGTAGCGAAAATAGAAAAATCATAATTTCGAGTCACTCGACTCTCCCGACTTTTCACTCCAATGTGTCCAGCCGTCCAGCACTAACTGAGCGCATTCGGGGCAACTGCCCTCAATAGGTTTTACAAGAAACCAAGCTGAGGCGTCTACTCTAGTGTATAGTCAAAACCGTTAGTTGATAAACTAACGCGTTAGTTGATAAACTAACGCGTTAGTTGATCAACTATCGACAGATATTAAACCAGGCCGACAGGGTTTAGAATTTACGTTTCTTTTATTCTTACATGTCAACCTTACATGAAGACTTCAGGGGCTTCGCTGCGCTCGCCCCCTCTAGTCTTCAACTAAGCTACCGCAGTGTTTGGCCTGGTATTTCGTTTGCAATTCAAGATTAAACCAGTTTACCATTTAATGGTTTTAACCGTTACTTTATCAACTAACGCGTCATATAGTAAGCAGTACGCTACAGTTTACTATATGTTGATACTTGATCAACTAACGAGAAAAAAAGTGTTAGTTTATCATCTAACAGTTTTCACAATCTTACGGTGACATATACATTACTCAAAGAATTCTCCTTTGTTAGCTTACCATTTGATCAATGATGTCAAAAGTAATTACCTAAAGATAGAAAACAGGATACGGAATGTAGATATTTGAATGTAAATAAAATTATTTTAAAGCAAAAGTTAAAATAAAGGAGCAGATAAACCCAGATAGTTTTATTTATTTAAGTAGATACTTATATCCTTACAGACCATAATATTATTTATTTCGTAAAATTTCTTATATTTTTGGAGTAACTTCATTATCTGAATGTCAACTTGGTACCCTTCCGTGCTCTACCCACTACGCACCACACTTAACACCCATCTCCGCGCCTACTTATCCATTCAAATCAGTTTGCCACTGTCGATTCATGGAAGCACAAGTGTTTCTTCCACGTTTCTTCTCAATTTGTTCGCGTTACTTGTTTTGTCAAGTTCTTGTATTTTATCATTATTCACATGCTCACAGCAAAATGAAATTAAAATAGCCTGGAATTGCAGGTTGAACAATTAAAAAATATATAACTTTAAGTCGAAATATCTCTGAAAGTATACATTTTATGGCAATTTGACCATCTATAATTTGTGTCTGTAATGCCGTGGCGACATATTTATGACTTTTTATCTACACACGTATCATAAACCGCACGTTACGATCAGCATAATGTCTACTTGGTAAAAAATCATTTCTTATCTGAAAAATTACACATTATGACCATAATGTGTAATTTTTCTACACATTATGATATTCAAATTTCGTACGCCGATGCCCGCCTGCGTGCAGCCCCTAGTATTGTCTGTGAAGTTGGTACTGACATTCAAATTTCGAACGTTGACGCCCGAAGTTGGTGCTACAGAACAAGCTAAACAACTGCAGAGCCACAATGCCGGTCAAACATGCGGTTTCTGAACACATCAAAGAGAGCTTATGATATGTGTGTAGATAAACCATTGTATGTAACTGTACATAATTAGGCATTAAAACTCTCGAGTGATACTCTCGAGTATATTAATACTGGGCATTAGCCCTCCATTATGTAGCAGTCACATAAACTACTATTAAGATGGTGTCAATAGTCAATAGTCAATAGTCAATAGTCAAAGTACTTTATTACTGTAGATATTTACATATACTTAGCAAACGTCATTTTTTGCCTCTTCTCTACATTGGACCACTGTGGGAGAAGAAGGGCGTAGAAACTCCCACAGATTTATTTTTAGATCTCTTTTAAAAATAGGTTGTGCTTAACTAATACAAATATGAAAAATTTAATTGTTATGATTAATAAGCAGGAATAAATAATTACAAAATTATTAACAGCAAGGTCTGTGTTGAGCCAGATTAACCCCATACAGTCCTGTCATTTAAGTAATCTTGAACATTGTAATATCCCTTTTTCGACAAAGTCGCTTTAACATGCTTTTTAAATTGCTCAAATGGCAATTTCAAAATCTCCAGAGGTATCTTATTGTAGTAGAGAATGCACTGACCCTTGAAAGAATTGCTAACCTTCGCGAGTCTAAAACGGGGCGCACATAGTCTGTGATTATTTCTTAGGTTAACATTACAGCTGTCGCTAAGTTTGGAAAATGTTGTAAGGTTCTTGCGTACATACATTATATTTTCGAAAATAAATTGACTAGCTACTGTTAGTATGTCAATTTCTTTAAAAAGCTCTCTTAAGGAGTCTGTTCGTTTTAAATTATAAATTGCTCGAATAGCTCTTTTCTGTAAAATAAAAATAGTTTGAATATCCGCTGCTTTCCCCCACAACAAGATACCATAGGACATCACACTATGAAAGTAACTAAAATATACTAGCCTAGATGTAGCCACATCCGTGCTTTGTCTGATGTTCCCAACAGCGTAAGCCGCAGAACTTAATTTACCAGCCAATTTATCTATGTGGGGTCCCCACTGCAATTTACTATCAATGGTTATTCCAAGAAACATCGTATCATTTACCAATTCTAACGTGCTGTTGTCTAACACCAAACTGGTCTCAACTTGCCTGACATTTGGAAGTGAGAATTTGATACACTTGGTTTTACCAGCGTTTAACAATAAATTATTAACTGTGAACCAATTCAAGGTTAAAGACAATACACCATTAACATCATCAAAATCTCCTTTTTGTCTTTCAATTTTGAAGACCATTGAAGTATCATCAGCAAACAACACTATGTCAGTTAATTTCTCCACCATGAAAGGCAGATCATTAATATATACCAGGAATAAGAAAGGGCCTAATATGGAACCTTGTGGAACGCCAATTTTAACACCCGATCCATCAGATTTTACGCCGTTAACTTCTGCCTTTTGAATTCTATTGCTTAGATATGATCTTAGTAGATCCAACGCTTTATTTCTAACTCCGTAATGATTTAATTTAATTAATAGCGTATTATGATCAACACAATCAAACGCCTTCGACAGGTCGCAAAAAACTCCGATAGCATCCTGTGCGGCCTCCCATGCAGAATAAATATGAGATACAAGGGAAATACCTGCATCCGTAGTCGATTTACCCCTAGTGAAACCATATTGTTTAGCGTGGAGTTGTTTTGTACGGTTGAAGTGTGAGAGCATTTGATTGAGTATAATCTTTTCAAATATTTTACTTAGTGTTGGAAGAACAGATATTGGTCTGAAATTTGAAGGATCGCCCTTATCTCCCGATTTGAACAGCGGTATAAGTTTACTGTGTTTCATGAGGTCTGGAAAATCCCCATCGTCAACACATTTATTGAATATATAAGCTAAGTGTGGGGCTATAACTAGAATTACTGAACCAATGACTTTGACTGATATACCCCACAGGTCTTCCGTATTTTTTAAGTTAAGTAATTTAAACGTTTTGACAATGTCCTGGGGATATACATGATGAAATTTTAAATATACATTACTGACGCTAGTGTTATTTTTTAATAAAGTCTCTGCTTCAAATGGAGATGAATTTAGACTGTCCGTTGTGAGTACGGGTACATTGGTGAAGAATGTTTCAAAAGCTCGAGCAACATCAGCGTTGGATTTAACAACATCATCACCTATCTTTAGGCAGAAATCACTGTCCCTTGGTATAACTTTGCCAGTTTCGCGGTTTATTATTTGCCAAACTGTTTTCATTCTATTATTTGAATTTTTAATTTTTCTATTAATGTGTAAAGTTTTTGCAGTTCTACAAACCAACTTGAAAGTTTTGGAATATTTTTTAACATAGTCATGAAATTTTCGATCAAAGTTATAGGTTTTTTGATCATAAAGGTCATACAAGATAACTCTACTTTTACGAATTCCAAACGTTGCCCAGTCATTAAATTTAGATTTACCGTTGTAGTCACTGACTTTCTTTAATTTGAAAACTTTATTGAATTCTGTCTGAATAATGTTGAAGAAGTCTGAGTAGATTTTGTTTGGGTTCTGTTCATTAAAATCCGGTACTGGCAAATTTATATCTAAGTTTTTCGTATATGTCTCTAGTCTATGGGATGTAATAGGCCTATAAAATGTTGGACCAGTCTTATCCTTAATACTAATTGGGAATGAAACTGTTTGACCACTGTGATCGGAGGGTAAGCAGTTAATTACACTTTTAGTTGTGAATGCACAGTCACAAAAAACGTTATCTAAGCAAGTTTGGCTTGTAAGTGTAATTCTAGTCGGCTCTAGAAATACATGACATAAATTAAATGATTTGAACAGAGTTATTAATCGTCGCTTCAGTGTTGTATCTACAAGCAGATCTACATTAAGATCGCCACAAATAATTAACTTTTTTCTGTTATTACAAAGTTTAATGAGGGCTTCCTCCATAATTTTCTCAAATATTTCGAAATTGCCATGGCCTTTTTCATCCCTCGGTGGCCTGTAGACACAAACAATAATATGGCTATCTAACTCAACACAGGATACCTCTATTTGTCTTTCAACAGTAAGTGCAAGAATATCTTTCCGTTGTTTCACCTTAATATTATTCTTCACTAAGATTAAAGAACCACCTCTATCAGCAGTCTTTCTATTGTAACAACTGACAATTTTGTAACTATTTATGTTAAAAGACATCATATTTTCCTTCAACCAGTGTTCAGTAACACAAATAATATCAATGTCAGAATTTTTTAGAAATAATTATAATACAAGTTCTTTGCCAGGTAGCCCCTGGATGTTTTGATGGGCAATATTTAACTGGGGCTTACATTTTGACATATTTAGTGGCTCTTGTATGCTAGAGATTTCCTCTATTGTCTTATGAACTAATTTAAATTACTTGGAACAGATTCCAATGTTGCATGCAAAGTATAATTAACAGGTGAATTCCCAATAGGGGTGCATGTCATATTACTCTTAAAATAAGCTGATGTCAAGTTGAACTTAGTTAAACCAACTATAGCTGCGTCGCATATATTATAAGCTAACAATGTAGCTACTAATTTTCTATATTTATTAGACAGGTACAATGTATCCCGTGTCAGAGTAAAGTTATGAATAAAATTATTCATGTCGAAATATAAAATAGCATCGCTGTGATGACATGTTAAATTAAATAAATGAATATTCATTCTATGCACAGATTTGTTCTGTAGTTCTGTCAAATTACAGGCATATGGAAAATTGCATAGTATAAACATGCATTTCATCCTACTATGTAAGTCTAGAAGTGTTTCAACACTTTTATTCAAATCATTCCGACTAATGTTTGAATGATTTCCTACCATAATTACAATAGTGCTGTACTCATCATAGATACCGCGACTAATCATCTTCACTAGATCTACAAATGAACAATTTGGACAGCAAATGTTCGTTACTTTTTGGTTAAGCCGGTTATGTAATAGAGTCCCAAATCCTGCACCTACTTTGTCGGAGAACAACAGAGTTTTTCTCTGAGCACATATTTTGGTAGCTGGCGGTACACGAGTGGAGGTGAGTGGCGGGACACACGTGTTGGAGTGCGGTTTGATGCACGTGGCGGCGGTTGGCGCGGCATTCGCGGCAGCGAGCGTCGCAACGTGCGCAACGGCGAACGGCGCGGCCCTCGGGGCAGCTTGCGGCATGACACACGCCTCAGCAGGGACAGCGAGCGGCGCGGTGCTCGCGCTGTTGAGCTGCGAGGTGTCTCCTCGTCGACGACGGCGACGCTGTTTTTTGGTTGGGGCAGCGGTGGACGCTGCAACACTCTCGTTGAGGGGGGTCGAGACCAAAGTTAGTGATGTGGGCTCGTCCTCCTTGCTGGTCTCATTCTCCTCATTCTCAATTAGAACCCCCACCAATTCCGCATTCTGGCGTTGTAGCTGTACTAACTCAGACGTCGCGGCTCTGAGTTCTGCTAACTCACTTTGCTCTTTGGCATAACATTGTAGTGTATTTGCTAGCAGGTCATGTAGATGCTGGATTTCTACTCGGGCATGTTGAAGGTCCGACTGTAAACCTACATTTTTTCCCCGGAGCTCTTGCATTAAGGAGATTCTTAATATTCTGTTTGATTGCCGTTTCAAGGCTAATTTCAGTACTTTTATATTACCTCTAGTTTTTTTCATGAATTTATTTAATTTACAATATTTTTTAATTTTTCTGCTGCTTGTCTGCATGGCTTGAACAATAGTGCTTAGGTTGGCTACTTCTAGTTCTTGTTGGATAGAGGTAATGTGGCGAGATTCATTGTAGTCTTTTTCTATGCACATATCAGTCAACTTCAAGTTTGCCTCATTGAGTTGGTATTGGAGGAATTTACTGCGATCACAAGCAGAAGCAAGGTCAGTGCGCAGGGTGTCAAAAGATTCCACAAGTTTTTCCAATCTTTGAATCTCATTTTGCGACTCCTCGTGTGTTTCTCGCAAAGTAGACACACTATCTCTAAGCTGTGAGTTCTTGGCTCTCAAGCTTTTTATCTCAAAGTCATTTTCATTGCGCTCTTCCAATAGCCTTTGGTTTAACTCCTCTGCGTCAGTTAGTTGTTGCTGTAGTGCGTGCATTCTCCGCGTAGTAATGTTGGATGCCATGCCTGGAAATAAAATAAAAAAGAATGGGTGCTCCGAACAAAATTAAAATAAAACAGAAGGAATAAAGACTTGCAGTTAGTAGCTGTAGTACTGATATGATAGTTCCTATTTCCCTATATAGCTATTCTACGTCAAAGTCAACAAGTTTCAATTAAACTATCACAAGTCAATATGGGTTAACAGTATAAATGTCCTGAACTAATGAAAGTTATACTTATTATCTAACAATTTTAGTCGTTTTGCAAGTGTTGTGATGATCAGCTGTGAAGTGAGTACCTAATATGTTTCTAGAATCACCTACAAGCTTACATTATATTCGCACTAATTGCCAAGGTCTAACCTACCAGTGCACTTGTGTATATCGTGTAATAATTATGAGTGAACAGCTAGTTTTATCGTCAAAAGTACTTCCACAGATTGTCAAGTGCTAAGAGACAAAACAAAGACGCTGCGGTGTGAGGATGGACGTTTCTCACAATAGTGAGAGTTGAGCAGTATGTAGTGTATAAGTATATAGTTAAGTTCAAGTCATATACTTGTAAAATATGAATAATCAAATATGAAAACAATACTCCCCCGGGGTTTTTCCGTTGGCAGTTTGAAATTTCCTTTGTCTTTCGGTCCGTGATCGATTATTTTATCACAATTACAATTCTGACCACATTTAGCACTGGCACACTTTAGTTGACTAAACAAACACTTAAATTAACACTATATTCACAAATAGACGAATTAAAACAAATTAATTTAGTTAAAAAAAAAAATATGGTGAACGGTAGGTATGCCAATAAGGCTACTTGTTCAAAGACGTGTGTTTTTAGGCACTCAGCATATCATTCCTCTGCTAATATCGTGAAGTATTTTAGTCAAGTTTGTCAAAATTTCGGCATCTCATATAAACCCGAAATTGTATTCAGGCTCGGCTCGCATTAGGACTGAGATGAATAATTTATATGACAAAATATTTAGGCGGTAAATGTAAATGGCGCGAAGATTTGGATAAGTTTCTGCCAGGGTGGGCGGACGTGGTCTGGGATATGGAAATGGAGTTGCAACATAAGGGAGGCTTTTGGGAATGGAGGGAAACTAATCGGGTGAGAAAAAATGTGACCATGTGGGTAGTGGTTGGTTTATCTACCTCACAAGCGAGAAGTCCTGGGTTCGAATGCCAGGGAAGAAGAAAAAATACTCGTATAGCACACAGTACACGTAATCGAAGTAGAACTTGTGCCCAGAATATTTCAAAGGAAATGAAGGTATTCAAAAAGTCTATCTCTGCTAATCCGCAAACCTGTTGTGGCCCAATCACTGAACTTAAATCTAGTATTAATTTCTTTCGTATCAATTTTGAATATAAACTCAATTTCTTCGCTTTCCAAAGAAAAAAAGTCTTGATATAAATTATTCGGATCGTTAAAATCGTGAACAGGCATTTTATCAAGTGAACATTTTGGTACTTTGGCAACCGTTTAGTGGTGATGGGTCTACAAGGGTCGTACAAATAATAATTTTTCAAGCTATGCTTCTGCGGCTGAACGACACAATATTACATCTCTGCAGTGCAAACGTGTTATTATCGATCTTGTTTTTCTTTTTAAAATTCTGAATAACTTATTGACTCCTAATCACTTTGGGGTAAATTAAGCTTTGAAATTCCTCGTAAGGGATCACGCAAGAAAGAGCTTTTCTTTTTACCATATAACAACACTTTGTATGGACAGTATCGTTTTATTAGGCGCACATGTAAACTTTATAATGACAAGTTAAGTGATACAGATATTTTCTGTAGTTCGTTAAACTCATTTAAAAATAATATTCTTGAATCACTGGGTTGAGATGATCCTCTGGCTCATTTGTAAAGATACTTATATTTATAATTAGAATCTGTTATGTTTTACAAAAGTTAAGGTTTAAATAATAAGATACGACACAAAATATAAATTCAAAATTGTAAGTTCGGAAAACTATAGGTCTATTTAGTTATAAGAACACTCTGTATTGTTTTATTAAAATGTTTTGTGTGACCTTTTGTTTTCGTTAAATAAAAAAAGAAAAAAGAAAAAAGGAATTGATGTATCGTTTCGATAGTTTTGGAGCAAAAGTATAATAGAGTGGACAGAGTTTGTTTACAGAAGCAAGATATTGTATTATTTTGACGTTATCATGTATGAGCGACAGAGACTTGTGACAAAAAAATAAAAATAAAACAAATTACAAAACAAACAAACGTATTTCAACTTTTTGAAATTTTATAAAGTATATTAACGCTAGCGAATGTTCGACTATCCTGCAGAACAGGCTTGTGCGAAGTGTCCCATATAAAAACTAAATAACATTTGAGCGCCCTGACGGCTCTGACAAAAACTGTTTACACTATCTACAGATTTAATTTCTAAATTTTAATGTATGCAGTTGTGTTTCAACCTTTTTTTATCAAAAAACGAAAAATGTGTGGACAAAAACATGTACAAAAATACCTATGAAATTTTTTATACTTGTTTGGAAGCTCTTATAACAAAACTTAAGTAAATATTTTGCAGTTCCGTTAATATTACTTACCACAAACGCATTGAATTGAGGACATCCTTTTTATAATGTCGGTTAGAGGTGTCAGAAATACACACAAAAATACGTCGTATGAGGATTTAGTACAAGGTTATTTAGATAACATGTTACAACATCAGCATTTTATAAGACGGTGCACTTGTTCAGACCAGTCTTTGTTTTAATAAGACTAGTGTGTTGCAAAATGGATCGCATTAACTTTACTGTGAACGGGCAGAAATGTTTTGGTAACTTGATTTTGTGAATTATTAAAAATCTCTGACTCGGGGAAGAAAATTGTTTCAAAGTCGATTTTTATAAAGAGGTTTAACTTGGTGTGGTTTGGCGCTATACAGAATGTAATCGTTGTTGTTGTTGTCTGTATTCTTTACAGTATATTTTGTGTGTATTGCCTCTCGCACATTTTGGTCCTGTGCGATTTGTATTGTAAATATATTTTTACATCTTATAAACCTTTGTAAGAGAAAAGTTTAAGAAGTCAAATTTAATAATGATGATGACAATATATGAGGCATTGCGGTCCGAGGCTCCCAAGCTAGAGGACTCAGGTTTTAATCCCGGCTGGGAGGAAGAAAACAATCTCTCACTCACACACGAAGTATTCCGTAATTACAATCTATTCCGCTGATTTGGAACAACTTTGACCAGACGTTTTTATCATCTAAGTTATTATTTATCGTATGGTAGGCCTTAGAACATCACATATTTTTAATTTTGGTTACAAATTGGGTATCGGACAGATTTACAATATCATCTGGTATTTTATTAAAGAAGCAAATACAGTTCCCCATGAATGAATTGTTTACCGACACAGTCTATATTTTGGGTGCGCTATTTTATTTTTATTTCTAGTATTTATATGAGGCATAGCAGAATTCTTAGGAAATAGCGTTTGTTCTTCCAGACATACAAGATGTGGTCAAATATGTACTGTGAGAATAACGTGAGTATATTAATTTCTTTAAATTATTCTCTCAGGGAATCAATTTATATATGGAACGTATCGCCATTTTCTGTAACACAAATATGCTTTTTATGTTAGCAGCTTGAACCCAGAATAAAATTCCGTAGGACATAATGCTATAAAAATAACACAAGTCTGGCAGTAGCAACGTCAATCAGTTGACGAATCTGTCAGACTGCGTATGCCGCTGCTGAGCCTTGTGGATAACGCAATTAAATGAGGGTCCTATTGTAACCTTGCGTCGATAGTGATCCCCAAGAAAACTGTTTCATTTATATATTCCAAATTTTCGTTATTCCACATTTTGATTTCGATTTCGTTATTCCGAAGTGTTTACACATTTTGATTCCTTGGTATTCAACATTCTTTTTGTCGTAAACCAATCTGGATCTGGGAAAGAACGTCATTTACTTCGTTAATATTTTGATTATGTCTACTATCTTTGAGAATGAGAGCAGTATCATCTGCAAATAACACTATCCTAGACAGGTTCTGTAACATAAAAGGCATGTCATTTATATACACTAAAAATAGGAACGGTCCAAGAATTGAGCCCTGTGATAAAGTAAGTTAAGTAAGTAAGTAAGTTAAAATAATTTAACTGGAGATCCCAGTGGCTTTGTGTTGTTTATTTGAATTCTATTTTCTAGATAGAGACTGATCAAATTTAGGGATCCGTCTCTAACTCTATAATGTTGCAGCTTTATTAGCAGCGTCTCGTGACCGACACGGTCGAAAGCTTTAAATAAGTCACAGAACACCCCAATAGCACCCTGCGACTCCTCCTAAGCCCTGTACAGTTGATGTAGCAGAGCAACTTCAGCGTCGAATGACCCTTAGTAAACCCGAACTCTTGATTATGGAGGTGATGGTTCAGATTAAAATGAGACAACATTTGATTAAGTATTATCCTTTATTTTTTTTTACTGAGTACCGGAGGTATAGACACTGGCCTGAAGTTACCAGGATCCTCTTTAACTGACTTAAATAAAGGTATAATTTTACTATGTTTAATTAAATCTGGAAATACAACCTGAACAACACAAGAGTTGAATAAAAAAGGTAAGGTGCCATAGTTTCCCGAGGTCCCGTTGGCACCCTTCGGGTACGGAACTCTTAAAAGCCCCCTAGTCTTGGATGTTTATATATGGGTGAGTGGGTTATATATATTGGGTGGGTCGCTGCTTCTGGTTCCATCGACACAGGGCATCCTAGTGTGAGGCCAGTAGCAAAATATACCCTGAATATAAATGTTTAAGATGTTAACTTGGTAGAAAACTTGTTTCCCAGTCCGCAACGACGAAGTGACGTCAGATGTGATGCTGCTCGACTACATTCGTGAGACTCTGGAGCTGCGAGGCACTAAGTATATGTGCCGTGAGGGAGGCTGTGGGGCCTGCGTGCTGCTGGCCAGGAGAACTGAGGATGGGGTATTCCAGTCTGTCAACTCGGTAAGAATAGACGAAATACTGCACGCGTTAAGGCTGGGCTCTCCGGCAGCTGAAATAAGACCTTTAGCTTACTTTGAGAGGCATAGGAATTCAAATATTAATAACGAATTAACCAAGTTAAAGACTTAAAAAAACCACTTCAAGTTCAAGCCCTGTTTTTTCCTCCCCGGTCATAATGTGAATGTTGTCTTTATTCACGAAACGACCTCAGCATAACTTTTGCTGAAGGGAACTAAATCAAAAAGTCATCTTTGTATATATATTTTCCGAAATTCACTCATTTAATTTTGATAAAATGTATATGGCACCACCTCTGAAGTATGACTATCAATCAGAAAAACATTCATCAAAATCGATTCATAGTTGACGAAATAATCGGGTAGCAAACGTACAAAAAAAGTCTTATTGAGAACCTCCTCCTTTTTGAAGTCGGTTATAAATGTCTGACAGACAATGTATAGATGACTAAAGGGGCAACGTTACTTTGTATTTTTATAACGATTAAATCAATGACAAGTAAGTGAATACATGATTAACAGATATTTTATTTGAAGTAAATAAAGGCAACGAATATAATGACCACCAAAATATTTTTTTCCTACCCAAAATGGTAAATGATCACCAAAAGTTGCAGAAAATATCAGGGCAAAATACTGCGGTAGCTTAGGTAGGTAGCTTAGCGAAGCCCCCTATTATCCTTCATGTTAGGTGGAACATGTAAGAACAACAAAACTTAATTTAAACATAAACTTAAGCACACAAAACATAAAAAGAAGTTTGGTGATCATTTATCCAAACACAATTTTGGTGGTCGTTTACTAAATCTGGCGGTCTTTTCGATTTTATTGGTAGTAAAATAGGTGCGTTTTGGTGATCGTTTAAACATTAGCCGTAAATAAATCCACATCATCAATAGACTACCCATTATTTTGCGTAGCTTGAGATAATCAAAGGGCTCTTTTGGCCTAATGCGCCGAAAAAAAACTTTAAACTATATTTGCCTCTCATAATTTTATAGGTTTTTGCAAATTGCGAAATAGATTGAGAGAAATTGCAGTTTTTCCTAAATAATTCTAAACGTGGTCCAGGCGGTTCAAGAGGTTTTTGTGTAAACATAAAACATTTGTCTATGTAGGTATATAATCAGTTTTTGGTCATGTCAACAGTGTCTGGTGTCAGTGACCTCTTGCCAAGACTGGGCTATCACCACGATTGAAGACTTGGGCAACAAGCTGAAAGGGTACCATAAAATTCAGCAGACCTTAGCTGACCACAATGGATCACAGTGCGGATATTGTTCGCCGGGTTGGGTGATGAGTATGCAAAGGTACTTATACAGATACCTACAGGTTTTAAAACAAATCCATACAAATTATGAAGTTGTCAGAGTTGTTCTGAGAATAGAACTGACTTGGTTTCCGTTTGTCGGGCTAAATTGTAGATTTTCTATTCTAAATGACATTAGTAGAGTACATGTTGTGGTAAACAAGAAGCCTATACCTACAGTGGGTTAATGTGGGCTGTCGCTTTAACATGTAATTCAGACAGCTAGAAGGATTTTTTCGCTTTTGAAAAATTTACTAATTTGTAGCCATATCACGTAATTTAAATCGCTTTGAAGAAAAGTCACCATAAAAGACTGCAGCGGACAGCTCGCGTCAAATAATTGTGTTTGTGATAAGTACATTTTCCAAAAGCGATTGTAATTCCTTGATTTCATAATAACATGATAAGGATTGATGATGATGAAATGGCATTTAATTGATTAACAAACAAACACGACTAATCCCATATAAAATAAACAAGGGGTTTCTGGAAAAGATATTTCTTGATGTAGCGGGTACCCGTTAGCGTTGCAATTATAGCGGTCATCGACTCCTGTCTACAGCCGTGCGCTCGTGATTGTGTTAGCGATAATACTTATTAAGTGCAACGTTCGAAAATATTGTCGTTTCGCGTATCATGGTTACTAACTGTTATCTTTGGTTATCATATATGATTCGATTCGCAGTAGCAGTCGGGACAATTACCGCTATGGCAGCACTAACGGGTACCCACCCACAAACATAGCCTGACGTCTTTTCTCATATGGGGTGGCAGAATCACAGGTGTGCTCACGTTTTGCTTTCAATACTTCAATGGTCCGCCTCTGCTATGAAGTAATGAAGGTTTTATATAGATGTTTTCATCACCGTTAAAACGTCCGAATAATTCACTTATGATATAGTGCTTATCTCATTGGTACATAGTTAGGAATGGGATTCCAACATCCATCTCTTGCGTGTATAGGCTATTGTGTAATCACTAGACCACGGACATTCTTAATGTTATAAATCTCTTTAAATGTTTTTAACTGAAATCAAAAGAGTAAGATTTGAGGTATTTCAATGCTTATTTGTGCATGTTTGCAGCTTACTAGAAAACCGAGGGTCTGAATTGACTATGCTAGAGATTGAGAAGTCGTTTGCCAGCAACATTTGTCGTTGCACCGGGTACCGATCCATTTTGGAAGCATTTAAAACATTTGCCAAAGACGAATCCATCATTCCCACAAACGCCGATACGGTTGATATAGAAGATCTTGATACATTCTGCAAAATAACTGGAGATCCTTGTAATAAAAATATATGCGAAGATAGCGAATGGTGTTTTGTCATGAAAGAAGGTAAAGAAATTGACAAAACTACAAGGTTAGAAATCAAACTTAAGGATAATAAGCTTTGGTATGTGATTTAAGAAATCAATGATGTATTTAAGATTTTCGATGATAATAAAAACAAGGCTTACATGCTGGTTGCAGGAAATACAGGAAAAGGTAATTTTATTTTACATGTTTTTGATATTCGGCCATGTTTTGGAAACTCAGATTACTAACGCATATTAATGTCTGTCATGTCTGAATTATAGATGAGTCCTCAACTATCACTTGATTACACAACTCAAGTAAACTAACTGGTACTACACGTCACTAATCAAATAGTTTCGAGTGGTTAAGGCCCAAGTCATATATATTTTTGGGACCTACAAAGTTTTCATCATAAATTTGCCAATTAAATAATGTTTTCATTATTTCAGGGGCATTCCCAATAGATGAATACCCAGATGTACTCATTGATATAAGCAGGAAAGTGAAAGGATACACTCTAGACCAAAACCTAATTCTAGGAGCGGGAAATACTTTGACAGAAACTATGGATATTTTCACTAAAGTGGCTGAGAAAGATGGATTTGATAACTTGAAAATTCTTTTTAAACACCTTGATTTGGTTGCACACATAGCAGTACGGAATGTAAGAACGAATATAAGTATTACCTAAATGCGTTCTATGCTATACACCTTTATATATATCATATATCAATTAATCAATAAACTAGCCGTCATTTATTACACTGCTATAAGCCTCCTACTTCACCTCTTTTTTTACGCTGTCTTCCTTTTCCACGCTAACTACTCTGGTCCTGTGCCTCCTTCATCTACTGCCAAGCAGCTATGGCGATGATGTCGTCCAAACAATTTATTTTTTATTTATTATTATTTTAGCCCTGCGCGAGCGTGGTGGAGTATGGTTCAATCTTATTCGCATCAGGGTAAAAGCCTGTGCCCCTCGTTGGGGACATACAAGGACTTAATCTAGAACTAGAGTCAGCGCATGCCGAGATTGAAAAACTTATCTCGCTAAACTCTACATTACATAGAGAGAACAAGGACCACCTAAGAAAAATAAATTTTTACAAATCTGTCGGCCTATGCGATTTACACACGGGAAATACTTCGTCGCCCAAAAAAACATTTTTCTCTCCCCAGTATCGTAAATTACGTACTGATTCAATTAAAATCGGAAATTCAAGTACCTCACAAAGGGACTTGACCAACCACATCATAAAACAATGTGACCTAAACGCAACTCTACCAGGTAAAACTAACGAAACCTTTCTAGAAAGAATACCGGACTCCCGTCGATGCGCAGACTCACAGCCTACAACAAAAGGAGCAGTTCAACAAATGGTCACAGTGTCAACTGCACTCAACGAATGTTTGATTTTGAAACAAATGAAATGCAGCGACCAGACTTGTATAAGTGAGCCAGAGAAGACTACTGAACTCAAAATCACGAACGACGACCGAGAAGAACATCTGTCACAGGAAAAAGAGATAGGCAAAACAGAGGACAAGCAAATGAAACGGATTCACAAAAGTCCAGATAATGAAGAAAGCGTGGACCAAAAAAGCTATGACAACAACAAACAAGAGAGTAAAAGCAACGATAGACCAAATAAAACTAAAATCCTTATACTGGCTGATCAAAATGGAAAAGGCATGAATAAAATACTAAAAAAATTGTTAGGGGATAAATTCTATGTAGAGTCAGTCATAATGCCATATGCTACAATGGATCAGGTGATGAAATCATGTAGAGTTTTATGTAAGGACTATTCAAAGAAAGATTTTGTAATAATAGTCGCAGGATCTAATGACAGTGACCCTATTAAATTACAATCCATGTTGTATTGTAACATGTGTAAAATGGAAAACACAAATGTACTCTTGTGTAATCTAGGATTAGGCATGGGGAAGCATCTGAATGAGCGCAAAGTAAACAGTACATTTAAACACCTGTGTTCCCGCCTTGCGTGCGCGACTTATGTCGACATACATGACGGAGATACCCCCTCTTTGTTGTATTCGTGTAAATCCCTGCATAGAGAAGTGCTTGGAGCTTCGTATAGATCTATTTTTGCTGAGTACAAAAAGTCGAGTAATGCACAACAGAACCTTGTTAATGCGGAGACACAGACGGACATTGCAGGAACTAATAATAATATTAAAATTAACTCCCAGGTTTTCTGGAGAAGCGAAGAGATTCATCCAAAAACGTAGAAATACAGATTTCCAAAAACACTGCAAGCAAAAACAACAATAAATCTGATAGAATAGCCCACATAAATATCCAGAGTTTGAACTATAAAAAAATACCCCAACTAGAAATCTGGCTTAAGTCTCCGGCTGGAAGGGTTGTTTCGGTACTGAGTGTGACTGAGCACCACAGGGTATCTGAGGATCTCTATCTTATTCAAATTTCAGGCTTCAAGTTGGCTGCTAGTTTCAGCCGTAGAAATAGAGACAGTAAGGGAGGAACATGTATTTTCGTCAGATCACATCTTGAACCCGAAGCACTACCAAAGATCGAGGAAATGTCTATTCCTTACTTATTTGAGGTATGTGGAATAAAATTAAACGATACTTACATCATAAGCCTTTATAGACCCAAACCATACAAGAACGATAACTTTATATCAAACCTTGATAATATGCTTAACAATCTATGCAAACGTAATAATGCACGTAAAATTATTATTTGCGGTGACTTTAATGTTAATCTCATGGTACAAGATACAGAAACGAGAGAGCTTTTAAGTCTCTTACAAACTTACAATCTGAAGCATTTTATAAAGGAACCTACTCGAATAACTTATCATAGTTCAACATGTATTGATAATATTATGTCCAATACAACGCTAACACAGGTAAATGTTCTTGAAATTGGCTTATCGGATCATACTCTACAATGTGCGGTTATGGAACGACCACTAAAAAGAAATAAAAGTTCTTACACAATGGTAAGAAATCTCAAGCCGGAAAACCTTGAATACCTAAAAAACCATTTGCTCTTGGTTTCTTGGGAAGGTGTGTACAAAGCTATAGATTGTGATAAAGGGTTCGATATATTTCATAATACCTTGACTAGAGCTTTTGACACCTACTGCCCTGAAATAAAGGTGAAGTGTGATGATGGTGGTAAAAGTAGACTTGGGTGGCTCACACCAGGTATTAAAAAGTCATGCGAAACCAAAAGGGAGATGTTTATTTGTCTGAAGTGCTCAAATTGCTTAATTTTAAAACAGCGGTATAAACTGTATTGCTCTATTCTGGGTCGAGTTATTTCTTTTGCAAAGAGATCCTACAATGAACTGAAGATACTTAATTCACACGACAAAGTAAAGTCAACATGGGACTTAATAAAAACCAATATCAAGGGTAAACGCAGGAAGGATCTCACCAGTTACGTTGGTCTGACTGACGGTACAAACATAGTGGAGGCAGACTGCGAAGCTCCTGATGTATTTAACAACTTTTTCACAAGTGTCGTAGGCAGTATAGCTAACATTCCTGAAACTCAAATAGACCTACCACATCTAAGCCCCGATACGATGTTTGTCAGACCGATAAGTCTAGAAGAGTTACATAAAGTAGTTAAATCCTTAAAAAACAAAAAATCATGTGGATATGACAGTATTCCCTCAGGTGTCTTAAAGCACATATTGCAAGCTATCGCTGTGCCACTGCTGTTTTTACTAAATAGATCATTTACGGAGGGAATCTTCCCACAAAAACTAAAAAAGGCCCACGTAAGACCGATTCACAAAAAGGATGCTAAATTAGATGTCAACAACTACCGACCTATATCTTTGTTACCAACCTTATCAAAGGTGTTTGAAAAGGCCATGGCAAACAGACTCCGATCCTTTCTCACACTAAAAAAATCTTGGCTAAAGAGCAATTCGGGTTTCAACATGGAGTATCCACAGCTGACGCTATATTTGACATGACGGATTTCGTTGCGGAGGCTCTAAACGGTAAAAAAAATGTAATGACGGTTCTCCTCGATCTTTCGAAAGCATTCGATTATGTCAATCATGGTATCCTATTATCCATTATGGATAGATATGGGATCAGGGGGGTTGTGGGTAAATGGTTTGCATCATACCTTAAAGAAAGAGAACAGAGTGTCCTCCTTCCAATCTTGAACCAATCAAGGACTCTTATAAATATGGAATCTAAAACTACAACAATACTTAAGGGCGTCCCACAAGGTAGCATACTGGGGCCCATTCTCTTCCTTCTGTACGTCAATCATCTTCCAAACCTGATAGACGATAAAGTAATAATGTTCGCAGATGACGTCTCTGTCTTTTTCAAATTTCAGCGAGGAGAAGGGACTAACTTAGCAGATCGTATAACGCAATCAATAAATATTGTTATAAACTGGTTTAAAAAACTTGACCTAAATACCAATCTTAATAAAACGAATGTCTTGTACTTTAGAAATTACAACACCCCGGATGTTGCTCTAGAAATTAATTTCGATGGTAAAAATTGCTGTACAGTATCAAATGCTAAATTCTTGGGGATCTATTGTGACGAAAATATGAACTGGAAGAAACATGTTGAGTGTCTGGAAAGTAAGCTAAGCAGCTTCTGTTATGCCTTGAGATGCCTAGCAGCTATTTCAACTTTAAGAGCCACTATGCAAGCTTACTACGCCTTTTTTCAGTCTAGGGTGCTCTACGGTTTAGCAATATGGGGGAACTGCGTAGAAATTAAAAATATATTCATCCTACAAAAAAGGTGTGTGCGGATCATCGACGGACTCAAGTCAAGCAGGGAATCGTGTAGAGAATCCTTTGTCAAACTGAATATTCCTACTATTACTGCCCTGTACATACTTGAGCTTTGCAAATTGGTGAGGCGTCACCCGTCAAAGTTTCCTCTAAGACCTATGGGAGTCAGCGTTCGGTTAAATGAAAGGTACCAATACAATTTAGAGGAGCCAACCTGCCGGACTGTCGCGTACTCGCGGTGCGCGAGGATGGTAGCCATAAAAGTGTATAATAGGCTTCCTGACGAAATAAAATCACTTCCTACACCTAGTCTTATTAATAAACTCAGACAGATACTTATAAAAATTTGCCCCTATGACCTAAATGAATTCTTTAAACATAAATTTTAATATTATTTATCTGTATTGTTATAAATTATGATCCAATGTTGTATTATTATTAATTGTTAATTTATGGACATGTACCAATGACATTTAGTAAAACTAACTTATTTATGGATGTAAATATATCTTAATCATAATATTGCTACGCCCTAAGGGTAAAATTACATTGAAACTACTGTACTTATTTAAGACCTTATGTAACATGTTTTTTATTGCAATAAATATATATTGATTAGAAAATATATTGGACTAGATTTATTTATTAATTAAGTATGATACCGAAACATTATTTGCAGATCGGCACAGACGGTGGGAATCTGATGTTGAAACATGATCACAACGAGTTTCAGTCAGATATTTTTTTAATTCTTGAAACTGTTGGTTCTATGATTTCAATACGTAAGATCAACAATCATCTTTTAATGACTTATAATTAATCGACGAATGAAATTATAAGATACTTATATTAAATCTTTATTGCAGAAGAAAATCAGAAATCAACTAAAGTACTAACAATGGGATTTCTTGAAGACCGATATGAATAAGAAAATTATTGTAAATGTTTTGATGCCTCCATTATCTTTAGAATATTGTCTTGTTACTTACAAGGTATAATATACGTGTATTATCATTAGGCGTAGAATATATAATCTCAAATACCAAGCAACAACATTCAACACGACAATCCAACGTCTTTTTTTATTTTTTTTATATATTTTATTGACACAGCCAACAGGTATTAAGCACAAATATACAGAGTTCTTATGCTATGTGGTTCTTGTCTAGCCTAATACCCAATAACAGGCGTGCAACAGCATTCAATACATTTTTGAAATTATAACTTATTGTAAATAATTGACAGAGCAGATTATTAGACAAATTACATTAAAGTGAACAGTTACAATTATTATTTCACTTATATTATATATTATAAATTTTATTTATTATCGGCGGGACTTGGTTGCAGCATTTTTGTTTTCCACTGACCAATGCGATCAGCAAATATATCCAGTTCCATTGGCCTCTCGAGAGAATTGTAAAGAGTTTGAAGTCTATGAAGAGGTGCCGATTTACCTAGATTTGTGCGTACAGCGCTGGGTTGGAATGTGGAAGCCCTGGACAATTGGGTGTTGGGGCGAGGTACAAAAAAGTTTAATTTTGCCAGTAGATGTGGCTCGTTGATTGAGTTATTAAGCAGCTTGTGAAGAAATGTGAGATCAAGATAATCCCGGCGATGCTTTAGTGAGTGTATATTAAAGTGTTCTAGTCTCTCTTCGTAGCTAGCGCGCCTACCCTCACCACGGAAGCAATCCTTAAACGCCAGGTACCTTGTAAATGATCGTTGGATTTTCTCTAGCCTTTCACTGTGAATCTTATATGAGGGGTTCCACACCTGGCTACAATATTCGAGTTGCGACCGAACCAGTGAGTTGTATACAGTTATTAGGCTGTCTATTTGCTTAAAGTGCTTCCCCATTCGCTTTATGAAACCCAACATCTTGTTACATACATCCGCTAAGTGGCTCACATGAGCATTGAAGCTTAATTTACCATCAAGGATCACACCCAAGTCTCTCACTGTATCTACTTCTTGCAATATTTCCTGGTTTAGAGTATATTGTGTAGGTTTAGGACATTTTTTTTTCCCGAATTTTATGTGACTACATTTTTTTACGTTTAATATCATTCTATTTGTTCTACACCACTCATTAACGCTTGTTAAGTCTTCTTGAAGCAACATTGAATCTAAGTCACTTAAAATTTCTTTATATAACTTTAAATCATCGGCAAACAATAAACAATTTGAATTTTTTATTACTGTAACTATGTCGTTTATAAAGATATTGAATAAGAGCGGGCCTAAGTGTGATCCCTGTGGGACGCCAGATAATACTTCGTAGGCCACAGAAAAGTGCCCGTCCTTGACAACTCTTTGTGTGCGTCCTATTAAGTACGATTCCAACCATTTTAGTAATTTCCCTGACACTCCGCAGAAGTTTTCTAATTTATATAGTAGTAAATGGTGATCAACTTTGTCAAATGCCCCTTGTAAATCTGTATATATTGCATCTACTTGATGCCCCGCATCGATACTGTGAGAGATATCTACAATGTAGTGCATAAGAGCCGTGGTCGTTGACTTCTTAGGGACAAACCCGTGTTGCAAAGGTGTGATTTGCTCCTTAACATGGGAAAACAAGACCGGGTACACAACACATTCGAACAATTTGGCAATTATTGATAGAAGAGATATAGGCCTATAATTATTAATTTGTATATTGTCACCTTTTTTGAAAACGGGAACCACATTAGCCTCTTTCCAGTATGATGGAAATAATGATAACTGGAGGGACCTATTAAATAATAACGTTAACGGGAGTGCTAAATTCTTACTACATCTTTTTATAAAAACGGGAGGAATGCCATCCGGGCCCGCACCTTTACTAATATCTAATTTCTTTATTGCATATGCGACCGAACTTTCTGTTACGTGTATACTAGATAAGTTGGAATTATTAATGTTCAATGTGGCTTTACTCAGATTGTGATTTATATTATGATCAGGTTGTGTGAAAGTGGAAGAGAATTGTTTGGCAAAAAGTTGACAAATTTCAACATCGTTTGTTGCTTTATCTGTATTAAGCTGCATGCGAGAAGGATAGGTTGACTTAACACTCCGGTTTTCCTTGACAAAGGACCAGAATGCTTTTGGGCAAGTTTTGAGTTTGCTTTCAATGGATTTCACATACAAGTCATAGTCTAATTTAATTTTAGTGTGGACCCTAGATCGAAGTAATGAGAACACAAGTTTATCTCGAGGATTTTGCGTTTTGCGGAATAGTGATCTCTTTTTATCCTTCTCCTGAATCATCTTGATAAGTGTATTGCTGTACCAAAGCGGGTAGTTCCTTTTTCTTGGTTTAGCTTTTGGAACTAAGGTCTCTATTACAGCACGAATTTGTTCATAAAATGTAGCAACCATGTCGTCTACGCCTATCACATTACTAAAAATATATTCCCAATTTTTTTTTTTTAGTTCTTGATTGATTACTTGATAATCAGCTTTTTTGTAGCTATAGTGAATGAATTGTTTTGGCTTCGAGGTTTCCTGACTATCTATACATAATATTACTTTGATCTCCAGCGGGGGATGATGCACATCAATTTTACTTAAGGTAGAAATACTCTTCTTTAGATTTGGGCCCAGAAAACTACTCAAGACAAGATCAAGCGTACGATGGTTGCTGTTTTCAACATTGTTCAGCTGGTACATGTTCGTAAGGGACATGAAATCAAATAGAGATATGGATGGATTTGAGTCACAATGTGTTGGATTTGTCCAGAGTCCTGAAGGATCGATGTTCCATTTTATATTGTTAAGGTTAAAGTCTCCGAAAATCATAACTTTGTTATTGCAAAGGTTAATTCTGTCGCTAATGTTATCAAAGTAGTGATTATAGGTAGCCACTTTGGACTGAGGTGGGATATACACAGCGCCAAGGTGATACTTTTCTTTAGATGATAGAGTGATAGTAACCCAAATATCTTCTTGTTAACTCTCCCATTGAGAAAGCCTCGTAGATGATATTTCTTTGGAGACGGCTATGAAACACCCACCACCTGCCTTTTTTAAAGAAGCAGTCGTGCAGCGATCACGTCTGTATATGGAATAATTTGAGTCTAGAATCTCTGCATCTGAAATGCCGTTTTGTAGCCACGATTCTGTTACTACTATTATGTCGTACTCCATTAGGGTTGATGCTAATTTCAGGTCTTTGAGTTTGGTTTTGATGCCTCTCATGTTTTGATAATAGACTGTGAACTTTATAGTAGACAATAAAGGTCTTAGACATAAATTAAACTAAAATTAAAATTACAGCTTTTCGAGATCAATAGCTCTGAGTATTAGAATAGGCCTCGAATTTTCATCTTTTCGGACCCTTATGCGTCCGTTGCGAACCCATACAAACTTGTATGATTTGTCCTTGGCAACGCGTCTAGTTTGGGCGTGCAGATGTTTCATTGCAGGCGACATGTGTTCTGAGATGTAGATGGGCGATGGAGAACCAGAGACTCCGATGTGTTTCGTGCTGAGTTTGTCCTGAGGATTTGTCTTGTTGAACGACGTAACGGCAGCCAGCAAATTATCACGCTGGTCAGTTGTGCGAAGTTTGACTATAACTGCTCTAGGTCGCTGGTCAGACGGATTGATTTTTGCCACTCTTTTACAGGTATCAATATCATTTTCTTGTAAGGAATACGACACTGCGTTACTCAACTGAATTATTGTCGAAGTGATGCATTCGTTGCGTGTCTCTGGGATACAGGTAACTTCCACATTACACTCTCTGGTGTGATTTTCGAGCAAGGATACTCGCGATGACAAGTCAGCAACAGTAGTTTTTAGTTCCGAGTTTTCTCTTTTTAAGTCCGAGATGTCTTTTTTGTACGACATTATAAGTGCCTGCATGTCGTCGTATTGATTGCTAAGGAAGTTCAAGCTGTTGAGAATTTCCTCTTTATTATCTACAATCATAGACCGCAGAGACGATTCGAGTTTGTGATACCACGTAGGCAGGGACTGCGGGTCATCACTTGGTATTGATTTTTCTCCAGCAGGCTCCATGTTGATTGGTGTGCTTTCCTCCGATTGAGGTTGGATAGGTTTTCTACAAGTGACGTTGCTTTGAGGAGATGGAGAACGTGAGTTCGAGCGCTCGCTGGTGTCCGGAGGACCATTAGGGCGAATTGGCGTATTAGTATTGCCAGTTTTAGGCGTTTTGCAGCAACATTCCGGGCACTTCCAATTGCGTTTCCGCTCCGGGTCGAAGCCATTGTAGCGCTGGGAGGTAATATTGACGCATTCGATGTCATATTTCAGATGGCATTCGTGACAAATCAGGAATTTGCCAGACTTTATGGTCTTACGGCATCCGGCACATTTACCGAAGTTAGACGCCATAGCTAACGGGTGCAGTGAGTGTGGCGTTGAAAAGTACAGTAGCGCCCTCTGTTGGTATGCGGACGCAACACGCGCAGTGAATCGATCTGAGACGCTGAGGCGTAAATAAATAGTTCCGTCGAAGGCCACCAGTTGGCGTGATTTTGTTTACTACAGCTAATTTATATGATTCCGTTAATGATTTGTGTTTTCTGTATTAAAATTTTGTTGTTTTTTGTTGTCTTTATTGTTCTATACCCGAAGGGTGCCAAACGGGACTCTACTACTAAACCTCTGCTGTCCGTCTTTCCATCTGCCCTTCTATCTGTCTGTCAGTCCGTTTATCAGCGGAGTGTGTCTCATGAACCGTAATATGTAGAGAGTTGGAATTTTTTAAAATAGCGGCAAAATCTGTAGCGGCAGTTACAATTAAATAACTACACTCGATTTTATAAATTAAAGGGCAGAACCCCTTTAATTTAGTGAATATTATATTCCTGCCATTGTAAATTACCAAAAAATCATGATAAAAAAATCGTGACCGTGATAGTGGCGCAATTGGTTTGACGTCAGATCCGTAATCTGTATCTTAGTGACTGGTATCGAAACCAAAATTTTTTGTATTTTTGTTTTACTTTTTATTACATCAGTCCTTAAATTCTCTTGTACGATGGTACGAAAACCTTTGTGTGTTAATACGACCCGCAATTTCACATATTGACCCCTGATTATTGCTGACTTGATGCTAATGTTTAAATTCAAGTTTGCCATAATATTGTACTACCAGTTCTATTACACAGACAGTTTCAATCCCCTTATAACATTATGTATTTCACCAGAAAATGCCCCGAGCCCAAAACGCCGTAGCGACTGTCAACGCAGGATTCCTATACAAACTGGATAGCAACAAATCTAAAGTATTGCAGGCAAGAATTGTATATGGAAACATTAACCCTACCTTCATCCACGCTTTAAGAACTGAAGTGTATGTATCTCACTGGAAAGCAGTTATTCAGGAATGAAACTTTGCAAGGTGCTCTGAAAATGATAAATACAGATCTGGAGACAGATGGTCACACAGAAGAGACAAAGAAGGGGAAGAAAGCTATAGCACTTGGACTCTTTTATAAGGTAATCTAAACAAAAACATTTGCTTTAATACGTCTTACGAGAAGATGTAAGATGTAGAGATAAGCTCGTCTTTGTACTTACGTTTTCCATTAATGTAACATTTTAAATATCTCTGTGCAAAAAAGCAATTAATGAATTATGTATGTACTAACAAATATCATCAAAAACATTTCTGTTTAAATGAGAGCTTAAATATACTAAGAAGAATATGTTTTTTTCGCCGTCGACAAATGTCATGTCTTATAGCTTCCTAAAATATTACTAAATCTTTCTTTATCTTTATACGTAACTAGTCAATGACCTTTCTATATATTTCTATGACAATGTTGACGTTGTTACAATCCCAATAATATCCTTTTCTCAACAGGGCCTACTCACAATATGTCCTGAAAATCTCGTGGACAATGAGTTCAAATCCGGCATTACAAATTATTCAGACACACGACCTGTCTCCAGTGGCACACAAGTATTCGATTCGGACATATTATTCTGGCCGGTTAATAAACCTATACCAAAACTGGAAGGTCTTGTAAGTAATCGTTCAAATTTATAACACGGTCACAGTATAGTGTACTTGGTTTTGCGAAGTCATTACGGCGCTTCAGGAGTAGTTGCATTCCAGCGAGGTGCACAGATAATTTGGTAGTTTTGTTATTGCATCATCATTAGTAAATGTCAGGACTTTTTATAATTTATTTTACAATATGGATAGTTACGTATATCCCAACGTGTACTTTTTGTCTAAAATAAATATTTTTGATTTAATTTGATTGGGGCCCTGTGCAAGCGGAACTACTGAAAATATACTGATCAGTGACTCTTACTCTGCTGTGAGTCGCTTCCTGTGTTATCAAATGGTAAACCGACAGGTTTGGGAACTTGTCTAATTCAGTTGTTGTGTCAGTAATCTAAGTCACCAACTGGTTTAATTGCTTTCCATTAGCAGAGGGCTTGGTGTTATTACATTCCAGCAAGGTGCAGAGATAATAAGGCCGTGTTGTAATTGTATCCTAAAGTGTATTATTAGCATGCCTCATCCAGAAAGGGCTCGTTTTCAGATTCAATGTGCCGGAGAAGCCAAATACATAGATGACACGCCGAAAATACCCGATGAAGTATTTGCACAGTTTGTGATTAGTACAGCGCCTAATGGTATTATTGATAACATTGATTCAACTGCTGCATTGGCAAGTAAACTATTTAATAAATTACTTCAACAACTTATTGATTCAACTTAAACAAACAAACAGCTTATTGATGTGACTATTACTCATAATTCAAAAAAACTTTCCAGGGTTTAGAAGGAGTCATTGTATTTTACACCGTCAAAGATTTACCTGGACTCAATTCATTTACCCCACTGAATACAGCTTTCAATACAGCTCTAGAAGAGCAATTTTGTGATGGGGTCGTCAAATTCAATGGACAACCGATTGGGGTTATAGTGGCTGAAACTAGACCCTTAGCTGAAAGAGCAGCTAAACTTGTGAAAATAACATACAAAGCTAGTAAGAAGCCGGTGCTAGGTATTCTTAGCGCTAAGGAAGATCCGTTAAGAACTCTTGTACCTGTTATTGTACCGGCGACAAATAAAGGGCTGGATGTAAAGAAAAGTATCAAAGGTTCGGGTAGTATTTTTGGACAGTATCACTTTCATATGGAGAAGCAGTTATGTGTGACTACTCCTTTAGATGATGGCTTTGAAGTTCTATCTTCAACGCAATGGCTGGACCATGTTCAGATCGCTATACAACAGTCTTTGAATTTGGATGAGAATGCGTAAGATTTTTCTTGATTTTATTATTTATTTATAAACTTGACAAGGTATGCCAAACTCTTTAATCAGCAAGCCCCGGAAAACTTATTTGAGAGACACAATAAAGACACGCAAGCTCACAACCATCTCACTTTATACAAATTTGAGTAATTTTGTGAGTTTGGCATGCATGCTTTAGGTATTCACACTTCAGTAACAAGTTCTGGGAATTTCTGTTTTACATATCTTGACCCCTTTCTGGTCATAAGCATATATAATTTTTTATTGGTTTGAAACTTTATTGCTAAGACATAAAATTGAATATTAGGTGGGAATATATTTCCCTTTAACCAGAAAAAGGTTAAATATTTATGGTTATAACACTATATTTTGTTTCAGATTGACGCAATCTGTTAGAAGGTTAGGAGGTGCCTTTGGAGCTAAGATATCAAGAGCTAATCAGATAGCAATCGCTTGTACCCTCGTGTCTTTGAAACTGAACCGCCCGTGTCGAATGATCTTGCCTCTTGTCACTAATATGAAGGCTATTGGGAAGAGGTTGCCTTGCTTTTCTGAATTTGAAGTAAATAACACAATAATTATTTATAAAATTAAATTTCAACGAAAACGCTAGATCTGATTTCGATGCCAATTTATAAAGCAAAACAAATAACCCATTCAAATATTTCTAGTTTATCTCTTATGTTATAAGATGTGTATCATATATATTTAATAAAACAATATATGGTACCTACAGAATAAAATGCCACTAAAATAACGTTTAATGTAAGGTTTATCTAATGACAGGTAGAAGTTGATGATAAGGGAAAAATTCAATCAATGGACTATAAAATATACGTGGACAATGGCTACATGTACAATGAGGATTTTGGCCTAACAGGATTGCCTGCTACTGGGAATGCTTATGATAAAACCACTTGGTTAATACAAGATTATAATGTCTTAACAGACACTGCAAAATTTCTTGGGCTAGAGCTCCAGGTATGTTTATTGTTTATCCAATACCGACACAAATAAGTAGTTATATCAATTAAATCCTCATAAAATTTTGAACAATGACCGCGTCTTTATGCCTAGAAGGTTGTAGTGATTCACCAATGAAGTGTCAGATAAGAAGTACCCTAACCGGCTAAGGCAAATGCAGCGGAAAAGACAGATATATGCTAAAAGCGTCGCTGGAGATCCTTAGTAGAGCCTAAAGATATGGCTCACGCTTTTTCCGAGAAGTGAGTTAGCCAGGCGGTAACCTCACTGCTCGAAATTATTCATTGTGTTCGGTAGCCTTACGTAAATTTTTACACGTTTGAATTTCTTGCAGGAACTTTAGATCACATAGGAATGACTGAGTACGTTATGGAGCAGATAACTTACGAACTCGATATAGATCCCGTTGATGTACGTCGCGCTAATTTAGATGACGATGACGATATGAAAGAAGTAATCGATAATTTGTTAAAAGAAGCAGACTATGACAAACGGAAGGAAGAAGTTGAAAAATTTAATAAAGAAAACCGTTGGAAGAAACGTGGTTTAGGTTTTATACCTCTCAAATGGCCTCTCCCAGTAGCCGCCTATTATACAGTCACAGTCATGATTTATCATGGCGATGGTACAGTAGCAATTGCTACTGTACCATTGTACATGGCGGAGTAGAAATGGGTCAGGGTATCAACACTAAAGCTGCACAAGTATGTTCATATAAACTCAAGATACCAATCGAGAAAATAAAAATAAAACAAACAAACAATTTTAGTAACCCGAACTGCATCCTCACTGGTGGTAGTTACGGCAGTGAATCAATCTGTAAGGGCGTCATAAATTGTTGTGATACTTTACTGGACCGCTGGGCTCCATATGGTGATATTACTGATTGGGTGGTTAAGCTTGCAACGGCATTCAAAGGCAACGTGGATTTATTTGCAAGCGCACACATTAGCGAAACTGAATTAAAAGCATATGATGTTTATGGAGCAACATTAGCTGAAGTGGAAGTGGATATGTTAACAGCAGAGCATCAGATCATTAGAGTAGATTTGATGGAAGATGTAGGGAGGAGCCTGAGTCCAGAGATTGATATTGGTCAGGTAAGTGAACATCATAAACTAGTAGCTCTGTGAGCTGTAGACCTCGCGTGTGACACTTTTAGCCGCACCAATAACTTTTTAAACTACATTTTGCGGCCTTAAACCCAACCTATTGACTTTTCACTAAAATATATTGCCTGATACTCTCACGGTCTGTACAAATCCAATGACACCTCATCTGTTAGAGTCCGTCAAGCAGTTTGAAATAGGTGTTTTTTGAAATCTTAAAATCCCATCTTGAAAAATCTCGACAAACTCAATCGAAAAAAAATATATGTTTAATTATCGAACCTGTTCCTAAAAATTCATGAGAATCAGTTGTGAAATGCGGCCTGTAGAGGGTAACATCCCGACACACCTCCGGATATACGAAAGATTTTTTTTTCCAATCCTGAAGTAGACGTAGACGCTTCGCTCTATTCTATTACTTTTTTGTAGGTTATCATTTAGTCACCATAGCAATTGTAACAAATGATTACAGACGTCACGTTTCTATAAATGGCCTACTCACTTAGAGTTGCAGAACGTTTAAATATCTTGTTTAGTATATTGTATCTCGTTTGGTCCAGATAAGAAGGTAGTATACAATACATAGACCATCAAATGAGTAAGACGTCATTTAATTTAAATTTACAATAATACATTTTTGAGAATGTGATTCAAACAATTAAGGACTTATGAATGCGAATTAGATAAGAATATTAAGAGGATTATAGTTGTGTAACCACAACCCCTTCCTTCACCAGATTGAAGGTGCATTCATTATGTCTCTTGGTTATTGGACGTGCGAGGAGTTAGAATACGATCAAGACTCTGGGGAACTACTGACAAACAGGACCTGGACTTACCACGTGCCTCAGGCTAGGGACATTCCACTGGACTTCCGTGTTTACTTTAGAAGAAATGCCACCAATCCGGTTGGTGTTCTCGGATCTAAAGGTGAAAAAATATATTGCAATTAAGTGCAGAGTGCAGTTATACAAAGGTGTAGGGATTTATTTGGGCCAGGCCTGTGCCCATTAGTGGGTGAATATTGACTGATTGGTGATGATATTAGTGAGGGGTTCATCAAGGGGCACAGGTGAGCCATTATTCTATTAGCCCTAAATCTGTGTTAAAAACTATGGCCTGGGGCCGAGCTGTCAATCGATGTGGGCACGAGCTTGATGGATGATCTAATGTTTTTCTACTTGTTTCAGCCACTGGCGAGCCAGCCACCTGTATGGGGATTGCCGTGCCGTTTGCAATCAGAGCTGCACTATCCAGCTCAAGAGTAGATTCCGGGAAACAACGAGATGAATGGTTTAATATCTGTAAGTGAAGGTACCTTTATAGGGAAGGTATCCGAAGGGTACCAAACGGGACCCAAATTTTTAAGCCCCCACATTACTAAGCCCCGCTTTCCACCCGTCCGTCTGATACTGATGCATTGCAGGAGTTTTGGACATGGCGGAGTATATAAGAATATATATTTTTGTTTCTCTAAGCTAAGGTAACGGTAAAGGAATGATAAAAAAAACAATCGACTTCGTGTTGTCCAGGTAAACAAACCCGATCCGTAAGCTCGGAAGAATGGAAAGTCTCCGCTACCGGTCTCGCTCATGTGCTACGTAGGAATGCCTACAATAAGTTCTCATCTGATATCGGTCATTAATTCGCAAAAATGTGTCCACCAATGTTTATTACAACTTTTGTCTAGTTTTTAGGTTACACGCTGACAAACCTCCGTGCAAGGCCATCCCGGACTTCCCCGCTTTTTTTTAATATTGTTGGGTCGCTGGCATCTTTGTGACAATACAAACGCCTAACGATAGAGCCTTCGTCTCCACTATAGAGAGTTTTTACTTCTACGGTGGTAGTGTCAGTACGACTCCAACTTTGCCGATTTTTGTTGTAATTAATAATGATATAACATGAACAAGACAATGCAATGGTGGCCCATTGCATTCTAATCAGTACGTCACTCCATATTATATAATTCTAATATTGTAATCATTATTGTGTAATCCGTACACAAAATCTACAATCACTAACGTGAAAAAGAATTGAAAATCATAGACATTTATTTATTTTATTTTCAGACGGACCCTACACCAATGTCAAGATTGCTGATGCAACAGGGACTGCAATTGGTCAATACTTATTTAGTAAATAGCTATTTGGTATTCACGAACTCATAAAAAATATCTCTCAATTGTCCACCATAGGTATCAAACATACCCTGACATTGTCTTACTTATGAATCACATTAACGCTTTTTATTATGGTTCCGTACCCGAAAGGTGCCAAACGGGACCCTATTACTAAGCCTCCGCTATCCGTCTGTCCGTCTGTCACCAGGCTGTATGTCATGAACCGTGATAGTTAGACAGATGAAAGTTTCACAGATGATGTATTTCGGTTGCCGCTGTAACAAAAAATACTAAAAAACAGAATAAAACAAATATTTAAGGGGGCTCCCATACAACAATTATTTCAATACCACATACAAACTATGGAGTGTGAAAGTAGCCGCACCAATTACTTGGTAACCAACATTTTGCTATGTTTATTCCAAACTATTCACTCCACACCTACCCTACCATTGGACGGTGGTACGGAACCCTTAGTGCACGAGTTAGACTCACATATGATTAGTTTGTACATTCCTAACATATTTTAGCAGTCACTTATTTGATTTTATCTAAACTATAGTAAAAATAGAAAATCCTTATTTGGCCATATTTTAAGACTGTTTTTAAGGTTAAATTAAGCTGTAATTACGATTATTTTGTAGAGTTACCTCTTATTAATATATATTTTACTAATTGTTATTGCCACCACGTCTAACAACTCACCTACCGCGCCTATGCGCGAGGCACCGCATCCTTATGCCTATAACGCGAAATGGTATTTCTAGAGTCATAATAATTATATAACCTCTAAATAAAAATAATTAATTCACCAATAAATGGTTGCGAGTGCAAGGCTCGGAGTTTCATTAACAAGATCCTTTATTTACGACATGGCGTCTCACTGATTCAGTCGAAAACCCGTCAACCTAACGAAGAATCTGCCTTGAAGCGCGTTCTGGTAATAACTGTGAGACAAATTCTTGCAAACCACTGACATTCGAAAATTTAGGTCTCGCTGATACCTAAATAAGATAAATTGAAGTGCATTTACTGTTAGTCTTAGAGAAAGACTACCAGTAAATGCACTTATTATTATTCATTAACCCGGAAAAAATATTGTTACAAGTTTGAAGAGTCTGTCTGTATGTGGTATAGCGCTCAAACGGGTAGACATGTTTTAATGCGTGTAAAAAAAAAGTTAGTAGACTGTCCTGCAGTGATTCTTAGTCATGTTTCATTAAAATCAGTTCGGTGGTTCAAAACTTACGAGCTGTGGTCGGAATATTGTGGAGCGCAACGAAATCAAATATATGGACTGACTTTTTAGCGGTACTTTTTCGAGCCCACATCACTAACTTTGGTCTCGACCCCCCTCAACGAGAGTGTTGCAGCGTCCACCGCTGCCCCAACCAAAAAACAGCGTCGCCGTCGTCGACGAGGAGACACCTCACAGCTCAACAGCGCGAGCACCGCGCCGCTCGCTGTCCCTGCTGAGGCGTGTGTCATGCCGCAAGCTGCCCCGAGGGCCGCGCCGTTCGCCGTTGCGCACGTTGCGACGCTCGCTGCCGCGAATGCCGCGCCAACCGCCGCCACGTGCATCAAACCGCACTCCAACACGTGTTTCCCGCCACTCACCTCCACTCGTGTACCGCCAGCTACCAAAATATGTGCTCAAAGAAAAACTCTGTTGTTCTCCGACAAAGTAGGTGCAGGATTTGGGACTCTATTACATAACCGGCTTAACCAAAAAGTAACGAACATTTGCTGTCCAAATTGTTAATTTGTAGATCTAGTGAAGATGATTAGTCGCGGTATCTATGATGAGTACAGCACTATTGTAATTATGGTAGGAAATCATTCAAACATTAGTCGGAATGATTTGAATAAAAGTGTTGAAACACTTCTAGACTTACATAGTAGGATGAAATGCAAATTTATACTATGCAATTTTCCATATGCCTGTAATTTGACAGAACTACAGAAAAAATCTGTGCATAGAATGAATATTCATTTATTTAATTTAACATGTCATCACAGCGATGCTATTTTATATTTCGACATGAATAATTTTATTCATAACTTTACTCTGACACGGGATACATTGTACCTGTCTAATAAATATAGAAAATTAGTAGCTACATTGTTAGCTTATAATATATGCGACGCAGCTATAGTTGGTTTAACTAAGTTCAACTTGACATCAGCTTATTTTAAGAGTAATATGACATGCACCCCTATTGGGAATTCACCTGTTAATTATACTTTGCATGCAACATTGGAATCTGTTCCAAGTAATTTAAATTAGTTCATAAGACAATAGAGGAAATCTCTAGCATACAAGAGCCACTAAATATGTCAAAATGTAAGCCCCAGTTAAATATTGCCCATCAAAACATCCAGGGGCTACCTGGTAAAGAACTTGTATTAGAATTATTTCAAAAAAATTCTGACATTGATATTATTTGTGTTACTGAACACTGGTTGAAGGAAAATATGATGTCTTTTAACATAAATAATTACAAAATTGTCAGTTGTTACAATAGAAAGACTGCTGATAGAGGTGGTTCTTTAATCTTAGTGAAAAATAATATTAAGGTGAAACAACGGAAAGATATTCTTGCACTTACTGTTGAAAGACAAATAGAGGTATCCTGTGTTGAGTTAGATAGCCATATTATTGTTTGTGTCTACAGGCCACCGAGGGATGAAAAAGGCCATGGAAATTTCGAAATATTTGAGAAAATTATGGAGGAAGCCCTCATTAAACTTTGTAATAACAGAAAAAAGTTAATTATTTGTGGCGATCTAAATGTAGATCTGCTTGTAGATACAACACTGAAGCGACGATTAATAACTCCGTTCAAATCATTTAATTTATGTCATGTATTTCTAGAGCCGACTAGAATTACACTTACAAGCCAAACTTGCTTAGATAACGTTTTTTGTGACTGTGCATTCACAAGTAAAAGTGTAATTAACTGCTTACCCTCCGATCACAGTGGTCAAACAGTTTCATTCCCAATTACTATTAAGGATAAGACTGGTCCAACATTTTATAGGCCTATTACATCCCATAGACTAGAGACATATACGAAAAACTTAGATATAAATTTGCCAGTACCGGATTTTAATGAACAGAACCCAAACAAAATCTACTCAGACTTCATCAACATTATTCAGACAGAATTCAATAAAGTTTTCAAATTAAAGAAAGTCAGTAACTACAACGCTAAATCTAAATTTAATGACTGGGCAACGTTTGGAATTCGTAAAAGTAGAGTTATCTTGTATGACCTTTATGATCAAAAAACCTATAACTTTGATCGAAAATTTCATGACTATGTTAAAAAATATTCCAAAACTTCTAAGTTGGTTTGTAGAACTGCAAAAACTTTACACATTAATAGAAAAATTCAAAATTCAAATAATAGAATGAAAACAGTTTGGCAAATAATAAACCGCGAAACTGGCAAAGTTATACCAAGGGACAGTGATTTCTGCCTAAAGATAGGTGACGATGTTGTTAAATCCAACGCTGATGTTGCTCGAGCTTTTGAAACATTCTTCACCAATGTACCCGTACTCACAACGGACAGTCTAAATTCATGTCCATTTGAAGCAGAAACTTTATTAAAAAATAACACTAGCGTCAGTAATGTATATTTAAAATTTCATCATGTATATCCCCAGGACATTGTCAAAACGTTTAAATTACTTAACTTAAAAAATACGGAAGACCTGTGGGGTATATCAGTCAAAGTCATTGGTTCAGTATTTCTAGTTATAGCCCCACACTTAGCTTATATATTCAATAAATGTGTTGACGATGGGGCTTTTCCAGAACTCAAGAAACACAGTAAACTTATACCACTGTTCAAATCGGGAGATAAGGGCGATCCTTCAAATTTCAGACCAATATCTGTTCTTCCAACACTAAGTAATATATTTGAAAAGATTATACTCAGTCAAATGCTCTCACACTTCAACCGTACAAAACAACTCCACGCTAAACAATATGGTTTCACTAGGGGTAAATCGACTACGGATGCAGGAATTACCCTTGTATCTCATATTTATTCTGCATGGGAGGCCGCACAGGATGCTATCGGAGTTTTTTGCGACCTGTCGAAGGCGTTTGATTGTGTTGATCATAATACGCTATTAATTAAATTAAATCATTACGGAGTTAGAAATAAAGCGTTGGATCTACTAAGATCATACCTAAGCAATAGAATTCAAAAGGCAGAAGTTAACGGCGTATAATCTGATGGATCGGGTGTTAAAATTGGCGTTCCACAAGGTTCCATATTAGGCCCTTTCTTATTCCTGGTATATATTAATGATCTGCCTTTCATGGTGGAGAAATTAACTGACTTAGTGTTGTTTGCTGATGATACTTCAATGGTCTTCAAAATTGAAAGACAAAAAGGAGATTTTGATGATGTTAATGGTGTATTGTCTTTAACCTTGAATTGGTTCACAGTTAATAATTTATTGTTAAACGCTGGTAAAACCAAGTGTATCAAATTCTCACTTCCAAATGTCAGGCAAGTTGAGACCAGTTTGGTGTTAGACAACAGCACGTTAGAATTGGTAAATGATACGAAGTTTCTTGGAATAACCATTGATAGCAAATTGCAGTGGGGACCCCACATAGATAAATTGGCTGGTAAATTAAGTTCTGCGGCTTACGCTGCTAGGAACATCAGTCCTGATGTGGCTACATCTTGGCTAGTATATTTTAGTTACTTTCATAGTGTGATGTCCTATGGTATCTTGTTGTGGGGGAAAGCAGCGGATATTCAAACTATTTTTATTTTACAGAAAAGAGCTATTCGAGCAATTCATAATTTAAAACGAACAGACTCCTTAAGTGAGCTTTTTAAAGAAATTGACATACTAACAGTAGCTAGTCAATTTATTTTCGAAAATATAATGTATGTACGCAAGAACCTTACAACATTTTCCAAACTTAGCGACAGCTGTAATGTTTACCTGAGAAATAATCACAGACTATGTGCGCCCCGTTTTAGACTCGCGAAGGTTAGCAATTCTTTCAAGGGTCAGTGCATTCTCTACTACAATAAGATACCTCTGGAGATTTTGAAATTGCCATTTGAGCAATTTAAAAAGCATGTTAAAGCGACTTTGTCGAAAAAGGGATATTACAATGTTCAAGATTACTTAAATGACAGGACTGTATGGGGTTAATCTGGCTCAACGCAGACCTTGCTGTTAATAATTTTGTATTTATTTATTCCTGCTTATTAATCATAACAATTAAATTTTTCATATTTGTATTAGTTAAGCACAACCTATTTTTAAAAGAGATCTAAAAATCAATCTGTGGGAGTTTCTACGCCCTTCTTCTCCCACAGTGGTCCAATGTAGAGAAGAGGCAAAAATGACGTTTGCTAAGTATATGTAAATATCTACATTAATAAAGTACTTTGACTATTGACTATTGACTATTGACTATACTCAATTTCCAAAACTTCATTAAATACCGGAACTGTACTATTTTAATACATATATACATACTTAGATCTTCGTAAGATGCCAATCCTACGTCAGCTCAGACCACCGAAGTGACCACAGCCGCAGATCGCGTTGATAGTCCATACCGATTACAATTGTCGTAGCTGTGATAGAGATTTATTCAACAGTTCATATTGTTGATGTGTCGGTACAACTAAGGCATTTGAATTATAAGGACTTCTTCGTCCTTTGCATTTGATGGGTCCTTTCGTGCATTAAAATATCGATCATAAGCGTTTAATCTGCAACAAAATTGTACAGTAATAGTTAACTTTAGGAAGATACTAGATTCGATGTCTCTGTGATCGTTCATCATGCACATCGAAAGTATAATAAAAATAGGTTTATGGGTACCTAAAACATACCTTTTCAAATCTGCTTTCCTGCCATGTACAGAAGCACCCCCCTTTTTGAGTTCTTCCTTCAACTCAGTTGATTTGAAAGTGGAATACATGATGCTGAGATCGGTGTCAGGTATTTGGAACCCAAAGTCTTTTCAAAAAGTTGATCGATGTCCGGTGCCATATTCCGTATCGTGCAGCAATAATCCACTTCAGGTCATAGGCAGAAATTAAAAGAGATAAAGAAAACGGAATGATTGCAAAAAAGAAACGAGCGCTGAAATCCACAACAAAAGGTAGCCAATTACCAATATGATATTGACAGGAGAAGAACCAAGCTGCAAAAGCGCTACCTGTAATTAGCTTTCACCGGCCAACTCCATTAAATGATAAAAAAAATGCCGAACCCTCAAGATATCATTTTAATTATTTTTACGGTATTCTACAACTAATGCCGCAACTTTTGAGGGGTCTTGTGTAGCGAAAATAGAAAAATCATGATTTCGAGTCACCCGACTTTTCACTCAAATGTGTCCAGCCATCCAGCACTAACTGAGCGCATTCGGGGCAACTGCCCTCAATAGGTTTTACAAGAAATCAAGCTGAGGCGTCTACTCTAGTGTATAGTCAAAACCGTTAGTTGATAAACTAACGCGTTAGTTGATCAACTATCGACAGATAGTAAACCAGGCCGACAGGGTTTAGAGTTTACGTTTCTTTTATTCTTACATGTCAACATTACATGAAGACTATTCAGGGGCTTCGCTGCGCTCGCCCCCTCTAATCTTCACCTAAGATACCGCAGTGTTTGGCCTGGTATTTCGTTTGCAATTCAAGTTTATACCACTTTACCATTTAATGGTTTTAACCGTTACTTTATCAACTAACGCGTCATATAGTAAGCAGTACGCTACAGTTTACTATCTGTCGATACTTGAACAACTAACGAGAAAAATAGTGTTAGTTTATCATCTAACAGTTTTCACAATCTTACGGTGACATATACATTACTCAAAGAATTCTCCTTTGTTAGCTTACCATTTGATCAATGATGTCAAAAGTAATTACATAACGATAGAAAACAGGATACGGAATGTAGATATTTGAATGTAAATAACATTATTATAAAGCAAAAGTTATAGTAAAGGAGCAGATAAACCCAGATATTTTTATTTATTTAAGTAGATACTTATATCCTAACAGACCATAACATCATTTATTTCGTAAACTTTGTTGTATTTTTGGAGTAACTTCATTATCTGAAGGTCAATTTGGTACCATTCCGTGCTCTACCCCCCACGCATCACACTTAACACCCATCTCCGCGCCTACTTATCCATTCAAATCAGTTTGCTACTCTCGATTCATGGAAGCACAAGTGTTTCTTCCACGTTTCTTGATGATTAAACGAACTTACCTGAAGTGAAGTTCGATCCCAATTACACGAAGAGCTTCGTTCGAAGATATTAGCATAGGTACACATGTAGTTTCACTCAAGGCTAGCCATTTCGCGCACTATATTTGGAGAAAAATATAAAGGTTCTAACGTAAGGTAGACCAAAAAATTCACAGCTCGCCCTTCCCTTGCCATTTGCTTTCATTTATTTCGGAGATGTGCTGAGCTTTTTGATATTTCACGGATAGGGTACAGCTTACAGCGAGGGCGGGAGGGATGCTAATATCTTCGAACGAAGCTCTTCGTGTAATTGGGATCGAACTTCACTTCAGGTAAGTTCGTTTAATCATCAATTACACATCAAGCTTTGTTCTTCGATATTAGCATAGGTACACATGTAGATGTTGAGAGATAGTCGTGAAATATCAACTAATTCAATATGTAGATCGTTTATGTTTGGTAGTATAAATAATATAAAAAAATGTGATCAAAATATTAAATTACTGAGGTTTAATTTACTAAACAAGTACTTAAATACAAATTTATGTTTGTAAGTTTTATAATTAAAACATTGATAAATTATTAGTTCAATATATTTCTGGCGAATTCATCACTGGTAATCATGTTATCTGTAATAACCTTATTATAATGTTTAGCAAAAACAGCGGAGGTTGCACTCCAACCTGCCGATTTTCTTATAGTGTCTAAACTAATTCCTGATTTGTATGCCTTAGACGTGGCTGCATGTCTAGTACTGTGTGCAGTGAATACTTCTGTGTTTATGCCACACTTTTTTAACGTATCCTTTACCCACCTGCCTAACGTTTGTGACGTTACTTCTCGATATGGTTTTTTAATTGATATAAACAACGATTGCTGACTTTGGCGTAGTTGTCTTGTCTGATCTAGATATGTATGGAGTGTCCTGGCAGGCAAATTTGCGGCTTCTGTTCGAAAAATGGTAATGAAAGCAGAGGTTGGAGAGATCCGAGACGAGAAGTTTTAATAAGATCGGGTATCTTAATAATCGTTCCTGATTCTGAGGTGACTATGTTACTAATTTTAATTTTAGACAAAGTTTGAGCCCTATGTGCTGTTACAAGTGCCAATATTGTGACTAATTTCTTAGAAATTTTCTCAAGACCTAAATCCTCATTTGGATACCAATTTGATAAATAATTTAGCACCAGATCAATATTCCAGGTTAAATTATACTTCGGTAGTGGAGGCCGTAAACGAAAAATACCTTTAAAGTACATATCTCGAAATAAAATTAATATTAATTTTTTCTTGACCCAATAACAACGACAAAGCAGACCGACAACTGTTAAGTGTGCCATAGCGAGCACCTGTATCAAAGATCTGTGTTAAAAAAAGTAGAACATCTGTTATGGAGGTATTGTAGGGATCGATTCCGCTAACATGACAATGAGTAAACCATTTTCTAAGACTAGTGTCGTATTGTTTAACTGTGTTGTCTGCAAGGGATGCCACCATTATTGGGATAGCGGATGATGGGACTCCTTTTCGTAAGAGCGCTGTCCGGACAACAGCCCGACAACCAGGGTAATCCGCCGGTGTAGTGCCCGATCGCTACAATGAGAAATAATAAGATCATCCCTTGAATGTATAGCTAAGGGTTTTGACGTGAGAAGGCTTTTAAAAAGTGGGTACCAAGGCTGTGTTGGCCATTTTGGTACAACAACAATGCCTGTTGCTCGGACATTAATTATTTTGTGTAAAGTTTTTAAGATAACTGATAATGGAGGGAATGCATAAAAAAATAAGTTGGTCCACGGCAGCGTAAAAGCATTGATTGCATATGCATCTGGATCTCTATGCCATGAAACATATTTATTACATTTATGATTGATTCGACTAGCAAAGAGATCAATACTAGGAATACCAAAGTGATTTGTTATTGTGTTAAAGGCCTGATTGGAAATTTCCCACTCAATGTCGGGGTGTGACTTTCTGGATTCCGCATCTGCGACTATATTATCAGATGATTTAATGTAATCGACACAAACAGTAGTGCGATGGGTTTCACACCACTGCCAAAGCTGTTTTGTAATATAAGTCAAGTGCGGGAACTGCACTCCGCCCATTCTATTGATATAAGATATTGCGGTTGTGTTATCAACACGCAATAATATCTGGCAGCTATACAAGTTTTGAGCAAATACTTTAAGACCTAGGAATGCTGCCAATATCTCAAGGTAATTAATATGTAGGAATCGTTCGTGCTCATCCCAAGGACCATTGGCCGTATTGCCCCCACACGCGGCCCCCCATCCCGTTGTTGAGGCATCAGTGTATATCTCAATGGCATATTCATCACTTTTTATTTTGCATACAGCATTATCAATATTATCTAACCACCAGTTAAATGTGGGGTTTAAAGATTTAGGTATCGTCATAAATTTATCGTAGTTTTCGTCGTCTTTTAGGTTTAGATATTTACATCGCTCTTTACCGTATTTATAATAAACCCAAGAGATTGTAATAGACATTTTGTATGTTTCATGTTATCTAAACACTCTTTATAAGAGTGACCTACCAAATGTATGTCATCTAAATAAAATGTAGATAAATATCCCATGGAACGGAGAAGTTTAGCAACTGGTTTAAGTATTTTTGTGAAAACAAACGGCGCAGTATTTAAACCAAAAGGTAATACATTAAATTGATATAATTGGCCAGACCAGTAAAAACGCAAATACTTTCGAGAATTTTGATGAATGTTTACCAAGAAATATGCATCCTTTAAATCTATAGTCGCCATGTAGCAATCTTGTGATATAAGTTTCAAAGACGTTCGCAAGTCTTCAAGTTTAAAATGCTGCGTCGTTATGTGTTTATTAAGTTGTTTAAGATTTAATATAAATCGTTGTTGACCGTCAGGTTTCGGGATAAGAAAGGTGGTTGAAATGTATTGCCCTTCACAATGTTCACAAGGTGAGATAGCCCCAATGGTGAGAAGGTTTTTTATGCATTCTTTATAAGCATTGCATTCAAACTGCGAATACGTTGGTTCTACTGGAATAGTAAATTGAGTAACCGAACTAGACAATACAATTTCATAACCTGTAATCCAGGATAGTATGACTGGGTTATTGGTAAGCAAAGTCCATTGTTTATGAAAATGAGAAAGTCTGCCTGCAGGTTTTACCGTATCTAACGCCTGTAGCGTTGTTGTGGCTGACGTGCGAATGTCCTGTAGGCGGCAGGGTGCCTCTGCGTCGTCGTCTGAGTCTGCGGCTGCGGCTGCCTCTGCGCTGGAGCAACCGGCGCGGGCGGGGGGGGCACCGCTCGCGCATACCTCGCGCCCCCCGCCCCGCTCGCCATCGTCTGAGGCCTGCGGCTCGCAGGAGGCCCTCTGTAGTTTAAAGGCCTGCTAGGGACTCTTGATGAAGTTTGAGTCTGCCTGATATTTGAGTCCAATCTCAAGTCTGCTCCTGATTTAGATATGGTTTTTGCTGTCTTTAAGGTCTCAGTGAGATTAGCAAATAGTGTTTCATCTATTTTGGTTTTTTCTAGCTGATCTTTTAAGTCCTTTTTTACTGTTGAAAGTATGAAGAATCTTCTGAGGATCGAGTCAGAGTGATGTAAATCTGCTAGGATACGGACGGTGTCCATTAATAGTTTTAACATCTCAGGGTCCTTTTGGTTTGACGCCAGAAGCAGCGTGATTGCAGCACTGAGCGGCGATAGAGCGCATGAAGTCATAGATTGTTTGAGTTCAATGCCCTTGTCCCGTTTTACTTGGCCTTCAATCAAGGAGGCGCGAATTTCAGGATTCAAAACTGGCGCTTTAAAAAGTCTGCAGTTTGCAGGGATAAGATATTTATCCTTCAGTTCCTTGCGGTTTTCTTTAGAAAGACCGGTTGTGACAATATAGTTCAGTCTGATAGCTAGATCCTTTTGGATGTACTCTACTCAGAACTGTACTCTTTTGTAAGAGTAGGGTCTTCGCCTAATATTTGCAATAATTCTGGGTCCAGTTCGGGTATTGGTTCATCCAGTGACATCCCGTGGAGTACATCAGCTGAAGAGGGTGGCGGCACAACAGCAGCTGCAGTAGTGGCGGTGGTGGCAGAATCGACGGCGGTGACAGCGTTGGTAGCGGCGGCGGCGGTGGCGGCGGAAGTCATGGTAATAGTGGTACGAGGCAGATCGGTAGGTACCACATCAGTGCTATGTGCGGCATCATTGCTATTTTCAGCAGACTCCGAGTCTGGAGGGATATTCCAGTATGAGCAACGAGGTAAGTCAGCATCTTCGTCCCTGACGGCGATGGAGACGCTCTCTGCAGGCAAAATACGTATTTTGCTCAAATGTGGGTGGTATGTGAGACTCCAAAGCGAGAAACACGCAAACCCAGTTTTTTCAATGAGACAGTTTTACATTTTTTCTGTCTACATATACATTGCTATGGAAATACCCAAACGGTAGACCCTGTCAGCATGTATTTTATTAGGAAGTGGAAAGCCCCTAGGTGGACAGTCCGATTTTCCAATCGTTTTGTTCAGATAAAACACCGTTATGTACAATGATAAGAAAAAACAGTCAAATCTGTTCCTTAGGTTCAAGCAACAAGTGTTATTTGTTGAATGACTCACCTAGTCAGTTATGAGGCGAATAATTTTCGTCATCCGACCTCGAAGAATGTCTACGGCGACGTCGATGTTTCACTTTTCTTTCTAATTTTTTAAGTTTCTTCACTAAATAGTCGTAGTCATCACTGTCACTTTTCCTTTTCGGCATTTTATTGGTATTTTTATTTAATCAACAATAGAAAAATACCGAGCGCGCGAAACAGCGAAGCACTAAAACGTGAATGAATGAAAGCAAATGGCAAGGGAAGGGCGAGCTGTGAATTTTTTGGTCTACCTTACGTTAGAACCTTTATATTTTTCTCCAAATATAGTGCGTGAAATGGCTAGCCTTGAGTGAAACTACATGTGTACCTATGCTAATATCGAAGAACGAAGCTTGATGTGTAATTCTCAATTTGTTCGCGTTACTTGTTTTGTTAAGTTCTTGTATTTTATCGTTATTTTTCTGTCGAAGCTTAAGGAAAGTATCACACGCTAACAGCAAAATGTAATTAAAATAGCCTGGAATTGCAGGTTAAACAATTAAAAAATATATAACTTTAAGTCGCAATATCTCTGAAAGTATACATTTTATGGTAATTTGACCATCTATAATTTGTGTCTGTAATGCCGTGGCGACATATCTACACACGTATCATAAACCCTCTTTACTGCGTACAAAAACCGCACGTTACGATCAGCATAATGTTGAGCTTCTTGGTAAAAACTCATTTCTTATCTGAAAAATTACACATTATGACCATAATGTGTAATTTTTCTACACATTATGACATTCAAATTTCGAAAGCACTTGTGCCCAGAATATTTTTAATAATATCATTTTATTATTAATTATATCTATTAATATATATATTTTATCTATTTATACTAGTTAATTTCGTTATATTGGCGTTCTCATAGGTCTATACCCCTATTCAGCAAAAAACCTTTCCCATCTTAACCTACCTTATTAAAGATAAGCTCGCCTTTTTAATCTCTTTTCATGTAACTCTTCTTTTTGGGGTTCTTTACCCGAGGGATGCTAAACGGGACCCTATCACTAAGCCTCCGCTGTCCTTCCGTCCATCTGTCACCGGGCTCTACCGGATCAACCAAAATAGGTAGAGAGCTGAAATTTTCACAGACGGACTATTTCTATTGCCGCATTAACAATGCATAATGAAACATACCGTTTTTAAGAATGAAAAGAATGTAAAGTAGCCATGCAAGAAATTATTGGTATGGCCATTTTGTTTTATTTGTTTATCGGTGAAAACTAGATCTTTAATTGCAGGTATTCAGTTTTGGGCTGAGTTATTTGTCAACGATTAATAAATTGCTTATCCGAATTATAATGAATAATATTAAGTTTTTTTTATCATATTTGGCATTTTATTTCTGTCAATAAGTTACTTAATTTCTATCCACTTCCGGTTTCAATGAGCAAAGTTTCGTTAGCCTGAGTGCATAGTTCAATAACATAGCTGTAGATATAGATGGTTTTTAGAATACAAGGGTCAAAATACTTATTACATACATAAAGGAATCGTTAACTACTATTGAATAAGACAGAACGCTGTCGCAGCCTATCTTCAGACAGAAGGTGCTCTCAGACAGACACAGATCGCTCGGCACAAGTACAAGCGCTAAAGAGTTAGTATTTAGTTAAAAACTAACAAACAGACCGTCCCTTAAAGATTAGAAATAGCAATGTTATTATTTAGAATAAAATAAATAGAATAACGCTCACAAGATCAACAACAGATTAAATGTACGAGAAATCGGCCGTTAAACACTAACCTTATTTATTATTTAATAGTCCGAAAAGTTTCCCTACTAAAATCTTCACAATTTATTAATTTATTTATCGTACTGAGAATTTGGAGGAAAATATTTATCAACAATTATAATATGATAACGGCCGTCAGACTGCGACCATAAATAATGTAGAAATGAGGTAGGTACCCAGATAAACGATCAAATATACTCCTGTCAGACAAAAATAAACACAACAAAATATACAAGCTACGAAAGAAATCTAGCGTTCTACGGCGCTCTTATGGCCTAACTACTCTGACCAGACATAAAACTCTATCACCAATATTCCCTGAATCCGGGCGCCATTGAAACAGTGAGACTCTAACCTGACCAAAATAGATTGTTGGCAGGCTCAAGATACGTTTATTAATCACAGGGTCGTGAGTCGAATATTGGTGATATAGTTGAAACGCTGGATAGGGACTCGCCGGGAATTTGTAGATTTCAGCTCCTTGGTAGACTCCATCCAACTGGTCCACTTCTCTAGACGTCAACAAGTGATTATGCGGTTAGTGCCAGAAGGATATTACTCCTCGGCGTGGAACCCTGGAAAGACACCAGTGTGAATGATAGGAATACAAAAGCGCTACAGCGCCCAGCTATCAGGCGACGGCTCCCCACACGGAGACTTCCGACGAGGGCCCTAGGGTAATTAGGATCTAAGAGTGCCGCAGTCCAATAGACACTGTATAGAAAAGGGAAATACATAGAGAGTATAAAATACACGAAAATAAGAAAGACTAACTACGAACCAATGCTTACCCATGGATTGGGGATAGTAGGGAAGTTTCAAATCAACTACTGCACTTTACAGCAACTAAACATTCAGCTCCATTACAGTACTAGCCCATCGCCGCAACTAAAGGTGTGACTTAAAAATTATTGATGCAGAAGATACAACCTCACGTTACAGAGCTCAAACAATGTCTGCCTCAAAAAAAACAATCAGCTGCCAGACGAGATTCCAGACCCGAATTTCCGAATTTTTATAGTTTTAGTTTTTAACTGGCTAATCCGCCAGTAGCCAATATGGTCAAGGAGGTAGTACGTTACATACCCGTCTTGTTTGGGTAGGATTTTACCTGATAAAATCCTCTAAGATACTAACTAAACTAAACTAACTTACCAAATTAACTACTTAAGATAAAATTCTCTAAAGCTCGCCATCTACAATGTCAGAGAAATATATAACTAACAGTCTAGCTCAACTACATACAAACATCACACATTCGTACCAACAATCAGACATCAGAATTCATACTAACTTCATACAAGAGTTCACACTAACATCGTGTAAACACAGCCTTACACACAGGGTGCCATTATTATAGCCAAATGCACACCCAGACTAACTGTCAGTAGTTGAAAAATAAGCAAGATCCCTTGAACTAAAATAAGAACCTTAGTACATAAACGCCCCGATAGCTTAGCTACTATCGTAACGCAGAATAACACCATGAGGGGCAGCTCCCTCAAGTGTTCAAGACTTCCTGCACCGTTAGTGGGTACAGAAAATAATAATAGAGTAGAATATCTATTCTACAACAAAGAGTAAAAAAGTAGAGAATTATAGTTCAAGAGGCCATAAGCTAAAGTAACAGACATTGCAGAGTAACGTTACACAATAAAGAACTTTTACATAGCTGTAGATATAGATGGTTTTTAGAATACAAGGGTCAAAATACTTATTACATACATAAAGGAATCGTTAACTACTATTGAATAAGACAGAACGCTGTCGCAGCCTATCTTCAGACAGAAGGTGCTCTCAGACAGACACAGATCGCTCGGCACAAGTACAAGCGCTAAAGAGTTAGTATTTAGTTAAAAACTAACAAACAGACCGTCCCTTAAAGATTAGAAATAGCAATGTTATTATTTAGAATAAAATAAATAGAATAACGCTCACAAGATCAACAACAGATTAAATGTACGAGAAATCGGCCGTTAAACACTAACCTTATTTATTATTTAATAGTCCGAAAAGTTTCCCTACTAAAATCTTCACAATTTATTAATTTATTTATCGTACTGAGAATTTGGAGGAAAATATTTATCAACAATTATAATATGATAACGGCCGTCAGACTGCGACCATAAATAATGTAGAAATGAGGTAGGTACCCAGATAAACGATCAAATATACTCCTGTCAGACAAAAATAAACACAACAAAATATTTCGTATATATTTTTCGTATATATTTATTGCACATAAAACAACATAAGATATAATAAACAGAAAGGACATCTACAAAGGCATGCTTATCTCTAAATAGAGATCTCTTCCAGCAAACCCAAGGTTGATAAGAATAATTTAATATACAGGATAGACCTATGTGCTCTGATAAGATACATACATATATTACGGAACTATTGAACTAACTGCTAGATACACTACATACACAAGTACATAAATATTATATAAAAATATAAATACACCTAAATAAACTAATATATACAAAGCTCAAATCTAGGATAGAGAAAGATAATGCAAATATACAAGCTACGAAAGAAATCTAGCGTTCTACGGCGCTCTTATGGCCTAACTACTCTGACCAGACATAAAACTCTATCACCAATATTCCCTTAATCCGGGCGCCATTGAAACAGTGAGACTCTAACCTGACCAAAAGAGATTATTGGCAGGCTCAAGATACATTTATTAATCACAGGGTCGTGAGTCGAATATTGGTGATATAGTTGAAACGCTAGATAGGGACTCGCCGGGAATTTGTAGATTTCAGCTCCTTGGTAGACTCAATCCGACTGGTCCACTTCTCCAGACGTCAACAAGTGATTATGCGGTTAGCGCCAGGAGGATATTATTCCTCGGCGTGGAACCGATTCAGAGCTCCGTTAGCGCCAGGAGGATATTACTCCTCAGCGTGGAACCGATTCAGAGCTCCGTTAGCGCCAGGAGGATATTACTCCTCAGCGTGGAACCCTATGGATTGGGGATAGTAGGGAAGTTTCATAATTATCAACTACATACACTTTACAGCGACTAAACATTCAGCTCCATTACAGTACTAGCCCATCGCCGCAACTAAAGGTGTGACTTAAAAATTATTGATGCAGAAGATACAACCTCACGTTACAGAGCTCAAACAATGTCTGCCTCAAAAAAAACCATCAGCTGCCAGACGAGATTCCAGACCCGAATTTCCGAATTTTTATAGTTTTAGTTTTTAACTGGCTAATCCGCCAGTAGCCAATATGGTCAAGGAGGTAGTACGTTACAATCCCAAAAAATATTGCGAGTGCTTCTTTATCTAGCTGGCTGTAATTAGACTCGGCCGCGTTGAGCGTGCGCGAGACACAGCTGACCGGGTGCTCGGCGCCGTCGGGGTAGCGGTGCGCGAGTACGGCGCCGAGCCCTTACGCGCTGCTGTCTACCGCCAGCACGAGCGGCCGCCCCTCCTCATAGTGCGCTAGAACGCGGACGCTCAAAAGCGCTTGTTTCGCTTTCACATTTTGAGTCCCATTTCCAGTTGACATCTTTCTTTAAAAGTTCATGAAGAGGATGTAACAAAGTACTTAAATTCTTTATAAACTTTCCGTAATAGTTCAACATGCCTAAAAAACTTTTGAGTTGTGTCACATCTTTTGGTCTGGGGGCACTGGAAATGGCCTCTAATTTTGTGGGATCTGGACGCAAACCGTTCTTATCTATAATAAAGCCTAAATACTTCACACTATCTTGTAAAAATGAACACTTACTTAGCTTTACTGTTTAACCCATAGTACGCAAACTATCGAGTACATCTCTCAGATTAATTAAGTGTTGTTTCGAATTTGCCCCTATAATACATAAGTCGTCCAAAAACACCACTGTGCCAGTGATGCCCCGTAAAGTCTCCTCCATAATCTTTTGAATTTTTTCTGGTATACAAGACAGACCGTAGGGCGTTCGCCGATACGCGTACGTCCCTAAATGTGTAGTTATAGCAGTACATACCTGAGAGTCCTCGGTTAAGAAACATTGTTCATACGCGTGTTTTAAATCTAGTTTTGTGTATTTTCCCCCCCCACTGAGATTAGCGAATAACTCGTCCATACGAGGCAAAGGATAATAATCCCGTTTTAGTTTAGGATTAATTGTAATTTTATATTCGCCACAAATACGGACATCTCCGTTCTCTTTGACGACGGGTACAATTGGGGTCCCATAATCAGAATGGTCCACCCGCTAAATAGTGCCATCCTTCTCTAAACATGTAAGTTCCCGTTCCACCCTAGCCTTCAACGCTATCGGCACGGGCCGTGCGCGCACATACACTGCGGTCTCATCTGTGAGCTGTAATTGAATGGTCTTTTTACAAGTTCCTAACTTGTCCGAAAACACTTCAGGATATTCTACAAACAATTGGTTCACAAATTGGTCGTCTGTGATTTCATGTAGGTTTATTTGCTTTACCTTCATGGCCTTTATCCAATCGCGTCCTATTAGAGGACGTCCACATTGCTTAATGACGTATAATGATAAACCCCTGACCTTAACATCTCCTAGATTAATATTTACTGTTACATAGCCCAGAGACTCAATTCGTGAACCCGCATAACTACGCAAAAATACTAATCGCCGAAATACGACTTCCTGTGTCGATCTCAAATTCTTACTCAATGTTGTCCCCCCCCCCCCCATAGTAGAAATAGAAATTAGTAGAAATAGTCAAATCAAACTGACTTTAAACATCAATGTTTGACGATATGGCCATGCACGTTTGACCGTATCGTAGGGTATCTGTCGTGGCCAAATCGTTCAATTATCGTTTCTTGAAATAGCCAAAAACTTCATGATCTGGTCGATCATTCCAAAAAATGGTCAGAAAGGGTTGAATTTGATGAAACATGTCTTTTTAAAAGCATTTTATTCGGTACTGCCTAATATTTTTTGTGATTTAAACGTCGGACTAACAAGAAGACTATTCGGCGGCTTCGCTTTTCTCGCCCCATTCAGTCTTCACCTAAGCTACCTCAGTGTTTTTGCCCTAAAAGATGTCTTCATTCAATGAATGTCACAATTCAACCATAGTTGGCCATTTCATGAATTACAATCACCGGCCACCGCCTCCATCGTGAGGATCAACAACGATATGATCACTAACGTGAACCACTTCATGAAATTGTCATGCATTTTGCTGTTCATATCATCAATGTTACTCATATAAACATACTCCCCAATGTTAAACAAGTCTCGGCTAGTGTTAACGTTAAAGGTGAAAATTTAGAAACTGTAGATAGCATGGTATCCCTAGGAATTACCTTAGATAATAAGCTTCAATGGGGCCCACACATAGATAAGCTGTCAAAAAAACTCAGTTCCGCAGTTTATGCAGTCAAAAAAATCCGTCTTTTTACGGACGTGGAAACAGCTAGACTTACTTCAGCTACTTCCATAGCATTATGAGTCAGAGTCAGAGTATTTTTTTTTATTGAATATAAATAAATAAATTATGTTATTCAACGTCAAAATTATACTTACTTATAACTACAAGTAATTTCTTTTTTATATAAAAAAAAGACTACACCGTTTCGGAAGGTAGTCCTCGGGGTTAAGAAGAAACGGCTAGAAACTCCCCAATTTTTTTAAAAAGTGACTTTACAACAGGTACTGGTTTCTGTCTAAGGAAATTCGCCGGCGAGTGATAGACTTGATCCATCGCCCCTCGTCGAATTTCTGTGCGCTGAGATGGTATGGACCATGCAGTTTTGTCATCTAAGTATTCCTTAATACTATAATAGGACTTTCTTATTAGCTCATTTTTAACATAGCTTTTGAACCTCTTTTCAGGAAGGATCAATGATTCCTGTGGTATTTTATTGTAGAAGCAAATACAGTGTCCCATGAATGATGTGCCTACTTTACTTAGTCTAAATAATGGTAGTGCTAACCTATTTCTATTTCTAGTGTTAATTATATGGCTATCACCTAAAATTTTAAATAAAGCTATGTTTTTTCTTACATGCATGATATTCTCGTATATATATTGACAGGTAACCGTAAGTATATTAATTTATTTGAATTTTTCTCTTAATGATTCTCTAGCATCTAATTGATATATCGCCCTGATCGCCCTTTTTTCTAAGACAATCCCCCACAGCAGTTTGTCTTACGGCATACTGCTGTGGAGGAACGCTGCAGACATTAACATAATATTTGTGCTGAAAAAGAGGGCTGTTCGTGCAATCTACAATGTGGGTCCCAGAGTGTCACTGCGTTGTAAATTTAAGGAAATTAACATTATGACAGTGCCGTGTCAGTATATTTATGAAAACCTAATGTGGGTACGTCCACAAAAATATTGATAAATTTCCTAAGCATCGCGACAGGCACAATTTCAACACTAGAAATAGGAATAAACTAGCTATACCTTCTACTAGGCTCCATAAGGTTAATGTATCTTTTAAAGGGTAATGTATTCGCTTTTACAACAAAATCCCAACTGAGTTACAAGAATTGTCTGTAAATAAATTTAAAAATGTTGTTAAAAATCACTAATGTAAAAAGGCTTTCTACAAAATATCAGATTATGTAGAAGACAAGAAAGGTTGGGAAAGTGTTTGCTCCAATTCTATAAAAATAACGTATAAAGCTGGAGATTTCTAGTCGCCTCTTCGCCTCCAGCATCTAAAACATTAAGGTGCCGGAATTCAAATTGTGTTCTATATTTCCCTAAACCTTATATATGTGTTAGTTTAAGATTTGATATTCTCCAAGTGTAGCCCATGTGTTTCTTATTGAAATAAACTCGTTTTGGATTTTGAATTCTGAAAAAAACGCTGAGCATTAATTGATCTGGTCAGGACATTTCATGAAATCGACGTATATCACGAAATTGCCAATCGCATTCTGATATGATCAATTCTACGATATGTTCACGACATTTACATTGTGACTGTTTCTGGTTTCCACGACATAGTGTGGGGCCAGAAGCAATCTGAATGGTTTCTGTTTATATATAACTCTCCAGAGCTGCGGCGACAGGTTGTCCCTCTTTAGTAGTACTACCCGTACTATCGGTGGTACTACGGGTAGTATACCAAGGGGATTATTTCTTGCCTGTAGTACTACTATCCTGTCTGGTAGTACCACGAGAGATTTCCCATTAACCCTGGTGCTACTTATCAATATAACATACAAATATTACAAATATATTCGAGCCTATCAACGGCCTTCCTTTTTCTAACATAAGCATACTTTAAACTCTTAGACACGAAATTTACATTTTACCAAAATGACCACTTTTGTTTTGTTGTTGTCTATTTTTTCACAATGTCTACTCAAATTCTCAAAATGTCTACATTTAATTTTACTCAGTACAACTTAAACGATCTACTTTACCAAAATGACCACATTCCCTTGAAGAGTACTTTGGATGGCAAATGGACTTGCAATATTTTTAAGAAAGTTGCGTAAAGAAAGAACTTAAAAAATGTAATTTTCCCATGTGAGGTGGCAGAGGCACAACTTCAGGTTTTTTAATGTTAAATCGATAAGTAGCACAAGGGGTAATGCAAAATCACCCGTGGTGCTACCAGACAGGACAGTAGTACTACTACTACGTTGACACATAGCTATCGATATTGCTGCCATTTCTGACCGTATGTTTTGCTTCAACTGGGTTAGATTCGTCGGATTATTTTGATAAACCTTACTTTTAAGGTATCCCCATGCAAAATAGTCAAGCGGGCTAAGGTCGGGGCTTCTGGGAGGCTAGTTGATGTTACCCCTTCGCGAAATGACTTTATTAGGGAATAATTCGTTAACAACTTCCATTGAGTCATTTGAGGTATGGCAAGTGGCCCCATCTTGCTGGAACCACGTTCTTGAGTTGAAACCTGCAAACTCCTGCAACTTCGGGACCAAAAAATTTCGCAACATATCGCAATAACGGTCACTATTCACATTAATTGCTCGGCCTCGTTGATCTTCATGAAAATAAGGACCAATTATGCCTTTAGCAGACATAGCGGCCCAAACAACGACCTTTGGGCTATGCAGGGGTCGTTCATGCTTTCGTCTCGGATTCTCCACTGCCCAGTACCGACAATTCTGCTTATTGACATGACCATTCAGGTGAAAATTTGCTTCGTCACTGAACAGTATGTTGTTAAAGTTGTTAAATCGCTGCAGCATTTCGTTCGCAAAATTCAGTCGATTAGCATAGTCCGTATCCTTCAATTCTTGAACCAATTGAATTTTATAGGCTTTAAGATGTAAGTCTTTCTTTAAAATCGAATGTAAAGACGATTTTTTGATGTTCAACGCTTGACTTCGCTTTCGGATGGATAAAGACGGATTTTGACGAACCGACGCCTCAACTCCTTCAATTGTTTCTTCATCGCGAACTGAACGAGGACGACCAGAGTTTTGAATTTTAACTGTCGCACCTGTATTCTCGAACATCCTGATCCATTTCCTAATGCTATCGTCACTTGGCGCGTGGCGTGTACGATATTCCGCACGATAGAGACGTTGAGCGGTCACTATTGAATCACTATTACGATAATACGCTCGTACGCAAAATGCGCGATGCGTCCCCGAGTACTGTTCCATCGTGACTAAAACTCCACAAAATGGCGGACGCCACGAACCCCTCCCCGCTCCCTTTAAACGCCCCGTTTCGAATATGGCGCGAAAACAAATACCCGATACTCTTTTTGGACACCTTGTACAAGCAAAAAATAATCTCCTTGGTACTACCAGTAGTACCACCGGTAGTAACAAGGGTAAGAAGTGCATTTTCCGTACTAACCCCTATCACCCAAGGTGGACTATGGAATATCTTCACTATAACACCTTTATGTTTTTTGACAGGTGTCACTACTTTTGACATGTGTCACTTATTTTGACAGGTGTCACTTATTTTGACAGGTGTCACTTATTTTGACAGGTGTAAAAAATACTGCCATCTGCAGTTCTGTGTAGCCAATCTGTTACCGCTTTGGTCCACCTTCCGTTTTCTCTTCGTGCCATAGGTTTCACGACCACCCGCACACCATTCACGTGCTTCATATTGATTAAATATTATTTCTTCATTATTGACAAGAAAAGGCGAAAAACAATCATTATCAGACATAAAGCAATTTTATAATTAATAACACAAATATCGGAACAGGCTGAATAAACAGTTTTTATGCTGCTCAGTTTTAGAATTGGCTTCTATTCTAGTTTGCAAATTAAAAAGAATTCATTAATCTTAATAAAATTATATTTTCCACTGTGTTGCTATATGAAATTATACTGCCAGAATTTGATTCTTATCAAATTCTGGGAGAATGCAAGTTTGAAGTCTACCGTTACTGCGACGATGTATCGAGTGATGTGAGCGAGAGCAATCTACCAAATATCGTGGCAATAGAGGTCATTGACACAATAGAGTAGCTTCACCAAAATCCAATTTGTGTATCGCTAACTCGGTCGCTCACCAAACAAATCCATCGCAAAATTGGTATTGCCAACTATCGTGGTACAAAGCGTACGAGAAAGCTGGTACTACGGGATTCTAGCGTTGCCAGTTTGCGATAGGTTTGTATGGTAAGCGACAGAATTAGCGATACATAAATTGGATTTTGGTGAAGTTCCTGTATTTTGTCTATAACATCTTTTGAGACTTTATTTGGCAGATAGTCTTTAGAACGAGTTGATGAGACTTGCACCTTTAGCAACACTATTAGAAGTTTTTTTATTCCCGGCTGGGAAAATAATTATTATAACAATCTTTGCAGCAGTTTGATTTATCAAAATCGGCCACGAGACTGATTTGAGCATTTTTTGCTAAACCTTCCGTTTCAAAAAATAATGCTTTAAAATTTAATATATATAAAGCTTTTAAACATAAGTATACATTTATAACTTTCATTTTATTTTAGAACTTTTCATACATAGTTCAATGCCAGTTCTAAAGTAGCATAATCATAACAAAAATAAAAATTATCTCATTGTATCTGATCAAAAAAAGCGGCGAAACGGCTTATTTTTTTCAAAAATAGGTCTTGTGTTACAATCGTGTGCGTGGTTCTTGAGTTGCGGTATAAAATGGAGCACCATACCTCTTTGTCATTAATGTAATCATCTAACCTATAATATGCTGTATAATATAATGTTTTTTAACAATGCCGTTAAATTTCTTTTCTAACACATATAATATCTCTTCTGGTATTTTGTTACAGTATTGTATACATAGACCCACAAATGAAGTTTTAACTTTAGCTAGTCTATAGTAAGGTTGGTTAATTTTATTTCCGCTTTCTATATTATATCGCCTGTGTCTGTCAACATTTTTAGTGAAGCTGATTATGTTCTTCCTAACGTACACTATATTATCCCAAATATATTGACACGGTACAGTCATAATGCTAATTTATTTGAACAGTTCCCTCAGGGAGTCACGACTGCGTAGGTAATAATTTGCTCTAATAGACCTTTTTTTTAGAACAAAAATTGAGTCAATATCAGCAGCTCGGCTCCACAGCAAAATTCCATAGGACCTAATGGTGTGGAAATACATCTGTCATCTGTCTGATTTGTCTCACAGCACATGCAGCCGAACTTAGTTTTCCTGATAAGGGCTCCATTGTAGTTTTTAGTGTTATCCAGGAAAACTGTACTATCAGTAAACTCTAACTTATCATTATTTAATATAACCTCGTTTTTTAACGAATTAACAAAGTGGCAAAGTGAATTTTATACATTTAGTTTTTTTCGCATTAAGCACTAGATTGTTAACAATAATTTAATTATAATGTTGTCCAAGAGGGTTATTTACTTCGTCCTAGTTACAGAACTATGTGAATCAATATGAACATGTCTATCTACTTTAAATATAAGAGATGTATCATCAGCAAATAACCAAATCTTTGACCAATTCTGAACCATGCAGGGCAAATCCTAAAAATGTAGACCAAACATAAGAGAGGACCATTATGAAACCTTGAGGCACGCCAATTTTCACGCGAGATCCTAATGATTTGGTTCTGTTAATCTGAACCTTCTGATTTTTTTTATCTAAATAAGAACTCAAAAGTTCTAGAGCTTTATTTTTTATACCGTAGCGTTCCAGTTTTAACAGTAAAGATTCATGATCTACGCAATCAAATGCTTTGGAAAGGTCATAGAAGGCACCAATGGCATCTTTTGATTCTTCCTATATACTAAAAATATGTTTTAATAGTTCAACACCAGCATCTGTGGTACAAAGTCCTTTTGTAAAGCCAAATTGCTGGTTATGTAATATATTATTGTGATTAAAATGGAAAAGCATTTGATTGAGCATGATCTTTTCAAACACTTTACTAAATACCGGTAAAACTGATACAGGCCTTTAATTACCGGGATCTTTTTTGTCGCCAGCTTTATTAAGAGGAACTACTTAGCTATTTTGCATTAAATCGGGAAAGGTACCGTGATCAACACATTCATTAAATATGTAAGCTAAATATGTTGCTAAATCTACAATTGAGCTAGACACTTTGACTGACATCCCCCATAAGTCTTGAATGCTCTTAACTTTAATGTCTTTAAAAGTCTTCATAATATATTGGGGACTTACATGACTAAATTTGAATTCAGTTCCGCAGGCCACAGTCGGTCTACGTTTTCCTTAAGCAATGTAGCTGAAAGGGATGGTGAAGATTTAAGTGGTTCAGTAGTTTTCAAGGGTATATTAGTAAAAAAGGTCTTGAATTTCTGAGTTACGTCTGACTTTGGACTAATAAAACCGCGATTAAGTTAAGAGAAAAGTTATACTCACGTGGCTTTGTACTACCTATTTCGCCATTTATAACTTTCCATATGGTTTTTATTTTATCGTCGGCAGATTAAATTTTACTACTTATGAAATTTACTTTGGCTTTAAGACACACTCTCTTGAAAGTTTTGGAGTAAACTTTGAGATACACTTTAAACATGTCAGTATTTGTCATGTTTCTTTATTCAAAAAATTCAAAAAGTCTATCTCTGCTAATCCGCAAACCTGTTGTCGCCCAATCACTGAACTTAAATCTAGTATTAATTTATTTCTTATCAATTTTGAATATAAACTCGATTTCTTCGCTTACCAAAGAAAATAAGTCTTGATATAAATTATTCGGATCGTTCAAAACGTGAACAGGCAATTTATCAAGTAGAACATTTTGGTACTTTTGAAACCGTTTAGTAGTGATGGGTCTCGTTTCTATTTTTATTTTCTGAATATGATTAATGAAAGAAAATTTTACACTTTGACCTCTATGATCTGATTGAAGCGAGTTAATAATACTTTTTCTTTAGGTTCACAATCACTACAATACAGTTTCAAGACGTGGTTTACGTAACTCGTGTAGGTTCGAAAAATATGTTATTTAGATTTAATTATTTAAAAGCCCTAATAGATTATTGCTTAATGAATCATCTCTTAAAATGTAACTAATTTTAGAACATCCTCCATTACTTATTCAAAAGTAGAACCGTTCTGAGAATTGGTTGGCCTATTTACACATACTATAACATGTCTGTCCAGCTCAACACAAGATAATTTAATACATCTTTCAATCGCCAGTTCAACAATGTCTTTTCGTTATTTGAATTTAATCACAGATTCCTATCCTCGGCCTATGGTACACGTGACCTCTTCGGTAAAATAATTAACCCATCACTTGGTGATGTTGAGGTTACGTGCCTAGCTGATGCCAGGGGCGCTTGGACACAAGCCTGTCTGGCTCAAAATTCCCCATTAAACACAAAATCCTAAAGGTTGTGGGATGAGCCGCTCTGCCTCCAAAAGCGTGAGAGCCTCGGAGCCAGAGAGCCCAGGGAGCGAGAGTCAGGGCACTGGCTACATGCCATCCCCTCCAGACAGCTCGGCACGTTTCTGGAAAGGACCACCCTGTCGCTGGCCGTCTGTCTACGACTAGGGGTGAAAACCATTTTTGTGTTTTTTGGTTAACTATGTATATAATTATTTGTAGCTAAGGGCCATTTCACAATGTACATATAAATAGAATCGAAGTAATACAAAACAAGTTTTAAAAAAATCTTGATTACCGTACAAATAATAATTTTTCAAGCTATGCTGCTGCGGCTGAACGACACAATATTACATCTCTGCAGTGCAGACGTGTTATTATCGATCTTGTTTTTCTTTTTAAAATTCTGAATAAATTATTAACTCCTCATCACTTTTGGGTTAAATAAGCTTTGAAATTCCTCGTAAGGGATCACGCAAGAAAGAGCTTTTCTTTTTACTATATAACAACACTTTGTATGGACTGAATAGTTTTATTAGGCGCACATGTAAACTTTATAATGACAAGTTAAGTGACACAGATATTTTCTGTAGTTCGTTAAACTCATTTAAAAATAATATTCTTGAGTCACCGGGTTGAGATGATCCTCTGGCTCATTTGTAAAGTATACTTATATTTATAATTAGAATCTGTTTTGTTTTACAAAAGTTAAGGTTTAAATGATACGACACAAAATCTAAATTCAAAGTTGTAAGTTGGAGTCAGTTATAAGAAAACTCTGTATTGATTTATTATAATTTTTTGTGTGACCGTTTGTTTTGGTTTAATAAAAAAAAAAAAGGAATTAATATATCGTTACGATAGTTTTTGAGCAAAAGTTTAATAGAGTGTACATAAAGAGTTTGTTTTCAGAAGCAAGATATTGTATTATTTTGATGTTATAATGTATGAGCGAGAGAGGCTTGTGACAAAAAAAAAAAAAATAAAACAAATTACAAAACAAACAAACGTATTTCAACTTTTTAAAATTTTATAAAGTTTATGAACGCTAGCGAATTTTAGATTATCCTGCAGAACAGGGTGTGTGCGAACCGCGCTGGGTAAATGCTAGTCCCATATAAAAACTAAATAACATTTGAGCGCCCTGACGGCTCTGGGAAAAACTGTTTACACTATCTACTTCTAAATTTAAATATATGCAGTTGTGCCTTTTTATAAAAAACGAAAAATGTGTGGACAAAAAAATGTACAAAAATACCTATGAAATTGTATATACTTGTTTGGAAGCCCTAATAACAAAACTTAAGTAAATATTATGCAGTTCCGATAATATTACTTATCACAAACGCATTGAATTGCGGACATCCTTTTTATAATGTCGGTTAGAGGCGTCAGAAATACACACAACAACACGTCGTATGAGGATTTAGTGCAAGGCTATTTAGATAACATGTTGACAACATCAGCATTTTATAAGACGGTGCACTTGTTCAAACCAGTCTTTGTTTTAATAAGACTAGTGTGTTGCAACATGTATCGCATTAACTTTACTGTGAACGGGCAGAAATGTTTTGGTAACTTGGTTTTGTGAATTATTAATCTCTGACTCGGAGAAGAAGAAATAGTTTCAAAGTCGATTTTTATGAAGAAGTTTAACTTGGTGTAGATTGGCGCTATACAGGATACAGACAACAACGATTACATGTTGTTGTTGATGTCTGTCTGTATTCTTTATAGTACATTTTGCGTTGCCTCTTGTGCGATTTGTATTGTAAATATATTTTTACATCTTGTAAATCTTTGTAAGAGACAAGTGTATGTAGTTAAATTTCATAATGATGATGACAATATCTGAGGCATTGCGGTCCGAGGCTCTGCCTCCCAAGCTAGAGGTTTCAGGTTTTATTTTTATTTCTTGTATTTATATTATCATATCAGAATTCTTCGGAAATAGCTTTTTATGTTAGCAGCTTGAGCCCACAATAAAATTCAGTAGGAAAATAACTGAAATATGCAAGTCATGCAGTAGCAACGTCAATCAGTTGACGAATCTTTCTGACTGCGTATGCCGCCGCTGAGCCTTGTGGATAACGCATTTAAATGAGTGTCCTATTTTTACCTTGCGTCGATAGTGGTCCCCAAGAAAACTGTTTCAATTACATATTCCAAATTTTCGTTATTCAAGACAATAGCTAAGTTGTTGATCTTAACAATAGTCAATGAAATTTTCACACATTTTGTTTCCTTGGAATTCAACATTAAATTATTTGTCGTAAACCAATCTGTATCTGAGAAAGAAAATCATTTACTTCGTCAATATTCTGATTATGTCTGCTAACTTTGAAAATTAGAGCAGTATCATCAGCAAATAACACTATCCTCGACAGGTTTTGTACCATAAAAGGCAGGTCATTTATATACACTAAAAATAGGAACGGTCCAAGAATTGAGCCCTGTGGCATTTTGACTGTAGATCCCAGTGACTTTGTTGTGTTCGTGTTGTTTATTTGAATTCTATTTTCTAAATAGAAACTGATCAAATTTAGAGCTCCGTCTCTAACTCCATTATGTTCCAGCTTTATTAGCAGCGTCATCGTGATCGACACAGTAGAAAGCTTTAGATAAGTCACAGAACACCCCAATAGCATCCTGGGTCTCCTCTCAAGCCCCGTACAGTTGATATAGGAGAGCAACTTCAGCGTCGAACGCTCCTTAGTAAACCCGAACTCTTTATTATGGAGTAGATAGTTCCGATTAAAATTAGACAGCATTTGATTAAGTATTATCCTTTCAATTTTTTTATTTAGTACCGGAAGTATAGACACTGGCCTGAAGTTACCGAGATCCTCTTTATCTCCTTACTTAAATAAAGGTATAATTTTACTATGTTTCATTAAATCTGGAAATACAGCCTGATCATCACAAGAATTGAATAAAAATGGTAGGTAAGGTACCATAGTTTCCCGAGGTCCCGTTGACCTCTTCGGGTACGGAATTCTAAAAAGTCCTCTGGTCTTGTATGTTTATATATGGGTGAGTGGGTTATATATTTTGGGTGGGTCGCTGTTTCTCGTTCCATCAACACAGGGTATCCTTGTGTGGGGCCACTAGCAAAATATACTCTGTATATAAATGTTTAAGATGGTAACATGGTAGAAAACTTGTTCCCCAGTCCGCAACGACGAAGTAACGTCAGATGTGATGCTCCTCGACTACATTCGTGAGACTCTGGAGCTGCGAGGCACTAAGTATATGTGCCGTGAGGGAGGCTGTGGGGCCTGCGTGCTGCTGGCCAGGAGAACTGAGGATGGGGTATTACAGTCTGTCAACTCGGTAAGAATAGGTGATAGGAATGACGAAGCATCAGCTAGAACTGTTTAAACGCTAAGAGCGATGCTGCGTTGCGACTGTTATGATGCAAAAACGCGATTGAAACTATGTTAAGGGGCTACATATGCGCCTTAACATAGTTGCAATCGCGTGACTGTAGCGATGCTTCATCGCATCTGCATCGTACTTGAAAAAAAAAACTGACTTTATCAGCAAAATCGCTTAAAATTAAACTTGTTTTTTTTTTTTTATTATTTATTCTAAACAAAATTTACATTATTTTCAAATAATAGTTAAAGCCATCCGACAGAAACCAGGAGGTTTATACGTTGAATGACGAGTACGCAAACTAATGCTAATCGAAGACTTATAATTATAATTAGTATGACGTAACTACTTAACATCACACAGCCATAGGCTGCTGATGTTTCAGAAAGTAAAGTTTTATGAAACTTCTTCGCTTATTATTATTGTTAGAATTTCTAATGCTATCCAGTGTAATGGTAGGTAGTTCGTTTAAAAATACAGGTAGCATGTATTCCCATGTTCGCTTACCATCGGTATTATTATAGGTAGGTAGTTCATAAGTAGGTAGGTATTTTAGGTTTCGTAAGTTCTTAGGACTAGTTTTCTTAATAAGTTTAATGTAATGATAGCCATTTTTATTTTACTTTAGGTATTTATGATTTTGCAATAGTCAAATAAGCCGTTTTCGTTGTCACGGTATTTGACTTTGATATGACTAGGCACAATGACTTTTAATATTCTTACTTGCAGTCTATATAGGCTATCGATATAGGTTTTAAAGGTACGACCATAGCTACTAATGCTGTAACCTATTATTGAATCAGCAAGAGATATATACATCATTCTTAATGTATTATATGTTAATTTATATTTAATTTTACAAAACCTTGCCAGTATTGCTCGAAGCTTATTGCAGAAATATTCGATATGTGGACCCAGTTTAAATTATTATCTATAATGAGACCCAGGTACTTATGCTGCTTGACCAGTTTTAGACACTCACAGTTACATGTATAGTGATTTTTGTTATGTAAACATTGGTGTTCGCGGGCAATGATGTTCGGTATGGTAAAGGTTTTTAAGTAAGGGGAATGAATGTGTAAAAGTTTTGTTTTTTGTGCATTTATAGTAAGTCCGAAATCGTGAGCCCACTTACATAGAAGGTCAAAGTTTCGTTGCATTATTAATTGAGCTTCCACAACATTCTGATGTGACACCAGCAGGCATGTGTCATCTGCAAACTGGTATACAGACCCTTCGGAGAAAATGTTACACATGTCATTTACCAACAACAGATACTCGGTGGGCCCGATAATGGAAGCCTGAGCGGTGCCTTCTTCTGTCAGTAACCGGTTGCTATGCACTCCACCTATATTGACTTAAGTAAATCTGTTTGTGTGACAATTTTTTAGTAGGTATTGAAAGGGACCCTGTATACCATTCTGCGTGAGCTTGGAATAAAGTGTAACATAATTTAAAGTATCAAATGCTTTATTTGAAGTCAATAAATACAGCTAGCACATGCTTTCTGTCGTTCAAGTACTTGTTGACCTCATTTGTAAATTGAGACAATAATTGAGATGTATTTCTCTGCTTTTGGAAACCGAACTGCTTTTTGTTTATGACGTCGTTTTTAGCAAGAAATTTAGTAATTTCATTTCCAAGATACCGCTTACCTATTTTGTCAACACATGATAGAATAGTAATTGGCCTATAGTTGTTCACGTCGATATGACTACCTTGTTTATAGATGGGTGTTATGGTACCTACTTTTAGTTGGTCGGGATACATTGAAGTTTTAATACAGGTGTTAATTAGATGGGTAATAACGGGGGTAATCAATGAATTTATAAATTTAACATCTTTAGCTCGGATTTTATCTATATCTGGACTTTTTTATAGTTTATATGTTTAATTGTTGTATGTATGACATCCTTATTGGCCTGTTTTAGTCTTATTAATAGATTTGGATTGTTAATATAAGTCTGCTTATTCAAAAGTGGTACGTCACAATAAGAACAAATCTTTTTTACATTGTTTCTAAACTCACATGCAAATATATTAGTTAAAGTAGGAATATCAGTTTTAAATATTTAATTATGATTTCATCAATGGATTTAATTAGTTTACCAGTTATTTCGTTGATAATTCCCCTCACCTTTTTTGGATTATGAAAATTTTTACATAGTTCCTTTTTAAAATAGTTATTTTTTACATTATTAATATGCTTATTTGTCTTATTTCTATAGATATTATATAATAATCTATTTTGGAGGTTACTTTCATCCATATCGTAAACAGTTCATCTCTTTTTTTACACATTGATGTTATTTTTTGGCTTATCCATTGACATGATTGTCGTCTACCTTGCTTTATTTTACTGTTGTTTTAAACTTTTCTACAATGAAGTCCTGTATTTAATTTAGCTGCTTAAAATTATGTCAAATGATGATCAGTTCGTCCTTGCTAAGTGAAACAGAAAAAACCCCACGCGTTAAGGCTGGGCAACCAGGCAGCGAAAATAAGAGTTTCACCTTTAGCTTACTTTTAAAGGCATAGGAATTCAAATATTAATAACCAATTAACCAAGTTAAAGACTTAAAAAACGACTTCAAGTTCAAACCCTGTTTTTTCCTCCCCGGTCAAAATGTGAATGTTGTCTTCATTCACGAAACCACCTCAGCATAACTTTTGCCGAAGGGAACCAAATCAAAAAGTCATCTGTGTATATATTTTTTTTGTTTTTTTTTTCTAATATTCGCTAAATTTATTTTGTTTAAATGAATATGGCACCACCTCTGAAGTATGTCTATCAATCAGAAAAATAATCATCAAAATCGGTTCATAGTTGACGAAATAATCGGGTAACAAACATACAAAAAAATCTTATTGAGAACCTCCTCCTTTTTGAAGTCTTTTATAAATAGCTGATAGACCATGTATAGAGGACTAAAGGGGCAATGTAACTTTGTATTTTTATAACGATTAAATAAATGACAAGTAAGTGAATACGTGATTAACAAGCTAGTACATAAAGGCAACAAATATAATGACCACCAAAATATTATTTTCCTACCCAAAATGGGTAAATGATCACCAAAAGTTCCAGAAAATATCAGGGCAAAATACTGCGGTAGCTTAGGTAGGTTGGTTAGCGAAGCCCCCTTTATCCTTCGTGTTAGGTGGAACATGTAAGAATAACAAAAATTAATTTAAACATAAACTTAAGTACACAAAACATAAAAAGAAGTTTGGTAATCATTTATCCAAACACAATTTTGGTGGTCGTTTAATAAATCTGGCGGTCTTTTCGAATTTATTGGTAGTAACATAGGTGCGTTTTTGTTGATCGTTTAAACATAAGCCGTACATAAATCCACATCATCAATAGACTACCCATTATTTTGCGTAGCTTGAGATATACAAATGGCTCTTTTGGCCTAATGCGCCGAAAAAAAACTTTAAACTTTATTTGCCTCTCATCATTGTATAGGTTTTGCAAATTGCGAAATAGATACAATTTTTCCTAAATAATTCTAAACGTGGTCCAGGCGCTTCAAGAGGTTTTTGTGTAAACATAAAACATTTGTCTAATATAATCAGTCATTTGGTCATGTCAACAGTGTCTGGTGTCAGTGACCTCTTGCCAAGACTGGGCTATCACCACGATTGAAGACTTGGGCAACAAGCTGAAAGGGTACCATAAAATTCAGCAGACCTTAGCTGACCACAATGGATCACAGTGCGGATATTGTTCGCCGGGTTGGGTGATGAGTATGCAAAGGTACTTATACAGATACCTACAGGTTTTAAAATAAATCCATACAAATTATGGAGTTGTCAGAGTTGTTCTGAGGATAGAACTGACTTGCTTTCCGTTTGTCGGGCTAAATTGTAGATTTTCTATTCTAAATGACATTAGTTGAGTACATGTTGTGGTAAACAAGAAGCCTATACTTACAGTGGGTTAATGTGGGCTGTCGCCTTAACATGTAATTCAGACAGCTAGAAGCATTTTTTCGCTTTTGAAAAATTTACTAATTTGTAGCCATATCACGTAATTTAAATCGCTTTGAAAAGTCGCCATAAAAGACTGCAGCGGACAGCTCGTGTCAAATAATCGTGTTGGTGATAAGTACATTTTTCAAAAGCGATTTCAATTCCTGCAATTCCTTGGTTTCATAATAACATGATAAGGATTGATGATGATGAAATGGAATTTAACTGATTAACAATCAAACACGACTAATCCCATATAAAATAAACTAGGGGTTTCTGGAAAAGATATTTCTTGATATTGCGGGTAAAATACTGTCGTTTAGCGTATCATAGTTACCAACGGTTACCTTGGTTATCATATATGATTCGATTCGCAGTAGCAGTCGGGTCAATAACCGCTATGGCGGCACTAACGGGTACCCACCCACAAACATAGCCTGACCTCTTTTCTAATATGGGGATTTTCAGAATCACAGGTGCGCACGTTTTGCTTTCATTACTTCAACGGTCCGCCTCTTCTATGAAGTAACGAAGGTTTTACATAGATGTTTTCATCACCGTTAAAACGTCCGAATAATTCACTTATGATATAGTGCTTATCTCATTGGTAAATAGTTAAGAACGGGATTCCAACATCCACCTCTTGCGTGGATAGGCTATCGCTTAATCGCTAAACCACTGACATATCAATTGTGTAATTCTCTTTAGATGTTTATAATTGAAATTAAAAGAGTAAGTTTTGAGGGAAGTCTACGCTTATTTGTGCATGTTTGCAGCTTACTAGAAAATCGAGGGTCTGAATTGACTATGCTAGAAATTGAGAAGTCGTTTGCCAGCAACATTTGTCGTCGCACCGGGTACCGACCTATTTTGGAAGCATTTAAAACATTTGCCAAAGACGCACCCATCGTTCCCACAAACGCCGATACGGTTGATATAGAAGATCTTGATACATTCTGCAAAATAACTGGAGATCCTTGTAATAAAAATATATGCGAAGATAGCGAATGGTGTTTTGTCAAGAAAGAAGGCGAAACAGTTGACAAAACTACAAGGTTAGAAATCAAACTTAAGGATAATAAGCTTTGGTACGTGGTTTATGAAATCAACGATGTATTTAAGATTTTGGATGAAAATAAAAGCAAGTCTTACATGCTGGTTGCAGGAAATACAGGAAAAGGTAAACTTTTATATTACCAACGCATATTAAATGACTGAATTATAGACGAATCCTCAACTACGCACTTGATTACACAACTCAAGTAAACAAGTTATTAATACACGTCACTAATCAGTTTATTTTCAATAGTTTCGAGTACTTAAGGCCCAAGTCGTATATATTTTTGGTACCTACAAAGTTTTCATCATAAATTTGCCAATAAAGTAATGACTTCATTATTTCAGGGGCATTCCCAATAGATGAATACCCAGATGTACTCATTGATATAAGCAGGACAATGAAAGGATACACTCTAGACCAAAACCTAATTCTAGGAGCGGGAAATACTTTGACAGAAACTATGGATATTTTCACTAAAGTGGCTGAGGAAGATGGATTTGATTACTTGAAAATTCTTTTTAAACACCCTGATTTGGTTGCACACATAGCAGTACGAAATGTAAGAACGAACATAAGTATTACCTATATGCGTACTATGCGATACACCTTTATATATATCTGATATCAATTAATCAATAAACCAGCCGTCTTTTATCACGCTGCTATAAGCCTCCTACTTCACCTCTTTTTTTTACGCTGTCTTCCTTTTCCACGCTAACTACTCTGGTCCTGAGCCTCCTTCATCTATTGTCAAGCAGCTATGGCGATGATGTCGTCCAAACATTTTCATTTTTATTTATTATTATTTTAGCCCTGCACGAGCGTGGTGGAGTATGGTTCAATCTTATTCGCATCAGGGTAAATGCCTATGCCCCTCGATGGGGACATACATGGACTACATTTATTTATTAATTAAGTATGATACCGAAACATTATTTGCAGATCGGCACAGTCGGTGGGAATCTGATGTTGAAACATGATCACAACGAATTTCAGTCAGATATTTTTTTAATTCTTGAAACTGTTGGTTCTATGATCACAATACGTAAGATCAACAATCATCTTTTTAATGACTTATGAAAAATCGACGAATGAAAATATGAGCTGATACATATATTAAATCTTTATTGCAGAAGAAAGTAAGAAATCAACTAAAGTGCTAACAATGAGGGATTTCTTGAAGACCGATATGAATAAGAAAATTATTGTAAATGTTTTGATGCCTCCATTATCTTCAGAATATCGTCTTGTTACTTACAAGGTATAATATACGTGTATTATCATAAGGCGTAGAATATATTATCTCAAATACCAAGCAACAACATTCAACACGACAATCCAACGTCTTTATTGTTTTATACCCGAAGGGTGCCAAACGGGACTCTACTACTAAACCACTGCTGTCCGTCTTTCCATCTGCCCTAATATCTGTCTGTCCGTCCGTTTATCAGCGGGGTGTGTCTCATGAACCGTAATAGGTAGAGAGTTGGAATTTTAAAAATATGTATTCTGTAGCGGCAGTTACAATTAAAGAACTACACTCGATTTCATAAATTAAAGGGGGTCCCTGTACAAGTGACAATATTCCTGCCCCTGTGAATTAATAAAAAATCATGATTAAAATTTCGTGACCGGGTTAGTGGCGCAATTGGTTTGACGTCAGATCCGCAATCTGTGGCTCAAGTAGGAATAATTACCAGAGTAAAAAAGTGTTCGAGTTCAGATAAAATGAACCTTAAGTCAGTGTAAATGAATCACTGAAAGTTTGATTCGCAAACTTTTTCGACGCGTAAATATTTCTGCTTCCTACACCTTAGTGACTGGTATCGAAACCAACTCAAAACATTTTTTATTTTATTATTAATTACATTGTTTTATTATTAATTACATCAGTTCTCAAGTTCTCTTGTACGATGGTACGGAAACTTTCGTGTGTTAATACGACCCGCAATTAACAGATTTTTTATATATTAACCCCTGATTATTGCTGACTTGATGCTTATGTTCAAATCAAAGATTGCAAAAGAATTATACTACCAGTTCTATTACACAGACAGTTTCAATCCCCCAATAACATTTTTTTTTACCAGCAAATGCCCCGAGCCCAAAACGCCGTAGCAACAGTCAACGCAGGATTCCTATACAAACTGGATAGCAACAAATCTAAAGTATTGCAGGCAAGAATTGTATACGGAAACATTAACCCCACCTTCATCCACGCTTTAAGAACTGAAGTGTATCTCACTGGAAAGCAGTTATTCAGGAATGAAACTCTGCAAGGTGCTCTGAAAATGTTAAATAAAGATCTGGAGACAGATGGTCACACAGAAGAGACAAAGAAGGGGAAGAAAGCTATAGCACTTGGACTCTTTTACAAGGTAATCTAAACAAAAACATTTGCTTAAATACGTCTTACGAGAAGATTTATGATGTAGAAATAAGCTCGTCTTTGTGGTTACGATTTCCATTAATGTAACTTTTGAAATATCTGTGTGCAAAAAAAAATATGAATGAACTATGTATGTACTAACAATTACCAACAAAAACATTTCTGTTTCAATGAGAGCTTACTTTGATTGGAACAATATGCTTTTTTCGCCGCCGACAAATGTCGTGATATTTAAATGGGCGTCTGACAACCTCCTCAAATATTACTAAACCTTTCTTTGTCTTTATACGTAACTAGTCAATGACCTTTCTATATTTTCTATGACAATGTTGACGTTGTTACAATCCCAATAATATCCTTTTCTCAACAGGGCCTACTCACAATATGTCCTGAAAATCTCGTGGACAATGAGTTCAAATCCGGCATTACAAATTATTCAGACACACGACCGGTCTCCAGTGGCACACAAGTATTCGATTCGGACATAGTATTCTGGCCGGTAAATAAACCTATACCAAAACTGGAAGGTCTTGTAAGTAATCGATCAAATTTATAACACGGTCACAGTATAGTGTACTTAGTTTTGCGAAGTCATTACGGCGCTCCAAGAGTAGTCGAATTCCAGCGAGGTGCACAGATAATTTGGCAGTGTTGTAATTGCATCATCATTAGTGAATATCAGGACTTATTTATAATTTTATTTTACAATATGTATAGTTAATTTTTGTATGAAATAAATATTTTTGATTTGATAGCGGAGCTACTGAAAAAGAACTGCTCAGTGACTATTAGTTTGCTGTGAATTGCTTCCTGTGTTATCAAATGGTAAACCGACAGGTTTGAGAACTTGTCTGTGATTCAGTTGTTGTGTCAGTAATCTAAGCAGAGGGCTTGCTGTAATTACATTCCAGCAAGGTGCAGATATAATAAGGCCGTGTTGTAATTGTATCCTATAGTGTTTTATTAGCATGTCTCATTCAGAAAGGTCTGGTTTTCAGATTCAATGTGCCGGAGAAGCCAAATACATAGACGACACGCCGAAAATACCCGATGAAGTATTTGCACAGTTTGTGATTAGTACAGCGCCTAATGGTATTATTGATAACATTGATTCAGCTGCTGCATTGGTAAGTAAACTATTTAAAAAATTAGTTCAACAGCTTATTGGTTCAACTTAAACAAACAAACACTTTATTAATGTGACGATTACTCATAATGCAAACGTTTTTTTCCAGGGTTTAGAAGGAGTCATTGCATTTTACACCGTCAAAGATTTACCCGGACTCAATTCATTTACCCCATTGAATACAGCTTTCAATACAGCTCTAGAAGAGCAATTTTGTGATGGAGTCGTCAATTTCAATGGACAACCGATCGGTGTTATAGTAGCTGAAACTAGACCCTTAGCTGAAAGAGCTGCCAAGCTTGTGAAAATAACATACAAAGCTAGTAAGAAGCCAGTGCTAGATATACCTAGCGCTAAGAAAGATCCGTTAAGAACTCTTGTACCTGTTATTGTACCGGCGACAAATAAAGGGCTGGATGTAAAGAAAAGTATCAAAGGTTCGGGTAGTATTTTTGGACAGTATCACTTTCATATGGAGAAGCAGTTATGTGTGACTACTCCTTTAGATGATGGCTTTGAAGTTCTATCTTCAACGCAATGGCTGGACCATGTTCAGATCGCTATTCAACAGTCTTTGAATTTGGATGAGAATGCGTAAGATTTTCCTTGTTTTTATTATTAATTCAAAAGCTTGACAAGGTATGCCAAACTCTGCAATCCATAAGCCCCGGAAAACTTTAATAATTTGAGAGACACAATAAAGACACTCAAGCTCACAACCAACTCACTTTATACAAATTTGAGTAATTTTGTGCATTTGGCATGCATGCTTTGGGTATTCACACTTCAGTACCAAGTTCTGGGAATTTCTGTTTTACACATCTTGACCCCTTTCTGGTCATAAGCATACATAAATTTTCATTGGTTTTAAACTTTATCGCTAAGACATAAATTTTAATATTAGGTGGGAATATATTTTCCTCTAAACAGACAAGGGTGTAACACTATATTTTGTTTCAGATTGACGCAATCTGTTAGAAGATTAGGAGGTGCCTTTGGAGCTAAGATATCAAGAGCTAATCAGATAGCAATCGCTTGTACCCTCGTGTCTTTGAAACTGAACCGACCGTGTCGAATGATCTTGCCTCTTGTCACTAATATGAAGGCTATTGGGAAGAGGTTGCCTTGCTTTTCTGAATTTGAAGTAAATAACACAATAATTATTTATAAAATAAAATTTCAACGAAAACGCTAGATCTGATTTCGATGCCAATCTCTAAAGCAAAACAAATAACCCATTCAAATATTTCTAGTTTATCTCTTATGTGATAAGATGTGTATCATATATATTTTATAAAACAACATATGGTACCTACAGAATAAAATGCCATTAAAATAACGTTTAATGTCAGGTTTACTTATCTAATTACAGGTAGAAGTTGATGAGAAGGGAAAAATTCAATCAATGGACTACAAAATATACGTGGACAATGGCTACATGTACAATGAGCCTTTTGCTATAACAGGCTTGCCTGCTACTGGGAATGCTTATGATAAAACCACTTGGTTAATACAAGATTATAATGTCTTAACAGACACTGCAAAAAATTCTTGGGCTAGAGCTCCAGGTATGTTTATTGTTTATCCAATACCAACACAAATAAGTAGTTATATCAATTAAATTCTCATAAAATTTTGAACAATGACGCTGTCGAACAGGGTTGCCTAGAAGGTTGTAGTGATTCACCAATGAAGGGGCAGATAAGATGTACCCTAACCGGCTAGCTTGAATGAAGAATTTTGCAAATGCAGCGGAAAAGACGGATATATGCTAAAAGCGTCGCTGGAGATCCTTAGTAGAGCCTAAGGATATGGCTCACCCTTTTTCCGAGAAGTGAGGTAGCCAGGCGGTAACCTCACTGCTCGAAATTGGTCATTTTGTTCGGTAGCCTGACGTAAATGTTTACACGTTTGAATTTCTTGCAGGAACTTTAGATCACATAGGAATGACTGAGTACGTTATGGAACAGATAACTTACGAACTCGATTTAGATCCCGTTGATGTACGTCGCGCTAATTTAGATGACGATGACGATATGAAAGAAGTAATCGATAATTTGTTAAAAGAAGCAGACTATGACCAACGGAAGGAAGAAGTTGAAAAATTCAATAAAGAAAACCGTTGGAAGAAACGTGGTTTAGGTTTTGTACCTCTCAAATGGCCTCTCCCAGTAGTCGCCTATTATACAGTCACAGTCATGATTTATCATGGCGATGGTACAGTAGCAATTGTACATGGCGGAGTAGAAATGGGTCAGGGTATCAACACTAAAGCTGCACAAGTATGTTCATATAAACTCAAGATACCAATCGAGAAAATAAAAATAAAACAAACAAACAATTTTAGTAACCCGAACTGCATTCTCACTGGTGGTAGTTACGGCAGTGAATCAATCTGTAAGGGCGTCATTAATTGTTGTGATACTTTACTGGACCGCTTGGCTCCATATGGTGATATTACTGATTGGGTGGTTAAGCTTGCAACGGCATTCAAAGGCAACGTGGATTTATTTGCAAGCGCACACATTAGCGAAACTGACTTAAAAGCTTATGATGTTTATGGAGCAACATTAGCTGAAGTGGAAGTGGATATGTTAACAGCAGAACATCAGATCATTAGAGTAGATTTGATGGAAGATGTAGGGAGGAGCCTCAGTCCAGAGATTGATGTTGGTCAGGTAAGTGAACATCATAAACTAGTGGCTCTGTGAGCTGTAGACCCCGCGAGTGACACTTTGAGCCGCACCAATAACTTTGTAAACTGCATTTTGCGGTCTTAAAGCCAACCTATTGACTTTTCACTAAAATATGTAGAGCCTGTTACTTTCACAGTCTGTAAAAATCCAATGACACCTCATCTGGTAGAATCCGTCAAGCAGTTTGGACTGTAGCTGTTTTTTTGAAATATTAAGACCCCCATCTCCGCAGTTTCGAAAAAAAAAGAAAAACCGAAGCGATAATAGTAGTTTATGTGACTGCTACATAATGAAAGGCATTAATACTCGAGTAATATCACTCGAGAGTTTTAATGCCTAATTATGTACAGTTACATACACTAGTTTATCTACACACATATCATAAGCTCTCTTTGATGTGTTCATGTTGGACCGGCATTGTGGCTGTGCAGTTGTTTAACTTGTTCTGTAGTACCAACTTCACGCAGGCGGGCGTCGGCGTTCGAAATTTGAATGTCAGTACCAACTTCACAGACAAACTAGGGGCGGAATGCAAGCGGGCGTCGGCGTTCGAAATTTGAATGTCATAATATGTAGAAAAACTACACATTATGGTCATAATGTGTAATTTTTCAGATAAGAAATGAGTTTTTACCAAATAGTTTAACATTATGCTGATCGTAACGTGCGGTTTTTGTACGCATTAAAGAGATACTTTTTAAGAGATATGATACGTGTGTAGATAAAAAATTATACGTTTTATTATCGAACCTGCTCATAAAAATTCACAATAATCAGTTATGAAATGCGGCCTGTAGAGGGCGGATATAAGTATATCCGGATATACGAAAGAATTATTTCCCAATCCTGGAGTAGACGTAGACGTTTCGCTATTACTTTTTGTAGGTCTGTTGTCAAGTGTTATCATTTTGTCAATAGCAAAAGTAACAAAATGACAATAGACGTTACGTTTCTTAAAATGGCGTACTCACTTAGAGTTGCAAAACGTTTAAATGGTTTATTGTATCTCTTTTAGTCCAGATTAATACATAGACCATCCAATGAGTAAGACGTCATTCATTTTAAATTGACAATAATACATTTTTGAGAACGCTTTTCAAACAATTTAGGACATACATATATGATTGTGACCACAATATCTTCCTTCACCAGATTGAAGGTGCTTTCATTATGTCTCTTGGCTATTGGACGTGCGAGGAGTTGGAATACGATCAAGACTCTGGAGAACTACTGACAAACAGGACCTGGACTTACCATGTGCCTCAGGCTAGGGACATTCCACTGGACTTTCGTGTTTACTTTAGAAGAAATGCCACCAATCCGGTTGGTGTTCTCGGATCTAAAGGTTAAAAATTATATTGTAATTAAGTGCAGAGTGCAGTTATACAAAGGAGAAGGGATTTATTTGGGCTGGCCTGTACCCATTAGTGGGTGAATATTGACTGATTGGTGATGATATTAGTGAGGGGTTCATCAGGGGGAACAGGTACCTAAGCCGTAATTCTACAACCCCTAAATCTGTGTTAAAAACTTTGGCCTGGGACCCAGCTGTCAATCGATATGGGCATGAGCTTGATGGATGATCTAATGTTTTTCTACTTGTTTCAGCCACTGGCGAGCCAGCCACCTGTATGGGGATTGCCGTGCCGTTTGCAATCAGAGCTGCACTATCCAGCTCAAGAGTAGATTCCGGGAAACAACGAGATGAATGGTTTAATATCTGTAAGTGAAGGTACCTTTATAGGGAAGGTATCCGAAGGGTGCCAAACGGGACCCAAATTTTTAAGCCCCCACATTACTAAGCCCCGCTTTCCACCCGTCCGTCTGATACTGATGCATTGCAGGAGTTTTGGACATGGCGGAGTATATAAGAATATATATTTTTGTTTCTCTAAGCTAAGGTTACGGTAAAGGAATGATAAAAAAAACAATCGACTTCGTGTTGTCCAGGTAAACAAACCCGATCCGTAAGCTCGGAAGAATGGAAAGTCTCCGCTACTGGTCTCGCTCATGTGCTACGTAGGAATGCCTACAATAAGTTCTCATCTGATATCGGTCATTAATTCGCAAAAATGTGTCCACCAATGTTTATTACAACCTTTGTCTAGTTTTTAGGTTACACGCTGACAAACCTCCGTGCAAGGCCATCCCGGACTTCCCCGCTTTTTTTTAATATTGTTGGGTCGCTGGCATCTTTGTTACAATACAAACGCCTTACGATAGAGCCTTCGTCTCCACTATAGAGAGTTTTTACTTCTACGGTGGTAGTGTCAGTACGACTCCAACTTTGCCGATTTTTGTTGTAATTAATAATGATATAACATGAACAAGACAATGCAATGGTGGCCCATTGCATTCTAATCAGTACGTCACTTCATATTATATAATTCGAATATTGTAATCATTATTGTGTAATCCGTACACAAAATCTACAATCACTAACGTGAAAAAGAATTGAAAATCATAGACATTTATTTATTTTATTTTCAGACGGACCCTACACCAATGTCAAGATTGCTGATGCAACAGGGACTGCAATTGGTCAATACTTATTTAGTAAATAGCGATTTGGTTTTCACGAACTCATAAAAATATCTCTCAATTGTCCACCATAGGTATCAAACATACACTGACATTGTCTTACTTAAGAATCACATTAACAATTTTTATTATGGTTCCGTACCCGAAGGGTGCCAAACGGGACCCTATTACTAAGCCTCCGCTATCCGTCCGTCCGTCTGACGTTATACGTGATAGTTAGACAGATGAAAATTTCACAGATGTTGTATTTCGGTTGCCGCTATAACAACAAATACTAAAAAACAGAATAAAATAAATATTTAATTGGGCTCCCATACAACAATTATTTCAATACCACATACAAACTTATGAATGTACCTGGTTACGTGCATGGAGTGTGAATTCCAAACTATTCACTCCACACCAACCCTACCATTGGACGGTGGTACGGAACCCTTAGTGCGCGAGTTACACTCGCATATGATTAGTTTTTACATACCTAACATATTTTAGCAGTCATTTATTTGATTTTATCTAAACTATAGTAAAAATAGAAAATCCTTATTAGGCCATATTTTAAGACTGTTTTTAAGGTTAAATTAAGCTGTAATTACGATTATTTTGTAGAGTTACCTCTTATTAATATATATTTTACTAATTGTTATTGCCACCACGTCTAATAACTCACCTACCGCGCCTATGCGCGAGGCATCGCGATTTTGATCCTTATGCCTATAACGGGAAATGGTATTTCTAGAGTCATAATAATTATATAACCTCTAAATAAAAATAATTAATTCACCAATAAATGGTTGCGAGTGCAAGGCTCGGAGTTTCATTAACAAGATCCTTTATTTACGACATGGCGTCTCACTGATTCAGTCGAAAACCCGTCAACCTAACGAAGAATCTGCCTTGAAGCGCGTTCTGGTAATAACTGTGAGACAAATTCTTGCAAACCACTGACATTCGAAAATGTAGGTCTCGCTGATACCTAAATAAGATAAATTGAAGTGCATTTACTGTTAGTCTTAGAGAAAGACTACCAGTAAATGCACTTATTATTATTCATTAACACGGAAAAAATATTGTTACAAGTTTGAAGAGTCTGTCTGTATGTGGTATAGCGCTCAAACGGGTAGACATGTTTTAATGCGTGTAAAAAAAAAGTTAGTAGACTATCCTGCAGTGATTCTTAGTCATGTTTCATTAAAATCAGTTCGGTGGTTCAAAACTTACGAGCTGTGGTCGGAATTTTGTGGAGCGCAACGAAATCAAATATATGGACTGACTTTTTAGCGGTACTTTTTCGAGCCCACATCACTAACTTTGGTCTCGACCCCCCTCAACGAGAGTGTTGCAGCGTCCACCGCTGCCCCAACCAAAAAACAGCGTCGCCGTCGTCGACGAGGAGACACCTCGCAGCTCAACAGCGCGAGCACCGCGCCGCTCGCTGTCCCTGCTGAGGCGTGTGCACAGAGCAATATAAGTAGTAATATGAAATAGAGTGCCCTCTCCCGGGACTTTTATGCATGACAAGGTTGAAGCACCATCTCGTTTTTAAAGTAAAAACGATTTTATATATCCATACGTATAGATAGGTATGTATCCATATCTCGTTACCTACCTAGGTATTTTCAACAATTAGGCGCACCTTGCAGTACGTATAGTACTGCAAGGTGCGCCTAATTGTAATGGTCGCGTAGTATAGTTATTTTGTGTTATTTTGTTGCACAATTAACATAATAATCACATTGTTGCAACCAAAAACAACACAAGCAAGAAGTGGAAGCCATCTTGTGTGTGACTTGTGATTATTTTCAAGTGTCAGGATATTGTTGCCAGCAAAAATAATAAAGTGTATTTTGGGGTTACCATATGAAAAAATATATACTGCCTTTTGCCCAAACCACGATTTTAAACCACCTCGGCCCCCCTGGAAATATTTATTGTTCATAATTATATGTAAATAAATATATCCGCGCTTCTTTACAACACCACAATCTTAAAATAATTATTTAAATTTCTGTACAGAGGCATCTGTTGACTAGAGAAAGAAACTGGCTTTTACTTTAACTAACAGATGGCGCCTCTTTCTTTTTATATTTCCCTTTCTGAAGGACTGTCCCCCCTCTGGGCGTGTGTCATGCCGCAAGCTGCCCCGAGGGCCGCGCCGTTCGCCGTTGCGCACGTTGCGACGCTCGCTGCCGCGAATGCCGCGCCAACCGCCGCCACGTGCATCAAACCGTACTCCAACACGTGTTTCCCGCCACTCACCTCCACTCGTGTACCGCCAGCTACCAAAATATGTGCTCAAAGAAAAACTCTGTTGTTCTCCGACAAAGTAGGTGCAGGATTTGGGACTCTATTACATAACCGGCTTAACCAAAAAGTAACGAACATTTGCTGTCCAAATTGTTAATTTGTAGATCTAGTGAAGATGATTAGTCGCGGTATCTATGATGAGTACAGCACTATTGTAATTATGGTAGGAAATCATTCAAACATTAGTCGGAATGATTTGAATAAAAGTGTTGAAACACTTCTAGACTTACATAGTAGGATGAAATGCAAATTTATACTATGCAATTTTCCATATGCCTGTAATTTGACAGAACTACAGAAAAAATCTGTGCATAGAATGAATATTCATTTATTTAATTTAACATGTCATCACAGCGATGCTATTTTATATTTCGACATGAATAATTTTATTCATAACTTTACTCTGACACGGGATACATTGTACCTGTCTAATAAATATAGAAAATTAGTAGCTACATTGTTAGCTTATAATATATGCGACGCAGCTATAGTTGGTTTAACTAAGTTCAACTTGACATCAGCTTATTTTAAGAGTAATATGACATGCACCCCTATTGGGAATTCACCTGTTAATTATACTTTGCATGCAACATTGGAATCTGTTCCAAGTAATTTAAATTAGTTCATAAGACAATAGAGGAAATCTCTAGCATACAAGAGCCACTATATATGTCAAAATGTAAGCCCCAGTTAAATATTGCCCATCAAAACATCCAGGGGCTACCTGGTAAAGAACTTGTATTAGAATTATTTCAAAAAAATTCTGACATTGATATTATTTGTGTTACTGAACACTGGTTGAAGGAAAATATGATGTGTTTTAACATAAATAATTACAAAATTGTCAGTTGTTACAATAGAAAGACTGCTGATAGAGGTGGTTCTTTAATCTTAGTGAAAAATAATATTAAGGTGAAACAACGGAAAGATATTCTTGCACTTACTGTTGAAAGACAAATAGAGGTATCCTGTGTTGAGTTAGATAGCCATATTATTGTTTGTGTCTACAGGTCACCGAGGGATGAAAAAGGCCATGGCAATTTCGAAATATTTGAGAAAATTATGGAGGAAGCCCTCATTAAACTTTGTAATAACAGAAAAAAGTTAATTATTTGTGGCGATCTAAATGTAGATCTGCTTGTAGATACAACACTGAAGCGACGATTAATAACTCCGTTCAAATCATTTAATTTATGTCATGTATTTCTAGAGCCGACTAGAATTACACTTACAAGCCAAACTTGCTTAGATAACGTTTTTTGTGACTGTGCATTCACAAGTAAAAGTGTAATTAACTGCTTACCCTCCGATCACAGTGGTCAAACAGTTTCATTCCCAATTACTATTAAGGATAAGACTGGTCCAACATTTTATAGGCCTATTACATCCCATAGACTAGAGACATATACGAAAAACTTAGATATAAATTTGCCAGTACCGGATTTTAATGAACAGAACCCAAACAAAATCTACTCAGACTTCATCAACATTATTCAGACAGAATTCAATAAAGTTTTCAAATTAAAGAAAGTCAGTGACTACAACGCTAAATCTAAATTTAATGACTGGGCAACGTTTGGAATTCGTAAAAGTAGAGTTATCTTGTATGACCTTTATGATCAAAAAACCTATAACTTTGATCGAAAATTTCATGACTATGTTAAAAAATATTCCAAAACTTTCAAGTTGGTTTGTAGAACTGCAAAAACTTTACACATTAATAGAAAAATTCAAAATTCAAATAATAGAATGAAAACAGTTTGGCAAATAATAAACCGCGAAACTGGCAAAGTTATACCAAGGGACAGTGATTTCTGCCTAAAGATAGGTGACGATGTTGTTAAATCCAACGCTGATGTTGCTCGAGCTTTTGAAACATTCTTCACCAATGTACCCGTACTCACAACGCACAGTCTAAATTCATGTCCATTTGAAGCAGAAACTTTATTAAAAAATAACACTAGCGTCAGTAATGTATATTTAAAATTTCATCATGTATATCCCCAGGACATTGTCAAAACGTTTAAATTACTTAACTTAAAAAATACGGAAGACCTGTGGGGTATATCAGTCAAAGTCATTGGTTCAGTATTTCTAGTTATAGCCCCACACTTAGCTTATATATTCAATAAATGTGTTGACGATGGGGCTTTTCCAGAACTCAAGAAACACAGTAAACTTATACCACTGTTCAAATCGGGAGATAAGGGCGATCCTTCAAATTTCAGACCAATATCTGTTCTTCCAACACTAAGTAATATATTTGAAAAGATTATACTCAATCAAATGCTCTCACACTTCAACCGTACAAAACAACTCCACGCTAAACAATATGGTTTCACTAGGGGTAAATCGACTACGGATGCAGGAATTACCCTTGTATCTCATATTTATTCTGCATGGGAGGCCGCACAGGATGCTATCGGAGTTTTTTGCGACCTGTCGAAGGCGTTTAATTGTGTTGATCATAATACGCTATTAATTAAATTAAATCATTACGGAGTTAGAAATAAAGCGTTGGATCTACTAAGATCATACCTAAGCAATAGAATTCAAAAGGCAGAAGTTAACGGCGTAAAATCTGATGGATCGGGTGTTAAAATTGGCGTTCCACAAGGTTCCATATTAGGCCCTTTCTTATTCCTGGTATATATTAATGATCTGCCTTTCATGGTGGAGAAATTAACTGACATAGTGTTGTTTGCTGATGATACTTCAATGGTCTTCAAAATTGAAAGACAAAAAGGAGATTTTGATGATGTTAATGGTGTATTGTCTTTAACCTTGAATTGGTTCACAGTTAATAATTTATTGTTAAACGCTGGTAAAACCAAGTGTATCAAATTCTCACTTCCAAATGTCAGGCAAGTTGAGACCAGTTTGGTGTTAGACAACAGCACGTTAGAATTGGTAAATGATACGAAGTTTCTTGGAATAACCATTGATAGCAAATTGCAGTGGGGACCCCACATAGATAAATTGGCTGGTAAATTAAGTTCTGCGGCTTACGCTGCTAGGAACATCAGTCCTGATGTGGCTACATCTAGGCTAGTATATTTTAGTTACTTTCATAGTGTGATGTCCTATGGTATCTTGTTGTGGGGGAAAGCAGCGGATATTCAAACTATTTTTATTTTACAGAAAAGAGCTATTCGAGCAATTCATAATTTAAAACGAACAGACTCCTTAAGTGAGCTTTTTAAAGAAATTGACATACTAACAGTAGCTAGTCAATTTATTTTCGAAAATATAATGTATGTACGCAAGAACCTTACAACATTTTCCAAACTTAGCGACAGCTGTAATGTTTACCTGAGAAATAATCACAGACTATGTGCGCCCCGTTTTAGACTCGCGAAGGTTAGCAATTCTTTCAAGGGTCAGTGCATTCTCTACTACAATAAGATACCTCTGGAGATTTTGAAATTGCCATTTGAGCAATTTAAAAAGCATGTTAAAGCGACTTTGTCGAAAAAGGGATATTACAATGTTCAAGATTACTTAAATGACAGGACTGTATGGGGTTAATCTGGCTCAACACAGACCTTGCTATTAATAATTTTGTAATTATTTATTCCTGCTTATTAATCATTACAATTAAATTTTTCATATTTGTATTAGTTAAGCTCAACCTATTTTTAAAAGAGATCTAAAAATCAATCTGTGGGAGTTTCTACGCCCTTCTTCTCCCACAGTGGTCCAATGTAGAGAAGAGGCAAAAATGACGTTTGCTAAGTATATGTAAATATCTACATTAATAAAGTACTTTGACTATTGACTATTGACTATTGACTATACTCAATTTCCAGAACTTCATTAAATACCGGAACTGTACTATTTTAATAGATATATACATACTTAGATCTTCGTAAGATGCCAATCCTACGTCAGCTCAGACCACCGAAGCGACCACAGCCGCAGATCGCGTTGATAGTCCATACCGATTACAATTGTCGTAGCTGTGATAGAGATTTATTCAACAGTTCATATTGTTGATGTGTCGGTACAACTAAGGCATTTGAATTATAAGGACTTCTTCGTCCTTTGCATTTGATGGGTCCTTTCGTGCATTAAAATATCGATCATAAGCGTTTAATCTGCAACAAAATTGTACAGTAATAGTTAACTTTAGGAAGATACTAGATTCGATGTCTCTGTGATCGTTCATCATGCACATCGAAAGTATAATAAAAATAGGTTTATGGGTACCTAAAACTTACCTTTTCAAATCTGCTTTCCTGCCATGTACAGAAGCACCCCCCTTTTTGAGTTCTTCCTTCAACTCAGTTGATTTGAAAGTGGAATACATGATGCTGAGATCGGTGTCAGGTATTTGGAACCCAAAGTCTTTTCAAAAAGTTGATCGATGTCCGGTGCCATATTCCGTATCGTGCAGCAATAATCCACTCCAGGTCATAGGCAGAAATTAAAAGAGATAAAGAAAACGGAATGATTGCAAAAAAGAAACGAGCGCTGAAATCCACAACAAAAGGTAGCCAATTACCAATATGATATTGACAGGAGAAGAACCAAGCTGCAAAAGCGCTACCTGTAATTAGCTTTCACCGGCCAACTCCATTAAATGATAAAAAAAATGCCGAACCCTCAAGATATCATTTTAATTATTTTTACGGTATTCTACAACTAATGCCGCAACTTTTGAGGGGTCTTGTGTAGCGAAAATAGAAAAATCATGATTTCGAGTCTCCCGACTTTTCACTCCAATGTGTCCAGCCATCCATCACTAACTGAGCGCATTCGGGGCAACTGCCCTCAATAGGTTTTACAAGAAATCAAGCTGAGGCGTCTACTCTAGTGTATAGTCAAAACCGTTAGTTGATAAACTAACGCGTTAGTTGATCAACTATCGACAGATAGTAAACCAGGCCGACAGGGTTTAGAGTTTACGTTTCTTTTATTCTTACATGTCAACATTACATGAAGACTATTCAGGGGCTTCGCTGCGCTCGCCCCCTCTAATCTTCACCTAAGATACCGCAGTGTTTGGCCTGGTATTTCGTTTGCAATTCAAGTTTATACCACTTTACCATTTAATGGTTTTAACCGTTACTTTATCAACTAACGCGTCATATAGTAAGCAGTACGCTACAGTTTACTATCTGTCGATACTTGAACAACTAACGAGAAAAATAGTGTTAGTTTATCATCTAACAGTTTTCACAATCTTACGGTGACATATACATTACTCAAAGAATTCTCCTTTGTTAGCTTACCATTTGATCAATGATGTCAAAAGTAATTACCTAACGATAGAAAACAGGATACGGAATGTAGATATTTGAATGTAAATAACATTATTATAAAGCAAAAGTTATAGTAAAGGAGCAGATAAACCCAGATATTTTTATTTATTTAAGTAGATACTTATATCCTAACAGACCATAACATCATTTATTTCGTAAACTTTGTTGTATTTTTGGAGTAACTTCATTATCTGAAGGTCAATTTGGTACCATTCCGTGCTCTACCCCCCACGCATCACACTTAACACCCATCTCCGCGCCTACTTATCCATTCAAATCAGTTTGCTACTCTCGATTCATGGAAGCACAAGTGTTTCTTCCAAGTTTCTTGATGATTAAACGAACTTACCTGAAGTGAAGTTCGATCCCAATTACACGAAGAGCTTCGTTCGAAGATATTAGCATAGGTACACATGTAGTTTCACTCAAGGCTAGCCATTTCGCGCACTATATTTGGAGAAAAATATAAAGGTTCTAACGTAAGGTAGACCAAAAAATTCACAGCTCGCCCTTCCCTTGCCATTTGCTTTCATTTATTTCGGAGATGTGCTGAGCTTTTTGATATTTCACGGATAGGGTACAGCTTACAGCGAGGGCGGGAGGGATGCTAATATCTTCGAACGAAGCTCTTCGTGTAATTGGGATCGAACTTCACTTCAGGTAAGTTCGTTTAATCATCAATTACACATCAAGCTTCGTTCTTCGATATTAGCATAGGTACACATGTAGATGTTGAGAGATAGTCGTGAAATATCAACTAATTCAATATGTAGATCGTTTATGTTTGGTAGTATAAATAATATAAAAAAATGTGATCAAAATATTAAATTACTGAGGTTTAATTTACTAAACAAGTACTTAAATACAAATTTATGTTTGTAAGTTTTATAATTGTAACATTGATAAATTATTAGTTCAATATATTTCTGGCGAATTCATCACTGGTAATCATGTTATCTGTAATAACCTTATTATAATGTTTAGCAAAAACAGCGGAGGTTGCACTCCAACCTGCCGATTTTCTTATAGTGTCTAAACTAATTCCTGATTTGTATGCCTTAGACGTGGCTGCATGTCTAGTACTGTGTGCAGTGAATACTTCTGTGTTTATGCCACACTTTTTTAACGTATCCTTTACCCACCTGCCTAACGTTTGTGACGTTACTTCTCGATATGGTTTTTTAATTGATATAAACAACGATTGCTGACTTTGGCGTAGTTGTCTTGTCTGATCTAGATATGTATGGAGTGTCCTGGCAGGCAAATTTGCGGCTTCTGTTCGAAAAATGGTAATGAAAGCAGAGGTTGGAGAGATCCGAGACGAGAAGTTTTAATAAGATCGGGTATCTTAATAATCGTTCCTGATTCTGAGGTGACTATGTTACTAATTTTAATTTTAGACAAAGTTTGAGCCCTATGTGCTGTTACAAGTGCCAATATTGTGACTAATTTCTTAGAAATTTTCTCAAGACCTAAATCCTCATTTGGATACCAATTTGATAAATAATTTAGCACCAGATCAATATTCCAGGTTAAATTATACTTCGGTAGTGGAGGCCGTAAACGAAAAATACCTTTAAAGTACATATCTCGAAATAAAATTAATATTAATTTTTTCTTGACCCAATAACAACGACAAAGCAGACCGACAACTGTTAAGTGTGCCATAGCGAGCACCTGTATCAAAGATCTGTGTTAAAAAAGTAGAACATCTGTTATGGAGGTATTGTAGGGATCGATTCCGCTAACATGACAATGAGTAAACCATTTTCTAAGACTAGTGTCGTATTGTTTAACTGTGTTGTCTGCAAGGGATGCCACCATTATTGGGATAGCGGATGATGGGACTCCTTTTCGTAAGAGCGCTGTCCGGACAACAGCCCGACAACCAGGGTAATCCGCCGGTGTAGTGCCCGATCGCTACAATGAGAAATAATAAGATCATCCCTTGAATGTATAGCTAAGGGTTTTGACGTGAGAAGGCTTTTAAAAAGTGGGTACCAAGGCTGTGTTGGCCGTTTTGGTACAACAACAATGCCTGTTGCTCGGTCATTAATTATTTTGCGTAAAGTTTTTAAGATAACTGATAATGGAGGGAATGCATAAAAAAATAAGTTGGTCCACGGCAGCGTAAAAGCATTGATTGCATATGCATCTGGATCTCTATGCCATGAAACATATTTATTACATTTATGATTGATTCGACTAGCAAAGAGATCAATACTAGGAATACCAAAGTGATTTGTTATTGTGTTAAAGGCCTGATTGGAAATTTCCCACTCAATGTCGGGGTGTGACTTTCTGGATTCCGCATCTGCGACTATATTATCAGATGATTTAATGTAATCGACACAAACAGTAGTGCGATGGGTTTCACACCACTGCCAAAGCTGTTTTGTAATATAAGTCAAGTGCGGGAACTGCACTCCGCCCATTCTATTGATATAAGATATTGCGGTTGTGTTATCAACACGCAATAATATCTGGCAGCTATACAAGTTTTGAGCAAATACTTTAAGACCTAGGAATGCTGCCAATATCTCAAGGTAATTAATATGTAGGGATCGTTCGTGCTCATCCCAAGGACCATTGGCCGTATTGCCCCCACACGCGGCCCCCCATCCCGTTGTTGAGGCATCAGTGTATATCTCAATGGCATATTCATCACTTTTTATTTTGCATACAGCATTATCAATATTATCTAACCACCAGTTAAATGTGGGGTTTAAAGATTTAGGTATCGTCATAAATTTATCGTAGTTTTCGTCGTCTTTTAGGTTTAGATATTTACATCGCTCTTTACCGTATTTATAATAAACCCAAGAGATTGTAATAGACATTTTGTATGTTTCATGTTATCTAAACACTCTTTATAAGAGTGACCTACCAAATGTATGTCATCTAAATAAAATGTAGATAAGTATCCCATGGAACGGAGAAGTTTAGCAACTGGTTTAAGTATTTTTGTAAAAAAAAACGGCGCAGTATTTAAACCAAAAGGTAATACATTAAATTGATATAATTGGCCAGACCAGTAAAAACGCAAATACTTTCGAGAATTTTGATGAATGTTTACCAAGAAATATGCATCCTTTAAATCTATAGTCGCCATGTAGCAATCTTGTGATATAAGTTTCAAAGACGTTCGCAAGTCTTCAAGTTTAAAATGCTGCGTCGTTATGTGTTTATTAAGTTGTTTAAGATTTAATATAAATCGTTGTTGACCGTCAGGTTTCGGGATAAGAAAGGTGGTTGAAATGTATTGCCCTTCACAATGTTCACAAGGTGAGATAGCCCCAATGGTGAGAAGGTTTTTTATGCATTCTTTATAAGCATTGCATTCAAACTGCGAATACGTTGGTTCTACTGGAATAGTAAATTGAGTAACCGAACTAGACAATACAATTTCATAACCTGTAATCCAGGATAGTATGACTGGGTTATTGGTAAGCAAAGTCCATTGTTTATGAAAATGAGAAAGTCTGCCTGCAGGTTTTACCGTATCTAACGCCTGTAGCGTTGTTGTGGCTGACGTGCGAATGTCCTGTAGGCGGCAGGGTGCCTCTGCGTCGTCGTCTGAGTCTGCGGCTGCGGCTGCCTCTGCGCTGGAGCAACCGGCGCGGGCGGGGGGGGCGCCGCTCGCGCATACCTCGCGCCCCCCGCCCCGCTCGCCATCGTCTGAGGCCTGCGGCTCGCAGGAGGCCCTCTGTAGTTTAAAGGCCTGCTAGGGACTCTTGATGAAGTTTGAGTCTGCCTGATATTTGAGTCCAATCTCAAGTCTGCTCCTGATTTAGATATGTTTTTTGCTGTCTTTAAGGTCTCAGTGAGATTAGCAAATAGTGTTTCATCTATTTTGGTTTTTTCTAGCTGATCTTTTAAGTCCTTTTTTACTGTTGAAAGTATGAAGAATCTTCTGAGGATCGAGTCAGAGTGATGTAAATATGCTAGGATACGGACGGTGTCCATTAATAGTTTTAACATCTCAGGGTCCTTTTGGTTTGACGCCAGAAGCAGCGTGATTGCAGCACTGAGCGACGATAGAGCGCATGAAGTCATAGATTGTTTGAGTTCAATGCCCTTGTCCCGTTTTACTTGGCCTTCAATCAAGGAGGCGCGAATTTCAGGATTCAAAACTGGCGCTTTCAAAAGTCTGCAGTTTGCAGGGATAAGATATTTATCCTTCAGTTCCTTGCGGTTTTCTTTAGAAAGACCGGTTGTGACAATATAGTTCAGTCTGATAGCTAGATCCTTTTGGATGTACTCTACTCAGAACTGTACTCTTGGGTAAGAGTAGGGTCTTCGCCTAATATTTGCAATAATTCTGGGTCCAGTTCGGGTATTGGTTCATCCAGTGACATCCCGTGGAGTACATCAGCTGAAGAGGGCGGCGGCATAACAGCAGCTGCAGTAGTGGCGGTGGTGGCAGAATCGACGGCGGTGACAGCGTTGGTAGCGGCGGCGGCGGCGGCGGTGGAAGTCATGGTAATAGTGGTACGAGGCAGATCGGTAGGTACCACATCAGTGCTATGTGCGGCATCATTGCTATTTTCAGCAGACTCCGAGTCTGGAGGGATATTCCAGTATGAGCAACGAGGTAAGTCAGCATCTTCGTCCCTGACGGCGATGGAGACGCTCTCTGCAGGCAAAATACGTATTTTGCTCAAATGTGGGTGGTATGTGAGACTCCAAAGCGAGAAACACGCAAACCCAGTTTTTTCAATGAGACAGTTTTACATTTTTTCTGTCTACATATACATTGCTATGGAAATACCCAAACGGTAGACCCGGTCAGCATGTATTTTATTAGGAAGTGGAAAGCCCCTAGGTGGACAGTCCGATTTTCCAATCGTTTTGTTCAGATAAAACACCGTTATGTACAATGATAAGAAAAAACAGTCAAATCTGTTCCTTAGGTTCAAGCAACAAGTGTTATTTGTTGAATGACTCACCTAGTCGGTTATGAGGCGAATAATTTTCGTCATCCGACCTCGAAGAATGTCTACGGCGACGTCGATGTTTCACTTTTCTTTCTAATTTTTTAAGTTTCTTCACTAAATAGTCGTAGTCATCACTGTCACTTTTCCTTTTCGGCATTTTATTGGTATTTTTATTTAATCAACAATAGAAAAATACCGAGCGCGCGAAACAGCGAAGCACTTAAACGTGAATGAATGAAAGCAAATGGCAAGGGAAGGGCGAGCTGTGAATTTTTTGGTCTACCTTACGTTAGAACCTTTATATTTTTCTCCAAATATAGTGCGTGAAATGGCTAGCCTTGAGTGAAACTACATGTGTACCTATGCTAATATCGAAGAACGAAGCTTGATGTGTAATTCTCAATTTGTTCGCGTTACTTGTTTTGTTAAGTTCTTGTATTTTATCGTTATTTTTCTGTCGAAGCTTAAGGAAAGTATCACACGCTAACAGCAAAATGTAATTAAAATAGCCTGGAATTGCAGGTTAAACAATTAAAAAATATATAACTTTAAGTCGCAATATCTCTGAAAGTATACATTTTATGGTAATTTGACCATCTATAATTTGTGTCTGTAATGCCGTGGCGACATATCTACACACGTATCATAAACCCTCTTTACTGCGTACAAAAACCGCACGTTACGATCAGCATAATGTTGAGCTTCTTGGTAAAAACTCATTTCTTATCTGAAAAATTACACATTATGACCATAATGTGTAATTTTTCTACACATTATGACATTCAAATTTCGAAAGCACTTGTGCCCAGAATATTTTTAATAATATCATTTTATTATTAATTATATCTATTAATATATATATTTTATCTATTTATACTAGTTAATTTCGTTATATTGGCGTTCTCATAGGTCTATACCCCTATTCAGCAAAAAACCTTTCCCATCTTAACCTACCTTATTAAAGATAAGCTCGCCTTTTTAATCTCTTTTCATGTAACTCTTCTTTTTGGGGTTCTTTACCCGAGGGATGCTAAACGGGACCCTATCACTAAGCCTCCGCTGTCCTTCCGTCCATCTGTCACCGGGCTCTACCGGATCAACCAAAATAGGTAGAGAGCTGAAATTTTCACAGACGGACTATTTCTATTGCCGCATTAACAATGCATAATGAAACATACCGTTTTTAAGAATGAAAAGAATGTAAAGTAGCCATGCAAGAAATTATTGGTATGGCCATTTTGTTTTATTTGTTTATCGGTGAAAACTAGATCTTTAATTGCAGGTATTCAGTTTTGGGCTGAGTTATTTGTCAACGATTAATAAATTGCTTATCCGAATTATAATGAATAATATTAAGTTTTTTTTATCATATTTGGCATTTTATTTCTGTCAATAAGTTACTTAATTTCTATCCACTTCCATTTTCAATGAGCAGAGTTTCGTTAGCCTGAGTGCATAGTTCAATAACATAGCTGTAGATATAGATGGTTTTTAGAATACAAGGGTCAAAATACTTATTACATACATAAAGGAATCGTTAACTACTATTGAATAAGACAGAACGCTGTCGCAGCCTATCTTCAGACAGAAGGTGCTCTCAGACAGACACAGATCGCTCGGCACAAGTACAAGCGCTAAAGAGTTAGTATTTAGTTAAAAACTAACAAACAGACCGTCCCTTAAAGATTAGAAATAGCAATGTTATTATTTAGAATAAAATAAATAGAATAACGCTCACAAGATCAACAACAGATTAAATGTACGAGAAATCGGCCGTTAAACACTAACCTTATTTATTATTTAATAGTCCGAAAAGTTTCCCTACTAAAATCTTCACAATTTATTAATTTATTTATCGTACTGAGAATTTGGAGGAAAATATTTATCAACAATTATAATATGATAACGGCCGTCAGACTGCGACCATAAATAATGTAGAAATGAGGTAGGTACCCAGATAAACGATCAAATATACTCCTGTCAGACAAAAATAAACACAACAAAATATACAAGCTACGAAAGAAATCTAGCGTTCTACGGCGCTCTTATGGCCTAACTACTCTGACCAGACATAAAACTCTATCACCAATATTCCCTTAATCCGGGCGCCATTGAAACAGTGAGACTCTAACCTGACCAAAATAGATTGTTGGCAGGCTCAAGATACGTTTATTAATCACAGGGTCGTGAGTCGAATATTGGTGATATAGTTGAAACGCTGGATAGGGACTCGCCGGGAATTTGTAGATTTCAGCTCCTTGGTAGACTCAATCCAACTGGTCCACTTCTCTAGACGTCAACAAGTGATTATGCGGTTAGTGCCAGAAGGATATTACTCCTCGGCGTGGAACCCTGGAAAGAGACCAGTGTGAATGATAGGAATACAAAAGCGCTACAGCGCCCAGCTATCAGGCGACGGCTCCCCACACGGAGACTTCCGACGAGGGCCCTAGGGTAATTAGGATCTAAGAGTGCCGCAGTCCAATAGACACTGTATAGAAAAGGGAAATACATAGAGAGTATAAAATACACGAAAATAAGAAAGACTAACTACGAACCAATGCTTACCCATGGATTGGGGATAGTAGGGAAGTTTCAAATCAACTACTGCACTTTACAGCAACTAAACATTCAGCTCCATTACAGTACTAGCCCATCGCCGCAACTAAAGGTGTGACTTAAAAATTATTGATGCAGAAGATACAACCTCACGTTACAGAGCTCAAACAATGTCTGCCTCAAAAAAAACAATCAGCTGCCAGACGAGATTCCAGACCCGAATTTCCGAATTTTTATAGTTTTAGTTTTTAACTGGCTAATCCGCCAGTAGCCAATATGGTCAAGGAGTTAGTACGTTACATACCCGTCTTGTTTGGGTAGGATTTTACCTGATAAAATCCTCTAAGATACTAACTAAACTAAACTAACTTACCAAATTAACTACTTAAGATAAAATTCTCTAAAGCTCGCCATCTACAATGTCAGAGAAATATATAACTAACAGTCTAGCTCAACTACATACAAACATCACACATTCGTACCAACAATCAGACATCAGAATTCATACTAAGTTCATACAAGAGTTCACACTAACATGGTGTAAACACAGCCTTACACACAGGGTGCCATTATTATAGCCAAATGCACACCCAGACTAACTGTCAGTAGTTGAAAAATAAGCAAGATCCCTTGAACTAAAATAAGAACCTTAGTACATAAACGCCCCGATAGCTTAGCTACTATCGTAACGCAGAATAACACCATGAGGGGCAGCTCCCTCAAGTGTTCAAGACTTCCTGCACCGTTAGTGGGTACAGAAAATAATAATAGAGTAGAATATCTATTCTACAACAAAGAGTAAAAAAGTAGAGAATTATAGTTCAAGAGGCCATAAGCTAAAGTAACAGACATTGCAGAGTAACGTTACACAATAAAGAACTTTTACATAGCTGTAGATATAGATGGTTTTTAGAATACAAGGGTCAAAATACTTATTACATACATAAAGGAATCGTTAACTACTATTGAATAAGACAGAACGCTGTCGCAGCCTATCTTCAGACAGAAGGTGCTCTCAGACAGACACAGATCGCTCGGCACAAGTACAAGCGCTAAAGAGTTAGTATTTAGTTAAAAACTAACAAACAGACCGTCCCTTAAAGATTAGAAATAGCAATGTTATTATTTAGAATAAAATAAATAGAATAACGCTCACAAGATCAACAACAGATTAAATGTACGAGAAATCGGCCGTTAAACACTAACCTTATTTATTATTTAATAGTCCGAAAAGTTTCCCTACTAAAATCTTCACAATTTATTAATTTATTTATCGTACTGAGAATTTGGAGGAAAATATTTATCAACAATTATAATATGATAACGGCCGTCAGACTGCGACCATAAATAATGTAGAAATGAGGTAGGTACCCAGATAAACGGTCAAATATACTCCTGTCAGACAAAAATAAACACAACAAAATATACAAGCTACGAAAGAAATCTAGCGTTCTACGGCGCTCTTATGGCCTAACTACTCTGACCAGACATAAAACTCTATCACCAATATTCCCTTAATCCGGGCGCCATTGAAACAGTGAGACTCTAACCTGACCAAAATAGATTGTTGGCAGGCTCAAGATACGTTTATTAATCACAGGGTCGTGAGTCGAATATTGGTGATATAGTTGAAACGCTGGATAGGGACTCGCCGGGAATTTGTAGATTTCAGCTCCTTGGTAGACTCAATCCAACTGGTCCACTTCTCTAGACGTCAACAAGTGATTATGCGGTTAGTGCCAGAAGGATATTACTCCTCGGCGTGGAACCCTGGAAAGAGACCAGTGTGAATGATAGGAATACAAAAGCGCTACAGCGCCCAGCTATCAGGCGACGGCTCCCCACACGGAGACTTCCGACGAGGGCCCTAGGGTAATTAGGATCTAAGAGTGCCGCAGTCCAATAGACACTGTATAGAAAAGGGAAATACATAGAGAGTATAAAATACACGAAAATAAGAAAGACTAACTACGAACCAATGCTTACCCATGGATTGGGGATAGTAGGGAAGTTTCAAATCAACTACTGCACTTTACAGCAACTAAACATTCAGCTCCATTACAGTACTAGCCCATCGCCGCAACTAAAGGTGTGACTTAAAAATTATTGATGCAGAAGATACAACCTCACGTTACAGAGCTCAAACAATGTCTGCCTCAAAAAAAACAATCAGCTGCCAGACGAGATTCCAGACCCGAATTTCCGAATTTTTATAGTTTTAGTTTTTAACTGGCTAATCCGCCAGTAGCCAATATGGTCAAGGAGGTAGTACGTTACATACCCGTCTTGTTTGGGTAGGATTTTACCTGATAAAATCCTCTAAGATACTAACTAAACTAAACTAACTTACCAAATTAACTACTTAAGATAAAATTCTCTAAAGCTCGCCATCTACAATGTCAGAGAAATATATAACTAACAGTCTAGCTCAACTACATACAAACATCACACATTCGTACCAACAATCAGACATCAGAATTCATACTAAGTTCATACAAGAGTTCACACTAACATGGTGTAAACACAGCCTTACACACAGGGTGCCATTATTATAGCCAAATGCACACCCAGACTAACTGTCAGTAGTTAAAAAATAAGCAAGATCCCTTGAACTAAAATAAGAACCTTAGTACATAAACGCCCCGATAGCTTAGCTACTATCGTAACGCAGAATAACACCATGAGGGGCAGCTCCCTCAAGTGTTCAAGACTTCCTGCACCGTTAGTGGGTACAGAAAATAATAATAGAGTAGAATATCTATTCTACAACAAAGAGTAAAAAAGTAGAGAATTATAGTTCAAGAGGCCATAAGCTAAAGTAACAGACATTGCAGAGTAACGTTACACAATAAAGAACTTTTACATAGCTGTAGATATAGATGGTTTTTAGAATACAAGGGTCAAAATACTTATTACATACATAAAGGAATCGTTAACTACTATTGAATAAGACAGAACGCTGTCGCAGCCTATCTTCAGACAGAAGGTGCTCTCAGACAGACACAGATCGCTCGGCACAAGTACAAGCGCTAAAGAGTTAGTATTTAGTTAAAAACTAACAAACAGACCGTCCCTTAAAGATTAGAAATAGCAATGTTATTATTTAGAATAAAATAAATAGAATAACGCTCACAAGATCAACAACAGATTAAATGTACGAGAAATCGGCCGTTAAACACTAACCTTATTTATTATTTAATAGTCCGAAAAGTTTCCCTACTAAAATCTTCACAATTTATTAATTTATTTATCGTACTGAGAATTTGGAGGAAAATATTTATCAACAATTATAATATGATAACGGCCGTCAGACTGCGACCATAAATAATGTAGAAATGAGGTAGGTACCCAGATAAACGATCAAATATACTCCTGTCAGACAAAAATAAACACAACAAAATATACAAGCTACGAAAGAAATCTAGCGTTCTACGGCGCTCTTATGGCCTAACTACTCTGACCAGACATAAAACTCTATCACCAATATTCCCTTAATCCGGGCGCCATTGAAACAGTGAGACTCTATCCTGACCAAAAGAGATTATTGGCAGGCTCAAGATACATTTATTAATCATAGGGTCGTGAGTCGAATATTGGTGATATAGTTGAAACGCTGGATAGGGACTCGCCGGGAATTTGTAGATTTCAGCTCCTTGGTAGACTCAATCCGACTGGTCCACTTCTCCAGACGTCAACAAGTGATTATGCGGTTAGCGCCAGGAGGATATTATTCCTCGGCGTGGAACCGATTCAGAGCTCCGTTAGCGCCAGGAGGATATTACTCCTCAGCGTGGAACCGATTCAGAGCTCCGTTAGCGCCAGGAGGATATTACTCCTCAGCGTGGAACCCTATGGATTGGGGATAGTAGGGAAGTTTCATAATTATCAACTACATACACTTTACAGCAACTAAACATTCAGCTCCATTACAGTACTAGCCCATCGCCGCAACTAAAGGTGTGACTTAAAAATTATTGATGCAGAAGATACAACCTCACGTTACAGAGCTCAAACAATGTCTGCCTCAAAAAAAACCATCAGCTGCCAGACGAGATTCCAGACCCGAATTTCCGAATTTTTATAGTTTTAGTTTTTAACTGGCTAATCCGCCAGTAGCCAATATGGTCAAGGAGGTAGTACGTTACAATCCCAAAAAATATTGCGAGTGCTTCTTTATCTAGCTGGCTGTAATTAGACTCGGCCGCGTTGAGCGTGCGCGAGACACAGCTGACCGGGTGCTCGGCGCCGTCGGGGTAGCGGTGCGCGAGTACGGCGCCGAGCCCTTACGCGCTGCTGTCTACCGCCAGCACGAGCGGCCGCCCCTCCTCATAGTGCGCTAGAACGCGGACGCTCAAAAGCGCTTGTTTCGCTTTCACATTTTGAGTCCCATTTCCAGTTGACATCTTTCTTTAAAAGTTCATGAAGAGGATGTAACAAAGTACTTAAATTCTTTATAAACTTTCCGTAATAGTTCAACATGCCTAAAAAACTTTTGAGTTGTGTCACATCTTTTGGTCTGGGAGCACTGGAAATGGCCTCTAATTTTGTGGGATCTGGACGCAAACCGTTCTTATCTATAATAAAGCCTAAATACTTCACACTATCTTGTAAAAATGAACTCTTACTAAGCTTTACTGTTTAACCCATAGTACGCAACCTATCGAGTACATCTCTCAGATTAATTAAGTGTTGTTTCGAATTTGCCCCTATAATACATAAGTCGTCCAAAAACACCACTGTGCCAGTGATGCCCCGTAAAGTCTCCTCCATAATCTTTTGAATTTTTTCTGGTATACAAGACAGACCGTAGGGCGTTCGCCGATACGCGTACGTCCCTAAATGTGTAGTTATAGCAGTACTTACCTGAGAGTCCTCGGTTAAGAAACATTGTTCATACGCGTGTTTTAAATCTAGTTTTGTGTATTTTCCCCCCCCACTGAGATTAGCGAATAACTCGTCCATACGAGGCAAAGGATAATAATCCCGTTTTAGTTTAGGATTAATTGTAATTTTATATTCGCCACAAATACGGACATCTCCGTTCTCTTTGACGACGGGTACAATTGGGGTCCCATAATCAGAATGGTCCACCCGCTAAATAGTGCCATCCTTCTCTAAACATGTAAGTTCCCGTTCCACCCTAGCCTTCAACGCTATCGGCACGGGCCGTGCGCGCACATACACTGCGGTCTCATCTGTGAGCTGTAATTGAATGGTCTTTTTACAAGTTCCTAACTTGTCCGAAAACACTTCAGGATATTCTACAAACAATTGGTTCACAAATTGGTCGTCTGTGATTTCATGTAGGTTTATTTGCTTTACCTTCATGGCCTTTATCCAATCGCGTCCTATTAGAGGACGTCCACATTGCTTAATGACGTATAATGATAAACCCCTGACCTTAACATCTCCTAGATTAATATTTACTGTTACATAGCCCAGAGACTCAATTCGTGAACCCGCATAACTACGCAAAAATACTAATCGCCGAAATACGACTTCCTGTGTCGATCTCAAATTCTTACTCAATGTTGTCCCCCCCCCCCCCATAGTAGAAATAGAAATTAGTAGAAATAGTCAAATCAAACTGACTTTAAACATCAATGTTTGACGATATGGCCATGCACGTTTGACCGTATCGTAGGGTATCTGTCGTGGCCAAATCGTTCAATTATCGTTTCTTGAAATAGCCAAAAACTTCATGATCTGGTCGATCATTCCAAAAAATGGTCAGAAAGGGTTGAATTTGATGAAACATGTCTTTTTAAAAGCATTTTATTCGGTACTGCCTAATATTTTTTGTGATTTAAACGTCGGACTAACAAGAAGACTATTCGGCGGCTTCGCTTTTCTCGCCCCATTCAGTCTTCACCTAAGCTACCTCAGTGTTTTTGCCCTAAAAGATGTCTTCATTCAATGAATGTCACAATTCAACCATAGTTGGCCATTTCATGAATTACAATCACCGGCCACCGCCTCCATCGTGAGGATCAACAACGATATGATCACTAACGTGAACCACTTCATGAAATTGTCATGCATTTTGCTGTTCATATCATCAATGTTACTCATATAAACATACTCCCCAATGTTAAACAAGTCTCGGCTAGTGTTAACGTTAAAGGTGAAAATTTAGAAACTGTAGATAGCATGGTATCCCTAGGAATTACCTTAGATAATAAGCTTCAATGGGGCCCACACATAGATAAGCTGTCAAAAAAACTCAGTTCCGCAGTTTATGCAGTCAAAAAAATCCGTCTTTTTACGGACGTGGAAACAGCTAGACTTACTTCAGCTACTTCCATAGCATTATGAGTCAGAGTCAGAGTATTTTTTTTTATTGAATATAAATAAATAAATTATGTTATTCAACGTCAAAATTATACTTACTTATAACTACAAGTAATTTCTTTTTTATATAAAAAAAGACTACACCGTTTCGGAAGGTAGTCCTCGGGGTTAAGAAGAAACGGCTAGAAACTCCCCAATTTTTTTAAAAAGTGACTACAACAGAAACTGGTTTCTGTCTAAGGAAATTCGCCGGCGAGTGATAGACTTGATCCATCGCCCCTCGTCGAATTTCTGTGCGCTGAGATGGTATGGACCATGCAGTTTTGTCATCTAAGTATTCCTTAATACTATAATAGGACTTTCTTATTAGCTCATTTTTAACATAGCTTTTGAACCTCTTTTCAGGAAGGATCAATGATTCCTGTGGTATTTTATTGTAGAAGCAAATACAGTGTCCCATGAATGATGTGCCTACTTTACTTAGTCTAAATAATGGTAGTGCTAACCTATTTCTATTTCTAGTGTTAATTATATGGCTATCACCTACAATTTTAAATAAAGCTATGTTTTTTCTTACATGCATGATATTCTCGTATATATATTGACAGGTAACCGTAAGTATATTAATTTATTTGAATTTTTCTCTTAATGATTCTCTAGCATCTAATTGATATATCGCCCTGATCGCCCTTTTTTCTAAGACAATCCCCCACAGCAGTTTGTCTTACGGCATACTGCTGTGGAGGAACGCTGCAGACATTAACATAATATTTGTGCTGAAAAAGAGGGCTGTTCGTGCAATCTACAATGTGGGTCCCAGAGTGTCACTGCGTTGTAAATTTAAGGAAATTAACATTATGACAGTGCCGTGTCAGTATATTTATGAAAACCTAATGTGGGTACGTCCACAAAAATATTGATAAATTTCCTAAGCATCGCGACAGGCACAATTTCAACACTAGAAATAGGAATAAACTAGCTATACCTTCTATTAGGCTCCATAAGGTTAATGTATCTTTTAAAGGGTAATGTATTCGCTTTTACAACAAAATCCCAACTGAGTTACAAGAATTGTCTGTAAATAAATTTAAAAATGTTGTTAAAAATCACTAATGTAAAAAGGCTTTCTACAAAATATCAGATTATGTAGAAGACAAGAAAGGTTGGGAAAGTGTTTGCTCCAATTCTATAAAAATAACGTATAAAGCTGGAGATTTCTAGTCGCCTCTTCGCCTCCAGCATCTAAAACATTAAGGTGCCGGAATTCAAATTGTGTTCTATATTTCCCTAAACCTTATATATGTGTTAGTTTAAGATTTGATATTCTCCAAGTGTAGCCCATGTGTTTCTTATTGAAATAAACTCGTTTTGGATTTTGAATTCTAAAAAAAACGCTGAGCATTAATTGATCTGGTCAGGACATTTCATGAAATCGTCGTATGTCACGAAATTGCCAATCGCATTCTGATATGATCAATTCTACGATATGTTCACGACATTTACATTGTGACTGTTTCTGGTTTCCACGACATAGTGTGGGGCCAGAAGCAATCTGAATGGTTTCTGTTTATATATAACTCTCCAGAGCTGCGGCGACAGGTTGTCCCTCTTTAGTAGTACTACCCGTACTATCGGTGGTACTACGGGTAGTATACCAAGGGGATTATTTCTTGCCTGTAGTACTACTATCCTGTCTGGTAGTACCACGAGAGATTTCCCATTAACCCTGGTGCTACTTATCAATATAACATACAAATATTACAAATATATTCGAGCCTATCAACGGCCTTCCTTTTTCTAACATAAGCATACTTTAAACTCTTAGACACGAAATTTACATTTTACCAAAATGACCACTTTTGTTTTGTTGTTGTCTATTTTTTCACAATGTCTACTCAAATTCTCAAAATGTCTACATTTAATTTTACTCAGTACAACTTAAACGATCTACTTTACCAAAATGACCACATTCCCTTGAAGAGTACTTTGGATGGCAAATGGACTTGCAATATTTTTAACCCAGATGTTACTACTGTTTGATAAAAGGAACACCTCATAAATAAAATTCTAAAGCAAAATGAGGGTACTTTTAAAATGTTATTCGAAGTGCTACAGTTTATTAGTCTCAGTACGAAACTGTCAGAAGTGGTTTGAGTTGATTACTGTGCAACGTATTTTTTCAAAGCGAGTTGATAATTTGTGATTTTACAAAATGGATTTGTCAAGGTATGTAATGTAGTTGAAATATGTTTGTTATCATATTTGTTTATAAATATATCGTAGGATTTGGCTTGCTTTACCGATAGGTAAAACAAAATGTAGTTATATACTTAGTTTTGTCAAGTTATTTGTGTACATAAAGTGCCGTTCCTTTTATCAAACAGTAGTAATATCCATTTGTTTGTTTGTTTTAGGCGTCGTCAGACTAAAGGATTGTCTTTGAACGAGATTATTGAGGAGCTGGAACGTAATGAAGAACAAGATTTTCCTGATTCCATCACTATTTTCCCCCCTGAAAATTATTGTGCAGAAATTACCGATGAAGACTCCGGAGATGAAAACGTAGTGTCTCTTCACAACTTACCTGGTTCGCAACTGATAGCTCCAGCTGAAATAATGTACCCGGAATCATCATCAGACTCTGATGCAAGTGAGGATTACGTAGTTTCACTTGCTGAATTATCCAAACGAAGACGACTTGCTCCTAGTACAAGATCACAACCTCAAAGTGTTAGTTCTTCACCAGAACCATCGACTTCTCAAGGACCAGTGGTTAGAGAAACGGTACCTAAGTCAAAATTGTATAATTGGCAATCCCGTGATAACCAGCCCGCATTCAGCACTTGGTATCCATATGTATCAGCTCCACACAAGGAAAACCCAATATACTTTTTTGAATGCATGTTCGATGAGTGTGTTATAAACATGCTGGTGCAATATACCAATACTTATGCTTCTCAAAGAAACAAAGTTGGAAATGTTACTGCTCATGAGATGAGGAGCTTTATCGGAATATTGTTGTTTAGTGGCTATGTAGTGGTACCAAGAAGGTACATGTACTGGGAAAATAGCACTGATAGTGGGATGCCACTCGTTTATAACGGCCTATCTCGGGACAGATTCACATTTATCATGTCACACCTCCATTGCTGTGACAATACAAACTTAGACGCCAATGATAGATTTGCAAAACTCCGTCCACTATTCGATTTGCTCAATAAAAACTTTGTCGAGTTTGCTCCTTATGAAGAAAACCACAGCATCGATGAAGCGATGGTGCCTTATTATGGTGGCCATCCTTGTAAGCAGTTCATCCGTGGTAAACCAATCAGATGGGGATATAAACTATGGGTAGGGGCTACGCGACTTGGATATATTATTTGGTTCCAACCCTATCAAGGGAAATCTGGTGATGATGATTCAACCTATAAGAAGCTAGGTTTGGGCGCCAGTGTAATTTTACAATACTCTGATATTCTCCGAGAACATATTGACAAAGAAGCTCCATTCCACTTGTTTTTTGACAACTTTTTCACATCGATTCCACTCATCGATGAGTTGCGTGAAAGAGGTTTGAAAGGCACTGGAACAATTAGAGATAACAGACTATCTAAATGCCCTCTGCCAAAAAATAAGGAGTTGCAGAAATCTGAACGTGGCACTATCAAATACAAGTCGACCAGAGCTGAAGAAATTGTTGTGTGTAAATGGAATGATAACAGTGTGGTTACCGTGGCTTCAAATGCAGTCAAAGTTCAACCAACTGTAAAAACTAAAAGATTTTCGCAAAAAGAAAAAAAATATGTACAAATTGATCAGCCAGCTTTGATAAAAACCTATAACGAAAACATGGGTGGTGTGGATAGGTCAGACCAAAATATTAGTCTGTATCGCACTTCCATCCGTGGGAAAAAATGGTATATACCATTGATTTTTCATTGCCTTGACATGGCTGTTCATAACGCTTGGCAGTTGTATAAAATCAACGGAGGAGCTTACGACCACCTCAAATTCCGAAGGAGCATTGCCACTGCTTTTCTGGAAACTTACAACAAGAGCGCGCCTCGCAAACCTGGCAGAGTGTCGCAAAGTCACCATGAAAGTTCTCGGTATGATAACATTGGTCACATTATAAAATACCGAGATGAGCAATTACGATGTGCGATTTGTCACAAAAATGCAAAATTTTTTTGCAAGAAATGTTGTGTTACTCTTCACCCAAAAACATGTTTCGAAGCTTATCACGTTCCGTGTGCTGAATAAAGTCTTTGTCGTCGGTCATAAGTATAAATCAATGTAATAAATAAAGTATAACTTCTTTTTTTATCATTTATAGTGTCCCTTATTAGTGCCTGCTTCATAGTAGTAGTACATTTTACTAGCGTTCCTTTTATCAAACACCATTTTCCGGGTTTTCCCTACTTGAAAACTTTTTTTAAATATTTTTCATTTATTATTCAGGTCATTACTACCCTATTTACAAAAAATCGTAATGATCTGACACTAAAAGGTATATCCGTAATAACTGGGTTAAGAAAGTTGCGTAAAGAAAGAACTTAAAAAAAAAAAAAACCCATGTGAGGTGGCAGAGGCACAACTTCAGGTTTTTTAATGTTAAATCGATAAGTAGCACAAGGGGTAATGCAAAATCACCCGTGGTGCTACCAGACAGGACAGTAGTACTACAAGCAAAAAATAATCTCCTTGGTACTACCAGTACTACCAGTACCGGTAGTAACAAGGGTAAGAAGTGCATTTTCCGTACTAACCCCTATCACCCAAGGTGGACTATGGAATATCTTCACTATAACACCTTTATGTTTTTGACAGGTGTCACTACTTTTGGCATGTGTCACTTATTTTGACAGGTGTCACTTATTTTGACAGGTGTCACTTATTTTGACAGGTGTAAAAAATACTGCCATCTGCAGTTCTGTGTAGCCAATCTGTTACCGCTTTGGTCCACCTTCCGTTTTCTCTTCGTGCCATAGGTTTCACGACCACCCGCACACCATTCACGTGCTTCATATAGATTAAATATTATTTCTTCATTATTGACAAGAAAAGGCGAAAAACAATCATTATCAGACATAAAGCAATTTTATAATTAATAACACAAATATCGGAACAGGCTGAATAAACAGTTTTTATGCTGCTCAGTTTTAGAATTGGCTTCTATTCTAGTTTGCAAATTAAAAAGAATTCATTAATCTTAATAAAATTATATTTTCCACTGTGTTGCTATATGAAATTATACTGCCAGAATTTGATTCTTATCAAATTCTGGGAGAATGCAAGTTTGAAGTCTACCGTTACTGCGACGATGTATCGCGTGATGTGAGCGAGAGCAATCTACCAAATATCGTGGCAATAGAGGTCATTGACACAATAGAGTAGCTTCACCAAAATCCAATTTGTGTATCGCTGACTCGGTCGCTCACCAAACAAATCCATCGCAAAATTGGTATTGCCAACTATCGTGGTACAAAGCGTACGAGAAAGCTGGTACTACGGGATTCTAGCGTTGCCAGTTTGCGATAGGTTTGTATGGTAAGCGACAGAATTAGCGATACATAAATTGGATTTTGGTGAAGTTCCTGTATTTTGTCTATAACATCTTTTGAGACTTTATTTGGCAGATAGTCTTTAGAACGAGTTGATGAGACTTGCACCTTTAGCAACACTATTAGAAGTTTTTTTATTCCCGACTGGGAAAATAATTATTATAACAATCTTTGCAGCAGTTTGATTTATCAAAATCGGCCACGAGACTGATTTGAGCATTTTTTGCTAAACCTTCCGTTTCAAAAAATAATGCTTTAAAATTTAATATATATAAAGCTTTTAAACATAAGTATACATTTATAACTTTCATTTTATTTTAGAACTTTTCATACATAGTTCAATGCCAGTTCTAAAGTAGCATAATCATAACAAAAATAAAAATTATCTCATTGTATCTGATCAAAAAAAGCGGCGAAACGGCTTATTTTTTTCAAAAATAGGTCTTGTGTTACAATCGTATGCGTGGTTCTTGAGTTGCGGTATAAAATGGAGCACCATACCTCTTTGTCATTAATGTAATCATCTAACCTATAATATGCTGTATAATATAATGTTTTTTAACAATGCCGTTAAATTTCATTTCTAACACATATAATATCTCTTCTGGTATTTTGTTACAGTATTGTATACATAGACCCACAAATGAAGTTTTAACTTTAGCTAGTCTATAGTAAGGTTGGTTAATTTTATTTCCGCTTTCTATATTATATCGCCTGTGTCTGTCAACATTTTTAGTGAAGCTGATTATGTTCTTCCTAACGTACACTATATTATCCCAAATATATTGACACGGTACAGTCATAATGCTAATTTATTTGAACAGTTCCCTCAGGGAGTCACGACTGCGTAGGTAATAATTTGCTCTAATAGACCTTTTTTTTAGAACAAAAATTGAGTCAATATCAGCAGCTCGGCTCCACAGCAAAATTCCATAGGACCTAATGGTGTGGAAATACATCTGTCATCTGTCTGATTTGTCTCACAGCACATGCAGCCGAACTTAGTTTTCCTGATAAGGGCTCCATTGTAGTTTTTAGTGTTATCCAGGAAAACTGTACTATCAGTAAACTCTAACTTATCATTATTTAATATAACCTCGTTTTTTAACGAATTAACAAAGTGGCAAAGTGAATTTTATACATTTAGTTTTTTTCGCATTAAGCACTAGATTGTTAACAATAATCTAATTATAATGTTGTCCAAGAGGGTTATTTACTTCGTCCTAGTTACAGAACTATGTGAATCAATATGAACATGTCTATCTACTTTAAATATAAGAGATGTATCATCAGCATATAACCAAATCTTTGACAAATTCTGAACCATGCAGGGCAAATCCTAAAAATGTAGACCAAACATAAGAGAGGACCATTATGAAACCTTGAGGCACGCCAATTTTCACGCGAGATCCTAATGATTTGGTTCTGTTAATCTGAACCTTCTGATTTTTTTTATCTAAATAAGAACTCAAAAGTTCTAGAGCTTTATTTTTAATACCGTAGCGTTCCAGTTTTAACAGTAAAGATTCATGATCTACGCAATCAAATGCTTTGGAAAGGTCATAGAAGACACCAATGGCATCTTTTGATTCTTCCTATATACTAAAAATATGTTTTAATAGTTCAACACCAGCATCTGTGGTACAAAGTCCTTTTGTAAAGCCAAATTGCTGGTTATGTAATATATTATTGTGATTAAAATGGAAAAGCATTTGATTGAGCATGATCTTTTCAAACACTTTACTAAATACCGGTAAAACTGATACAGGCCTTTAATTACCGGGATCTTTTTTGTCGCCAGCTTTATTAAGAGGAACTACTTAGCTATTTTTCATTAAATCGGGAAAGGTACCGTGATCAACACATTCATTAAATATGTAAGCTAAATATGGTGCTAAATCTATGAGCTGACTTTGACACTGACACTTTGACTGACATCCCCCATATACCTTGAGTGCTCTTAACTTTAATGTCTTTAAAAGTCTTCATTATAATTCAAATTCAAATTCAAATCATTTATTGCTGTCACATTACATTAAAAAAGGTGGTACAGGCAGGATACAGGTATACATGTGACGCCTCGTAGAGGCGTTGCAATTTTGAGAGATACAGGTTTTACTTAATATTACATAATTAATTACTTATTTCTATTACATTTAAAATGTTCATGTTAACTTGAACTTTAATAAATATTTATATTCCAACGACAATAGAATTCAAAATTAAAAAGTAACATCTACATTTATCTATAACAGTTTATAACAAGTCCCTTATATTTAAATTAAATTAAATCAAACTAAATCAATGTTAAATTATATTACGGCATGCTCCTAAATATTATTATTATTGTCTTGTCGATTTGTCATTATGTCATCTTATCGTCAAAAAATTCTTTTATATTGTAGTAGCTTTTGTGTATTAGGAAATTTTTTAAATGTTTGTTAAATAGCGTAGCTTTATCTATATTTTTTATACTATTTGGTATGTGGTTGTATATTTTTATTACCATGGAATGCGGCCCAGAGGATATTAATTTTAGTTTAGAGAATGGTACTTTTAATGTATGTAGGTTTCGGTCATTTCGTTTTATAGTATGTATTGGGGAGTACAGGTTGGGATGTTTTCTGACAAATTTGCAGGTTTCAAAAATGTAGATAGATGTAAGGGTTAATATTTCATGTTTCTCAAAAAATGGTTTACAAGACATCGTTTGGTCAATATTTACCAGTATTCTTAAACATTTCTTCGGCAAAATGAAAATGTCATTTACATCGGTACAATTTCCCCACAAAATATTATATATTGGGGACTGACATGACTAAACTTGAATTCAGTTCCGCAGGCCACAGTCGGTCTACGTTTTCCTTAAGCAATGTAGCTGAAAGGGATGGTGAAGATTTAAGTGGTTCAGTAGTTTTCAAGGGTATATTAGTAAAAAAGGTCTTGAATTTCTGAGTTACGTCTGACTTTGGACTAATAATACCGCGATTAAGTTAAGAGAAAAGTTATACTCACGTGGCTTTGTACTACCTATTTCGCCATTTATAACTTTCCATATGGTTTTTATTTTATCGTCGGCAGATTAAATTTTACTACTTATGAAATTTACTTTGGCTTTAAGACACACTCTCTTGAAAGTTTTGGAGTAAACTTTGAGATACACTTTAAACATGTCAGTATTTGTCACGTTTCTTTATTCATAAAGTTCAAAAAGTCTATCTCTGCTAATCCGCAAACCTGTTGTCGCCCAATCACTGAACTTAAATCTAGTATTAATTTATTTCGTATCAATTTTGAATATAAACTCGATTTCTTCGCTTACCAAAGAAAATAAGTCTTGATATAAATTATTCGGATCGTTCAAAACGTGAACAGGCAATTTATCAAGTAGAACATTTTGGTACTTTTGAAACCGTTTAGTAGTGATGGGTCTCGTTTCTATTTTTATTTTCTGAATATGATTAATGAAAGAAAATTTTACACTTTGACCTCTATGATCTGATTGAAGCGAGTTAATAATACTTTTTTCTTTAGGTTCACAATCACTACAATACAGTTTCAAGACGTGGTTTACGTAACTCGTGTAGGTTCGAAAAATATGTTATTTAGATTTAATTATTTAAAAGCCCTAATAGATTATTGCTTAATGAATCATCTCTTAAAATGTAACTAATTTTAGAACATCCTCCATTACTTATTCAAAAGTAGAACCGTTCTGAGAATTGGTTGGCCTATTTACACATACTATAACATGTCTGTCCAGCTCAACACAAGATAATTTAATACATCTTTCAATCGCCAGTTCAACAATGTCTTTTCGTTATTTGAATTTAATCACAGATTCCTATCCTCGGCCTATGGTACACGTGACCTCTTCGGTAAAATAATTAACCCATCACTTGGTGATGTTGATGTTACGTGCCTAGCTGATGCCAGGGGCGCTTGGACACAAGCCTGTCTGGCTCAAAATTCCCCATTAAACACAAAATCCTAAAGGTTGTGGGATGAGCCGCTCTGCCTCCAAAAGCGTGAGAGCCTCGGAGCCAGAGAGCCCAGGGAGCGAGAGTCAGGGCACTGGCTACATGCCATCCCCTCCAGACAGCTCGGCACGTTTCTGGAAAGGACCACCCTGTCGCTGGCCGTCTGTCTACGACTAGGGGTGAAAACCATTTTTGTGTTTTTTGGTTAACTATGTATATAATTATTTGTAGCTAAGGGCCATTTCACAATGTACATATAAATAGAATCGAAGTAATACAAAACAAGTTTTAAAAAAATCTTGATTACCGTACAAATAATAATTTTTCAAGCTATGCTGCTGCGGCTGAACGACACAATATTACATCTCTGCAGTGCAGACGTGTTATTATCGATCTTGTTTTTCTTTTTAAAATTCTGAATAAATTATTAACTCCTCATCACTTTTGGGTTAAATAAGCTTTGAAATTCCTCGTAAGGGATCACGCAAGAAAGAGCTTTTCTTTTTACTATATAACAACACTTTGTATGGACTGAATAGTTTTATTAGGCGCACATGTAAACTTTATAATGACAAGTTAAGTGACACAGATATTTTCTGTAGTTCGTTAAACTCATTTAAAAATAATATTCTTGAGTCACCGGGTTGAGATGATCCTCTGGCTCATTTGTAAAGTATACTTATATTTATAATTAGAATCTGTTTTGTTTTACAAAAGTTAAGGTTTAAATGATACGACACAAAATCTAAATTCAAAGTTGTAAGTTGGAGTCAGTTATAAGAAAACTCTGTATTGATTTATTATAATTTTTTGTGTGACCGTTTGTTTTGGTTTAATAAAAAAAAAAAAGGAATTAATATATCGTTACGATAGTTTTTGAGCAAAAGTTTAATAGAGTGTACATAAAGAGTTTGTTTTCAGAAGCAAGATATTGTATTATTTTGATGTTATAATGTATGAGCGAGAGAGGCTTGTGACAAAAAAAAAAAAATAAAACAAATTACAAAACAAACAAACGTATTTCAACTTTTTAAAATTTTATAAAGTTTATGAACGCTAGCGAATTTTAGATTATCCTGCAGAACAGGGTGTGTGCGAACCGCGCTGGGTAAATGCTAGTCCCATATAAAAACTAAATAACATTTGAGCGCCCTGACGGCTCTGGGAAAAAATGTTTACACTATCTACTTCTAAATTTAAATATATGCAGTTGTGACTTTTTATCAAAAAACGAAAAATGTGTGGACAAAAAAATGTACAAAAATACCTATGAAATTGTATATACTTGTTTGGAAGCCCTAATAACAAAACTTAAGTAAATATTATGCAGTTCCGATAATATTACTTATCACAAACGCATTGAATTGCGGACATCCTTTTTATAATGTCGGTTAGAGGCGTCAGAAATACACACAACAACACGTCGTATGAGGATTTAGTGCAAGGCTATTTAGATAACATGTTGACAACATCAGCATTTTATAAGACGGTGCACTTGTTCAAACCAGTCTTTGTTTTAATAAGACTAGTGTGTTGCAACATGTATCGCATTAACTTTACTGTGAACGGGCAGAAATGTTTTGGTAACTTGGTTTTGTGAATTATTAATCTCTGACTCGGAGAAGAAGAAATAGTTTCAAAGTCGATTTTTATGAAGAAGTTTAACTTGGTGTAGATTGGCGCTATACAGGATACAGACAACAACGATTACATGTTGTTGTTGATGTCTGTCTGTATTCTTTATAGTACATTTTGCGTTGCCTCTTGTGCGATTTGTATTGTAAATATATTTTTACATCTTGTAAATCTTTGTAAGAGACAAGTGTATGTAGTTAAATTTCATAATGATGATGACAATATCTGAGGCATTGCGGTCCGAGGCTCTGCCTCCCAAGCTAGAGGTTTCAGGTTTTATTTTTATTTCTTGTATTTATATTATCATATCAGAATTCTTCGGAAATAGCTTTTTATGTTAGCAGCTTGAGCCCACAATAAAATTCAGTAGGAAAATAACTGAAATATTCAAGTCATGCAGTAGCAACGTCAATCAGTTGACGAATCTTTCTGACTGCGTATGCCGCCGCTGAGGCTTGTGGATAACGCATTTAAATGAGGGTCCTATTTTTACCTTGCGTCGATAGTGGTCCCCAAGAAAACTGTTTCAATTACATATTCCAAATTTTCGTTATTCAAGACAATAGCTAAGTTGTTGATCTTAACAATAGTCAATGAAATTTTCACACATTTTGTTTCCTTGGAATTCAACATTAAATTATTTGTCGTAAACCAATCTGTATCTGAGAAAGAAAATCATTTACTTCGTCAATATTCTGATTATGTCTGCTAACTTTGAAAATTAGAGCAGTATCATCAGCAAATAACACTATCCTCGACAGGTTTTGTACCATAAAAGGCAGGTCATTTATATACACTAAAAATAGGAACGGTCCAAGAATTGAGCCCTGTGGCATTTTGACTGTAGATCCCAGTGACTTTGTTGTGTTCGTGTTGTTTATTTGAATTCTATTTTCTAAATAGAAACTGATCAAATTTAGAGCTCCGTCTGTAACTCCATTATGATCCAGCTTTATTAGCAGCGTCATCGTGATCGACACAGTAGAAAGCTTTAGATAAGTCACAGAACACCCCAATAGCATCCTGGGTCTCCTCTCAAGCCCCGTACAGTTGATATAGGAGAGCAACTTCAGCGTCGAACGCTCCTTAGTAAACCCGAACTCTTTATTATGGAGTAGATAGTTCCGATTAAAATTAGACAGCATTTGATTAAGTATTATCCTTTAAATTTTTTTATTTAGTACCGGAAGTATAGACACTGGCCTGAAGTTACCGAGATCCTCTTTATCTCCTTACTTAAATAAAGGTATAATTTTACTATGTTTCATTAAATCTGGAAATACAGCCTGATCATCACAAGAATTGAATAAAAATGGTAGGTAAGGTACCATAGTTTCCCGAGGTCCCGTTGACCTCTTCAGGTACGGAATTCTAAAAAGTCCCCTGGTCTTGTATGTTTATATATGGGTGAGTGGGTTATATATTTTGGGTGGGTCGCTGTTTCTCGTTCCATCAACACAGGGTATCCTTGTGTGGGGCCACTAGCAAAATATACTCTGTATATAAATGTTTAAGATGGTAACATGGTAGAAAACTTGTTCCCCAGTCCGCAACGACGAAGTAACGTCAGATGTGATGCTCCTCGACTACATTCGTGAGACTCTGGAGCTGCGAGGCACTAAGTATATGTGCCGTGAGGGAGGCTGTGGGGCCTGCGTGCTGCTGGCCAGGAGAACTGAGGATGGGGTATTACAGTCTGTCAACTCGGTAAGAATAGGTGATAGGAATGACGAAGCATCAGCTAGAACTGTTTAAACGCTAAGAGCGATGCTGCGTTGCGACTGTTATGATGCAAAAACGCGATTGGAACTATGTTAAGGGGCTACATATGCGCCTTAACATAGTTGCAATCGCGTGACTGTAGCGATGCTTCATCGCATCTGCATCGTACTTGAAAAAAAAACTGACTTTATCAGCAAAATCGCTTAAAATTAAACTTGTTTTTTTTTTTTATTATTTATTCAAAACAAAATTTACATTATTTTCAAATAATAGTTAAAGCCATCCGACAGAAACCAGGAGGTTTATACGTTGAATGACGAGTACGCAAACTAATGCTAATCGAAGACTTATAATTATAATTAGTATGACGTAACTACTTAACATCACACAGCCATAGGCTGCTGATGTTTCAGAAAGTAAAGTTTTATGACACTTCTTCGCTTATTATTATTGTTAGAATTTCTAATGCTATCCAGTGTAATGGTAGGTAGTTCGTTTAAAAATACAGGTAGCATGTATTCCCATGTTCGCTTACCATCGGTATTATTATAGGTAGGTAGTTCATAAGTAGGTAGGTATTTTAGGTTTCGTAAGTTCTTAGGACTAGTTTTCTTAATAAGTTTAACCTCGTTGTCATATTCTTCAGTAATGATAGCCATTTTTATTTTACTTTAGGTATTTATGATTTTGCAATAGTCAAATAAGCCGTTTTCGTTGTCATGGTATTTGACTTTGATATGACTAGGCACAATGACTTTTAATATTCTTACTTGCAGTCTATATAGGCTATCGATATAGGTTTTAAATGTACGACCATAGCTACTAATGCTGTAACCTATTATTGAATCAGCAAGAGATATATACATCATTCTTAATGTATTATATGTTAATTTATATTTAATTTTACAAAACCTTGCCAGTATTGCTCGAAGCTTATTGCAGAAATATTCGATATGTGGACCCAGTTTAAATTATTATCTATAATGAGACCCAGGTACTTATGCTGCTTGACCAGTTTTAGACACTCACAGTTACATGTATAGTGATTTTTGTTATGTAAACATTGGTGTTCGCGGGCAATGATGTTCGGTATGGTAAAGGTTTTTAAGTAAGGGGAATGAATGTGTAAAAGTTTTGTTTTTTGTGCATTTATAGTAAGTCCGACATCGTGAGCCCACTTACATAGAAGGTCAAAGTTTCGTTGCATTATCAATTGAGCTTCCACAACATTCTGATGTGACACCAGCAGGCATGTGTCATCTGCAAACTGGTATACAGACCCTTCGGAGAAAATGTTACACATGTCATTTACAAACAACAGATACTCGGTGGGCCCGATAATGGAAGCCTGAGCGGTGCCTTCTTCTGTCAGTAACCGGTTGCTATGCACTCCACCTATATTGACTGAAGTAAATCTGTTTGTGTGACAATTTTTTAGTAGGTATTGAAAGGGACCCTGTATACCATTCTGCGTGAGCTTGGAATAAAGTGTAACATAATTTAAAGTATCAAATGCTTTATTTGAAGTCAATAAATACAGCTAGCACATGCTTTCTGTCGTTCAAGTACTTGTTGACCTCATTTGTAAATTGAGACAATAATTGAGATGTATTTCTCTGCTTTTGGAAACCGAACTGCTTTTTGTTTATGACGTCGTTTTTAGCAAGAAATTTAGTAATTTCATTTCCAAGATACCGCTTACCTATTTTGTCAACACATGATAGAATAGTAATTGGCCTATAGTTGTTCACGTCGATATGACTACCTTGTTTATAGATGGGTGTTATGGTACCTACTTTTAGTTGGTCGGGATACATTGAAGTTTTAATACAGGTGTTAATTAGATGGGTAATAACGGGGGTAATCGATGAATTTATAAATTTAACATCTTTAGCTCGGATTTTAGCTATACCTGGACTTTTTTTATAGTTTATATGTTTAATTATTGTATATATGACATCATTATTGGCTTGTTTTAGTCTTATTGATAGATTTGGATTGTTAATATAAGTCTGCTTATTCAAAAGTGGTACGTCACAATAAGAACAAATCTTTTTTACATTGTTTCTAAACTCACATGCAAATATATTAGTTAAAGTAGGAATATCAGTTTTAAATATTTAATTATGATTTCATCAATGGATTTAATTAGTTTACCAGTTATTTCGTTGATAATTCCCCACACCTTTTTTGGATTATGAAAATTTTTACATACTTCCTTTTTAAAATAGTTATTTTTTACATTATTAATATGCTTGTTTGTCTTATTTCTATAGATATTATATAATAATCTATTTTAGAGGTTACTTTCATCCATATCGTAAACAGTTCATCTCTTTTTTTACACATTGATGTTATTTTTTGGCTTATCTATTGACATGATTGTCGTCTACCTTGCTTTATTTTACTGTTGTTTTAAACTTTTCTACAATGAAGTCCTGTATTTAATTTAGCTGCTTAAAATTATGTCAAATGATGATCAGTTCGTCCTTGCTAAGTGAAACAGAAAAAACCCCACGCGTTAAGGCTGGGCAACCAGGCAGCGAAAATAAGAGTTTCACCTTTAGCTTACTTTTAAAGGCATAGGAATTCAAATATTAATAACCAATTAACCAAGTTAAAGACTTAAAAAACGACTTCAAGTTCAAGCCCTGTTTTTTCCTCCCCGGTCAAAATGTGAATGTTGTCTTCATTCACGAAACCACCTCAGCATAACTTTTGCCGAAGGGAACCAAATCAAAAAGTCATCTGTGTATATATTTTTTTTGTTTTTTTTTTTCTAATATTCGCTAAATTTATTTTGTTTAAATGAATATGGCACCACCTCTGAAGTATGTCTATCAATCAGAAAAATAATCATCAAAATCGGTTCATAGTTGACGAAATAATCGGGTAACAAACATACAAAAAAATCTTATTGAGAACCTCCTCCTTTTTGAAGTCTTTTATAAATAGCTGATAGACCATGTATAGAGGACTAAAGGGGCAATGTAACTTTGTATTTTTATAACGATTAAATAAATGACAAGTAAGTGAATACGTGATTAACAAGCTAGTACATAAAGGCAACAAATATAATGACCACCAAAATATTATTTTCCTACCCAAAATGGGTAAATGATCACCAAAAGTTGCAGAAAATATCAGGGCAAAATACTGCGGTAGCTTAGGTAGGTTGGTTAGCGAAGCCCCCTTTATCCTTCGTGTTAGGTGGAACATGTAAGAACAACAAAAATTAATTTAAACATAAACTTAAGTACACAAAACATAAAAAGAAGTTTGGTAATCATTTATCCAAACACAATTTTGGTGGTCGTTTAATAAATCTGGCGGTCTTTTAGAATTTATTGGTAGTAACATAGGTGCGTTTTTGTTGATCGTTTAAACATAAGCCGTACATAAATCCACATCATCAATAGACTACCCATTATTTTGCGTAGCTTGAGATATACAAATGGCTCTTTTGGCCTAATGCGCCGAAAAAAATCTTTAAACTTTATTTGCCTCTCATCATTGTATAGGTTTTGCAAATTGCGAAATAGATACAATTTTTCCTAAATAATTCTAAACGTGGTCCAGGCGCTTCAAGAGGTTTTTGTGTAAACATAAAACATTTGTCTAATATAATCAGTCATTTGGTCATGTCAACAGTGTCTGGTGTCAGTGACCTCTTGCCAAGACTGGGCTATCACCACGATTGAAGACTTGGGCAACAAGCTGAAAGGGTACCATAAAATTCAGCAGACCTTAGCTGACCACAATGGATCACAGTGCGGATATTGTTCGCCGGGTTGGGTGATGAGTATGCAAAGGTACTTATACAGATACCTACAGGTTTTAAAACAAATCCATACAAATTATGGAGTTGTCAGAGTTGTTTTGAGAATAGAACTGACTTGCTTTCCGTTTGTCGGGCTAAATTGTAGATTTTCTATTCTAAATGACATTAGTAGAGTACATGTTGTGGTAAACAAGAAGCCTATACTTACAGTGGGTTAATGTGGGCTGTCGCCTTAACATGTAATTCAGACAGCTAGAAGCATTTTTTCGCTTTTGAAAAATTTACTAATTTGTAGCCATATCACGTAATTTAAATCGCTTTGAAAAGTCGCCATAAAAGACTGCAGCGGACAGCTCGTGTCAAATAATCGTGTTGGTGATAAGTACATTTTTCAAAAGCGATTTCAATTCCTGCAATTCCTTGGTTTCATAATAACATGATAAGGATTGATGATGATGAAATGGAATTTAACTGATTAACAATCAAACACTACTAATCCCATATAAAATAAACTAGGGGTTTCTGGAAAAGATATTTCTTGATATTGCGGGTAAAATACTGTCGTTTAGCGTATCATAGTTACCAACGGTTACCTTGGTTATCATATATGATTCGATTCGCAGTAGCAGTCGGGTCAATAACCGCTATGGCGGCACTAACGGGTACCCACCCACAAACATAGCCTGACCTCTTTTCTAATATGGGGATTTTCAGAATCACAGGTGCGCACGTTTTGCTTTCATTACTTCAACGGTCCGCCTCTTCTATGAAGTAACGAAGGTTTTACATAGATGTTTTCATCACCGTTAAAACGTCCGAATAATTCACTTATGATATAGTGCTTATCTCATTGGTAAATAGTTAAGAACGGGATTCCAACATCCATCTCTTGCGTGGATAGGCTATCGCTTAATCGCTAAACCACTGACATATCAATTGTGTAATTCTCTTTAGAAGTTTATAATTGAAATTAAAAGAGTAAGTTTTGAGGGAAGTCTACGCTTATTTGTGCATGTTTGCAGCTTACTAGAAAATCGAGGGTCTGAATTGACTATGCTAGAAATTGAGAAGTCGTTTGCCAGCAACATTTGTCGTTGCACCGGGTACCGACCTATTTTGGAAGCATTTAAAACATTTGCCAAAGACGCACCCATCGTTCATACAAACGCCGATACGGTTGATATAGAAGATCTTGATACATTCTGCAAAATAACTGGAGATCCTTGTAATAAAAATATATGCGAAGATAGCGAATGGTGTTTTGTCAAGAAAGAAGGCGAAACAGTTGACAAAACTACAAGGTTAGAAATCAAACTTAAGGATAATAAGCTTTGGTACGTGGTTTATGAAATCAATGATGTATTTAAGATTTTGGATGAAAATAAAAGCAAGTCTTACATGCTGGTTGCAGGAAATACAGGAAAAGGTAAACTTTTATATTACCAACGCATATTAAATGACTGAATTATAGACGAATCCTCAACTACGCACTTGATTACACAACTCAAGTAAACAAGTTATTAATACACGTCACTAATCAGTTTATTTTCAATAGTTTCGAGTACTTAAGGCCCAAGTCGTATATATTTTTGGTACCTACAAAGTTTTCATCATAAATTTGCCAATAAAGTAATGACTTCATTATTTCAGGGGCATTCCCAATAGATGAATACCCAGATGTACTCATTGATATAAGCAGGACAATGAAAGGATACACTCTAGACCAAAACCTAATTCTAGGAGCGGGAAATACTTTGACAGAAACTATGGATATTTTCACTAAAGTGGCTGAGGAAGATGGATTTGATTACTTGAAAATTCTTTTTAAACACCTTGATTTGGTTGCACACATAGCAGTACGAAATGTAAGAACGAACATAAGTATTACCTATATGCGTTCTATGCGATACACCTTTATATATATCTGATATCAATTAATCAATAAACCAGCCGTCTTTTATCACGCTGCTATAAGCCTCCTACTTCACCTCTTTTTTTTACGCTGTCTTCCTTTTCCACGCTAACTACTCTGGTCCTGAGCCTCCTTCATCTATTGTCAAGCAGCTATGGCGATGATGTCGTCCAAACATTTTCATTTTTATTTATTATTATTTTAGCCCTGCGCGAGCGTGGTGGAGTATGGTTCAATCTTATTCGCATCAGGGTAAATGCCTGTGCCCCTCGATGGGGACATACATGGACTACATTTATTTATTAATTAAGTATGATACCGAAACATTATTTTCAGATCGGCACAGTCGGTGGGAATCTGATGTTGAAACATGATCACAACGAATTTCAGTCAGATATTTTTTTAATTCTGGAAACTGTTGGTTCTATGATCACAATACGTAAGATCAACAATCATCTTTTTAATGACTTATGAAAAATCGACGAATGAAAATATGAGCTGATACATATATTAAATCTTTATTGCAGAAGAAAGTAAGAAATCAACTAAAGTGCTAACAATGAGGGATTTCTTGAAGACCGATATGAATAAGAAAATTATTGTAAATGTTTTGATGCCTCCATTATCTTCAGAATATCGTCTTGTTACTTACAAGGTATAATATACGTGTATTATCATAAGGCGTAGAATATATTATCTCAAATACCAAGCAACAACATTCAACACGACAATCCAACGTCTTTATTGTTTTATACCCGAAGGGTGCCAAACGGGACTCTACTACTAAACCTCTGCTGTCCGTCTTTCCATCTGCCCTAATATCTGTCTGTCCGTCCGTTTATCAGCGGGGTGTGTCTCATGAACCGTAATAGGTAGAGAGTTGGAATTTTAAAAATATGTATTCTGTAGCGGCAGTTACAATTAAAGAACTACACTCGATTTCATAAATTAAAGGGGGTCCCTGTACAAGTGACAATATTCCTGCCCCTGTGAATTAATAAAAAATCATGATTAAAATTTCGTGACCGGGTTAGTGGCGCAATTGGTTTGACGTCAGATCCGCAATCTGTGGCTCAAGTAGGAATAATTACCAGAGTAAAAAAGTGTTCGAGTTCAGATAAAATGAACCTTAAGTCAGTGTAAATGAATCACTGAAAGTTTGATTCGCAAACTTTTTCGACGCGTAAATATTTCTGCTTCCTACACCTTAGTGACTGGTATCGAAACCAACTCAAAACATTTTTTATTTTATTATTAATTACATTGTTTTATTATTAATTACATCAGTTCTCAAGTTCTCTTGTACGATGGTACGGAAACTTTCGTGTGTTAATACGACCCGCAATTAACAGATTTTTTATATATTAACCCCTGATTATTGCTGACTTGATGCTTTTGTTCAAATCAAAGATTGCAAAAGAATTATACTACCAGTTCTATTACACAGACAGTTTCAATCCCCCAATAACATTTTTTTTTACCAGCAAATGCCCCGAGCCCAAAACGCCGTAGCAACAGTCAACGCAGGATTCCTATACAAACTGGATAGCAACAAATCTAAAGTATTGCAGGCAAGAATTGTATACGGAAACATTAACCCCACCTTCATCCACGCTTTAAGAACTGAAGTGTATCTCACTGGAAAGCAGTTATTCAGGAATGAAACTCTGCAAGGTGCTCTGAAAATGTTAAATAAAGATCTGGAGACAGATGGTCACACAGAAGAGACAAAGAAGGGGAAGAAAGCTATAGCACTTGGACTCTTTTACAAGGTAATCTAAACAAAAACATTTGCTTAAATACGTCTTACGAGAAGATTTATGATGTAGAAATAAGCTCGTCTTTGTGGTTACGATTTCCATTAATGTAACTTTTGAAATATCTGTGTGCAAAAAAAAATATGAATGAACTATGTATGTACTAACAATTACCAACAAAAACATTTCTGTTTCAATGAGAGCTTACTTTGATTGGAACAATATGCTTTTTTCGCCGCCGACAAATGTCGTGATATTTAAATGGGCGTCTGACAACCTCCTCAAATATTACTAAACCTTTCTTTGTCTTTATACGTAACTAGTCAATGACCTTTCTATATTTTCTATGACAATGTTGACGTTGTTACAATCCCAATAATATCCTTTTCTCAACAGGGCCTACTCACAATATGTCCTGAAAATCTCGTGGACAATGAGTTCAAATCCGGCATTACAAATTATTCAGACACACGACCGGTCTCCATTGGCACACAAGTATTCGATTCGGACATATTATTCTGGCCGGTAAATAAACCTATACCAAAACTGGAAGGTCTTGTAAGTAATCGTTCAAATTTATAACACGGTCACAGTATAGTGTACTTAGTTTTGCGAAGTCATTACGGCGCTCCAAGAGTAGTCGAATTCCAGCGAGGTGCACAGATAATTTGGCAGTGTTGTAATTGCATCATCATTAGTGAATATCAGGACTTATTTATAATTTTATTTTACAATATGGATAGTTAATTTTTGTCTGAAATAAATATTTTTGATTTGATAGCGGAGCTACTGAAAAAGAACTGCTCAGTGACTATTAGTTTGCTGTGAATTGCTTCCTGTGTTATCAAATGGTAAACCGACAGGTTTGAGAACTTGTCTGTGATTCAGTTGTTGTGTCAGTAATCTAAGCAGAGGGCTTGCTGTAATTACATTCCAGCAAGGTGCAGATATAATAAGGCCGTGTTGTAATTGTATCCTATAGTGTTTTATTAGCATGTCTCATTCAGAAAGGTCTGGTTTTCAGATTCAATGTGCCGGAGAAGCCAAATACATAGACGACACGCCGAAAATACCCGATGAAGTATTTGCACAGTTTGTGATTAGTACAGCGCCTAATGGTATTATTGATAACATTGATTCAGCTGCTGCATTGGTAAGTAAACTATTTAATAAATTAGTTCAACAGCTTATTGGTTCAACTTAAACAAACAAACACTTTATTAATGTGACTATTACTCATAATGCAAACGTTTTTTTCCAGGGTTTAGAAGGAGTCATTGCATTTTACACCGTCAAAGATTTACCCGGACTCAATTCATTTACCCCATTGAATACAGCTTTCAATACAGCTCTAGAAGAGCAATTTTGTGATGGAGTCGTCAAATTCAATGGACAACCGATCGGTGTTATAGTAGCTGAAACTAGACCCTTAGCTGAAAGAGCTGCCAAGCTTGTGAAAATAACATACAAAGCTAGTAAGAAGCCAGTGCTAGATATACCTAGCGCTAAGAAAGATCCGTTAAGAACTCTTGTACCTGTTATTGTACCGGCGACAAATAAAGGGCTGGATGTAAAGAAAAGTATCAAAGGTTCGGGTAGTATTTTTGGACAGTATCACTTTCATATGGAGAAGCAGTTATGTGTGACTACTCCTTTAGATGATGGCTTTGAAGTTCTATCTTCAACGCAATGGCTGGACCATGTTCAGATCGCTATTCAACAGTCTTTGAATTTGGATGAGAATGCGTAAGATTTTCCTTGTTTTTATTATTAATTCAAAAGCTTGACAAGGTATGCCAAACTCTGCAATCCATAAGCCCCGGAAAACTTTAATAATTTGAGAGACACAATAAAGACACTCAAGCTCACAACCAACTCACTTTATACAAATTTGAGTAATTTTGTGCATTTGGCATGCATGCTTTAGGTATTCACACTTCAGTACCAAGTTCTGGGAATTTCTGTTTTACACATCTTGACCCCTTTCTGGTCATAAGCATACATAAATTTTCATTGGTTTTAAACTTTATCGCTAAGACATAAATTTTAATATTAGGTGGGAATATATTTTCCTCTAAACAGACAAGGGTGTAACACTATATTTTGTTTCAGATTGACGCAATCTGTTAGAAGATTAGGAGGTGCCTTTGGAGCTAAGATATCAAGAGCTAATCAGATAGCAATCGCTTGTACCCTCGTGTCTTTGAAACTGAACCGACCGTGTCGAATGATCTTGCCACTTGTCACTAATATGAAGGCTATTGGGAAGAGGTTGCCTTGCTTTTCTGAATTTGAAGTAAACAACACAATAATTATTTATAAAATAAAATTTCAACGAAAACGCTAGATCTGATTTCGATGCCAATCTCTAAAGCAAAACAAATAACCCATTCAAATATTTCTAGTTTATCTCTTATGTGATAAGATGTGTATCATATATATTTTAAAAAACAACATATGGTACCTACAGAATAAAATGCCATTAAAATAACGTTTAATGTCAGGTTTACTTATCTAATTACAGGTAGAAGTTGATGAGAAGGGAAAAATTCAATCAATGGACTACAAAATATACGTGGACAATGGCTACATGTACAATGAGCCTTTTGCTATAACAGGCTTGCCTGCTACTGGGAATGCTTATGATAAAACCACTTGGTTAATACAAGATTATAATGTCTTAACAGACACTGCAAAAAATTCTTGGGCTAGAGCTCCAGGTATGTTTATTGTTTATCCAATACCAACACAAATAAGTAGTTATATCAATTAAATTCTCATAAAATTTTGAACAATGACGCTGTCGAACAGGGTTGCCTAGAAGGTTGTAGTGATTCACCAATGAAGGGGCAGATAAGATGTACCCTAACCGGCTAGCTTGAATGAAGAATTTTGCAAATGCAGCGGAAAAGACGGATATATGCTAAAAGCGTCGCTGGAGATCCTTAGTAGAGCCTAAGGATATGGCTCACCCTTTTTCCGAGAAGTGAGGTAGCCAGGCGGTAACCTCACTGCTCGAAATTGGTCATTTTTTTCGGTAGCCTGACGTAAATGTTTACACGTTTGAATTTCTTGCAGGAACTTTAGATCACATAGGAATGACTGAGTACGTTATGGAACAGATAACTTACGAACTCGATTTAGATCCCGTTGATGTACGTCGCGCTAATTTAGATGACGATGACGATATGAAAGAAGTAATCGATAATTTGTTAAAAGAAGCAGACTATGACCAACGGAAGGAAGAAGTTGAAAAATTCAATAAAGAAAACCGTTGGAAGAAACGTGGTTTAGGTTTTGTACCTCTCAAATGGCCTCTCCCAGTAGTCGCCTATTATACAGTCACAGTCATGATTTATCACGGCGATGGTACAGTAGCAATTGTACATGGCGGAGTAGAAATGGGTCAGGGTATCAACACTAAAGCTGCACAAGTATGTTCATATAAACTCAAGATACCAATCGAGAAAATAAAAATAAAACAAACAAACAATTTTAGTAACCCGAACTGCATTCTCACTGGTGGTAGTTACGGCAGTGAATCAATCTGTAAGGGCGTCATTAATTGTTGTGATACTTTACTGGACCGCTTGGCTCCATATGGTGATATTACTGATTGGGTGGTTAAGCTTGCAACGGCATTCAAAGGCAACGTGGATTTATTTGCAAGCGCACACATTAGCGAAACTGACTTAAAAGCTTATGATGTTTATGGAGCAACATTAGCTGAAGTGGAAGTGGATATGTTAACAGCAGAACATCAGATCATTAGAGTAGATTTGATGGAAGATGTAGGGAGGAGCCTCAGTCCAGAGATTGATGTTGGTCAGGTAAGTGAACATCATAAACTAGTAGCTCTGTGAGCTGTAGACCCCGAGAGTGACACTTTTAGCCGCACCAATAACTTTGTAAACTGCATTTTGCGGTCTTAAACCCAACCTATTGACTTTTCACTAAAATATGTAGAGCCTGTTACTCTCACAGTCTGTAAAAATCCAATGACACCTCATCTGGTAGAATCCGTCAAGCAGTTTGGACTGTAGCTGTTTTTTGAAATATTAAGACCCCCATCTCCGCAGTTTCGAAAAAAAACGAAAAACCGAAGCGATAATAGTAGTTTATGTGACTGCTACATAATGAAAGGCATTAATACTCGAGAGTGGGTTTATGAAACGAGCCGAAGGCGAGTTTCATAATAATATCACTCGAGAGTTTTAATGCCTAATTATGTACAGTTACATACACTAGTTTATCTACACACATATCATAAGCTCTCTTTGATGTGTTCATGTTGGACCGGCATTGTGGCTGTGCAGTTGTTTAACTTGTTCTGTAGTACCAACTTCACGCAGGCGGGCGTCGGCGTTCGAAATTTGAATGTCAGTACCAACTTCACAGACAAACTAGGGGCGGAATGCAAGCGGGCGTCGGCGTTCGAAATTTGAATGTCATAATATGTAGAAAAACTACACATTATGGTCATAATGTGTAATTTTTCAGATAAGAAATGAGTTTTTACCAAATAGTTTAACATCATGCTGATCGTAACGTGCGGTTTTTGTACGCATTAAAGAGATACTTTTTAAGAGATATGATACGTGTGTAGATAAAAAATTATACGTTTTATTATCGAACCTGCTCATAAAAATTCACAATAATCAGTTATGAAATGCGGCCTGTAGAGGGCGGATATAAGTATATCCGGATATACGAAAGAATTATTTCCCAATCCTGGAGTAGACGTAGACGTTTCGCTATTACTTTTTGTAGGTCTGTTGTCAAGTGTTATCATTTTGTCAATAGCAAAAGTAACAAAATGACAATAGACGTTACGTTTCTTAAAATGGCGTACTCACTTAGAGTTGCAAAACGTTTAAATGGTTTATTGTATCTCTTTTAGTCCAGATTAATACATAGACCATCCAATGAGTAAGACGTCATTCATTTTAAATTGACAATAATACATTTTTGAGAACGCTTTTCAAACAATTTAGGACATACATATATGATTGTGACCACAATATCTTCCTTCACCAGATTGAAGGTGCTTTCATTATGTCTCTTGGCTATTGGACGTGCGAGGAGTTGGAATACGATCAAGACTCTGGAGAACTACTGACAAACAGGACCTGGACTTACCATGTGCCTCAGGCTAGGGACATTCCACTGGACTTTCGTGTTTACTTTAGAAGAAATGCCACCAATCCGGTTGGTGTTCTCGGATCTAAAGGTTAAAAATTATATTGTAATTAAGTGCAGAGTGCAGTTATACAAAGGAGAAGGGATTTATTTGGGCTGGCCTGTACCCATTAGTGGGTGAATATTGACTGATTGGTGATGATATTAGTAAGGGGTTCATCAGGGGGAACAGGTACCTAAGCCGTAATTATACAACCCCTAAATATGTGTTAAAAACTTTGGCCTGGGACCCAGCTGTCAATCGATATGGGCGTGAGCTTGATGGATGATCTAATGTTTTTCTACTTGTTTCAGCCACTGGCGAGCCAGCCACCTGTATGGGGATTGCCGTGCCGTTTGCAATCAGAGCTGCACTATCCAGCTCAAGAGTAGATTCCGGGAAACAACGAGATGAATGGTTTAATATCTGTAAGTGAAGGTACCTTTATAGGGAAGGTATCCGAAGGGTGCCAAACGGGACCCAAATTTTTAAGCCCCCACATTACTAAGCCCCGCTTTCCACCCGTCCGTCTGATACTGATGCATTGCAGGAGTTTTGGACATGGCGGAGTATATAAGAATATATATTTTTGTTTCTCTAAGCTAAGGTAACGGTAAAGGAATGATAAAAAAAACAATCGACTTCGTGTTGTCCAGGTAAACAAACCCGATCCGTAAGCTCGGAAGAATGGAAAGTCTCCGCTACCGGTCTCGCTCATGTGCTACGTAGGAATGCCTACAATAAGTTCTCATCTGATATCGGTCATTAATTCGCAAAAATGTGTCCACCAATGTTTATTACAACTTTTGTCTAGTTTTTAGGTTACACGCTGACAAACCTCCGTGCAAGGCCATCCCGGACTTCCCCGCTTTTTTTTAATATTGTTGGGTCGCTGGCATCTTTGTTACAATACAAACGCCTAACGATAGAGCCTTCGTCTCCACTATAGAGAGTTTTTACTTCTACGGTGGTAGTGTCAGTACGACTCCAACTTTGCCGATTTTTGTTGTAATTAATAATGATATAACATGAACAAGACAATGCAATGGTGGCCCATTGCATTCTAATCAGTACGTCACTCCATATTATATAATTCGAATATTGTAATCATTATTGTGTAATCCGTACACAAAATCTACAATCACTCACGTGAAAAAGAATTGAAAATCATAGACATTTATTTATTTTATTTTCAGACGGACCCTACACCAATGTCAAGATTGCTGATGCAACAGGGACTGCAATTGGTCAATACTTATTTAGTAAATAGCGATTTGGTTTTCACGAACTCATAAAAATATCTCTCAATTGTCCACCATAGGTATCAAACATACACTGACATTGTCTTACTTAAGAATCACATTAACAATTTTTTATTATGGTTCCGTACCCGAAAGGTGCCAAACCGGACCCTATTACTAAGACTCCGCTATCCGTCCGTCCGTCTGTCAAAAATCAAAATCAAATCAAAATCAAAAATCATTTATTTCCATAGGATGTTGTTACATCACTTAGATCCGTCATTACATTTTTTTTGGTGAGTTCACTAACCCAATGGCGGAATCTGTGGAGAAGAGCTCACCGAAGAAACTCCACAGTCGTCGCATCTTTTGCGTTTCCTTTTTTAAATAAAATATTGTCAAATTACAAAATGAATGCTAATTATATATAGAAACAGCCTGTTACTCAAACAATCTATTCCCATGGACATCTGTCCTCTAAGTAATCAGATATCCTGTAGTAACCTTTTTTATACAATTTCTGTTTTATTATTATTTTAAACTTGTCTAAAGGTAAGTTTTTAATATCAGTAGGGACCTTATTGTAATAGCGTATACAATTGCCTTTAAAAGAATTACTAATTTTATGTAGTCGGCTTACATAAGCAACCAACTTGTCTTTATTTCTAGTATTAAAATTGTGTATATCACTGTACTTCTGAAAATTAGTTATATTTCTTTTTACATACACAAGATTGTCATAGATATATTGAGACACAAATGTCAGAATATTGATTTCTTTAAACTTTTCCCTCAGTGACACTCTAGGCCCTAATCTATAAATTGCACGAACAGCCCGTTTCTGCAGAATAAATATACTATTAGCATTCGCAGCGTGACCCCACAATAAAATACCATAGGTCATTAGACTATGAAAGTAACTAAAGTAGACTAGTCTAGCGGTGTCTACGTCGGTAAGAGCTCTAATTTTTTTAACTGCGAACGCTGCCGAACTCAGTCTGTTCGACAATTTATTTATATGAGGATCCCATTGTAGTTTGGCGTCTAAAGTAATGCCCAAAAAGACAGTCGACTGCACAAGGTCCAATCTCTGTCCTTTTATAAATATGTCTGTAGTTACCGGGTTCACATTGGGTAACACGAATTTAATACATTTAGTTTTCTTTTCATTAAGTAATAAATTGTTAACAGTAAACCAGTTCACTATACTAGAGATAGCATTGTTTACCTCGTCATAATTTGATTGCTGTCTTTTAACTTTAAATATCAAAGAAGTATCATCGGCAAACAATACTAACCCATGTTTTGCTTTAACAAGGTAAGGTAAATCATTAATATATACTAAAAACAAGAAAGGACCAAGAATTGAACCTTGCGGTATGCCCATACTTATTGAAGACCCAGGTGATCTTTTCCCATTAACATCGACCATCTGAACCCTATCTGTTAGATATGACTCCAGAAGGCCAAGTGCCTGATCTTTTACACCATAATGGCGTAACTTCCTGACAAGAGTGTCATGATGGACGCAATCAAAAGCCTTGGATAGATCGCAGAAGACACCTATTGCATCCATTGCGTCTTCCCAGGCATCAAAAATATTGTCGATTAGTTCAACACCAGCATCGGCTGTTGAACGACCCTTTGTGAAACCAAACTGAGCAATATGAATTAAATTATTGAGATAAAAATGACTTTGCAATTGATTAAGTATGAGTTTTTCAAATATTTTGCTAAGCGTTGGTAGTATCGATATGGGTCTAAAATTGGTGGGGTCTGATGTACTACCAGCTTTGAATAAAGGTATAACTTTACTTAGTTTCATCAAGTCAGGAAACACACCACTATCTATACATTGATTAAATATACAACAAAGGTGAGGTGCAATACAATCTACAATGGAACTAATAATTTTTACTGATAGACCATGGGCGTCAGCTGTCTTTTTCATTTCCAGGGATTTAAACGCTTTTACAATGTCTTCATTATTTACGTGCCTAAATTTAAAATCTGTTTTACATTCCTCAAAGTTTTGTTTAAGTATATATTCAGCAGCAGCGGGAGATGAATTTAAAGACTTGGTTGTTGAAACTGGAATGTCCGTAAAGAAATTTTCGAACGCTTTTGCTACTTCTAGGTCTGTACTTAGCAATTGATTATCTATCTTAAGCTTGAAGTTATTATGTGTAGCTTTGGCCTTTCCAGTCTCTCTGTTTATAATTTGCCAAGTCGTTTTCATTACATTGCTACTAGATTCAATTTTGTTTTTAATGATATTAGATTTAGCTACGGCACAAACGCGTTTAAACATTTTTGAATAACTACGAACATAATCTAGAAAGGCCGTATTTTTGTTATATGATTTCTCTTCATAGAGTTCATATAATCTTCGTCTGCTCCTATGAATTCCAACTGTCGCCCATTCACTAAACAAAGCTTTGTTATTAACTTTTATAGTTTTTGATTTAAATACCGTATCATATTCATTTTTGACAAGGTTAAATACTGAGTTGTACAACAAATTTGGATCGTCACTGTATGGTATTTCCCATAGTTTATCTAAAATATTATTCCTGTAGTGTTCAAGCCGATTGTCACTAACGGGCACACATGTAATATCCTCTTTTGTGTCCTTTTTTATTTTAATATTGAATATACCTATCTGACCAGAGTGATCAGAGGTTAATTTATTGATGACCGATTTGAAAATGGGCGTAATGTTAGTAAATATATTGTCAATGTAGGTAGCATATGTTGCAGTAATTCTAGTAGGCTCCAAATACAGATAGTTCATGTTGTGACATAAAAATAAAGATTTTAATCTAGTACAAATATTATTATCCTCTAACAGATTAACATTAAAATCACCACAAATTATAAAAAATTTGTTTTTATCGCTGATTTTAATCAACACTTCATCCATTTTCTTTTCGAATAAATCAAAGGATGAATCTGGTGGTCTGTATACGCTCATTACAATAAGTTGTTCAAGTTCAATACAGGCTATTTCCATGGTACGCTCAACAGACAGGCTCACTATGTCAACTCGTTCCTTATATTTAAAACTATTATTTACAAGTATTAAGGAGCCACCGCGATCAGCTGTTTTTCTGTTGAACGAACTAGCAACGTGGTGGTTATTAAAGTTGAACATGAACTGATAACTCTTTAAAAAGTGCTCTGTTATACATAAAATATCAATATTATTACAGTTCATGAATAACTCAATTTCCAGTTCTTTACTTAACATGCCCTGTATATTTTGATGAACCACGTTTAAAATATTCTTACTTTTACATTTTTCATTACTAGTAACTTGATTTAATGGGCAAGATGAAGGTTTATTTATACAAATATTAATATTACTGCCAGAGTTACTCTCTGTTGTCCTGTCACCAGGCTGTATCTCAAGAACCGTGATAGTTAGACAGATGAAAATTTCACAGATGTTGTATTTCGGTTGCAGCTATAACAAAAAATACTAAAAAACAGAATAAAATAAATATTTAATTGGGCTCCCATACAACATTTATTTCAATACCACATACAAACTTATGAATGTACCTGGTTACGTACATGGAGTGTGAAAGTAGCCGCACCAATAACTTTGTAACCAACATTTTGCTATGTTAATTCCAAACTATTCACTCCACACCAACCCTACCATTGGACGGTTGGTGGTACGGAACCCTTAGTGCGCGAGTTAGACTCGCATATGATTAGTTTTTACATACCTAACATATTTTAGCAGTCATTTATTTGATTTTATCTAAACTATAGTAAAAATAGAAAATCCTTATTTGGCCATATTTTAAGACTGTTTTTAAGGTTAAACTAAGCTGCAATTACGATTATTTTGTAGAGTTACCTCTTATTAATATATATTTTACTAATTGTTATTGCCACCACGTCTAACAACTCACCTACCGCGCCTATGCGCGAGGCACCGCATCCTTATGCCTATAACGCGAAATGGTATTTCTAGAGTCATAATAATTATATAACCTCTAAATAAAAATAATTAATTCACCAATAAATGGTTGCGAGTGCAAGGCTCGGAGTTTCATTAACAAGATCCTTTATTTACGACATGGCGTCTCACTGATTCAGTCGAAAACCCGTCAACCTAACGAAGAATCTGCCTTGAAGCGCGTTCTGGTAATAACTGTGAGACAAATTCTTGCAAACCACTGACATTCGAAAATTTAGGTCTCGCTAATACCTAAATAAGATAAATTGAAGTGCATTAACTGCATTAGTGCATTAAAAATATTGTTTCAAGTTTGAAGAGTCTGTCTGTGTATAGCGCTCAAACGGGTAGGCATGTTTTAATGCGTTTAAAAAAAAAAGTTAGTAGACTATCCTGCAGTGATTCTTAGCCATGTTTCATTAAAATCAGTTCGGTGGTTCGAAGCTTACGAGCTGTGGTCGGAATATTGTGGAGCGCAACGAAAGCAAAAATATGGACATGATTTTTTAGCGGTACTCAATTTCCAGAACTTCATTAAATACCGGAACTGTACTATTTTAATACATATTTTTTATTACTGTTTGAATAATCTTCTTTATTAATGAAACACAGTTGTAGATGTATTTTTATTTTTATTGACCTAAGAAGGAAAATAAATAAATCAAAACAGGAGATGAATATTGTTAACTTGTTTTTTTTTTTAATAAAATTACAAGATTTTTCAAAATGAAAATATTTTTAAATATCACTGCAAAATTACTTAGACATTTAAATTTTAATTAGTTAATTGTGGGAAGTTACAATGAAAAATTTATGAAAGGTACATGTTGTCTAAACTGTTGTTTGACGTTAGAAGAATAGATAGCCCATATTATTCACAAAAAATGCTCCAGCAGAAATCTATTCTCCATTTGTAGTATTTTCTTATATATTTTTATTGGAGATGTTCATCATTAGCCTTATCACCTTTTCAGATGTTTATTACAGCCGCTGTATATTCGGTACGGGTTAAGTAACCTCTTCAAAAGCGCAATATCTCCTGGGAAACAGTTAAGAAATTTCTCAACATCCCCAGCTAAGCCCCCAGGAAAGGGCAAGTCAATACGTGGAGAAGTATTTTTGTTGCAGGAACTGCCGCTTTTCACGTGGCGCCTTGCACCTAACAGTATTCCAGATCCATTGCCTCTTCCGCTAGCTTTACCGTACCAAAACCTGCCTTCTCCGCCGCTGCTGCCGAGGTCTTCTAGGTAAGGGGTCTGTTGGTCCGCGGGACATATTTTATTTCCCTCCAGCCCTCCAGGTATCCTAAGGAAAACCTGTCGAGCATCCCTTATCCTGCACCAGTGGACGCGTTCCCTAAATATAAGGTGATTATTATAATTTCAATGTTGTAGTTTGCGATGTAAGGAGATTGCAACCTCTCTGTTACTTTTAAGGATATATTATCATTAAACATTATGGCTTGTATTTAAACGATTCCCAAAAATGTACCTATTTTACTACCAATAAATTCGAAATGACTGTCAGAATGAATTTATTATCACCAAATTGTGTTTCATGGAATACTGTGATAATTGAGCTATTTTTCTTTTATGTTTTGTGTACTTAAGTTTATGTTTTTAAGTATTTTTTGTTGTTCTCACATGTTCAACCTGACACGAAGAATAAAGGGGGCTTCGCTTCGCTCACCCCCTTTACCTTTCCCCTAAGCTACCGCAGTATTTTGCCCTGATATTTGCTGCAACTTTTGGTGATCTTTTAAATTGCAGCCAAATATAATGAACGCATTTGTACTATTAGCGACTGTATAGTGTAGGTTCATGTTTTATGGATGACTTATAATGAATTTGAGAAATAATTTTTTACATTTTTTATTGTTCATACCCATTTTATTTGTAAACATGTACATGGGGGTACAGGTGGAGGTAATAATACAGCAAAGTACATGGACCCTGAAAGGGTGTTACAAGGTTTGCTACATATCAGGAATAAACATTAGAATTAAATAAAAATCTCTTGTTTTATAGTCCAACTGAGTGAGTTGAGGGTCTAGGTGAGTTAAGGCTATTAATAAAAGTTTTATTAGCGAAAAAAGTAAAGTTCATATATTTAGTTTAGTTCCGGAAACTGTACCACTGAAAAGTCATGTCCATACTTTTACTTTTACAAGAAAACAAGTTAACCAATTTTAGATTTAAGGTTTCATATCGTAGGGGTGTATAACATTTTTTCTGCCTTCTGACCTCAAAATAGAACCTTCGCCGCTTGATTTTGGGTTCTCAGGCGGAAAAATTCTATTCGTAACTCGTTCGAAAGGCTTCTTTACGAATCTCGCTACGAGCCTCGCCTTTGGCTCGTGACATAAACTTCTCGGTTCTTAAATATAACCCTTTGCGAACTCGTATGAAATCACTTTTTATTTATAGATATTTTGTGATTGTAGATGCGGTTTCTTAAGGCTTTAATGTCATAAAGACGTATTGATTCTTATGCTTCCAGCAATGATCGAAGCCTGCTATAACGACCTAACTAAATCCTAACTGCAAATGCACTGACTTATCTAATTGGTACATGGTCAATACCAGATCCGAACCTGCATCTCCTGCTTGAAAAGCGAAAGGGAATCACCGATGCTCACTTTTTTAGTGAAATAGAGTCACATGAAAATATTATGGCAAACAGTATATTTGTTATAATGGAAATGAAGGCTGATTCTGTCCCGCAATATCTGGCTGCATTCCTCTGAACTTTACTTTAGAAGGATTTTCACCATCTTTGCATTACGAAATTGCAATCTCAATCGCAATCGCGATGGCTTTGAAAGGTATCATGATAAATATTGGGAATACAGAATAAGGCCCCTCGTTCAATTTACGAACAAGTTGACGAGTGTATTAAGCTTTATCAAGAGTGTTTTACTGGCGCTTTGGCTATAATAAACCCTAATGCTCATAGTAAAACGGTGTATTATCCGGTTACGACTAGTTAAGTACACCCGCGTTCTAGATAAGCTACATCATTACAATTTTGGGTATTTAGCACTGTGAAAACATAACATTGACAGAATGTTACACGAGGAAACTTCTTCATAGCTGCGCGGCTGTCCAAAAGCAAAGCCTAGCAACATCCATTGATAAAAAATTACAGGAGAAGAAAAACAAAAATTTTCTCGAAAATTATTTTTTGTGCTGTTTTTGTTTCATCTCGATAAAATAAGACTTTCTCTACGTCATGAGCCAGAATTACAGAAGAAGCAGAAGGGAATTAAACTAAAGTAACTACTTCAACAAGTTTTATGTGCTTACAGATGTTTGGTTTTGAAAATTCAGGATAAGTCTTCTTTCAAATTGAAATGAAAAATCTAGCAACGACTCTAACTTGTATTTGAATTTGAGATTTAAATATTTTGATTCGCTTTATTGGCCAATTATGGTGTTGGAACCTAGAATGTGACGTCATGGTGGTAAAATAACTTACAATTTCTAAATAGTAGTTTATGTGACTGCTACATAATGGAGGGCATTAAAACCCGAGAGTGGGTTTATGAAACAAGCCGAAGGCGAGTTTCATAATAATATCACTCGAGAGTTTTAATGCCTAATTATGTAGAGTTACATACACTAGTTTATCTACACACATGTCATAAGCTCTCTTTGATGTGTTCAGAAACCGCATGTTTGACCGGCATTGTGGCTCTGCAGTTGTTTAGCTTGTTCTGTAGTACCAACTTCACGCAGGCGGGCGTCGGCGTTCGAAATTTGAATGTCAGTACTAACTTCACAGACAAACTAGGGGCGCCGCGCAGTCGGACGTCGGCGTTCGAAATTTGAATGTCATAATATGTAGAAAAACTACACATTATGGTCATAATGTGTAATTTTTCAGATAAGAAATGAGTTTTTACCAAGTAGTTTAACATTATGCTGATCGTAACGTGCGGTTTTTGTACGCAGTAAAGAGATAAATAAAGTAATGTACCCTGTACCTAATTATTACAAAGAAATTCTGGTTATGACTCGTTTTGTGGAAGAATCTACTTATTTTAAGTAGCCTCCGTAGCCTAACGGGATCCGCACATCGGAAACGATCGTGCGGGTAACAACATCTGGCTGAGACGGGCACTGGATGGGTGTCCGTTCTATGTGGCATTTGTTTCAGATGCTTCCGTGTTTCGGTTTACACGCTAAGCTGTAGGTCCCGGCTACAGTCGCTACTCGGTGGTAGAAGTAGGGCACTACTGGGGCAGCTTGATAACTTCTGACAGTCGCGTTTGCCACTAGCCAGACACCCCTCTATCAACCCGCACTGAGCCAGCGTGGTGAAGTATGGCTCAATCTTACTCGTATCCTGGTAAAGGCTCGTGCTCCTCGGTGGGGATTTAAATGAGCTATATTTATTATTATTTAAGTGTATTTTTCAAAATTGTGAGCACATACCTATCACTTTTATTGACGTGATAACGTCTTTAAAATCGTTTTAGTCGGGTGACATGTTCAGAAACTTGTGTCACACCAAAACCTCACGAGCGCGATCGCAGGTATAACGAGAAAGAGACGGACCGATCTCCCGTCTCATCTCGAGCGCTGCCAGTCATTCCGTGAAACTTGTCACGCGGAATCCTCACGAGCGGAGGCTGGCATAGCGTTCGAGTGAGTGGACCGATTATCACGTAAACATCTCGATCGTAAACCTACTTTACAAACAACCAATTTTTTTTAATATCAAATATGCCGCAAACATGACACTTTAGAACATATTGTTACAAAGTGTTTTCTTTCTTTCAGCCATGGTGTAACGGCACAACGGCTAAGGTCGAGCCACCGCTATTAGTAGCTATGATCGTCTATTCTATCTACCCCAAAAACAGATGTCCCGATTCAGCTGTAAAATTTGTAAGTTAAGAATTCTAAGTTAAGAATCCTAATTCGTATTACTATATATATATATACAATTTTTTTTTTGTTTTTTTTTTTTTGGTTTTGTTTCTAAACCATGCAAGATCCTTACAAAGTAGTTACTCAAATTTAAAGCTTTCAGCTTAATTATATAACTTTTATACACTATCTTATTTATCTATGCCCTTATTCGTCCTCACATAATACCTGGCTATATTTATAGTATTGAAGTTACCCAATATCTCATTTGAACCCGGATCTACTAAAGTATAACAGTTCGGATATACCACTGCCGAAATAACATAAGGCCCTTTATACAACAATGAAAATTTCCGCATGATTTTATGTTCTTTATTTGAACGCACAAAAGTCTTAAGTTTCACATAATCACCTAAACGATAGACTTCTAACTTACGCCGTTTGTCTGCCTGTCGCTTACGTCGTTCACTAGAACTTTTAGAGTTTTCTATCGCTACATTCCGCACCTGTTCCGTATCTCGCACACTATGACCTAATAACTATTCATCGCCTAATTCCGTGTTAATAGTTAACGGTTCCCGCCTATCAAACGCTAACTCATTAGGCGCAAAGCCTGTGCTTGTGTGTTTGATATTATTGTAGCAATTTTAAATGTTCGGTAACACGTCGACCCAACTACGATTACTTCCGCCGCAATAAGTTCTAATCAGTCGACCTAGCTCGCGATTCACTTTTTCTACGCTATTAGAATTTGGACAATACACCGACGTATGAGTGACCCGAATCCCCAGCTGTTTGAGACCAAATTCCCAAACTTTCGATATGAACTGTGGTCTTGAGTCCGTAATTATAGTTTCGATAGGTATTTCCCTATGAAATCTCTTTGTACAAGCGAGCACACTCCTACCGGTCGCTTTTCGCATTGGATACAATTTTATTACCTTACTGTACACGTCTTGAATCACATATATATATTGATATCCGAATTTACCTACGGGCAATGGCCCATAAAGGTCCGAGAAAACTTTTTTTTAGTTTGCATGTGAAGCCCGCGTCTTTCATATTACTCAGAACCGTGTCCACTTGAGACAAATGCTGATCGAAGTCACCCTCAGTTAAAATCGCCAAATCGTCAACAAAATTTAAACAATATGACCTAACCTCTGGCCCTAAAATTAAGTCCATCGCCCTCGAAAATGAACCCACACTGGTTTTCAACCCCTGAGGTAAAACGTTGTAAACATAACTTCTGCCTTGATATACAAAACCCGTGTATCTTTTTTTTTTTTTTACTGTAGATATTTACATATACTTAGCAAACGTCATTTTTTGCCTCTTCTCTACATTGGACCACTGTGGGAGAAGAAGGGCGTAGAAACTCCCACAGATTTATTTTTAGATCTCTTTTAAAAATAGGTTGTGCTTAACTAATACAAATATGAAAAATTTAATTGTTATGATTAATAAGCAGGAATAAATAATTACAAAATTATTAACAGAAAGGTCTGTGTTGAGCCAGATTAACCCCATACAGACCTGTCATTTAAGTAATCTTGAACATTGTAATATCCCTTTTTCGACAAAGTCGCTTTAACATGCTTTTTAAATTGCTCAAGTGGCAATTTCAAAATCTCCAGAGGTATCTTATTGTAGTAGAGAATGCACTGACCCTTGAAAGAATTGCTAACCTTCGCGAGTCTAAAACGGGGCGATAGTCTGTGATTATTTCTTAGGTTAACATTACAGCTGTCGCTAAGTTTGGAAAATGTTGTAAGGTTCTTGCGTACATACATTATATTTTCGAAAATAAATTGACTAGCTACTGGTAGTATGTCAATTTCTTTAAAAAGCTCTCTTAAGGAGTCTGTTCGTTTTAAATTATAAATTGCTCGATTAGCTCTTTTCTGTAAAATAAAAATAGTTTGAATATCCGCTGCTTTCCCCCACAACAAGATACCATAGGACATCACACTATGAAAGTAACTAAAATATACTAGCCTAGATGTAGCCACATCCGCGCTTTGTCTGATATTCCTAACAGCGTAAGCTGTTAGGAACATCAGACAAGTATCGTTTAGATTCGTCTGATAATGGTATAGAAAAATACGCATCTTTGATATCAATAACCCCTATGTAGTTTATTCGGCGCCCCGATTGCAATATCTCACTCATTAAAGGTGTAGTTTCAACTTCCCCATCCATTCCCGTGTTTAATTGTCGTGCATCTAGCAATATACGGACCTCCCCTGATTTCTTTAGTGCGCAAGTCAATGGACTGCTGAAATCCGTAGATTGCCTGCTAATAATACCTATCTGTTCCATTTCCTTCAAACGTTTTGTTACTTTATCGCGATATGCGAACGGTATAGGATAGCTTCGTTTAACGAAAGGCGTTTCATCTCTCATTTTTATCTCCTGTATATATTTATTTGTCCGACCTACCCTATCGCTAAACAACTCTGCATGTTTATTTAACACCGGCAATAACTTTGTTTTGTGTTCAACAGGTATTGATGAATTATTCACATATTCCTCTATCATATTTCTACTGGTATCTTGGTTCTGTACTTCCATTGTACAACAGCAAGAATCCTGATTAGGACCAGTACCTAATGGTATTTCACACATCCACCCGGCGCTTCGTATAATTAGCCTCTTATTACCCTCACACATTAAACTGGCTCGCGTCTGTTGTATAAAATCAAACCCTAAAATTAAATCTTTAGGCACCCTTGTTAATACTAGCATTGGAATATCGACAACGCATTCACCTATTGTTAATGGCAACGTAACTAACTTATCAACCTTTTCCTTACTGACCCCAAATGCACCTGTGATTCTCAAACTTGGAATCGGTATTTCCGTCGGTTTTCCCAATTTCCTGCATACTTCATCGTACACTCCCCGACTAATTACACTGATTTCGCTGCCCGAATCAATCAAACTCCTTACAACAATATTCCCAATACGCACATCTATCTCAGGTAATGTCAAGGTACTACATAAATCGCGCCCAAACTCAGTCGAATCGTCGTCTCTGAATATCGTATGTAAACGTCTGTCATTGCGGCCTATACAATTCGATCTCAATTTTTCATCTAAACACACGGCATATCCGTGCGCTTTATGCGCTAATAATTGAATAAATTCATTCACACCCACGTTCGAATCCAAATTACACAATTCATACAGTCTATGCTTTTTTTCAATTTGATCGGCTGTCCACCCGAAGCGTAATAAATATCTGAGCGCGAACGACCCGCGCGAGTCCACTAGTTTTTTGAATTCGAACTTATCGCATTATTTCTGTCACTTGAACTTTGCCCTGCCTCTGTATTATCTGAACCATCATTGCCCCTTTGGAACTCTATTGCCTTGAAACTAGCCTGAGGCTGTCTACCTCTACCGCGAAAATAACCGCGAGCGCGCGTCCCAAATTCGTTTCGCGCCTTCGTTCCCGCGTTATAAATATTCCTACGACTCACCGCGTTATAACGTATCGTATTTACCCGCATAGCTCGATATTGGCCACGCATGTAGCTATTCCGCCTTACGTCGTTCGTTATCATTGTCTCCGAATTCTGCAACGCACTTAATTCCCCATCGACATTCCGTTCTAAATGCCGAAGGAACTCGACCGCATCTCGTATAGTCATCGGTTCCTTTCTAGCAAAAAACGCTACCTGAATATCACGCGGCAACTGTCTGAAAATCGTGTTGATTTTGTCCGTATCAGTAAACGGTATCGTAAGCTCATATATGCTATTCAATTGAGAGGCAAAGAATTCTTCCATACTTTGACCTTTCTTAGAATCAAACTTCGCAGTTAGGAATCTTTGTTTAATTAATTCCTGTTCATTATCACCCCAGAATACCTCTCTGAAATCTTTTTCAAAATCCGAATAGGTTCGCCATGAGTCTCTGTATATGCTCATTCGAACTTTTGCAATTCCTACCAAACTATCCGTTGCCCATATCAAAGCCCTCGAACTATCTCCCGAGACTTTAATATAAGCCTTTAAATCTCTTAAGAAAATCATCGGATTTTCCGAACTCCGCCCATCGAATGTAGGCAACTTCTGTGTCATTTTCACTATGCATGATTGACGTTTTTCTACCGATTGTTCAAACGTCTCTAGTTCCTGTCTGTCAGTCTGTCTGTCCGAAGTCCTACTAGTATTGCTTGCGCTAGAACCCCTTTCCAAACTGTCTAATCTATTCACTATTTCAGATAACAATTGCGTCACCTGTCCTGACGCCATTTCACTTGTCTGCGAAAGTGAAACACGCCTAGCGTTTTTTCTAAGCCGGCCGGCCATTATTCCTGAACACTAAACCGCCGTAGCTCGTCCAAAGAATTGTGAAAACAATGCCCCTTTTTTTGCTGTTGCTTATTTCTTACTTACAAAACGGAACTGTTTAAAATCGTTTCTACGTTGTGTTATTTTTAAAAGTAACGCGTTAGACCTTGATTCTTTTAGAATATCTAGGTATCAGACTATCTAGGATATCCTTCGGTCTCGGCACCAGAAAATCTGTAACGGCATTTACGGCTAAGGTCGAGCCACCGCTATCAGTAGCTATGATCAACTATTCTATCTACCCCAAAAACAGATGTCCCGATTCAGCTGTAAAATTTGTAAGTTAAGAATGATAAGTCTGAATTCCTCGTTCTTTGAGAAGCTCGTTAGGCGTACAATAGTCGAACGTGGAGATTGATTCAGGAAGTTACAGTTTCAAGTTAGACAGAGAAAGCATATATATCCGCAAGACGGTAATTCGCATCAGTCAGCGGTGTATTGCGCCAGATCGATCTTTGTTATATTTTGTGTGTGATGGTACCATTTATTTTTTTGTATATATGGGCGCTTGGAACTTCTTTTAGTGGTCGACCACGATTTGTAATATTTGTTTGGGATATCGTATAGATACCCCGTCGTAGTTTTACGACGTGAGTACTCAATGATATTTCATGTGCTCGCTAGTAGCGGCTTGTGGTGGTTCCAATTATAATTAGTTCACGGCAATAACGATCCAAAAAGACCGGTTTACACAATTGCGATTTGATTTTCCGAAATGGGTTCTGAACTAGCGGTTACCTCAAAAGGTCCGTAACGTTTGAAACCTTCAACTCTGCGCAATTTGAGCTGGATGTTATCGAAACGTAGTCATTAGCGCTTTAGGAGATCTAACCCACACCATAGCGAAATGCATACTTCGGTAAATTCCGATCTATGAATTCCACTAGCCGCAGCATGTCCTCGACTGAGCCTAATCATATATATTTGACTCAGCCTACACATTAGACCTCCAGCGAAATTTACATTTAATTTAAAAGATGCAACTTGAATCCAACCTGACCCAAGGCAAAGCAAAACAACCTACCCGGTCCTAAACAATGAACTTTAGACTGTAATTTGATCTCTTCGCGCGTCCCCGACAACACTCAAATGTCAAAATATCAACAGGATAGGTAATCTGTGTTGACACCGGTTGAACTTTGTTCTGAATTTGTTATTTCCATCCGCGGAACCTCATCGATCTAACAGTCTCCCTATGCCCTGCCAACCTAGATTTAGCCGCAACTAAACTCCTGTCTAGCCTAGTCTAAAACCTAGTGTTATACCACGTCCATTATCGACACCACTCGAAAATGGTTGAGTTTGATTTGAATGTGCTTGTATGTTTAATGACTGTTTGTGTGGGAATTTCAAAACTCGCTACTCGAAAGGAATGAGGAGAGGATTAGTCCGCGAATATCCTAAGAGCCAATCCAGGAACCCTATGGTGAAGGAAAAGGGAATTTAGGGTCGCTCCAAGCCCAGACTCAGACTCAGATCAGTGACTTACAAGTTCTTATCTAACAACCCAAGGATAGTTTTGGAATTTGGGGTAGGTTGATACAAAGGATAGGAACCGAGGTATATCTCGGCGCTTCAGACACTCACGAAAAACCACTGAAACTTCGCAATCACAATTCGTATAGTTCTGACGCGTAACACGGCAGACCAAAACTGTTTAGAACTCGTGAAAGGCGACTGTCACAGTAGCTAGACGCTGAGACTGAATGCTCTCCCTTCCCCCGCAATTGTATTTATACACCCCACATGTCTGAAAGAAAAAATGGCGTCCTTTGCGAACACGCTCTGCCCAAGCGAAGCTTCTTATCACTAACTACACAGGGTCTAATTTCAACCATGCCATGCAGATCCGCCGTTCTACAAATTGTGTGTACGCATATTCACTATGATCAACCGTAGGTTATCACTCAAGTCATTCGGTATGGCCGATACACAAAATCTGTTGATCGCTGACCATAAAAGCTTGTTGCGGTTAATTAAGCCTTCCCGACCGCTAGCGTGCGAAACAAAGGCCACTAGAATGCTATTCATACTAGTCGTGTCAAACTCTCCATCTCATACCTCAACCGCAATTGTATATTTGCAATCAACATAATAGCTTTCTCCGTATCGTTCCATAATAACCTTTCATTATTTAGTTATTCATAATTCATTCAACGCGCAGCCAACTCGGCTCTGATCCCTACACATCTCGCAGGAATGCGACAAAAAAACCTGACCTGTAACCTTCCTCGAACCATCCCACGCGTCGGCTCATTGTTTTTTGCTAACTTGCCCCTTAGCTACTCAAAATCCCAAACGTTATCTGAACCGATTCTCGTATTCAAAACAGCGCGGCGTTGGGCTAGCCCTCTGTCACGCAAAATGAAGTATCAAATGTACTGACTCTCGTGTACCATTACAATGGCCCTTTAGCACTGTACGTTAAACCTTTAAAGGCCTCCCATTCCCAAAACGGCTGCCAATTTCCAACCTTATAGCTTGGTAATAAAGTCCAAAACCTCTAAGGTATATAAATCGCCTCATATAGGGTTAGGTTAGATTCAATGTGCACCAGCAACTTTAATGTTGAATTTTTTTAAACGCAATTTTGTTTGGCGGTCCTTATTTCAATAATTCGTACATTATCGAGGTAAATTAGATCTTAAACCGTAGAGTAATTACATGAAAATATATTTTTTTAATTAAGGTATTGGAGTTGAAAACCTTAAACATTTTTATAATAATAATAATAATTAAAACCTCCTTCCCAGAAAAAGGGATATCCCATGGACGAGTTCAAAAATATGAGTCCTCAGGAGGGTCCCAAGTCTGTCGGGGAATCCCTACCCGCGCGCGGCAGATGGGCTCGCGGCGCTCAGTGGATCGCCAGTCCGGCCCGTCACGTTCGGTCAGCCTTTCTTTTATGAGGTGGGCGGACGCGCATCGTGTTACTAGTTATAGGTGTAGCCTCCGGTTGCGAGACAGCCGGGGGACATATGGACCCGGTTTTGAGTGCCACAATACTGGCATCGAAAGCGAGAGTATGGGTAGGCAGACTCTCGATGATAATCCTACCCCACAGTTTTTAACAACATACCTCCATAAATCACCGTTATAAATTAATTCACTATTTCCTGACACCGCCACCATCTCCAAACCCATTATCATTATACTCGTCAACGTCACCCAGTAGCTCGTCAGTACATGTTGTGCTGGAGGCAAACGCCGATGACCCAGCACCCACTACTGGCAAGAAGAAACGCACGAGAATTAAATGAACCGATCCATATGGCTAGCGTACTTAATTGCCACTAAATCATGATACGATTATAATCACTAAATTAGGTGACCAACACTGAGCAATAAGCAGAAACAAAAACATTACGGACGATAATTTACAAGAAATAAGATCACAAGTTACACAGATACTCAACTAATCACAACAAACACCAAGCATACAAACACAAATAGGTAAAGTAACTAGGATTGCATGGACCACTGAACTCAACAAATCCATGATGGAAACAACCTACAAAATAACACAACAAGAAACTAATAAGACATCGCACCGGCAACAATTACATGCAATATTTAAAGAGGAACATCAACATATACGCATATCTCAAACCAGGTTACAGGAGCTAAAGAAGAGGTAGATATAAGTATACAAAATAACACAAACAACAACACTGTAATGACAATACTTGAAGTAATAGATGAAATAGAAAATAATGAAGACATAGATCATAATACTGAAAACATAAACGGAGAATCACCCACACAAACACAACAGAATCCCCAAACTGCAACTCTTAACAACCGATATGACCTAATTAATATAGAATTTGGTGAAAAAAAAACTCAGACGTTTTTAAATGCGCTTGAACAATTTTGTGATACAGGTCCCTCTAAAAGACCTTACATACCGAAACAAAACTGCTCTAAAGATTTCGCCTCTATCGTTAATTACATAAATACAATAACCCTCCTAATACATGTAACAAATGAGATAGACTTTCTAGAATTTAAAACAATTATGTAAAGTGCTGTATACACATCATCTATTTGCAATGGAACTATAAATAATACATGTTAGGTGTGAGAAGTAGGAGATTAGAGTCATTAGTAAAATACATACGAGAGAAATACAAATTAAAAATGCAAATAAAACTTTTTATAGAAACTGTGCCGGTCGACTATGTTAGTCATATTTTCACGTAATGTTAAGATAAGTTGACGACCGTCACAGATAAGGTATATTTATATTCATCACGCACTATGTCTTATGCACGTCATTAATAACATGTACCAACCTAGTATATAAGCTAGGATTACCTAATATAAACCAGTCTGGTATTTGCGCGCATCTCAACCCTTTTACTTTACTCCCGAAGATGTCGCTCACCTTATAATTGCCTCTGGCAAAGAAACTTAGCAAATACAGGAAAAAATAAAGCGAACCCTAGAAAAACACCAACCTTCAATAGAATGTTTGCGTAATTTTTGGCCTAATATATGGGAAACCCCAGCTAACTTCAACCGAAAAGCAGAATGGATACAGACAGACTTTGACTGAGTTGCACAGGTACCCGAAATTCCCTCTGAGAATATACCAATTTAAATATTTATTACGGTAATAAAATAGACACATAATTGGATGTCACTAGGCATAGATTATATTCACAACCTTTGGTATATGAAGTTCACTTAAATCCAGCCAATCCTCTATAACCACATATGAAATTTCAACCAATCACCATACACAATACCAACATACCGATCACAAGGAATAACATGCATGCTACCAAAAGATGACGATACTGAAAACCCAGCCAAATATAGACCAATCACTTGCTTAGACTATTTATAAAATCAACCCAAGATGCATCAGTTAAGTAATTAATTTACACATAGAACAACGCGAAATACTCGCAGATGATTAAAAAGGTGCAAAGAACAACTCATTATAGACGCAGTTGCCCTAAAAGAAGCCATCAAACAAAAGAAAAATATTATCATAATGTATGTTGACCACAGAAAAGCAAACGACTCCGTACCCCAAGCATGGTTGGTTTTCATCATAAAGCATTATAAAATCCATCCAACAATCGTTACGTTCTTAGAAATAATCATGAAAACTTGGATGACACATTTAAATCTAAAAACAAACGAAACTATAATCACTACCGTAGATATTCAGATCCGAAGCCGTATATACCAACGCGTTGCTTTGAGCTTTGGTTTTGTCTTGCCATCTACTATCATATAAAATTCCATATATTATATACATATACATTCCACTATCATATAACCTCAATCAAACAGCAGCAGGATATGATATAAAGTAATCCAGGAACACTATAAACTCACCCACCTCTTGTGTATGGATGACATAAAGCTCTACGGAACCAGTAATGACGAACTTCACAAATTAGCAGAAATAACATTAAATGATAAATGTAAAACACTATCTATAAAACGTGGTAAAATATAACGAAATCCATACACGCTAGTCAGCGAAGAACAGATTGAACCTACAACAGACATACAAATACCTCGGGTTCCAACAAGTTTGGCAGATACAACACAAACAAAAAAAATTGATCTCACAAAGAAATTTAAACATAGACTTATTCAGATTCCCAAAACACAATTAAACTCCCACAACACAATCAAAGCCATAAATTTCATATGCCATACCAATTCTCACATATTCATTTGAAATCATTTTCTGGTCTCAAACATATCTCAAAAAGTTACAACAAATTGCCAACACAAATCTTACCAAACATCGGAAACATCATCCAAAGTCATGACTTTGGATGATGTTTGGGCATGCCCAACAGACTCACATTGCCGAGATCAGGAGGTGGAAGAGGCCTTATAGACATACAAAATCTCCATAATAAACAAATATCTACCTACACTCAGACATTTTTTCCATCACCGATCCGAATCCTCAAAATTTCACCAGGCCATAACAGAATCTGACATCCGCTACACAACCCTTAATTAACACACTAAAGAAAAGCAATCAAATGAAAGAATAATAGATCAGAAGGACAAAATTGCAACATGAAACCAAAAGTCTCTGCACGGCAGACATCTTTATGATCTGCGGCAGCCACATGTCAACAAAAAGGCGTCCAATGCGTCGTTGCTGAGATAAAATCTGTTCCCAGAGACCGAAGGTTGGCCATACAGGACCAGATAATTACCACCATAAATTACCAAAACCATATCCTCCGCATATGTTCTACCCAATCTACCCACTGATCTTTGCCGACTATGCCACAGAAGTTCTGAGACAATCCAGCATATCACCAGCGCATGCCCATCGCTAGCCCAAACCGATTATAAACACCGTCATGATCAAATCTCAGCAATCATAAATCAATATAAATCAACAAGAGTGCAATTTTATAAACGAGAAAGTACCCTGTTACAATTATCAACCCAAGAGTGTTTTGAAAATAGCAACTACAAAATAAGTTTTGGCAGTAAACTGTGGCAGGACAATCATTCATTATTGATAAAACTATTCACTACAAACGGTCAGACGTCACCATTTTATACAAATCCAGAAATATAGTATTGCAATCACAAATACGCGTAATCGAGCCACAACACGTAATACAACGAAAATAGATAAATACACCGCTTCATCAATAGAACTTCAAACACAGTGGCATCTAACGACGGCGAAAACCGTACCAGTTATTGTATCTTCAACAGGAATCGTACCAAAGCCATTACACAACAGTCTAAAAACTCTTCACATCCATCCGCTTACATACACTCTCATTCAGAGAAAGCTGTGATTTTAAATACAAAAAATACAAAATACATCTTTATTAAACATAACGTTTGGACAATATAAAGCGAGTTTTAACATCATACAGTAACAAAAATATTAGTGATGGTAGATGTCAGGCGGCTTGCTTGCATAGCGCGCACTAGGAGAACCTGTATCGCGCGCTTCATGTTGTACCGGTTGACATACACTACACAGCAGATCCGCGATCGCGTTTTTAGATTTTATTTGTGTGTTAAAATTTTAAGTTAGGTTAAAGTATTTTTTTTTAAATTTAATATAAAGTTTTAAATTTGTTAGTGAATAATAATAATAATAATAATAATACCTTGGACACTATTTACACACATTGATTTAGCCCCAAACTAGGATTCCCTGTATCTTGGGTACTAGACAACGATACACATACTTATATAGATAAATATTATACTTAGATAGATAAACAACCATGACTAGGGTACCAACATCCGTTCTCATCAAACAATAATTATATTATGTATATAATACATTAATTATATTATTTAAATATTTTGTTATTAATCAATAATTTTCGGAAATATAATTTAATTAATATTTGAGTGCATTTATAATACCTATACTTGTTGAGCTAATTGTGCCGGTTGCAAACCTCTAGAGGCACAATCCGCGGGGTTGTCTTTTGAACTAACGTGGTGCCACTGACTTGGCTTTGTGACATTCAAAATCTCCGCGACTCTATTACCCACGAAAGTTTTCCAAGAATTTGGATGTTTCTGAAGCCAAGCAAGAACTATGGTTGAGTCCGTCCAGCCATAAATTTGATCATCGGGTATACCTAAACAGACTTTAACTTTGTGTAACAGTTTTGCTGTCAATACAGCCCCACACAACTCTAAACGTGGCAACGTGACTTGTTTTACCGGTGCTACCTTGGTCTTGGCTGATACCATTTTAACTTCTACTGTATCATCTTCCCGTATAATGCGAAGAAAGACTACTCCCCCGAATGCAGTTATGGAGGCGTCACTGAACCCATGTAACTCTACCCGTTTTATTGTTCTAGTCATGCCAATCCAACGTGGCAAGTAAATTGTTGACATGGTGTTAATCTCATCTCGTTATGTCAACCATTCTGTTTTGACTTCATTTGGTAGTTCGTCATCCCAACCAAGACCAAGCAGCCACAGCCTTTGTAGAAACATTTTAGCAACTATGACCACAGGAGACAACCAGCCCAGAGGATCATATATTGTCGCAACATCAGACAATACACTTCTCTTTGTTACCCTTGGTGAGGCAGATGGAAGCTTCATGTTCAATTCAAAACAATCACTACTGGGGTTCCATCTGACACCCAACGTTTTAACAGTTTTATCCATCATTATGTTAATAGGTTCTCGTGTCTGGTTGTTTCCCGTAGGCAAGCTCTCCAATACTTTCACAGAATTTGAATTCCATTTATGTAACACGAACCCCCCCTTGTTTGACATATCAATAAGCTCCCCTGACAATTGTATAGCTTCATCGATAGTATCACATCCACATAAAATGTCATCCATATAACAGTCACTTTGTAAAACACTAGCCGCCTTTGGAAACTTATCACTTTCATCACTTGCTAACTGTCTCAATGTTCTGATAGCAAGGTATGGCGCACAAGATGTCCCATAAGTCACGGTGAGTAGGCGATAATCCTGTATGGGGTCCTCTGGCTTACTCCGCCATACGATCCTTTGGTAGTCCACGTCGTCTTGTCTCACGAGGATCTGTCTGTACATCCGTTGTATATCGGCCACTAAGCAGATGTTGTGTTTTCGCCAACGCAAGAAGATGTCACGGATGTCGTGTTGTAGTGATGGACCAATCAAAAGTTGTTCGTTTAGTGATGTCCCTGAACTTGTCCGCGCAGAACCGTCAAACACGACTCTCACCTTCGTTGTAGTACTCTCTTCTCGAAGTACGCCATGGTGTGGGAGGTAGTATGTATTGGACTTGTGTATCTCATCCTTAGGCACTTTCTCCATGTGCCCTAAGTCCTCATACTCCTTCATGAATCCGATGTACCGTTGCTGAAACTCTCCATCCCTTTTGAAGCGGCGCTCCATGTTCATCAAACGTTTGACAGCAACGTCCTTTGAGTCTCCTAGTTGTGTTTCATTCTCATCTGTAAATGGTAAGGCTACCTTGTAACGTCCCGAGGGTGTGCGAGAATGTGTCTCTTCATAAATCTTCTCACACCGTTTTTCGTCTGTTGTCATTATGCGTTTCTCTGTGTGTAACTCCTCAGACTCCCAAAACATCTGTAATAGGTCATTGACCTCTAGTTTATTGTGCATCACTATTATATCTTCTACTTGTGTTTTATTCCCTTGTACTGCTCCGGATACTATCCATCCGAGTCGTGAGTTTTGTGCCAATAGTGTACCGAATTTCCTTAAACCATCCAACAAAATATGTGCGTATATCTCTGCTCCCAATAACATGTCTATACCACCAGGCTTACAGAAACCAGGATCCGCTAGTGTCAACTCTCGAATCCCTGATCCCGGTTCTGTTGTGAATTCCCTGCCTGGTAGTATAGATTGTAGCGATTTGAGGATGTGTGCTTTCACTTCGGCTACCGACTCTTCCGAACTTAGTGAAAACAGTGCGAGTTCTATCTGCGCTTTCGACACTGTAGTCATAGTAGAATCTACTCCAGTGATCCTGCTGCATACTCCAGTCCTGCGTAAGCCCAGTCGTTGCGCTGCTGATTCCGTTATGAAGGATGCCTGAGAACCTTGATCGATCAGCGCACGCAGTATATGTTTTCGTCCATCACGATCCATTACTCGTACTAAGGCAGTGGCAAGCAGAATTTGACTCTTAGTCGACTCAACTTTGTGAACGGCAATTGGTGTTGTTTCTTCTTCCAGTTCTTCTTGTGTGTGTGAGCACTGTTTCGCTGTCGTAGGTTCATTCGTAGTGTGAAGAAGAGTGTGGTGTTTTCGACTGCATATTCTGCAAGTAGTTCTCTGTCTACAGAAACGCACAGGGTGTTTTGGTACAAGGCAGTTGAAACAGAGTTGTTTATCTTGCGCCAAATCTCTTCTTTGTTCAGATGTCATTTTAATGAACTCTTGACAGTGGTACACATAGTGATCTCCAGAACATAACACACAGCTAGGTTTGTGCTCTAGGAAGCTTGATTTAGTAGCTTGTGCTGTCGTATCTTGAGAGCTTGTTGCGAACGTCTTTATTGGCTGGGGTCGTTGTGGTGTGCGTGTCGTGTGTTCTTTCGTCTGCGTGGCATTCAGGGCTTCTAAAGACCGAAATCGAACCTCCATAAACTCCAATAGTTCCCCTGTAGTTGGAATGTCACGCGACGCTCCCTGTTTTTGTTCCCAGAGCCTGTGACTCTCGATATCTAACTTTTCTACTATGATGTGAGTGATGATCGCATCCCAGCTTTCCGTGTGTACGCCGATAGTGTTTAATGCGCTCAAGCACTCGTTTGTGGTATCTAAAATATCTCGTATCCCCCTTGCTGTCTCTGTTGATAGTTTCCTTTGGTTCCTCAGTCGTGTGATGTGTGCGTGAACTATCAACCTCTTGTTATCAAATCGACTTTCCAAAAGTGTCAGTGCCTTATTGTAGTTTGCATCAGTCAGTGGAAACTGCCTCAATAATCCTTCTGCCTCTCCAGTTAGACTACTCTTCAAGTAGTGGTATTTTTGTATATTGCTCAACGTTGAATTTGTATGAATCAACGACTTGAAGAGATCGTAAAAACTCGGCCATTCTGTGTAAATCCCCGAGAATGAAGGTATTTTAATCGGAGGCAGTTTTGTCAACTTTTGTGTCTCTGTTTTGTGTGTGGCTTCCTTTTCCGTGCTCGTGCTCATCTTGGGCAAACTTATTTCTGATAAGCGCTCCTTCATCAGTGTCTTGAGTTCCAAATAAGCATCTTCGCAGGTGTAGAATGTGTCTTCAGTGAAATACCTCTCTGTTGTCCTCAAATCTGTGGTTGCAATTTTGCTAATCTCTAGGTTTGTTTGTTTGTATTTTTCCCAGTTTGACTCTAATGACTCTAATCTTGTTTCAATGTATGCTTCCGTAATTCTACTCCTCGACTTTTTGTAATTACTGAGGGCTCGGTTTATCTGCCTTCCCATTTCTTCCTGTAAACTGACTAACTCTTGAAACGACATAATTCAAAAATTTTCTAAGTCTCCAAAATTTACACAAATTGTTCTAAGTCCTTTTTCTATAGAGAATTTCTCGAAAAATTTCTAAGTGTTATTTTCATACAAAACTGCACCACAATTTTTCTAAGTCTCTAAATTTCACTGATTTTTCTAAGTCTTTTCACTATGCAAACACTGATGAATTCTTCTAAGTCTCTGCCCTAGTAATGAGTTCCGTACTTACAGTCTCCCGCAATTTACCATTCCGTAACACTGAAATCCGTAAGCACTGCAATCCAATGATACGCACTCGCACTTGACACTCTTCACTCAATCCGGCTCGTAAAGGCCCAAAATGTTTACCTAAAACTGACTGAACACTGCACTGTACTGAAGTAAAACACTCTTGGTTGTATTGTATGGAAGAACTAATTTAATCAAATCATCGAATGGTACTTAACCTAACACAAGAAAATCTCTATTGCGCGAGGCAAAGTACAGACAACGCCATCTAGTGATGGCTGCGTAAACAATACTATTATTATAAAATAAAATGTATTAATTACTAAAAATATACAAAATATTATATTATATTACACCTAAATTGTGGCATTCTATAGATCTTCGGCAGCGTCTTATTTAACCTTTTAGTGACTTGGTATTTGACCTCTCTCATCGTAAGTTGTTTAAGATCACACGACTTTATTATTTTCTTGTAGACGAAAGCGTGGAGATATCTACCGAATCTACGAGCAAAGGGTGTTTCAACTTGAATGGTGGGGGCTTGGTATATTCATTATGTTAGAATGGCGTCGTGATTTGGTAATATGATTAATGCCTGGTGGGTAATGATGGTAAAGTTTCCTGACGCTCAAATATCTGGATATCTGCAAGGTTTCCGGAGCATGACCTTTAGTGCAGTTCTTTGACCTCTTTCAGTTACCAGCATGGTTGTCTTTTGTGCACCTCCCCACACAGATAAACAATGGCCGAGTACTTCACAGGTCGCCGTGTAGATTAATCTGAGTAGTTTAATGACTTTCTGATTTTTTAGCTACTTTATTAATGTGTTCTTGAAAAGATAGGTTTTCATCAAAGGTAACTCCTAAATAAGTAATAGTGTTTGTACCCTTTCTTTCAGGACAGTCGCAATTTAGCCCAATTTCATCACAGTTATGAACTTTGATACTCGGTAAGAAAGGAAAAGCTGAACCTCGGGTTTTGTGAAAAGAGACGAACTTTGTTTTATTCGTATTAAGGGTGAGAAATTTTTTACTTAGCCACTCGCCCAGACGAATCATGCCTTTTTCTGCTACTTGGAAAGCCCCGCTCCACTTCTTTTCTTGAAAAATTACCGCAGTATTGTCCGCGTAGCTTAATAGTTCAGCGTCCCCAAGCTGAACTGCAACTATGTCACTTAAGTAGACAAGAAACACGAATTTCTCAAGGATGCTTCTCTGAGGTATTGCGTACCTTATTGTAATTTCAAGGCTTATCAGACCATCTATTTTAACACATTGTTTCCTGTGAGTGAGGTAGGTTTGGAACCATTTATGGGCTACGCCTCTTACACCAAAGTATTCTAGTTTCTTAAGGAGGATGGAGATAGACACAGTTGCGAAGGTCTTAAAAGACACCTACACAGGCCCTCCCCTCATCCAGAATACGCGAGATTAGGTCCGTGAGATTTACAGCGTCCTCCGCAGACATTCCATTACGAAAACCGTATTGGTTAGTCGGTATCAATTCGTTTGGTTCTATAAATTTCATAAGAAGACTGTTGACTATTTTCTTTGATATTTTTGATAGAGTAGAGTGTAAGGAAATAAGACGGTTTTCAGGATTGTTTTTCGCGACATATTTGTGAGTAGGACATACCGCGGCTGTTTTCCAGTCAACGGGGAATTCTCCTGTTTGAAGACTAGTATTGATTAAGAGAGTTGAAGGGGGTAATATCTGGTACATTGTTTGTTTTATCAATTGATTGTGTATAAGTGATTGTGTAATCCAGCCCCCCAGCCACATTTTACTTGTAGTCGTTTAATAATTTTCCCTACCTCATGTTTATCGGTCGGGAGCATAAAAAGAGACTGAGCGTGACCATTTGGCACGGGACTTTCAGATGTAAGTTCCTCCTCTGTTTGACCAAGTCTCTGCAGGGTTATATTGGCTAGATTTTACCTACGGTGAAGAAATAGTCATTGCATGAATTCAATGAGTCGGCAGTAGTGTAGTGGGTTGTGAGAAGTTCGGTTGCGATGCTGTTCTGCTTTTTTGCATGATATTTGTTATTGATTGTTGCCCAGAACCTTTTGGGATTGTCTGTGTTTTCCAAGAGATTAGATCTTTCGTACTCGTGATTTAATTTATGAAGTAAATCAATGAAGAAGTTTCGATATCGTTTGTATATGAGTTGATGGGTGTTTGCGGGCTTTAGCATGCAAAGCATCACAATGCCTCATACACCTGAGGAGGCCTAGCGTGATCCATGGCTTTAAGTTGTATTTGCTTCAAATGACTTTTATGGTTTCTGTGTATTTTCGATAGTTTTAGATAAGATAATAGTAAAGAAATTTGCAACTTCCGAGCCTAATGTCAATGTCAGTCAACGGCTTTTAATTCCTCTTCCATAATATTGTAGTTAAATCTTTGAACTAATCGAGAGTGATTTTTCTTATTAGGATGTGAAACTGAGAGACCAATCATTGCAAAATCATGGTCATTCATTGCTGTCGTGCAAACCTCTCCTTCAGCGATTACTTTTATCTCTAACTCTATCATTAACCAAAATATGGTCGAAACAGGAGTTAAGTCTTGTTGGTTTTTTTATGGCTGGGACAAGTCCACGTTTTGCCGTTAGGCACAGGTATTCAGATTAAGTGTGGAAATTTACTTCAGGCATGATATCGATGTTTATATATCCTGCGAGGATAAGGCATTTGTCGGATTTTAGGTTTTGAAGAGTCGTGTCTAGGGAATTGAGGAATTTACTCGTGTCTTTGAAGGATGGTGACTGGTTTATGTTTTGAACTGTGAGTTTATTTGGTATATCGATTGTTAAGCAGTTAGCGTCACGTATTTCAGGAGGCTCATCCATTACTGCGTTCCAGCTGGATCTGAAATATATGACCACACCTCCTGCCTTGTTAATAAATTTTCTAGAGCGATCAGATGTGTAACCATTAAGCAGACCCACTACAGTTCCTTCTTGTAACCAGCATTCAGTGAGAACAATGATGTCAAATTTTATATTAATTCTATTCAAAATAAGTAAGATTGGTCAAAGTTATGCGATATACTTCGGATATTGTAAGTAAGAAGACTAAAACCTATAAGCATACGCTCACATATCTTTAGTTTGTCTGTGGTACTCCGTATTCTACAGCCCTAGGGTCAGACGCGTAGTTTTGTTCTGTTCACGTTTTATCTATACTATTGACAATTCAAAACTGTTCACTATTTGCTTAGTATGAATTTAATCGATTTTGTATTGGACCCCTAATAGCAAAACTACCAAGTTTTTCCAGCAATAATTTGTGGTCTACATCGAAAGCCTTAGTCATCACTGAGACCTGTTGTCTATTGTTGATACTGACATACAATTGTTTTAAGAGGTCATATATCGCTAATATTGTGGACTTATTTCATCTAAAGGTATTCGGTGAAAATAAAACTTGCTCTGTTCTAATCGCTTTCATAGTGAAAGTTGATCAAAATGATGTCCTTAACAGCCCCCTCAAATATGACGTCATGTTTCTGTTACATCCTGTATACCAATCGCGGCTCTGGGATATCTCCAATTCTTAGTGACTGACAGATAAGGCACAGCCTAAGCCGTTGGACCAAAAGTCATTATTAACCTTTAAGCACTAAGATGGGATTTGGCTAAATACATCCCCTAGAGGGAGGGAATATGGGGTCACAGTTTGTATTAGAGTCAAAAACAAATTTACATATGAAGCTGAAATTTTGCAGGTAGGTAGTTTATAGTTGCCAGTCTCAGTTACCGAATACAATTTTAAAACAATCCTTACTAAGGGGGAGAATAGTGGGGTGAACTTGTATGAAAAAAAAAACCATTGACCTGCCTGAATTGAAGTTTAAAGATCCAGTTTTTTCGGTGGGGAAGGGTGCGAAACAGAACCCTATTACTTAGGCTCCGCTGTCTGACCGGCAATCCGTCCGACGTCAGCAGGCTTTATCTGATGAACCGGGATAGGTAGAGAGTTAGAATATTCACGGAGTTTGTATTTCTATCTAATAAATAATGAATGAACTGAGGATGAACACAAGATTTTATAAATTAAAGACGGTTCCCATACGAATGGCGTATCTATTTCTGCGAGACGAATTACCAAATCATCCAAATTTTAGGGGCTCCTTCAAAGCCTTCAATTTTCGTTTCTGTTTTAATATTTTTGAGTCCTTTAAATTCGTTTGTTAGTCCGATTTGTTTTTTCTAGATACCGGATTTTCCCCAAGATTATTACTTTTTTGGGAATTTTAGGATATCAATCAGAAGACTATTCTTCCACCAATATTTAGCTTGGTGTTTCCAATTTCCAGGCTCGGGCAATTAAAATTTTATTTTGCTGCACTATTGTTTATGAATATGAAAGAAAATAACAAGTTTGATTTATCAACAGTTTATTTCTCGGTAATAAATGTTCGAGATACAAAAAAAGGCATCACAGTTCGGTAAAAATACTTTTAAGGTACCAATCATTCATTCATCAACACTAGCTTACACTTAGCATATTCTATGAAGCTATTTTAATAATATTTGATTCATTTTAACATGGTTTATGGTAACCATGGAAACGAGTCGCAGTCGTGTTCAGTAACGAGAGTGAGTCGTTTGTGACTTTTTTGTGATTCGCTTCTTTGTATACCAGTTATCTATCAGTTATCTACGGTTGCCACTGTGCAGTGGGGAATAATAAAACGAGCTAATAAAGAACTCATTGAGCGAATGACAATGAACAGCTGAATCACGGATAATGAGCGAAAAAAATACTAAATTGTGCAAAAATATACCGAATGTTTTAACCAACGTTTATCGGCTAATTTTCGTTGATTGGTCAACTAATAAAGACAATGTGGACTAGTGGTAGGTCAAGTTAGGTGAAAGAAAGGGGGTGAAGCTTCATTTATCCTTCGTGTTAGGTTGACTCTAAGAGTAACAATATCCAACACTCGTGTTGTATTTTTATTTGCTCAAATTAAGGTTTTCAAGTTGCTGTTCTTCTGATTTCTAGTGAAACTCAATTTTTTGCACAATTCAGTGTTTTTTCAGCCAAAACTAATATTCTAGTCGCTCACAATTTATCACACAATTCAGTATTTTTTGCGCAATTCAGTAATGTTGTCCATCAAAAACTGGAGTTACGGTCACACGTACAAATACTACAATTATGAAATATAACTTAATATTAAGGTACTTAAAATACTTTGAATATCTAATAACATCTCTTTAACTTTATCTATAGAACTCTCTTAGGTCAATGTTGGTATCCTCCAAATATGTTCTGAGCGAACTTGCCATAATACTGTACTGGGGCAAACGTGGGCGCTGCTGTCAGTGGTTGTGGAGCATATCCTGGGTTTTGTACCACTACACCTTGACCCCGGGGGTAGATTGGCTGCTGGTATACTTGAGGAGCTGGGATGAGGTCAGCTTGGGACTGGTATGGCTGGTAGTTTTGCGGTCGGGAAAAGACCACCTGAAAGATAAAAGCCGGCTAAAATTATCAAATTGTGTTATTCAGTTCCTTCCTCTCTATGCACAGAAAATAAACATTTGAACTTAGTTGAGAAGAAAATACAGCTTGCTGACTATCAAAATAGATTCGGACAATATAACTGGAGCCGATTCAATTCACAGTCCCATAATATATAAGAAAAAAAAGACATTGTAAAAGTTAAATAAGTTACATTATTTTGCAGACAAAGTTCGTGTTTTGTCGTGTTGAGTCGTGTTTTGTGCCTTTTGCAGACTGCAGACTGTCTATTTTTCTGATCTGCAACATGGTTGTTTCATCTTACGGTGGCAAAATATTAGTGTATTTCTTACCCTTTATTTTCAACCGGGATTCCTGATATCACAGACCAAAATACTAAGTTAAATGTATGACCTGTGCCTAACTTATACTAACTTACCTGTGGTTGCGCATTCTGCAGCGTCGGCAATGAGTTGGCGGATGGTTGCACTGAAGATTGTGGCTTAGCTGATGCGAACTGTGAGGATTGTTGAACATAGTTGGGCTGTGGTCCGATAGCCTGCAGTTGTTGTACGTAGTTTGGTGAAGGCTGCCCTTGGGAGAAACTAGCATAGCTGACGGCACCAATCTGTTGTTGTTGTTGTTTATCATAGGCCTGGAAGAAAGAGTTCAGTGAATAACTATGTTCGATTCCAAATCGATATTCGATCGATGGTTTCTGAACGGTCATTTTAATTTGACGTTAGCTGTCAATCCTGTAACCGATCAGGTATGCAGCTATACGCCAGAGGGTCCCATTGTACAAATGGCCCACGCGCCGGTTCCATTGCCACCCTACGACGCCCCCCGAAGGGGGGTGGGCGTGAATTCAACCGTGGCCGCTCCATGAGCGGGGGGGGACATCACATGCGACCGGCGACCGATAAAAATTACCGTTCAGAAACCATCGATCGAATATCGATTTGGAATCGAACAAACTACAAATGATTTAAGGAAATGAAGGTAAGATTAGATTAGATAGATAGAAGGAAGTCCGTAATATGTAGTTCATGGAACTTAAATACAGAATTTGGGGCAGCCGCATAATAAATTGAGGCCAAAAAAACTCAGATCATACCTAGAGTAATCGTCTATGCCAAACAACTATACATATAATCTAGCAGTTACGACAGAAGTTTTAATGGTCACAAATGACTGTGTGGGATTATTTATATTTAGGTACACATTTAGGTTACCAAGTTTTCATCATCATTGTAATAAGGTTCTATTTTTGGATTTATTCAATACCATCATAAATATATTTATATTATATTATTGAAAAGAGCTATTCGAGCAATTTATAATTTAAAACGCACAAACTCCTTAAGGCAGCTTTTTAAAGAAATTGACATACTAACTGTAGCTAGTCAATTTATTTTCGAAAATATAATGTACGAACGCAAGAACCTTACAAAATTTCCCAAACTTAGCGATAGCTGTAATGTTAACCTAAGAATTAATCACAGACTACTTGCGCCCCGGTTAAGACTCGCGAAGGTTAGCAATTCTTTCAAGGGTCAATGCATTCTCTACTACAACAAGATACCTCTGGAGATCTTGGAATTGCCGTTTGAGCAATTTAAAATCCCTGTTAAAGCGACTTTGTCGAAAAAGGGATATTACAATGTTCAAGATTACTTAAATGATGGGTCTGTATGGGGTTAATCTGGCTCAACACAGACCTTGCTGTTAATAATTTTTTAATTATTTATTCCTGCTTATTAATTATGATAATGACTAAATATTATATTTTGTATTAGTTAAGCATAAGCAATTTTTAAAAAGAGATCTAAAAATCAATCTGTGGGAGTTTCTACGCCCTGCTTCTCCAACAGTGGTCCAATGTAGAGAAGTGGCAAAAAATGACGATTGCTAAGTATATGTAAATATCTACAGTAAATAAGACATTTGGAATTTGGAATTTGGTCAATACCTTTTGCTGAGTCTGCAATAAAGTCTGCTTCTCAAACACTTTATTCTGCTGTGTCTTCAACTCTCTCTGATCCTGCTGATGCTGGCCCAACACATTTTCCATCTGCTGCCTCCCATACAACAACCCAGGTTCGAGTTGAGCTAGATTTCCTGGCACCAACTGTATCGGTTGTTCCTGGTTGTAGTAAGGTTGTTGGACTTGAATCTGATTATACTCAATTTGAGGACCTTGATGAAAAGGCTGCAATAACTGTTGTTGCTGGTTGTATAATGAGGATTGCTGATTATGTATTTGAGGTTGCGGGTTGTATAATTGATGTTGCGGATTGTATATTTGAGGTTGCTGGTTGTATATTTGTGATTGTTGCGTGTATATATGTTGTGGGTTGTGGTAGTAAATTTGTTGTTGTTGCTGTTGCGCTGGTATTTGTTGTTGGTAGAATATTTGTTGTTGTTGGTACACTTGTTGTTCTGGTTGTTGATTGTCAGTGACTATTCGCGCGTTTAGTTTTGGTTGGTTATGCAGCTTCTGCGGTTGGTTGTAGTAAGTTATTGCGTTTCGTTGCGGCTGGTAGATTTTGTGTTCGCTGTACGCGAGTTGGGATGGAACGGGCGCTGATACCTCGTAGGTGGTTGGTGATCCCAGCTGTAAACAGAATATGTCTTTAATATTAAATAATGAAAACAATGGTTGTGATTCAGTAGATACTTGCCTGTCAGGCAGGATGTATGGGTTCTAATGTCGGTCTTGACTTGATAAAGTAGTAATAAATTAGGTACCAATATTTTGAGACCTGAAGGAAACAACGAATTTAAAGTTCTTCTTCGTGTGGAAACTCGTAGGGAGAATCAATGTAGATCTTTCAAGTGGTCAGCCATTGCGATGGTGTTGTCGTTGGCCTGCATAAGGTCGGATTTAAGTTTATGTTCGTTTTTGAAGATAATTAGAAAAACGACTGTGCCACGTAAAAACACCCTGTAATTGAGATAATCAAAAGTCTGTGATTAAAACCTCTTCGATTGTCGTATGGAACATCTTGACTTTCACCTAACTGGCCACTTCTTTTAGATAAATAAAACTAAAATAATATATCTTTATCATGAATATCATGATGATTGTTGTGTCCGGTTCAAGAGAGATGCACACATGGGCTTGAGAGAGAGGTAATAGGCGCTCAGGCGTCAAGTAACTTTTTTATATGTACTTATATTTTTTCTGCCAATCTGAAGATAAGCAATGTCATTGATGGATGAAAAACAAAGGACATTCACTTGACAGAAAGAGTTAAACACCTTGTCTGTTAAATAAATGCACAGGTGATTATATTTGGACAGAATTTTTAATTAATTTAGTTGAGAAAATTAAAACAAAATATCATATACAAATCTTCCTTAATTTCTATTTAAAGTTAATAGTTTTCACATTATATTAAATCCCTAAAAGTATTGGTACCTAATTGGTTAGCACCTTATATACTAATTAAATAAGTCATTTATTTAAGTACGTTATACGGTCGTTATAACGGTAATGAAAACACTGTGAGAAAACCTAGATACCTATGGAGACTAAAGGTTTTATCACGATATTTTCTTATGGAGATTGAGCTCCGTAGTCTACTGGTTTCAAGCTTGCTTCTCTAGAAGATGCGGGCTTGCTTCCGGTGCTGACCATGTACCATTGAGATACCGTGTGTATTTTATATTAATAAAATTATATGGACGTAGAAATGGTGATGGAAAACTGCGATGGGCTAGCCCCTTATCAAGCAAAATGGAGTGTTGAACAACTGTCTAAAAGTGGGCGCATATGGGAAAAGGCGTATAGCTATGTAATGTTATGTTACGTCTTCTTATGGCTTTGGAGCTGCGGCGGGGGGCTTGCCCTATGTCAAATGGAGTATTGAATAACTGGCTCAAAGTGGGTGCAACTGTGCATTTGCCACTCCGTTTGGGCAAAGGCGTGATGCTTTAATTGTTTTTAACATAACATAATCATTTACATATAGGTACATACATTTCATCTGGCCCCACACTAGAATACCCTGTGTCGTGGGAACCAGAAACAGCGACGTCACACACATATAAACATATAAGTCCTAGGTTTTTTTTTTTATCCCAAGCCGGGGATTTAAGCCGGGACCTCTTGCATGGTAGGCACAACCCCAACCGCTGCGCCACAGAGGCCATCAGTCCTTTTAGTACAATTTCTTACCCTGGGCTGGTAGACGGACACGGGCGAGTACAGATGGCTGGCGATCGCGGCTGGGAACTGAACCCCGTGACCGGTCAGCACGTCCGAGAACTTCACCACTTGTGGCACTGGAGTCGCGTAGATTTGCTGGAATTAATAAACACACATTTATTCAGATGCACATACACTAGGATATCCTGTGCCGTGGAAACCAGGCACATCGACGTCTCACACATATTAGCCAAGACCTGGGTATTTTGTTCTTCTTCCCCAGCCGGGAGTCGAATCCTTGCCCTCTCGCTTGAGAGGCAGAGCCTCCTACTGCAACGTCGTAAGGTCACAGGTCGCCGAATGGATAATAAATGTATTTTAACTACAGTGAGGATAGCAGGATCCCGGGACCAAGTTGAATGGCGTAAACACGAAGAGGCCTCTGACAATATAGACAACATTGAGTTTCATGATGATGCTGATGAATGTATTCCTCCAAAGTTGCTAGGAATAGCAAAAGGGAGTATTGAATCACTTCCAACACCCAGGAGCGACTGTAATAAAAGAAAAGGAGCTCCGTACATATATCTGGTGAGAATAAAGGCTTCGATTTTTTCGACGACAACTTGGTGCCACACAATACTTGCGCTTGAGGCAATCCTGATACATAGTATCTGGCACACCACTGTGCCAAACCTGCAGCTTCTTCTAGCAATACTTGTTCTTAAATGTAATAATAGGCATGTGGTATCCTAATGGAATTAAGAAATGCTAATGCAAACAGGTGTCGAATTTTGTGTGCTAATTCTAAATAGTTGCTATACTACTTTTCCCACAGCTTTTACACTACTTTTTGTTGTTTTACGGCATTTATCGCAGCAATGTCAAAATCTGTCGATATTGTATGTGGGCACAACTTGGTAATCGCATGTCTTTTTAATATTTCCATAAATGTGGAATAGCATCGTTGTGTATTGTGGGATAATAAAGCAAAGATAACAAGAAGAAACTCACTTGTGCCAAGTTCTGTTCCAAAAATTACATGGATGGAATATATTTGAGTGTACGGAATCGGGCAGGTCACAAATCCATCCATTAGCCAGCGTTGGGCATAAATCAGCCTCCTGAAATTGGCCCTCGTTCCGAACAGTCTTGCCATCGTTGGTATAGTGAACAATCAGAAATTATTCGTGATCAATTTTACACAGCTCTTCCAGTAAATATACTTCATCAATAGTTTTCGGAATTCTCGGAATGCCTTTATTTCTGATCCTATGTGCAAATCATTCTCGATGCAGCTTTGCTGGGCAAGAGCTGCACATGTATTGGGTTCATCTTGTAAGCATCGGTTCACTATTTGGGAAGGAGTATCCATCGAGTTTGTAGCTATTTGCCTTATATTGGATCTGTTTTTCATCTGAATACGGTTTTCAGGTTCGGGCATATGCCCATGTTGAAGACTTGGACTAAGGATTGCGTGCTCATTAGCACTACGCCACAAGGTTATAACTTTGATACCACAATTGTTTGAGCTACTTTTACATTTCCAATAATATTTGTCGTTGCATTTTTTATTAAGGTGATACGAGTACCCATTAAAGATTTACAAATCCGCACCATGCTTAGATTTTACAATTTGACTGTCACTCATGTCTGAATAACACCAACACAAACTGAATTAACGTTTATTTGATTTTACAACCGAATATGTGGAACGCATTAGATAACGTGAAAAAATTATAACTTACCTTATAACTTACCGCACAGTGACGCCAGTGACTCCTATTTTTAAATATATTTTCTAGGTACGGAGTAGGCTCATCAAATTTCCCTACTAATTAGATTTATTATATTCCTTCATATTATGTCATGCACAGATACTGACGAACGGTGCTTTTGACGAAAAGTTCTTTATTGTATGTTATTTCCATCAGGCGTGTTTTCGACGAGATGTGCTATCGGTGTACCATGTCATCGGGCAAATATTTTTCTATGAAATGAACTGCGGTAAATAATGCATTCGACAAACAGTTTGATCGACGAATCGAGTTTTGACGATGTGTACGGAGCTCAAGCTTCAACTGACGTGAAGTCAGTAATGTTTATTTCTTCATGTAGGTAGTAATAAAACTTGTTTAATTTAACTTCTCAACGATCCAGTCCAATTTTAAGACATCATGATTTTGAGCCTCATTCCATGATAATAAAATTTAAAACCTTTAACGAGAAAATTACTGCTTTTGCAGTCCGTGGTCGTTTTGAGGTTAAATATTCTGGGAGATTGTAATTCGTTTTGTACGCTTACGAGACAAAGTTAATATATTTTTTCTTCTAAATTTTATTTTTACATATGTAAATAACAAAGACGTTTATGTAGAAGGTACTATTATACCTTGTGACAAATTCCGGACTACGAGGGGATATTTGGGGAAATCCACCGAAGCTCTTAAACTGCGATCGAGGTGTGATAACGATCAAAAGCTTTCGGGGGCGAACTTCGGAGAAAGCTTTTAGAGAAATCTTGAGATTTGGTATAAAAATACACAATTTCCATTTGTGGGACGCGTTACTCTTATCGTCCTTTCCTTCTTATTAATAATATTGTGAATTTTTATTCAAAAATATAAACATACATAACCAAATGGAACGTACAGGTAAAAGCTATCATTGCCACCATCCAAGGCATCAATTTTATAAGATAATCTTCTTCTGAGTCTTATTTATCTGTACATAATTATTAGACGTACGATTTTATTATGGAGCTATTAAACTGCTAAAAACAAAAAAGAACTTACCTACAATCACAACCTAAGGCAGGGAGTGACTTGAAAATGAATTATTTTTGTGAAGATTACAAATAACAAAGCCAAAAACGCAAAAATCACCATTCACGTGGAAATCATGGTAATGTGGCCAGAATTAGCATCAAATTCATTATTCAGAATTCACTTGTCATATTCTGGTGAGAGTTTTAATTAAAAGAGCGCTCTCTGGTGGTAATGCAAATTGAGCAAGACTGGTGATACACTGGAATTCACGACAAAAGCGTTGATTAGCGATGATATTTCCTAAACGTGGTGGCTAGGAAATAGCCAGCATAAGTTGATAGCTTTTTTAAAGTGAGCACGTACAGGGTTTTCAATCCAAATGGGTCAGTATGGAGAATTCAGAAACTATAAGAGATAGCGAAATCTGTTCTTAAGAACTATGGCGTCGATTTTATATTTAATTATCATTATAATGTCATTACATTCAAACTTTTTTACAAGCTCTCATATATAACCGGGAATCGAACCTGGTCAATATTCTATAGGTAATCGCGTATATTATTTGTTTGTATAATTGATCCTGATAGTATGAGGACCAAATTTTGCTATGAAATCTTGTGTAAACATTAGACTGTAATGCCCACGATTTAAATAATTTGCAAAATGACGTCATTAATATAAATCGGTCATCATTATGAATCACATCAATAAATCACATTTACTGAAATACACTGAGGAGCAATGAACCACCCACAAAATGCCGACAAACATATTAATATCTCCAAAGACATAGAACCTAGCTTCATAAATTAAAAAGTACGTTTTTAATTGGTAATATTCTGATGCGCTGTTAAATGTACTTCAATATTGCAGAACGCGTCATTCAGCTAGCTTTTCCCGTTTAGGAGTAATTTGGTGCTATGTCACTGGAACTTTTTCATTGCTCGTCAGTGTAAAATAATTATCTTATTGTTGGGTTTTTATTTCAATTATTTAAACAATATTATAAATGTGTTTGTTGTGACTTTTGATTCACACCATCAACAATGAGAACGAAAAAACTTGCAGAATTTATGCCTAACATCATTGTTTGCAGAGACTTCGACCAGGTTCTATTTACGGTTATGTATGAGAGATTTAAAAAAAAACTGAATGCCATTATTATTAAATCTAAAATCGAAGCCATCCCTTTACATTCGCGAGTATATGGTGTGTTTGGCATTTGAAAAATCTTGACTGGGGAGAAATGTACACCATACTATAAGATACATATCGCCAGGTTTCTTGGTGCCTGAGCTTAGCTATTTGAATTGATCACCCTGTACAAGTATATATATATATATATGGCCCGAATGGCCGAGTCGGTAGTGACGCTGCCTACGAAACCAAGGGTCCCGGGTTCGAGTCCCGGTGGGGGCAAATGTTTGTTTGATGAGAACGAATGTTTGTACCCTAGTCATGGTTGTTTATCTATCTAAGTATAATATTTCTCTATATAAGTATATATATCGTTGTCTAGTACCCAAGATACAGGGAATCCTAGTTTGGGGCTAGATCAATGTGTGTAAAAGGTGTCCAAGGTATTATTATTATTATTATTATTATATATATATATATATATATATATATATATATATATATATATATATATATACAGGCTTTAATTTGCGTAGCTTGCGCGCTCACTTATCGGGTACATCATAAAATAGTAAAATTACTGCCAACTAGTGCCAACAAAACAAAAAATTATTCGTGATCACGTTCATTAAGAATTGGAAGGGGCACTATGGGTGCAAAATGAGAACTTTGGGTACAAAATGATTATTTCAATGTACAATAATACCCAAATAAATTCAAAAGCCCGCAGACCAACTTGTCACAGACTTATCCACCTAATAACCAACCTGAGAATTCCAACAAAACCAAGTCAAGTATTTACCTATAGTATCCCCAAAAACCTCACTTACAATTCATTGCCTCTAGAATCATTACTTTCAGAGAATTTTCGCTCAACAAGCGGCAAGTGCGTCCGGCTGGCAATTTGCGGCCCTTTTGTGGCCATACACAAGGGCTTCACGAAGATTTCCTACTGAATTATTATAAGGCTTTATATCCAGCTTCGCATATTGATGGTTATGTTTTTGAGCTGTTTACCCTGACGCCCATCGATTATGACTACTCGCGAAGTGTGGCGAAGGTTTCGAGTGTACTTAGAAGGAATGTTCAAGAAATCTGCAGACCAAATGCTCGAGACATTAAGTGTAATTTGCGTAATAAGATCGGTAAGTGTACGTGGACCATTCTGCAGTGCGGTTGCGAAATAACTGAGCGGAAAGTCTTTATCAGACGATGGTCTCAACGGATTTCATTTGGGTTGAGGCAGAACATTGGGGGCGTGTTCTTTAAAGTTTTCGTTTTGAAATTGCTATTCCTTGGGGTGCTTTCCTTTGCCTAAATATTAAATTACTTCAGTGAATTTAATTAATAAAGGTAGTTATAAGATTGTAAAAAAACTTAAGGAAAGATACAAGGCAAAAAGTCAATCATCGAACTTTAACGGCCTTACCAATAAAAAAAGTTATTCACGGTTTAACTTATTCAGTGTTTTGTCCTTTATATACGTCGAGTAAATGTCAAATGTCAAAGCAAGACAAAACACTATATAAGTTAACCCGTGAATAACTTATTTTATTAGTAAGGCAGTAAGATTACTCGCAATCCTAGGCATAGTTTAAAACGTACTAAACATGTATACATAGCCTTTAATATGGCGGAAAATCGGCTCAACGTCATTTTCATCGATCAAAAAAAGCCTGATATAACCAGCTAGGGATTAAAACAGAAGTAGAGCTTAACTTAACGGCGGCTCCAATGGCCGTTCACTGTGTCTACAGATCGACCAATCAGGGCTGGCCCAGTGTCGCATGACGTAGTATAAACCAATCACAAACCTTTCGCCCCTTTCCTTATCTGATACAGTTTTCAAATGCCAATTTATTAGAAGCGCGCATTCATTTTTTTTTCGTTCACCGGATATAATCAAAAAACTTTGCTTGACTTAATTTAAATTACGCGTATATGCCGTCAAAGGCTTATTGGATAACTTCTTCATATGTACCTTGTTACTCTAGACGTATGGAGGCCACAGACGATTCATTGTATGGTGTCTGTAATGTTGGTCTTTGGTGGAGGCGAAAATGAATATTTTTCAAATGATTTGGTTGGCTCAGGACCTTGCGGATTTTCGCTGTAAACATAAGCATTTCTATACAGGCACATACATTGCTTCTGGCCCCACACTAGGATACCCTGAAACAGCGACGTCTCACAAATATAAACTTAAAAGACCTGGGGATGTTTTTTCTTCATCCCCAGCCGGGGATCGAACCCGGGACCTCTCGCATGGTAGGCAGTGCCACAACTGTGCGCCACAGAGGTCGTCGTAGAGAAGAGGCGCTTGCCTAGCAGTAGGTTGATGTGGGCTTATTACGATGATAATTTGGATACTGAATTACCCTAGTTTGTTGTGGGAGATGATTAGGTGCCTCAGTCTGTGGGATTATATTTGGCGCAGAGCGATGGTATTTTTGCAAGTTTTGATTACTAATTACAGTAATGGGTGTAAATGAGTAGGGAGTGTAATTTTTGTTATTAAGTATATTGCGAACCATGCATGGTAGGTACCGAGATTAAAAGGTTACCTTCAGAAGATGTGGAATACATGGCCAAGTGCGATCAATCGTAGACAGAGCTCTGGAGATCAGGCAACAGTAAGTAAGAGTAAGTAAGAGTAAGTAAGAGGGAGAGGGAGAGTGAAAAAAGTTTAATAAAAAGTTTTGTGTGAAAGTGCTGAACGTCTTAGACAATTGTCATTATTCCAATATCACTTAGTCTTGCCTACCTATATCACCGAAGCTTCCTAATTGTTAACCAATTTACTTAAAATAGAACTCAACCAACTCAACCAGCCACTTGCCTCTTAAGCCAAATTCATGCCATCATTGAAATACTCGATTATCAAAATCGCCAATCATCGCTTCGATCGCAGCGAATCCACGGCCTTATTATGCTCGTGTAATTTGGGGTTCTGGGTAAATTGTTGGGTTTAATATAGCGTTGAATTAGGGCGCTTTCTCAAAGGCATGGGCCCGGACGTCGCCCTAGAAATTAGTTTACTGGCTCGGCGCGGCGGCGGCGGCGGTGGGGGAGAATTTCCCGGTTCCTGCCTGACACATTCTCAAGACCGGGAATTATATGGCAGTAATCGCTTTACGCGTGCTATGCATGGGTGAGCGAAGTTCGTGCTCGCAACGCTCTGAGCGTGTTGGCATACTCCAATCCAATAAAAAAATATCCACTCAGCTGTGATCAACAGATGATTGATTATTTTTTATAAGTTTTGAACTTTATTATTAAGCAATAACGTTCAAAATCGTAGGCCAATTTTTGATCTTCCTACGTAGAAGTTCATTTTACAATATAGGTTAAAATGATCGTATATAAATGGCCACTATTTGAAAAAGCCTCAAATGAGTCACTCTTTTCTACTGTTTTTTTAGTAGGTATCATCATCTTATTAAACAACATAGATAATATTGAAACAGCGGAAAAACTAGTGGCTCTGTGAGATGCAGGCTTCGCCTTCAACTTAAGAATGCACCTTGTTAACGACATGGAGTATGAGAATATCCGCACCAATAACTTTGTAAACTACATTTTGCGTTCTATAATCCAACCAACTGATTTTTCGCTAAAATATAATAACCTAATGCCATTTTCACGGACTCCACAAATCCAACGACCTCACATTTGTTAAAATCCGTTAACCCAATTGGGAATATGTTATTTTTTTCTTCAATACCCAACCACATTCCAAAAAATATATCACGATAATAAATCCATATAATATCCGAACCTGCTTACAAAATTTCATGAGAATCGGTTAAAAATTCCGAGCTATAGAGGAGAACAGCGGACAGGCATACGAAAGCAATTTTCCCCAAGCTTAAACGTAGACGCTTAGCGCTCGCTCGGTCAAAAATCTTCAAACAAAATTTTATTTCACGAAGAGATACCTGATCATCATCGTAAATAAAAATACTTTCAGCCACCGACACGGATAAGTTGGCCCGTATATAATCAACTCACTTTCGCCCTTTACTCCCCTCGCCCCTGTTACCCCTTGGACCCTTCTCCGCCCAGTTTATCTTAACGAGGAAATTTCTTAACACTTTTGCGTGAGCTTTGGAAGCTTTGGAAGCTTTGTTCACATTTAAGAGCGGTTCATGCTGTTTGGGTGACTGTGCATCCGTGAATGAAGAAGTTTCTTGTGTCTATTTAATAACAAGAGGATACCCCTCCTTAATTTGTATAATAGCCGCATGCACAAACTGCTACAGTCAAAACAATCGCGCCTATCTCTTGGTATTCGCTTGATCTTGAGTTATAGGACAACTTGTATATCGCTGATCGTCACAGTCTTGTACCAACCGTAACCGAAAAAAGAATCCAAAGATGTAACATAACTTAACAACATAACGTAGCGTCACGCCTTTTCCCATACGGGGTGGCAGAGGCATAATTGTGTCCATTTTGAGCCAGTTATTCAATACTCCATTTAGTGTGACAGGGGTTAGCCCATCGCCGCAGCAATGGAGTAATGAAGGTTTCCTCACGATGTATTCCATCACCGTTAGAACGTCCGTGTAATGATAAATTAATTATCTCATTGGTACATGATCAGGAACCTGCATCTCCTGTTTTAGAAAACCTATTAGAACACCAAAGATTTATAATAGTAGTTTATGTGACTGCTACATAATGGAGGGCATTAATACTCGAGAGTGGGTTTATGAAACGAGCCGACCTCATACACTAGTTTGTCTACACACATATCATAAGCTCTCTTTGATGTGTTCAGGAACCGCATGTTTAACCGGCATTGTGGCTCTGCAGTTGTTTAACTTGTTCTGTAGTACCAACTTCACAGACAAACTAGGGGCGGCATGCGGGCGGGCGTCGGCGTTCGAAATTTGAATGTCATAATATGTAGAAAAATTACACATTATGGTCATAATGTCTAATTTTTCAGATAAGAATCGTAACGTGGGTTTTTGTACGCAATAAAGAGGGTTTTTGATACGTGTGTAGATAAACGAAATTACGCCACAATTGCCAATACGTTGTATAAATAATTCACTAAGCTAATAAATAAAATAAAAAAACACGAAGTTCAAGCGCTATTTCTTCCTCCCCAGTCGGGATTCAAATGTCGTCTATATTCACGAAAAGTCCACATCAAAACTTTTGGTGAAAGGAATCAAAAACAAAAAACCGGTCAAGTGCGAGTCTAAATCGCGCACGAAGGTTTCCGTACCACCGTTCAATGGAAGCGATGGTGTGGAGTGAATAGTTTGGATTTTACACAGCAAAATATTGTTTACAAAGTTATTGGTGCGGTTACTTTCACACTCCATGTACGTAACCAGGTGCATCCATAAGTTTGTATGTGGTATTGAAAGAATTGTTGTATGGGAGCCACCTTAAATATTTATTTTATCCTGTTTTTTAGTATTTATTGTTATTGCGGCAACAGAAATACATAATCTGTGAAAATTTCAACTCTCTAGCTAGCTAGGTTCTTGAGATACAGCCTGGTGACAGACGGACGGACGGACGGACGGACGGACGGACGGACAGCGAAGTTTTAGTAATAGGGTTCCGTTCTTACCAGTACGGAACCCTAAAAAACGTCGTCTGTGTATTTTTTTTTTTGTTTTTGTTGATTTTTTTAAGAAGCTACACATTAATTTTGATAAAATTTATATGGGACCACCTCCGAAGTGTAACCTACCAATCAAAACAATAATGGTCAAACCTATTCATAATTTACGAAATGATCGCCTAACAAACAGACAAAAAAATATTGTCGAATTGAGAACCTGTTCCTTTTTGAAGACGGTTAAAAATGGGAAATATTAAACTGCACAGCAATAATACTGATTTGTTCAGCAAATATTCTGATTTTCACAGCAAATATCAGGGCAAAATACTGTGGTAGCTTAGGTGAAGTACCCTTAATCCTTCGTATTAGGTTGAACATGTATGAACAACAAAAAAACTCTAAACATAAAAAGTGTTGTTGCTGTGAAAATCAGTATTTTTATGTGCGATTAAATACGTGATCTGCATTATAATCGCTGTTACGAAGAAAGTCTTAAACTGGCTGACCGATAAATATCCAGATGTAATGGCAAAAAAACAGGTACTACACCAGAAATACTTTCGCTGCGTGTGGACACATCGCAAAATATTTATTGCATAATGTCCGTCATCGACACATACAAATATAGTCTTTACGGCTTTGAAATATGTTCTTGATGAGTAATCATATGTATTTCTAACTGTGATTGGAATAAGCTTATCCACTTCATGTACCTAGACTTTAATAGCGATATCTTAATATGGATATGAAAATGTTAACGGACAACTCCTAATGATGGAGTCACATGTAATGGATCGGTTCTACACACATGTATAGTACGGTACAGCAAGAAAAAATCACAGCGACACACTTTTTCCTACATGGGCTAGTAGAGGCGCAGCTATAATAATAATAATAATAATAATATTTATTTATTTCAGATATACATCCATAATTAAACACGGTAAAATGAAAAATAAATTGAAATAATGACACAAAACAAAAAATAAATAATGCCCATATTTAAATTATATAGCAAGGTTCTACTAAAATTTGCAAATCTCTCATTTCTCAGTCCCTTAATTTAACTGAAAATATTTTGTATACGATCTGTCTGATCCCAAGTTATGTATTTTTGGTGTAATGTTTACTGTTTTCCTTCTGAAATGCTATTTACTAGGCACACTTAATCATTGATATTTAGTGATAACTGGCTAAATGTGGGTACTATTGTGCCTCTGCTTCTCCGAACAGGAAAAAGAGTTACTCTTTGTATGCATGTCACCTTGTGAATTCACACCTATTTTCGTCAATCATGTTATCATGATCTTATCCACACTATTATCATCCAGCCAGCCCAAACACCATATATGATACAGTTTAGTTCGCGCGGGTGTGTCACGTGAAAGTGGTCCTGATGTGTTGCGCAGTTGTCTGACCGGATTGAAGTGCGTACGCGCAGGGTCGCGAGTCCGCAGACAAAACGGCGACTCAGTGTCAGTGACTTGATAATGGAGGCCCAGTTTGGGCATTAATTAGTACTTGGTGATTCTACAGGAAAACAATATGGACACCGGTTCCCCAGGACCGAGTTGAATGGCGTGACTCCGAGCTTGTGCCAGTTATATATTTATATACCTATGTACATACTTGAGGAGGCCTATTGGCAACCCTTAAGTTATTAAAATACATACTCAATTCCGAATAATTAAACATACAGAGTTGATCGCCTGTGACACGCCTTTCTAATTGTCCCGACATTTTGATTTGAGTGAACGTTACAAAAAAGAGGCCATTTCCTTCAAAAGGCAGCCGTCATTGGACTGGATGAATACTTTTCTGTATTCATTCAGTCCAATGACGGCACAACTTTAAGTGTACCTTAACGTTTAACTTTACTAATGGCCGGTCCCCGTATTCAATCCAATCCAGATTTTGACAATCTGGTTAGAGCGAATTGAAACAAAAGATATGCGTATAACTCGAGGAGAGGTGAGTAAGCTATCTGTCAAATCCTAAACTGTATCAGTTCCTCGAATATTAATTTTGGCCGTAAAATAAGGATGTACAGTACAGTTGACATATCTAAAGTTACTTTAGAATTGTCAACTGTACGCGTACTATACATTCAAACTTGTGCCAACAATAGGTAGATATATTTCTCAATCTGATGATCTTTGATCTATGCTTGTCAGACCAACGCATTCATTACTCATTCATTTAATTACATGCATGGTACGTTGTTTCTATGCTTGCAAGCATTATGCCTTCGATGTATTGCATAATCTATTGTTTCTGAATGTGGTATATTGTGAACTGGCCGTATTCGCAAATTAGTTAGACTAACTGATGATCAAATTAGAAATGCACTAACAAAGCTTAACGTTCCCGAGCGAGAAATAGTGGCAGCATGGCTTTGAGTGAAAGTGGTCCAACAAATAATACAACAAAAAATGCTGCTGGATCAATTGTGACATCTATAGCAGATATAGACCAGTCCTGCAGCTGCAGACACGTCCACACGCTCGGCACACATGTTGTGTTGCTGCTGATACTGCTACTTACATTTTCTTCTTGATCACATCAAATGTATCAAAAATTGTAAATTCGACGACCCGAATGGCAGAGATAAGCTCGCCTTTGTACACAATTTTAATATATATCTTGTCAATATAATTATTTGTCTGCAATAAAGAAATTATGAAATTATGAATGGCCGAGTCGGCAGTGACCTTACCTACGAAGCCAAGGATCCAAGGTTCGAGTCGCGGCGGGGCCAATTTTTTTTTTTATGAGAGCGGACGTTTATACCCTAGTCATGATTTTTTATCTATCTAAGTATATTAATTATCTATATAAGTACGTGTATCGTTGTCTAGTACCCAAGATACAGGGAATCCTAGTTTGGGGCTAGATCAATGTGTGTAAATAGTAACCAAGGTATTATTATTATAAAGCTAAGCTCAGTCTTCTTCACACCTTGGACACATTGTGATTATTATCACAGTATAGCCTGTACTAAGATTATTCCCTTAAGCTTTGGTGGCGCCAGAAGGTGCCATTTTCCTGTTATAGTATTTGAATTATATTAAAATGGCATGAGGTTCAAAATCGCTATCCTCACAAACAGGTCCAGGGCTCGAGGAATTATGATCATTAGAATATAATAGATTAGAAAAATATTTATTGTTTCTCGTTTCTTTTACAAGTTTTGTCCGCTATGCGGGTATATAGTGGTAGGATACATATGTCTTTAAAGATTTAGTAACTTAACATATGTTTGCTGATATAATGGCATTAATATTGCGTATAAATATACACTAAATAGATATGCATATGATATGATGATGAAAATCAAAAGTCTAGGATGGCCATGTCGCTTGCTGACACATTAATCCCTCTCTAGTTTGGTTATTTATTGTACTTCACCAATTCTTGAATTTAATAACATGGGGTTGTATTGCCCGTATCTTGTATACGAGGGTCCCGGAGCATTCAATCCTTCTATGCACATGTAATTGAGTTTATCTGTCATGTCATGATATAGATCGTGAACTCACAAGTGCCAAGGGTCCTCGTCGAGAATTTCCCATAAAGCACTGCTCGGTTATGATTTTGGAAATCCTCCCGCCGACTTCAGCGCCATTCTGTATTGGCGTTCAATTGAAAGAAGATTTAACTTGCTGATTCCATAGTCCAAAATAAGCAATAGATACGCCTGTACTAGTGGTTCTGTGAGATCAGTAGACTTCGCTTCTATTAAAAAAAAAAAAACCGTCCATTTGTAACGCTACAGCAAATTCCTGTTGCCTGTCCTGCTAACTTTCTCGTGCCTTATTCAATGCAATTCATTACACTTCACATATCAAATGTTATTCACTGCTCTTTTCATTAAAAACTATCGACACCGACTCAGCACAAAATGGGCTCTGTTTCAGTCGTCGGGAAGATTCGTGCCACTGTTACCGCACCAATCTTTCATTCCGGATGTCCAAAAGCTTGCTTCCGCTTTAGCGCGTTAACAGCGGCGGTGCTATTTTACCACTGACAGCGCGCCCACTCAATAATTCTGACGTTTCTCCCGGAACTCAATATACCAACACTCATTGGCGAATTGTCAGCATCGGTGTCATTTTTACAACTGTCGACACTCCGAAACATAAATACGTCAACTTCCGGATGTCAATATATCGAACACCGATTGGCGCTCTGGCAATCATAACTGATCAAATTATACTGTTTTTTTTTGCCTGCTTACAATGAATTATTTGCGTTTGAATACAATAATATTCCTAGCTAAAGTACTAAGAATTGACGTATCATTATTAATTATAAAGTTTCTTTGTTTTTTTTTACTGAGGTGACTTAACAAAAAAAAAGCATTAGTCCAAGCATTATAGTACTTACTTAAGTACAATTAGTAATAATCACATATTTTTTTTTTAATTCAGACACAAAAACTATTATAGTGCTTCGTCGAAAACTTAAAATAATTAACATTTACAAATGAAATTAAAATAAAAGTGTCGAAAAACTAAACTAAGGAAACAAACCATCCCAGTTCATCTCCGTGCCACTAGTTCCCAATACCCTGACAGCGTTACTCCGCTGCACAGCCAAGGAATTCATAATTTTTTGTATTTAATGCATTGTGTAGTTTATTATTTGTTGCTGTAGCGGTAACAAAAATAAAAATTATGTGCAATTTCAACTAATTACGGTTAATTAAACACAGCCCGCAGAGATAGGTACAGAAGACACGGAGAAATGACCAAATGCGGCTGTGTTGGGCCCATCGAAACCCTATAAATGTCGTGTACTAAGCATATTTTTGAATATCTACATTTTGACTTTGACTTTGACTTTTTCATATCAAGGACTTTAGTTGGTAAACCTACCCAACGTTCCCATTATTTTCAAAGCTGCTTAAAAAGCGGTGGTTATTGAAGACTAATGACTAAAAAAATAATAAAACGGCTGACAAATTGCCCAAATTCAACAACAAAATGGCGACAGGCTAGAACAATACAAAGCGATTGCGGCCCTGAAAGGGTTTAATAGCGACTCTATAAATCTTCCGGTAGAAATAAAGGCGGATGTACTAGTACTATTAATAATAATTCAATCCATTTAATAGGGATGGGCAACAGGACAACAATTTTATGGTAAACTTACTAAATATTTGACCATTAGTGAGAATATTTTTAAATATTTTTCAACCAGGTCTTCGACGAGCCTATCTAGCTGCTGCTGGCCGAATGGAGATTGGAGCTGTGAATCCATTCTAAACGTTGTCAGTATGGAGTAAAATAGGGGGGTTGGGGGCGCCTGGCTCCCATAAAAATAAAAACAGCGACTGCTGCTGGTCAAATAAGCAAGCTCAAGCTGTTGAACTTTTCTGGCGTAATGAACGGAGCCCCTCCATCCAAACATATATAAAACGATTGCTGATGCTGGACAAAAAGACAAATTGGAGCTGTTAACCCATTCTGGCGTCGTGAACGTAATCAGTACGGACTAAGAAGTCAGGGGTCGCGGGAAATCAGAGCCCCCCTCCCAATTGAAATAGAAACAACGAGTGCTGCTGAGCAAATAGACAATTTGGAGCTGTTCACCCTATCTGGTCTAATAAACATAAACGGCATGGAGAAAAGTATGCCCCCCCCCCCCCAGATTTTTATTTCCTAAAGTCAACGCAGACGATGTTGCGGGCATCAACTATTTTTTTGATAAATATTTATAGTTACCATGATATTCTACAACAATTTGGACTTATGTAAAGATACATCAATCCAAATTGTTGGACACATATCATGGTAACTTTATTGTGGGAATAACTTTGATAAAAAAATAATGAATAAAATTATTTTTTTCTATTGCAGTCAGTAACCTAGCGAAAGACAGTGAGACCCAAAAGTTCTATGATTTGGAAAAAAAACAAGTTTGTAAATATATTTCTAAATGCACAACACTATCACTATCAGTCATAGCCAGCCCTTCTTGTTTCTTGTTCTTCAGATCTCATTGTAAGGGACAAAGGCCTGTCAAAGGAAGTACCTACCCTTCTTTTAATTTAATCCTGTCAAATTAATGGCCTTCTTTCAAGTTTGAACATCCTGCTGTAAAGCAGTAGATTAAAATAAGTTGGGTATTAATAAGTGAAAATTTTATAGTCGTGAAAGTTTCAGTGGTTCTGGTTGTTTGTTTAGGTATATATATAATTAACGTCAAAGCATGTGACAGTGTCAATATGACGTCATTTCCGTTTAGTGCAGTTAGTAGAAAAAAACAAAGTATCTCTAAGTAGGTGTAATGTGTTTGTATACGGTATTTCTGCCTGTGATGGGGGGGACCACGGTAAAGATGAGTATTATGCTTGAATAATTTTATAGGTATGCATAATTCATAAAATTCACTGTATTATTAAGGATTATTTGATAATTATTAACCGCCTTATTCATAAAACTTATCAAACCTATGATAGCTAAAATGTGCTTTGTCTTTTTCTCACAAACACAAATTTCAAGGTGACAGACAAAGACAAACGAATAATAACGGCATTATAGTTAAAATAGATGTGTTAGACGTTTATGAATAAGGCGGTTAATCTTTAACTCCACTCATATTGTTTCGTTATTCGAAGTTAGAGAGAGTAGTCGCTGTTTTACTGTCAGACCCGGTGTTAATGATAAACGTGTAATGAATAACATGTTTCTTCTCTTTCTTCCAGTCATCAGGTGTTATGGACTGTAAAGCATGTAGAGTCAAATACTTCATTCTTAATTGATGAACTTACTTTAATCAAACTTTTCGACTCTTCTTTCTCTTCGACAGTCTTAAAAACATTTTCTGTCTCTTTCTCGCGATCACACTTGCCCGACCAACATCGTTGCTAACCATACTAACATTTCATCGCACGATCTTCCGTGTCTCTGGGCGATGATCTCAAATAATAAAACTACGTATATACGAGTATAACATTTAGCGGGGCTTTGATATAGGATATCAGGACTGGTATACTTACACGTGTATCGGTAATATGTCAAGGACCCAATAACTTAGTATTGTTTATTGCTGTGGACCTTTTGGGAATCAAATTATGAACTTGCCGTAGACCTAAAAAAATAACCCGTTAGACGTTGCAAAGGAAATTACTGATAGCACAATTTATTTGCCTTTTCCCTTACGGCAAGTCCAAAAGTCCACGTTAGTCCTAAAAACCTTCTCCAAGATACTTATTCAAAGTTTTATTTAAAGTATGACTTTCGTTTGCTGTTCTTTGACAGATTCAAATCACAATTTGTGATTTTTGCCTCTCAGATAATGACAAGAAGGATTGTAGACAAATGTTCACGACTTTGGTTGAAGACAAACACCAAAAACGTTCAAATAAACAGCCTTCAGATGAGCAGCAAAAAGTAACACAAAACTTCTACAGGAGTAGAAAAGACCGCAAAAAACGCCTTTTGCCGCCTCTAACTTTATATTAAATTTCTTCAGTAACAAACTTACCTACTTGGTAAGTTGTATGAGAAAATTCCAGGCACACGTCGGTTTTAGGTAATCTATTGCTTGGTTTTGGAGTAAATTTACTGGACTTTGGTAAGTAGCAGGTTCACGATAAGAATTCGAAACTGGAATTTCTTTAAAGTCCGCTGTGGATTTTGACTGACTGATTCGAGAATAACTAAGCCCTTTCTTGGCTTAGTAAAAGTTGGTGTTGACTAAATCTTGCCTTGGCTTTAGTTAGGATCGCTTTTAATCTGGAGTTCTAAACTTCAGAGGAGGGTTTATTTATTGATAGAGCCTAGGTATAAGAATTTATTATATGCGTTATTATTAGGTGGCTATAAGGTTAATTAATTCATTCTATACAAATACCTTATCAGTTGAAAATAAGTAGTCCAAATTACGGGGAATGATACCCTTTATAATATTTTTGCGAGAATTGTCAATCGCAAACGAAAAAAATATTGATCTCCGATAATAACTTCTAATCAACGGCAGTACATAATTCATAATTTCATTACATCATATAAAAACAAGATTATAAGTGTACAATGAGAAAGTGTATTTTTTTTTAGTTGCGACCATATGTGTCTTTGGGGATGTTTCTTTCTTAATGATGGGTGATTCCCCAAAATTTGGTTAGCTAATTGAAAGTGAACCTGTAACAATTAGGAAGTATATGCAACATACCTGCGCCGGCGACTTGTCTCGGTGCGTCTCTTTCGTTTCCACATACTCTATGCCCGGGGATGGAGACACTGCAATCAAACCAATTAAAATTATCGTACAAAATCTTTGCTTCAGTCGATTTTGCGAAACTCTTATTCTGATCGCACAATTGCAATTCTTGACTTATTTATTGCACATCCAAACAACATCTATTGTAAGTGTAAGAAATGTGAGGTGAAATTTAGAAATAGTAGTAGCGACAGCAGTCTTTTTCAGGGTTCCGTACACGAAGTGTGCCAAACGGGACCATATTATTAAACCTCCGCTGTGCGTCTGTTCGTTAGTGGCTTTATTTCATGAACTGTACTTTTTGAGAGTTTAATTTTTCACAGAACGTGTATTTCTATTTCCCCTGCCGTAGTTAAAAAAAATACTTTACACTCACGCACTTAAAATACAGAATAAAACCGGCCAAGTACGAGTAGGACGTCGGACCCGCACACGAAGGGTTCCATACCATTGTATACGGAAAAACGTAAAACGACAGTCTTTTGTATACTTTTTTCATTTTTAATAATAAAACATTCAGGCTTTTGTGCATGTTAGTATTGAACTATTGCTCATTGCAACCGAAAGTGGATAGAAACTGAGTAAGTTATTTACAGAAATGCAATAAAATATTATAAAAAACGTAATATTATTGTTTTCAATTTGAATGAGCAATAATTAATGGTAAAATGACAAATAAGTAAGCATAAAACTCGATACCTACAATTATAGATCTTTTCCGATAAGATCGGGGGAGTCCAGTTCAGTGTACCGATAAACAAATAAAAAATGGCTATAAAACAGCCGTAAAAATAATAACTTGTATGGGTACTTTTTAAAATTATTAATGATCCGGAGGGGCGGGTGAAAGACGGACGGACGGACAGCGGAGGCTTAGTAATAGGGTCCCGCTTGGCACTCTTCGGGTACGGAACCCTAAATAGGGGTCCTTCATACAAAGCGTTTGTTTTGCCTTTTTTTTCTACGGACGACTCCGACTCTCACTTTGCCGGTTTTTAATAGCTGGCTAAACGAGGGCATAATAGAGCCTCTGCCACACGGTGTGGGAAAAAGGGTGACGTTTTTTATCTTAGGTAATATATAAAGTTCCAGAAACGTGATATTTATTCAATGCTTGAGACATGTTTTTCTTACATATTCTCTAGATTACAATAGAAACAACATCTGTTGATGGTAAGATATTATTATTGACCATCGACGCATGCAATAAAAGCACCCTTGTATAATTTAACATATCTATTCATATTATAATCAATTCATAACCAAAATAGCGGCGTAATGGTGTACTTGGCAGAAGGCTTGGATCATCAGATACAGGAACCAGTCTTTGAGGAGGGAAATTGTTTGTTAATAAAACTCGACAAAGACACTGTCATAGTCGCGATTTACCGGCCACCGCAGTTTAAAAATGTTCATAAATTTCTAAGCTCGCTTGAGCAAGTTATTCTAGGTTTAAAAACGTACAAACAAATTATCGTTGTAGGTGATATAAATATAAACATCATGGCAGATAATCATGATGAAAATAGTCTCCCCTACCTCGAACTAATAAGCGAACTTGGCTTACTCCCAGCTCATTTACTACCAACTAGGTTGAACAGCTGCCTGGATCACATTCTCCTTAGCTCAAATCATAGACCGGCATCAATCGCGGTGATGAATACTACAGTAACTGACCATTCCAGCGTTCTAGTATCCATAAGCAGCAGCCAGTCGTGCTCCAAAAACACTAGAAAAACCTATCCCAAAACTAACCTGCCGTCTACTGTCGCTACCCTCGAATCCTACGACTACGCCCAGATTATGGTTGCTTCAGACCCCAATGCAGCTACAGAGCTACTAGTAAACACTATCACGAAGGCAATAACTATAAATACTAAAATCCTGACTATTCCCAACCGCAAGAGAATCCTGAAACCATGGATTACCAACGGCATCCAAAAGTGTATAAAAAATAGAGATAAATAACATGCAAAACTTAATAAATCACCAAAAAACCTTATTCTGAAAATTACATATACACGCTATAGAAATTATTGTAATGATTTACTTAGAAAGCTTAAAACTGAATATGAGCGAGCAGAGTTAGATAAAGCTAAATACAGTAAGAAACAAACATGGGAAGTTATTAAAAAACTAACTAATACACATAACAAGAAATCTGAACCTACTGAACTACTAAATAATAACTTATATCCTAAAGAGTCTGCAAACTCAGTTAATAAATTTTTCGCGAGTATAGGTGAAAACCTAGCAAACTGCATCTTAAACCAGCAAAGTAATGCACACTTAGCTCAAATCCGTCTTCCTCCACAAACGAATAAGTCTCTGGTTATTCTCCCGGTAACAGAAGCAGAAATTACGCTAATCATTATGAACCTAAGAGATAACTGTGCAACTGGATGTGATGGAATCTCAGCTAAGTTACTAAAGATGTCTCGCAATATACTTGTTCCCCCTTTGACAAAGATTTTCAACTTGTGTATAGAAACTGGTATATTCCCCGACCTTTTTAAAGTCTCGATGATAACCCCGGTATATAAGTGTGGGGAGAAAAGTTGTGTCAACAACTATAGGCCCATATCTGTCTTGCCATCCCTATCCAAAATACTGGAAAGAGTTCTAAATAAGAGACTAATAAATTTCCTCGAAAAACACGACTTGCTCTCCCCTAACCAATACGGATTCAGGGCAGGCAAATCGACTGAGGATGCCGTAAACGCACTCGTGGACTACACTTCAGAAAAACTTGATGAAAAACAAAAGTGTCTAGGGGTTTTTTTGGACCTCAAAAAAGCATTCGACACAGTTCATATTCCCACCCTCGTAAATAAGATGGAAAGACTAGGCATTAGAGGCCATCCGCTAGAAATATTTAAAGACTACCTCAATAATAGGAATCAGCGAGTCAAGATAGGTCATTTTGTTAGTGAATCTGAGACTGGTAAGTTTGGTATCCCACAAGGAAGCATACTAGGTCCCACCCTGTTCCTTATATATATTAATGACCTGTGCCAGCTGAATCTATTGAGAGCAAAGGTTTTTAGCTTTGCTGATGACACGGCAATAGTTTTTCATGAAAGCAGTTGGGAGAGAGTCTTTCAATGTGCGGAAACAGGAATGACAGTGATATCCACATGGCTGAAAGATAACTTGCTCTGAATTTAGAAAAAACTAAATATCTCGCCTTTTCGATCATAAATAATAAGAACATTCCCAGCCACCTGACTTTACAAGTTCATATATGCCAAGACTACAACCAGGGACTTCCTTGTGACTGCCTCACTGTTTCACAAACAGACTCTATAAAATATCTTGGAGTCATAGTCGATGACCAATTACGATGGAAGAATCATATAGACATGATAACAACACGGGTCAGAAAACTTCTATGGGTTTTCAAGCGATTGCGTTCAGTGGCCGACTCCAAACTCCTAACGCAGGTATACTACGCTATGTGCCAATCCATCCTAGGCTATTGTATTACGTCCTGGGGGGGATCTTGCAAGACTTACATGTTAAAACTGGAGCGTGCACAACGGTCCGTCCTAAGGGTGATGACCTGTAAACCCTATAGGTACCCGACCTTAGAACTATACCAGTCTTGCAGGGTGCTCACAGTCCGTCAACTCTACATCAAACGATCAGTTCTCCGACGCCACTCCACCACGCAGTTTGACCCTATGCTGTTTGCAGATAAACGCAGGAAAGACATGGTTCACATCACAATTAAATCAAGAACATGCTTCTTTCAGACCCAGCACACTTTTATGGAAGATTTCTTATATAACCGCATTAATAAACAGCTACAAATTTACCCGATGACATACCATTCCTGTAAGAATACTTTGCAAAATTGGCTTCTCAAACTCACTTATGATGAGACAGAAAATGTATTAAAGGTCGGGCTAAAATAATATTATCTACCTAATTACACAATCGCTTAATACGCAAATTCACACACATTTACGTATATTTATATATATAACTCATATCGATTTATCTGTAAACTATTGTACACTAAATTATCTATGCTAACACCACACACCCACACTCATGCACATATACACACACACATGCACACTAACACATACACTACACTATCACATTACATACAATTAATCATTCTAATTTATATTTTTCATATTTCTCTAGCATGTTAGAGAAATTAATAAATCCAAAATCAACCAATTAATTTAGCATAATAACTTTACTCGGATATCACAAGCATTATTGTATCACATAACCAGTTACCGTTCACAATGAGTTCATGTTGTATTTGTAATTAATTTATAGTGAGTTGGTGAGTTGGTACCTGAAATACAGGACTACCTAGTTCGGGGCCAGCAAACCACTGTACCTATTAGCTAAACAAATTTATCAGTAATTGTAATATTATATATTAAGCTCAATTTTGTAAAAACATAAATAAATAAAGTTCAAAAAAGTTCAAAGTTCATATTTATTCCCGTTCATGAATAATTTCAAATAATTTTGCCGTCTTCGTCATGTGATATTTATTCAAAACATTTAGGTACACTAAAACAGATTACCTATTTAAAGCGCACGATTCTTAGGTGTAGAGAAGCTCAGCTAGTTTTGTTAATGCTGATACTTTTAACATAAAATTAACACAAAATAAAATGTATATTATTGTTTAAATTGTATTGTGCTTTGTTTAAAATGGAACCTGAATATGCATTACCCTTTACTTCTATTTGTTTTTTTTATAGCGCATTGGTCATTCGCCTGTAAATAAATAAATAAATAAATAAATAAATAAATAAATAAATAAATAAATAAATAAATAAATAAATAAATAAATAAATAAATAAATAAATAAATAAATAAATAAATAAATAAATAAATAAATAAATAAATAAATAAATAAATAAATAAATAAATAAATAAATAAATAAATAAATAAATAAATAAATAAATAAATAAATAAATAAATAAATAAATAAATAAATAAATAAATAAATAAATAAATAAATAAATAAATAAATAAATAAATAAATAAATAAATAAATAAATAAATAAATAAATAAATAAATAAATAAATAAATAAATAAATAAATAAATAAATAAATAAATAAATAAATAAATAAATAAATAAATAAATAAATAAATAAATAAATAAATAAATAAATAAATAAATAAATAAATAAATAAATAAATAAATAAATAAATAAATAAATAAATAAACAAATAAACAAATAAATAAATAAATAAATAAATAAATAAATAAATAAATAAATAAATAAATAAATAAATAAATAAATAAATAAATAAATAAATAAATAAATAAATAAATAAATAAATAAATAAATAAATAAATAAATAAATAAATAAATAAATAAATAAATAAATAAATAAATAAATAAATAAATAAATAAATAAATAAATAAATAAATAAATAAATAAATAAATAAATAAATAAATAAATAAATAAATAAATAAATAAATAAATAAATAAATAAATAAATAAATAAATAAATAAATAAATAAATAAATAAATAAATAAATAAATAAATAAATAAATAAATAAATAAATAAATAAAAAAATAAACAATAGCTCATTAATGTCCCCACCGAGGGGCAAGGGCCTCTACCCGGATACGAGTATGATTGAGCCATACCCCTAATACTTTTGACATATTACATGATTTCACTACCCAGTCATCATTTCGTACATAGGCTAAAAAAGAGAACAACATTATCTTACAGTCAATCTCTGTTAAAACCGGAGTTTTTACACATGTACGTGTAAGTACAGAGGTATACAGGGTGTAACAGAAAGGTTTATTCATATTTTAAGGAGAAGTGAGGGACATCATTCTGATCAACTTTATTATTCACATATCCTAACAATTTAGCTGACCGCCCAGTCCAAAATGTGTGGAGTACTCAGTAAAAGTTGTTCACAATTGTAAAGGTTAGGGGACAACCCCCTAAATATCACTAGACCTTCCTGTTCCCCCTGTGTAAAAGATGCCTGACTAGGCATAATGGAGTTTCTTTCATCCACCAACCTCATTTGGATTAACCGCTTTATCCGTATTACTGAGTTTTAATCTTGCGGTGATAGAAAATTGTATTATTTTGGGGGAAAAGTTTAATACCTTATAGCATGTGGGAAGTACATAATCTCAATGTATTTACTATTGGAGGAGTAAATTTACTTGATAATAAGCCCAAGAGGGTCCTGCGAACAATTGATGAAAGACCTCTGTGGCATTACGGTTCGAGGGACTGCCTCCCAAACAAGAGGTCCCGGATTTGAATCCCGGCTGGGCAAAATAAATTAATCCCCAGGTCTTGGATGTTTATATATGTCACAAATGGCTGTTTCTGGTTCCCATGAGCTCATAATCCTAGACAACGATTGGGAAAAGGTAAAAAGTGTAAAGTTGTAGAGCATTTTATATTGTTTTGGGTAGTTTTTTATTCAGAATAGTTTGTAAGGTAATAAATGAAAAGGTGAGTCTTACCACTAACAGCAACTCTCTTTTGAACCCCAGCGTTCCCTTCTACCAACGCTCTTTTTTCAGTTTTATCTTCTTCGGCCTTCTGTTCGCTTCTAGAAGATGTCTTTACTTCTGCTGCGTGGCACAGTGCCACTGATAGCAGCAACGCCACCTGGAGATGTTTGGAAATACTGCTTGTAATATTTTATAATATTTTTCGGAGTAAGTGGTTTTATCAGAAGGCCTTTCATTATCTTACTACTTATAACAAAATTCCAGTAACATTTCATTTATCTACATAACTCTAATCTCCTTTCGTAAATTCAGCATCAATCCTATTCAAAACCTTATTACTGACAGCCACTATCACAGATTGTACATTATTATCTGACGAAAGATCGTCATTACAAATAAAAGGTACAAGTTAGAATGTAAAAATAACTGTTAAAATATTTCTCTAAAAATAATTGAATCCTTCTATCAACTAACCAAGAAATAATGACACTGGCTCAATTCAGGAGATTAGACACTCAATTTTAAAAGAAAATAAAAAAATAAACAACTTACCGTAAGCTTCATATCCGTTCACAATCACTTATCAGTCACATTCACTTCACTCGATACGAGATTACTATAATTTTCGCACGTGAATCAACTCTTGCGCAGATCTGTAAAGTGGACGCGGCGGCGATGCTATCACTCTTAAGTAGTAGGTCGGTGGGTGGCAGGTCAGAGAGTTTGGGGGTGAAGTCATGACTCGTGATTGTATGGATCGCGTTCTAAAATTATATTTTATGGAATTGGTTTTGTCCTTATAACTTCTCATGTCGTGTAGGTATAATCGCCCAAGTTTAACCTGATAGTTAATGCTGTGTTTTTGATGACTTTATTTATTTATTTATTTGTTGTTGTTTTACAGCATAAGTAAGTAATTCGATAAAAATATCACTGACATAAAAAGGTTATGCCAGTTACGAAACAAAACGACTTGGGGCCAATTTTATCGCCCTGCTAAGGAGATATGAAGATTTCCTGACTGTGTTTTCCATCAGAATTTATCTTAATTCAGTGGATTATTGTGCTGATGATAATTATAGTTATTTTCAATAAACGAAGCAGTAACGGCATTGGGGACCAAAACGACACTGCATGCCGTTTTTTTAGGGTCCGTACCCAAAAAACGAGTGAAATTAGCCCCTTTACTAAGACTTCGCTGTCCGTCCGTCCGTCCGTCTGTCACCAGGCTGTATCTCCTGAACCGTGATAGTAAGACATATAACAACAAATACTAAAAACAGAATAAAATAATTGATTTGTCTGTAAACCACATAAAAACTTATGAATGCAATCTTGCTATATAAAATCCAAACTATTCCCTCCATACCATCCCTACCATTGTACGGTGGTACGGAACCCTTCGTGCACGAGTTCGACTCGCACTTGACCATTTTTATTTAATAATTCACCTCCTTCATGGATTTAAAAATCTAACTCTCGAACGAAAATGGCTAGTCTTATGAATAACATAAAGCATCGTCGGAGACTTTTATAGATTTATAGAATATAATAGAATAGATAATAGAATTCGGAGTTTCGTAGAAATGGAGAACCGGCCCAATATTTTTTTGCAAGATAACGTCAACGCAACATCGTCAGAGTTTCAGAGTCAACTTAGCCGCAATATCTAGGCCACTTTCTGTCCAAATACTAAAGTGAGGTTGGGTTTGGTCACACCTTCCTGTACAACCGGAAGCCTCAACTTACCTTACTCAAAGTTTGTTCATTACAGTGTTTCAAATTATGGTACCCACTAGTACTGGGTGTACAAATATTAACCTTATTATATACATCTTAAATATAAATTTAATCTAAACATATTTAGAGTAGTGGACATCGTTAAAGCTTAAATGAGTATCAGTATATGTATTTTATTATAGTTTTATTTTATGACTCTAGATATACTAATATTGCAATGCTACACCGCTTCACAAGACGAGAAAGATACGGCAAGAAAACTCAATTCAACCCATTTACTTCAACGCTATTTCTATATAGCACGCAGTTAGGAGAAGGAAGTAGTAGAATAGTTTTTATTACGTAGATTTCTTATGTGAATTGTTTTTCGTTCTATAAAACGTGTATGATAGTATTTGTTAATGAACGTTAAGCACTCTAGGATAAATATGCATGGAAAAGTTAGAATGTCTTATTTTTTGAAGTAGGGTTTGCAGCTTTGCGTCTTTTTTATGCCAGCATTTTTCTGATGCCTAAATATTTTGTCCTTATCAGTAGAATTTCCGAAAAAGATGATACCGTAACTAACGATAGAATGCACATATCCAAAATATGAAGTAACAGCTGCCCCTGTGGTCTCTGCGTTAATCTCCTTAGATGGCAAAAGCTGTTTGTCAGTTTTTCTATGATCAGTTTCCATCCGCAGTGTTGGTCTAGGTGCAGTCCGAGGAATGTTATTGTTTGTACGATTTCTAAGTTACTGTAACTAAAGTTTATGTTTAGTTTCCGTGAGTTTGCTTATGTTTGATGAAATTGCATAATTTTTGTTATTTGTAGTTTTATTTTTAGATTGTTATTCTGAAGCTGCCATTCGACAAGCCCACTCAATGTATTGTTTATATCTAGTTCGAAGTTTAGTGGCTCTGTACATTTTATGACAACGGAACAGTCATCCGCAAACAAAACTGTAGGATGTGGAAAAATTTCTGGTAGGTCATTTATATAGGCTAGGAACAGGAGAGGCCCCAAGATACTTCCCTACGGTACTCCGTATTCTACAGCCCTAGTGTCTGACGCGTGGTTTTAATCTGCTCCCGTTTTATCCATACTATTGATAATGCAAAACTGTTTTCTATTTCATACTTACCAAAGTAAGTATGAATGTAATATATTCTGTGTTGGACCACTAATACCAAAACTTTCAAGTTTTTCCAGCAATAGTTTGTGGTCTGCGAAATCGAAAGCCTTTGTCATGGCCATGAAGATCCTGAGATATGTTGTCTATTGTTGATACTGTCATACACATGTTTTGAGAGGTCATATACGCTAATATTGTGAACTTATTTTTTCTAAATGCATTCTGTTCATCTACAAATATGTTGAGCGTTTTTAGAAAGGAATTTAGTCTGTTAAGTATTGCCCGTTCAAAGATTTTACATATTATAGGTATGGGAGCTACTGATCGGTATTTAGTGACGTATTTTTATCTCCAGCTTTGTGAATAGGTTTTATTACAGAAGTTTTAAGTCGATCTGGATAAGTGCCTTATAAAAAGCACATATTTATAACGCATAAAAGACTTCCGTAACATCTGTTGGTACCATGAATATCGATTTTTGGTTAGATTTGGTTAGTCAGAAATTAGGTATCTTGCTACTTTGAGATTCTGCTTGGTCTATAAAGAAATCATTAAATGTCTTAGCAAAGTGTCTTGGGTAACATATTATTTCGTTATTATGATTAATTTCGTTAATGTTATTTTTATGATTTCGCTGCAAATTCTGAATGATTTTCCACGTAGCTTTAGATTTATTTTTGGCAGTTTTTATGTAGGGCGAGTTTTGAGATTTTGGTTGTTAGAGTAAGGATTTTCTTGTACCGTTTTGTGAATGTTTTAAACTCTTTTTTATTTGTTTCTTCCTTCCAGAATAGTTCGCGTTTCTTCTTAGAGCTTATTTTTATACTTTTTGTAAGATTCTGGTTTAGATAAAGCTGATAGTCTTATTCTGCATATCGGGAAGCATAATTTGAAGAACAAGGTGATTGTATCCATTAGCTTTTCGAAAGCATCTCCTGAGTCGGTGCATTCATCGATTTCACTAAACGATAGGTAACTCAACGCATTTGTGATTTTTGCTATATTTTCTTTGCAGAAGTCTCTTTATTTCGCGAATTAAGGTTTAGGGGTTTTCGTTAGTCCTTTTTTACCGGATCTTTTATAATAGAGGTTTTGTGATCTAAGAGTACCAATTCAATAACGTTTGTTTGACCATCAATAAAGTTTGTCGCGAAATTATCGATGCAGGTCTTAGTTTTGAAAGTTATTCTAGTACGCTCGTTTAATCTTAGTGAGAAATTATAAGTTTCTAGCAATTGTTCAAAATTTTTATCTGGTATGTTTTTGGTTAGTCTATTTATGTTGTAATCGCCTGCTATGATAATTTTTATTTCTTATTTTCGTAAATATGAAGGACGATTTCTAAGATTTCAAAGAATCTGTTGTGTTGATTTCCCGGTATTCTATATAGGCATATTACGTCAACTTTTACGTCTAATATCCTAACAGCACAGTATTTAATATTATAGTTTACTGCGAGGCTGTTAATTGTACTAAGCTCTTCAAATTCTAGTTATTTTTTTAGAATGGTTGTGCCGCCGCGGTTCTCTTTTTTTCTTATTTTGTCTTTTACTGGTAAACTTGATATTTCATATGCCACTTGATATTTAGGTACTTAACTCAAGATTTTTATGTTCGTTCGCTCTCATGAAGTTAAACAAATGACATCTATGTCTTGATTTTCATTTCTTAGTTCGTTAAGGGCTACTATAAGATGATTTCGAATCGCACATATTATCTATAGGTAGAAGACCCATAAATACACAAAAAAATGTTTGTAATATAATACTTCTAAGTGTCACATTCGCGAGATAATTGAAAGCAAAGGAACTCGAAACTCGAATATTTGAGAACATTGATCCTTAAATTCCAGTTATCTCGCAAACGTGACTCTTTGGAATATCGTATTACGAATACTTTGCTTTTTGCTTATGTGTCCTATTTCTAACTATTGAGTGTAGGTTTTCTACTGCGCCATCTATAGGATTTTGTCTGATTTAATTGATACTTAGGTCGGCAAAAAACCCCAGCTGTAAAAGAAATAAACTTCTAAATCAACGTGATCAATAGTTCGTTAATGTGCATATCTGTCCCATTTTTCAAGAAAACCCAAACCTACGGTGCACTTTGCGTTGAGCTAATATTGAGAAATTTGGCAACAAACCTATAAGAGCACAAGTAAAGGAAATATTTGATTATTTCTTAGAAGAAGAAGAAGAATAGAGTAGGTCATTCATAAAAAAATAAATATTTTTGCGAAACCCTCTCCGCCGTTTATTATCTATTAAGTTTGTCGAAATTCAACTTTCTTCATTATTTAGTAATAAGTTTATATCATACCTGTTTGCAACTCCTTTTTAACCGACTGCACCAGAAAGCGGGCAATGTTTTGAATCCTCTTAGATTCTCTCTTCGGAGAACATTGTAGTTTCTACGCCTTACTTCTCCCACAGTGGTCCAATATAGAGAAGAGGCAAAAAATTACGATTGCTAAGTAAATGTAAATATTTGCAATAATAAAGACATTTGATTGATTGATAGATTCCCGCAAAACCTAATTTCCACAAAGTTCGCGCGGCGAGAATGTTCTCGAGAAACCCCTCATCGCTTAACACAATGCTACAAAAATGTTTTGTTCATTTTTATAGATCTCAATGCTATGTAAGTTTCCTAAAAATAGTGGTTGAAAGTGGGAAAATAAAAAGATTGGCAACTTATTTTTTATTTTTTATTTATTTATTCATTCCAAACAAATTATAATTATTCTTAACATTACTTAGGCGGCCACTCAATCCTTGACTGGTTTAAGTGTGACCACTGTCCCCCGCTTTTACCCTGTTTACATTTTAATCTAATATTTTATTCTATGCGCTTAATACTATGAGCCGGTTTCACAGGCTACGGATATTCCCCGCGCGACAGGCAAGCCGCGATTTCTTAGTAGAATTTCACGGTTTGCCTGCTACGCTTATGATTCTGACAACAGATGATATCTAGCTAGTCTAAACATTAACAATTTACTTATGTATAATTGACTAAGTATAAAGTCGTAAATTTTACGAAATATCTTGTTTTCAATGCTATAAAATAATTCTGTAAACATTTATTTTATTGTTTTGTTATATTACACTTTAGAACTTTGTTATCCATGATTTAATATATATAGGTATACGATTGATTTCGCACGTCACACGTTTTCAGGGTTTCATACCCGAACTTAAAACTAGAACTTTAACGATAGCCTTCTGCTATACTCTGTAGAGTCTAGTACTCAGCTAGATTGACCAGATAGCAGAGGTTAGTAGAACAAACTGGAAATAAAGGTTGTTCGATTGTCTGTTACGTGCACTCAATCTAACCTGCTAGTATCAAATATCGATTATCGTCAAGCTGTTAAAACCAAAATTATTGTTACATCTATCATGTAGTTATGAGGCGTGTCGCGTGAATCGGCTTGAAATGACTAATGATGGCATCCTGTGAAGTAAAAAGTGAAGAGGTGAACCACCCCATTGATACTTATGATATTTACCTACTTATTAATCCCCGAAGTCGAAAATAAGGGATTTATAAGTTCGAAGCGTCATTGACCCCCGACAACGAAAAAGAGGGGCTTTATAAGTTTAAATCGTCTGTCTCTGTATGTGTGTGTGTTTGTTTGTGGCACTCTGGCACAAACTGATGAACGATTTTCAATGCGGTTTTCTGTTAATGGTAGTAGACTTCCCTGCGACGTTTTATTACAACATTTTCAGCCTAGCAAGGTAACAAGTCATCCAAACTTTTGACTTAACGTTCAATGTATTATGTCGGGGGTGCTTAAAATTTTGAAAATAACTTATAGTTTTTCACGTTTTGTATACAGAGTAAAATGTGAGTTCGCAAGCCTCCGGCAGCGCTAAATTAGACCTTCAGAACTACTTCATTTAGGTAACTTAACCTGTGATTGTGGCTTTACTCAAGAGCTGTAGTATACTCAGCAGCTGCCGAGTCTGCTGCAAGTCAGAGTCCCAAAAATATGCCGCTCTCATAGCCAACTACATTTGTAGTGCCGCTTGCGCTTAAGACTTCTGGGGTTTGGGGGATTCAAGGAAAAATCTTTGTTGAAAGATTTGGGGCGCCGCCTAAGGGACAGAGGTTTTGACTACCGCTCTGGGGCATTTCTGATGCGAAGGATCTCCCTGGCTGGGCAAGGGGGAAATGCTGCCAGCGACATGGAAACCTTTGCCTCGGCTATGTCCTGGGGTGCTTTATTCGGGTAATTGTTTCTTGTTGTGTTTTATTTTAATATTGTTGATTAATTGTTAACTTCATTGAATTTAAATTTAAATTGACGTAACTTGTGTGGATGTATTTTAAGTGTTATTTGTATATTCTATCTCAGTTAATAGACAAAAGGATTTTCAAGCAATAACAGTACTTCATACCACCCTGTCGACACATTTACCAGAACACGCCATCAAAATAAACTACACTCTCTCTACAAGTTGAAACTCGTTAGATGCTGACACGAATCGACTTTAATTGAGACCGGTGCTGCCAGAACTGGGAACATCTTAAGTATCAAAAAGGCCTTTTAGAGTGCCAGGTAATTACACGACTGCACAAGAAGGAGAGTAATGTTTTTCGAGCGTTTGACTGACCATTTCGTTCAACATGCGCTACAGCCCTCAGGGATTGATGGGTTTTAAGAACCATGGTGACATTAGATTTGTCCCAGATGTGGAAGTGACGTAGACGTAGTATAGTGAAAAGTCAATGAGTTGGATTTCATATCGCCAAATGGAGGTTACAAAGTAATTGTTGCAGCTACTTTCAAACTCCCTGTACGTAACCAGGTTCATTCATAAGTTTGTATGTAGTATCGAAAGAAAATGCAGTCGGTGCAATTATTTGTTTTTATAATGAGTCCACCACTTGTTTTGTACATGTTTTGTCGACTTAACAGGGAAACAAAAACTTAGCGTCACGCCTTTTCCCATACGGTGGCAGAGGCACAGTGCCCACGATTAGCCAGATTCCATACTCAAGGTATGAAATTTCGCGTGACAGGGGGCTAGCCCAAATGGAGACACTTTTTTATAAGGCATATTTGTTAAAGTCTTAGAGAATAAAAAAACACAAAGAGATTAGCCTCGAAAAATCTCTGGTTCACCTTTTCTATCAAAAGATGGTAAATTGGAAGCGGACAACTGCATTTAACAGAATGACGTCTATCGGTTAATCTAGATAGACAAAAACATATATTTTTTTCTCCTGTTAGAAAATTCAGTGCTTTCACGGAATGCACTAAGAACTGGCTAGCAATGACTTGTCAACATTCCTCAGTCTAAGTTCTTCACTTGAGTACTCACAAGCTTTCCGTGTAAGTTACCCCAAACTATGTCCCGTGGCCGTCTCGAACGAGTTCCTAACTAAGATTATATCGCTGGGTTAACGCATTTACGTCTGCACTTAGGTGTTTTGCAACATATTTTGTTAAACATTTATTAAGAAGCACATACATTGCATAGACTCGCGAAAGTTAGCAATTCTTTCAAAGGTCAAAGCATTCTCTACTACAGCAAGATACCTCTGAAGTGTTGCAATTGCCATTTCAGCAATTTAAAAACAATGTAAAAGTGACTTTGTCTAAAAAGGGATGTCAATGTTCGAGATTACTTAAATGACGGAACTGCATGGGGTTAATCCAATCAACACATAAGTAACTGTTAATAGTAGTTTATGAGACTGCTACATAATGGAGGGCATTTTCGGCGAGTTTCATAATAATATCACTCGGGAGTTTTAATGCCTAATTATTTACAGTTACATACACTAGTTTATCTACATAATATCATAAGCTCTCTTTGATGTGTTCAGGAACCGCATGTTCGACCGGCATTGTGTCATTGATCATTGCTCAGCAGTTGTTTAATTTGTTCTGTAGTACCAACTTCACAGACAAACTAGGGGCGGCACGCAGGCGGGCGTCGGCGTTCGAAATTTGAATGTAATAGTTTGACAAATTTTTATACAAATATTGACCTTAATAAAACTAAACTAATACAGTTTCATCCGTACCAAAGAGCTCCACTTGAGATAAACTTTTCATTTAGGAACAAGCCAATTGAATGTGTGAACAACTATTGCTTCCTGGGAATTCACATTGATTCGAATCTCAACTGGAAACATCATATCAGTAAATTGAAATCTAAATTATCTAGGTTTTCATACGCCCTATACGAAATTAAGAAAGCAACAGATCTAGAAACCGCCCTGAAAGCTTACTATGCATACTCACATTCTCGTCTTCAATACGGCATCGTACTGTGGGGAAAGAGTGTCGACATAGACAACATCTTTGTTCTACAAAAGAAGTGTGTTAGAATTATAGCTAATATAGACTGAATGACCAGCTGTCGACCATATTTCAAAACCTACGAAATCCTCACCTTAACTTCGATCTATATTTTAGAACTATAATTATTTGTAAGAAAACATCTACACATGTTCCCTATGCGCGAACGCCCAGCAAACCTTAGACCTCGACCTAGATTAGCTGCCACAGACTCTAATGTAGCATTTGTATCATCAGGCCCTTACAACATGAGCGTAAAAATATATAATAACTTACCACCTTCTATAAAAAACCTAGATAACTTTAAAGAGTTTAAGAACACACTACATAAATTCCTAATAGTCAATACATTTTACAACCTAGAAGAGTTCTATGATAACGAACCTACCCAACAAAGATAGTATAATTTGTTAAATGTTAAAATTTTATAAACTTTTTATTTTTACTACGTTTATAGTTTGTTATAAAGAAAAGAAAGATTTCTATAAGATTAAAATATTGTACCATAGGAAGTAGATTACTATCTTATGTTTTAGTTTTTATTTTAAAACTATGTTTGCAATGCCCTAGCAGGGCACATGTTAGGGTCTTTATTTGTTATTTGACATCTTATGTACCACATGTATGCAATAAATAAATGAAATGAAATGATCAATATTTGGATAAAAAATTAGTTTTTACCAAGAAGTTTATCATTATGCTGGTCGTAACGTGTCGTTTTTGGACGCAGTAAAGAGGGTATATGATATGTGTAGATAAAAATATATATATAAGAAGCTCATAATGTCCCACTGCTGTACAAAGGTCCCTTTGCTCTCTATCCGATCCTGAGAGGTCTCCCTCAAGTTCTAGTCCCAAGACCTCACCTGATCACTCCATTTATTCCTGGGTCGGCCACCAATAATCTTGTAATTATTTATAGAAAATAATATTGTAATATTAGTACTAGTAAAACACAACCAATTTTTAAAAGAGATCTAAAAATCAATCACTGAGAGTTTCTACGGCTTACTTAACCCCCAGTGGTCCAATTTACAGAAGAGGCAAATCTTACATTAGCTAAGTATATGTAAATATGTACAGTAATAACAAAAAATAAAAATAAATATGACTGGCCCTACACTAGGATACCCTGTGTCGTGGGAACCAGTATCGACGAAGTCGCATACATATAAACGTTCAAGAACTGGAGAGTTCCACGTAGAGGAACTAGTAAGTATTCAAATATTCAAATACATAGAGGGCACTACAATATTATATTAAACGCAGCGTAAGTAAGCAAAGAGGTTCGAACATATGAGGTTAGTTATAAATGAATTAAAGAGTAAAAGTAAGTAAAGTTTACGCAACGATTGTTGTTTGTAAATGAATTTTTATTATCTAGATATCCATAGAACTTCCGATGAATGAAACTCTCTGTTGCTGTTGACAATATTTTCAAGTTAAAACACTAGACTACTCTTTTCAGTTTTAAGTATCCTATCTTGATAGGTTTGCTGGAGGAAATCTCTGTTGAAAGATAAGCTCGCCTTTGCCTTTTAATTTCGTGTATAATGTATTTTTGTAATGTTCTGTGCGATAAAGAATTGTGAATTGTGAATTAAAAACCTCCGATGAATAAAACTCTTTGTGTTACAAACACACAGTACCCTCAACTAAAAAGTTTTGTGTAATGTTGCCCACAAAAGGGGGGGAGACTTACGCCCTGAAGTGGGGTAAAACAAGCTGCCGATGATAAACAGTCATGAGTCGTTGATAGAACTTAGGTTTTGAATCAGACAGGCATGTTGTTATTTCAGAGAGCTTATGGGATATACATATCTACGAAAGTTGTAGGGTAAGTAAGGATTACTTTATTACATTAAAACAGTTTTACGAAATGTTTCTCTAAAGTAGATGTAAATTAATATCTCCTTGGATGGTTTCGTCAACGGTATGAAGGTTTTTATTGATTGCCCTGTTTCGTAATTAGAATTTTACGTGAACTCAATTAATTGGATTTTTAGTTTTGTATGCTGTGAAATAGCAGTTATACGAATGAATGAATGAATCAATTCGATTGTTTAATTCATATTCGATCTGTTATTTCACTTTTATTTGTGATTAAGGGCTAGAAACCACTCCAGCGGAATTTAGAATTTCAACAATATCAGAATAAGAATTAAAATGGTAAAAAAGGCTCTTCACCGATCTAGAGAGGACAAGCAGGACAACATAACTTAATAGTTTTTACAACGATGAAATAAATAAAAAGCATATTCGTTGAAATCTGGTGCGAAAACGAAAAATAAAATATATGGTTGAATAACACATAACATAACATAGCGTCACGTCTTTTCCCATACTTGGTCGCAGAGGCACTTGTGCCCACTTTGAGCCAGTTATTAGATACTCCATTTTGCGTGACAGGGGGCTAGCCCATCGCCGCAGCTATGGTTTCCTAACGATATTTTTCATCACTGAACGTCCGTATAATTCACTTAAGATAAATTAATTATCTCATTGATTGTTTGATTGAGGTTGTACTCAATCAAACAATCAAACCTGCATCTCCTGTGTGAGAAGCCAGCGTGAAACCCATTAGACTATCTATGTAAAAAATATTTATTCAAAATTACAATTAAAGTATTATTTGAAATAAAAATATCAAGTGTTCGCCTAGAGCTTCCTTAAGAACTAGATGGTTGGTAAAATATAAATCAAAATTAACTTAAAACTAAGAAAATAGGGCGCCGCGAGTCAAATCCTATGCAAAGGTATTATACACAGCACTTGCCGCGTGGCAACACGCTGCACCGCAAGGGACATCCATGGCTGCACCGCAAGGGAGATCCTCTGCATAGGATATGACCCAGAGCGACTGCCATAACACCAGTCTCCCAAGTGGCGTCCTATTTCCCTAACAAATACTTTACCTGAAAATATATTGTGAAATCAGATTTTGCGACTTTTTCATCAAGCAAAAATAATAAAACTACGTTCACAAATCCCTGCTGACAGTCAACTCTGATTAACGTGGTATTATAAAGAAACAACTGCTTCAATACTCCTATTTTGCGTAAATTAAGATTTACAAAATACTGGTTTGGCCTATACTGCGGCGACTTAAGCTTGTGCCCTTTGAGACTGTACATTCTAACAACATCACATAACCCTTTTATGATACCAATTCCTGTAATGCCTTGGTTTGATGGAATATATCTCATTTTAGAGATAAGCTCGCCTTTGTACATGCATTTTCTTTTAATGTAACTTTTTAAATATTTGTAAGCAATAAAGAATTATGAATTATGAATAGCATCACGTCTTTCCCCAAACGGTGCACCAAAGTATTTTTATATCACGTATATAAAAATACTTAAATGTGAGTGAAATCTCAACGATTATGGTCTATATTAGGTAATAAATAGTTGTCTGTCAGTACCCCTGACCAACAAGTTACTTTAAAAACTTTATACCCAACATCCTGTTAAGACAATAATTGACACAAACAAGTTGCAAAATTTCTTGCTCCCAAACTTAACGATGTAACACTATTTTTATTACCTGATCGTACAAGATAAATGGTCGCACAAAATGAAAATTACTATCTCAATGAGATCATCGTATCTGTGGCCTGATTCTAATTGCGAAATGGCAGTTCAATTACAATGACGAGACGATGAACGTTCCGTTTTGGATGTCAAATATTTGGCGATTGGGAATACTATTTAAGGCAATGGAATACTATCTGAGCAAGCTTTTTCAAAATACAACATTTTTTTCCTTTAGCCCATAATAAATCTGCTAAATATGGGTAGAGGTTACCTATACAAACAAAAAAATGGTTTTATGATAGGTGAATGGTAAGGATCAATGTTCTCAAATATTTTTCTTGACTTTCAATTATCTCGCTAACGTAACACAATAACCAAAAAAAAATTTTTGTATAAGCACCACTTAAGTACTATAAGGTATGGATAGAGGACACCCATATTTACCAACTCTCTCATGCGCGAGAAGAATGGTAGGACCGTAAACAACGCCCATTTGTTGGATTTATAAAAAACCTCTGAAAGTATCCTATTAAAACAAAACAAACCGCTGTGTTTGTTGTCTTATGTTAGAAATTAAATAAACTCCTAATCACATGAATTAGTTATTCATCATGTAACACTAAAGTGAACCGTCAATAAATAAGTCGCCATGTTATTAGTAGAGTCAAAGCCTTCATATTGAACGACATTTTTGCTGTTGCATAATCGATCTGCTCCGATTTATAATAAAAAATAACTAGTTACTAACTGGTGCCCGCAGCTTCCTCTGCATGGACTGAGGAATTACCTTTTACCAGGAAATCATTACCTTCCTTTTAGCTCAGTTGGATTTAAAATATCATGTATACTGATCTAGCTGCTTATCTATTAGTGTTTTTTTTTTCGAATTCTTTTAAGCATACAAGCGTGATTGAGTATAACAGACATCCTTATATCTAAACTTTCATATTTACAATGGTCTACTACTAATATTATAAATGTGACAAACCCTGTCCTGTTATTCCACAAAAACAGAACAGGTTTTATTCTTAATCGCAGTAAATGTATATGTATAATATATTCGTAGTAAACAAATGGAGATGGCGCAAAAACAAAACGCAAGTATTGGAACCTGAAACTTTCCGGAATCAAAACAAACAACCACGACCTTTTCCTTATCCTACACAGGATAGGAGCACAGTATTACCCATATTTAGCCACTGATTCAATACACCATTTTGCGTGACAAAGGTCTACCCCATCGCCGCAACTATCGAGATATGAAGGTACCGTCACGATGTTTTCCAATTTATTAGAAGTTGGTTCAGTTCAAGAAATTAAACCGAATTTAGCCATAAATCATCACTTGCATTATCTTTTAAAGAAACTAGCGACATCTAGTGAGAAAAGACCCCTAAACCTACCAGAGGTTACAAGAACTGGGCCGATTTCAAAGACTGCTACAAAAGCAATACTGTTCTATATATCAACGCAACAGAGGGTGCTACTGACAAGAATAATATGATGCATGTTTTTAAATAATAATAATAATAATAACTTTGACACTATTTACACACATTGATCTAGCCCCAAACTAGGATTCCCTGTATCTTGGCTACTAAACAACGATACACGTACTTATATAGATAAAATTATACTTAGATAGATAAACAACCATGTCTAGGGTACAAACATACGTTCTCATCAAACAAATATTTGCCCCCACCGGGGCGCGAACCCGGGACCCCCTAGGCTTCGTAGGCAGGGTCACATAAATGGCTGCAATGAAATTATATGGTACTGTAAAAATAACTATAAGAAGGACACAAGTAAATAATACATCGGCGAACCCACAATGAATCCGTATTAGATGTGAGTTATCAGAGTTTGACGGAATTTGGGCAATTTCGTAGAATTGATAGAAAAAAAATATTTATTATGGTAAAACTAGAAACTGCAAATGGCGAAATGGATATTTTAATATGGAAAATGCTTTACTGAAGAAATAAATATCAGATTGGCAAAACAAATTTAAATATATAAAACAGTGGGAATAGAAGATATAATAAGTGATCAAACGAACTTACCAAGTGAAGTTCGATCATTATTATATGAGTCGCTTAATTCGAAGATATAATTATAACACCAGGTAGTCCCTTTAGTCTACTAGCAACTATTCGCATATTAAGAGTAATTTAAATCGATTTTTAAATCAATAAAGTATTTTTGTACTGCCGGTTTCGCCCAGCCTACAGTGGCGCCATGTTTTCACTTCATTCTTTTCAGAGAAACAAAATTTTCTTCGTGGGCTGTGTGGTTAATCCACTCTAGGGAGGGTGGGTAATTATATCTTCGAATTAAGCGACTCATATAATAATGATCGAACTTCACTTGGTAAGTTCGTTTGATCACTTATTTTATTTCGTCACTTAATTCTCAATATAATTATAACACCAGGTAGATGTTTAGAGGAGAAAGTTCTTGTTTAACTAAATAAACATTAATCAATTGTATAAATTGTAATTAGCAAGCTTTAGGTAGGTATAACATAAATGGTACTTAACTAAGTACATAATAAAAAAGAAAAAAGGTCTATCACCATAAATAAATATAACGTAAATGGTACCTAACTAAGTACATATGAAAAAACAAACAGAATTATTACCTTCAATCAAATATTTGATGATAAGCAAACGGAACTAGCAAAGTTATTTTGGTCAATCAGGGACCTATTATAGAACCTCGCAAAAGTGTTAGATGTGTCGGTCCAGCCAGCCGTCTTTCGTATGACGTCAACGCTGACGTCGGCGGCTGCAGCGGCCGAGGTGGCGGCGTGGCGCGTGCTGTGAGCGCTGAACACGGACACATCCACACTACTTGCGGACAAGACTTGTTTGATCCATCTACTGATGGTTTGACACGAAGCTGCCTTGTGTGGTCGTTTGTACGTTAGTAAAAGGGTGCCTGAACTAACAGCTCTGATATTTTCTGTCAAAATATATAAACTTTTAGAGCTGTAGCAGGACATATTTGCGGTTTTTCTACAAAATACGGTATATTCAATACGGGTTGTTCGCGGCCTATTGCTGATGTTTTAATAATATCTGTTATTATAATCTTGATATCATTATCTAAAAACAAAATGTTTTCCAGTTTAGTCAGGGAGAGGGTTTGTACCCTATGAGCAGTGCAAATCGCCAGTAAAATCACTAATTTTTTTGTTATTTGTTCTATAGAAAGATCTGTATTAGGATACCAGTCTGCTACGTGATTCAACACTACTTGTGGATCCCAGGTAAAGCTATACTTAGGTTTATTAGGTTTAAGTTTATAAGCACCTTTCATTAAAAGTTTTATACAATCGTTTGATCCAACTTCGTTTCCCAATAAAAACGATAAAGCGGAGCGATGGCTGTTTAATGAACCATACGAACAACCCTTTTCGTAAATTTCTGAAAGGAACAATAATACTGCTGTTTTTGACCAAAGATAAGTATCAAAATGATTTGTACTACAAAACTCCCACCAGAGTTTGAGTGTGACATTATATTGCTTGATAGTGGCTTCAGCAAGTGAGGCTAGTTGCAGCGTCAGAGCCTCTGGCGGAGAGCCGCGTCTGATGAGCGCCGCCCGGAAAGCAGCGCGGCACCCAGGGTAAGGTTCGCATGTAGGCGGTGGTGCTCCCTGAAATGGGATTGCAATAAATGCTCATTGGGGTTCAGATATAGGATGTCTGATACAAGCAACTCTTTCATCAGTGGGAACCAAGGTTGAGATGGTCAATTTGGAAAAACTAGAATTCCAGTTGCTTCATCATCAATAATTTTTCTTAGGCATTTTAAAATGAGAGTGAACGGTGGAAATGCATAAAAGAATATCGAATTCCATTTAATTGTAAATGCATCCACAACTGCAGCGTCTGGATCTGGTTTCCATGAAATAAATCTTTCGCATTTAGCATTTATGCGAGATGCGAAAAGATCAATTTCAGGATGTCCGAATCGTCGAGTAATTGATTGAAATGCCAGATCCGACAACTCCCACTCAGTGTCAGGATTGATCTTTCTCGACTCTGAATCCACAAAATTCTCTCTCGTATTTACATATGATGCGTATAACCAAATATTGCGTTTTTCGCACCATTGCCAGATGGATATAGCTAAATTATTTAAATGGGGAAATTGTATCCCACCCATTCTTTTTACGTAGCATATGGCTGTTGTGTTATCGATGCGTAACAATATTGCGCAATCAGACTCGTCACTTGCTAAACTCTTTAAACCCAAGAATATGGCCAGCAGTTCCAAATAGTTGATGTGGTGTTTTTTCTCAGTGGTTTTCCACATACCATTTACTTTCTTATCACCACACACTGCAGCCCAACCTGTCCCGGAAGCGTCAGTGTAAATTTCAAGCTTGTGTTCTAAAGATCTCATAGGACTGTATGTTTTGTAAATATTAGACTTCCACCAGTTCAAGTCCTCTAAAATATCGTTTGGCAGATTTATTTTTGATTCATAATTACCATTTTGTTTTTGCAGAGCAAGGTACTTTTGTCGCTCTAAGACTTTAGTGTATAACCAACCATATTGAACTCCGGGACAGGCTGCGATAAGAACACCGATCAACTGGGCAAATTCTCGTATTGTACATCTTGGAAGAGATGAAAATTTTCCCACCAATTGAGCAATATTGTGACGCTTATCAATAGGTAAAGAGATGGACATACAACTTGCATCCATAACAAAGCCTAAAAATTTGCAGGACTTTTGAGGCACTTGTGAACTTTTTTCGTGGTTAATTACAAAACCTAGATATCTCAATAATCTCAAAGTCTCATTTACATTATTTAAGCAATCTTCGTAGCTATCGCCAATACAAAGTATGTCGTTTAAATATATCACAGATTTGTTACCACGACTTCGTAAGTAGGTCATTACCTCCTTCATTAATTTTGTAAATACCCAGGGTGCGACTGACAAGCCATAAGGTAGGGCGTTGAATTCGTATGTATTATTTTTTCCAGACTCTGCTTTAAATTGAAATTGTAAGTATTTTTTGTGTAATTTATGTATAGGGACAATAAAATAGGCCTCTTTTAAGTCGATAGTCGCTAAAAAACCATCTTGCGGTATTAGTTTTGCTGCTGTACGATGATCTTCCATTTTAAAATGTGACAGTGAGATAAAATTATTCAGGCTCTTTAGGTTAAGAATAAATCGTTTACCGCCATTTTTCTTGGGTGCAAGGAAAACTCTCGATAAAAACTGATTTGCAGATGGGCAGCAGATAGATATTGCTCCTAAATGTTTTAGTTTATCAATAGCTACTACCATGTCTCGATTTTCATCGAGTGATAATTTACTGTTTGGAATTACTGTTTGATGTACCCCACGAGAAAAAAGGATAGGATATCCGTCTTTAATCCAGCCAAGAACTACCTTGTTGTTTGTGATGTTTAACCAATAATTATAGTAAAAGCTTATTCTTCCTGCATGTACCTGTGCTAATGCTGGGTTGCACGGGGCTTGTTGAATGTTTTCGTCTGATGTGTTGGCGGCCGACGGGCCGGCTGAGGTGGCTTCCTGTGACCTCCCCGCCCCCCCCTCCCCCCCCCCCCCCCTGTTTGTCGGGTACCGAGGAGGTCCTGTCCAGTTTCCCTGAGGAGCAGGGCGAACTACCGTAGATTGAGGAGCTGCAGGTTTCGGAACTTGAGTTGAGGTCACCTTCTTGATTGACTGACCCTGTTTCTCAATGGCTTTGCTAGCCTTTATTTTCTCCGCTAGGCTGTTACCAAACAACAAGTCATCTCGCTCAGCTTCCTGAATTACAGTAGTTATGGTTTTTTCTAAGTTCGGTGCTATGAGTTTCATTCTATCTTTTGTATGAATGAAGTGTAGATCCGACAAAATACGACAGCCATCGCTTAGGTATTTCAAAGCGACTGCTTTGTTAGCGTTTTTGAGTAACTCGTCCATAGCTCTGTTAATGAGAGTGATACCTATGCTGAGTTGTTGTTGCACATGGACTAGCTTCTTGTCACGGTTACGGACCATTTCCGAGACAGCTGCGGATATCTCAGCATTAAGGTTTGGTGCTTTTAGAAGTCTGCAATTATCAGGAATCAGGTATTCATGCATGATTTTTGTTTTCTTCTCTGACACCATGCCTTTTTTTAACAGGGGCAGCCATAATTTGGCTAGGCTGTCATGTATACCAGCACCAAATTCTGGCGAATCAGATGTTGCTTCCCCTAATGCTGACAATAGGTCCGGGTCCAAATCTAACTCGGCCTCATCTGCATTTGCGACGATGGCTTCCGAGTTTGTTTCAAGGAGACTATTTTCATCCATATTTCGTAGGTCATTCGTAGGGTCTTGAATCGGTATGACCTCGCCAAAATTCCCACTAGTATCTAAAACACAATACAAACTTGTTGTATCACCCGTCAAATAATAATCATATTTACGAGGGTATACAGAGAATAAAATGCGCGCAATCCACTTTGTCTCGCAGACAAAACGGTAATTGCGAAAAAAAGGTTGATTGATAAACCTTCATTGTATCAACAAAGGAATTATGGTAAACTCGCGGTCGACCATATTTTTTGTGGTTAAGTAGCACTTTGTTTATGTAAAACATAATCCATGGTTAACTCGCAGTTAACCATGTTATTGCGTTTGAGTCGTAGTCAAACCCAATATAATGTGCAATCTCGTGAACGACTCGCAGTCGATCAAAAGACAAAGAAATGTTGAAAAACTAACCTTCATCATTTTCATCATCCGAATATATCACTCGTTTTTTACGTCCACGATCACTTTCTTCTAGTTTCCGAAGCTTTCGATGGTACCTATCGATTTTCTCTTGAGTTGTGCGTTTCGGCATTTTTATTTATTTTTGCGCATGCGACACGTGCGTTAGTTGCTTCGCAAAATAAAGGAATGAAGTGAAAACATGGCGCGACTGTAGGCTGGGTGAAACCGGCAGTACAAAAATACTTTATTGATTTAAAAATCGATTTAAATTACTCTTAATATGCGAATAGTTGCCAGTAGACTAAAGGTACTACCTGGTGTTATAATTATATTGAGAATTAAGCGACGAAATAAAATCAATTCCACCCCTGCAAAATATTTATCGCCACGGTATAGAAGGATGAGGCCAAATTTCCTGTAAACCGGAATTCCTAGAACGTCACCCAATTAATTTTCATGCAACTTCTGATATTAATGATACCATACATAATTTATTTAATCCCAGTTCTCCTAAAGATACACATAATTGCCCTGACAATAAAAAAAAAGTATGTCGGCCAGAAGAAGACGTGGCCAATATCCACTTATCTGAATCAACTTCATTGGACTCAAAGCCTAATACAAGGCAAAGAGTGGCCTTGTTTTCTGATGCGGAGGGCAAAGGTATGCGACCGTTTCTGCAAAATCTGCTCGGAGAAGGATTCAAAGTGCCGTCAAGCCAAATGCCACACTGGATCATATTATGAAAGGTTACCAAATAATCCAAATTTAGACAAACGAAATTCTGTACTAAATTTTAATCAAAATTTAGCTTTATTACATCAGAATGTATGTGGTATAATGACGAATTTGAGTTATACGTGCACTGTCTAGCAAATAAACTCACCTACGTTTGACCTACGAACATTTTCTAAATTAAATATCTGCACCGCTTTTCATTTGGACCCATTATTGCATGACTTCATATAGAACTAGAGTCAATAAGAAAAGGGGTGGAAAGTTGAAGAGTTAGAAATATGTAATAATAATAATAATAAAATAATAAATAATAATGGTTATGACGAAATCCTAATTTGTATAATAAAAGACAACATTCACATTTTAGCGGAACAAATTGATAACGGAATAAATTTCTTTAATTAGTGTTTTGATAATTTTATATTCCCAGAGCAGTTAAAAATAGCAAAAGTCCTTCCTTTAAATAGGGCGTAAAACAGATCCAAAAATGTAAAGGCCTATATCGCTTTTAATTACCTTATCAAAAAAAAAAAGCTATCCAGAAGCAGATTGATATTTCACCTGGCTAGCAATCATTTAATTAGTAACCGGCAGTTCGGATATCAAAAAGGCGTTGGTACGATGGAAGCTATCGACTCTCTGATCGATGATGTTGTCATAATCTCAATGATAGCAAGAAATTGGCTGGACTTTTCCTGGATCTTAGTTCCGCTTTTGATACAGTACACACACAATTGGTAAACAAATTAGAACACTACGGTGTTAGAGAAAATATGATAAATTTATTTGAAAGCTAAAAAAATAGAACACAATTTATTTAATTTAAATATGAAAATAATGGTATGGATAAAGTGGCAAAATCCGATATACCTAAAATCAAAATGGGGTGCCACAAGGATCCATTTTGGGACTAGTTTTTTTCATTGTATTCACAAATGACTTGACTACATACTTAATAAAAATCCGGAAATTAAACTTGTTTTTGTTTGCTGATGACACGAACGCGATTATTTATGCTGATGACAAAAACACACTAAATAATAATATAGTTAAAGCTCTTTCAGCCTTTAATGAGTGGTTCAGCGGAAATAATCACCACATAAACCCTAGCAAAACAAATGTCATGCTTTTCAAAAGCACCGCCAGAAATAATGATACTCTCGAGATTAAACTTAAAGACAGTACAATTGTACAAGCAAATCTAGTCAATTTTCTAGGGGTACATGCAGATTGCTTTCTCAACTGGAAACATGAGCTGGCAGCAATAGAAAGCTCTATTAGTTCATCATATAATGGCCTGAGAAGTTTTAGAGATGAAATAAACTTAGAACAACTATAAGCCGTTCAGTCGAATCAAAATTTCGGTACAGCATCATGTTTTGGGGTCATAGCTATGAATATAATATTAAAAAAGCGTTTATATGCCACAAGTGAGCGTTACGCACAGTGATAAGAAGACCACAGTGGGAAACGTGCACTTTCTTAAATTAGGTTTACTTACAGTACCGTGTCTCTATATTCTTGTATTACTTGTGAACCTGGCAAAAAACTTGCCAAAGAACGAGTCATCAGAAGAAAAACATGAGCGTAACGAATCAAGACACAAAGATGTAAAAATCGACACACTATTTGCCAGACTGCAAGATGCAAGTCACAGTGCAAAAGTCAAAGTCAAAGTACTTTATTACTGTAGATATTTACATATACTTAGCAAACATAATGTTTTGCCTCTTCTCTACATTGGACCACTGTGTCAATAGTCAATAGTCAATAGTCAAAGTACTTTATTACTGTAGATATTTACATATACTTAGCAAACGTCATTTTTTGCCTTTTCTCTACATTGGACCACTGTGGGAGAAGAAGGGCGTAGAAACTCCCACAGATTTATTTTTAGATCTCTTTTAAAAATAGGTTGTGCTTAACTAATACAAATATGAAAAATTTAATTGTTATGATTAATAAGCAGGAATAAATAATTACAAAATTATTAACAGCAAGGTCTGTGTTGAGCCAGATTAACCCCATACAGTCCTGTCATTTAAGTAATCTTGAACATTGTAATATCCCTTTTTCGACAAAGTCGCTTTAACATGCTTTTTAAATTGCTCAAATGGCAATTTCAAAATCTCCAGAGGTATCTTATTGTAGTAGAGAATGCACTGACCCTTGAAAGAATTGCTAACCTTCGCGAGTCTAAAAACGGGGCGCACATAGTCTGTGATTATTTCTTAGGTTAACATTACAGCTGTCGCTAAGTTTGGAAAATGTTGTAAGGTTCTTGCGTACATACATTATATTTTCGAAAATAAATTGACTAGCTACAGTTAGTATGTCAATTTCTTTAAAAAGCTCTCTTAAGGAGTCTGTTCGTTTTAAATTATAAATTGCTCGAATAGCTCTTTTCTGTAAAATAAAAATAGTTTGAATATCCGCTGCTTTCCCCCACAACAAGATACCATAGGACATCACACTATGAAAGTAACTAAAATATACTAGCCTAGATGTAGCCACATCCGTGCTTTGTCTGATGTTCCTAACAGCGTAAGCCGCAGAACTTAATTTACCAGCCAATTTATCTATGTCAATTATGAGAGCAGAAGGGCGTAGAAATTCCCACAGATTGATTTTTAGATCTCTTTTAAAAATTGGTTGTGCTTAACTAATAAAGATATGAAAATTTTAATTATTATGATTAATAAGCACGAATAAAGAATTAAAAAATTATTAACAGCAAGATCTGTGTTGAGCTAGATTAATCCCATACAGTCCCGTCATTTAAGTAATTTTGAACCTTGTAAGGATGCAAGGTACAAGGCCGTTGTCCTGTACAATATTTATTGTACAGGACAACGGTCAATAGGTAGTTTTACCTATTGACTTAAAACTGACTGACAACATAAGCAAATTTAAGAATGCGTTGCAGAAATACTTGCTGAAGAAGTTCTTCTACACTCTTCAGGAGTTCATAAATAAATATGATCGACATTAATATCTTAGTAGATTTTAGTTTATTTAGTACATATGGCAATCTTATTATCTTATTGACTTTATTTGGAAATTGCCTTAATACTTTATTCTGGAATTATTTATTATAGTATAGTATTTTATTAATGTTTTTGTGTTTTAGTTTTAAGTATGATTCAAATATGATTTAATAATAGCGTATGAATGAATGAATGAAATTAAAATTGAAATTGGTTTCGTGAAATTTCGTGAGATTTTTTTTTATTTGTATATAATAATAATAATAATAATTCTTTGTTTATAACATAATACAATGTCTATAATCTACAGTAACCCTGAAGCCTGTGGTAGTATACACTGTGTTACAGGCTTCAGTATTTACTTACATTGATAATTTGTAAACATGTTAGCTTAAAGAAAACGCGAAAATAAGGTAAGTACTTACAAAAACTTATATTATTTTATTTTAATTTCCGATCGTTTCTTGTTGTTGCATTTTGCCACTGGTGCATAATTACGCTTGAGCTCTTTCTGCGTATTTACTTTTACTCAGATTATAAGTTTAGTTTTAAGTTTCTAGTTTTAGGAAATGGTGTGAGCTGAAAACCAGCGTTACGTGCAGCTCACTGCTACACGTAACACATGCTGAGCTCAAACCATTTTGGCATCTAAATACCTCAACCCCGAACTGTACTATGGTTTCTTTTTCTTTCTGTATATCCTTGTGTTTATTTGTCAAATAAATATATTTCTATTTCTTTCTATTTCTATTTCTAAAAATATGATAGGTAAAAAGAAAGTTATTAAGACTCCTTGTGTGACCTGCGAGTGAGTGTGGGTATGTATGTGTATTTGCGCACGCGTTCCTGTGTATGCGTGAAGTGAAATGTAAAGATTTAAGATGCATAGCTAAATCTGTATCCATGTTTAGAAATATAACTGTGGGAGATTATTATTAGCTCATAAGTTTGTAGTTTATTTGTAACTATTTAAGAATTACAGCTGTTACCTCTGTTAACAAAATAAAATATAAAAAAAAAATAGCTCAATTGCCTCATAGTCAAACTCATCGAACCAGTTGTGTATAAATATTTTTTAAGTTTATTGACTTAATAAGTCGTGTTATGGAGCTGCTTTTATTGAGTTTGTTATAAATACGAGGTGCATTGTATAAGAAGTGTCTTCTAGCAAACGCAGACCTAAAGTTGGGTAATGGGACTATGTCTAACCTTTTTCTATTTTTATCAGGAATTGGATTAATAGTGCGGTGAAATCTGCAAACACATTGGAGGATGTATAACTTCCTGACTGTAAATTGTTTGGACTCTTTGAATAATGAAGTCGTAGGATAGCAAAAAGGTAATCTTTACATTACCTTAAAAAGAGCCCGTTGTGCACGCCCAACCTCAATCAAATGCGTTTTTGCAGGAAGAAGTATTACCCCAAGAAGTAATACAGCAAGTAAGTACAGATTCAGCCAGTGCTTTGTTGGTGCTCATTACCATATCCTGACTAAGAACATCCCTAAGGCTCTTAAAAACGTATATTCCTAATACGACCGGCAACAGAACTTATTTGCGGAATCCAGGATAACTTATCATCTACCACTACCCCGGGGTAGTTAATGGTGCTTGAACGTTCTAGAATGGGACATTCACAAGAAGGCAATACTGGTAATACAAGCTCACACCTATTTCAAGGATAAGTATTAATTTTAATAGGTTCATAGTGAAAGTTATTCAGAATCCTATAAAATTTATCCATCCCTTTCTGCAATATCCTGTGGAATTGAGTTTACAGGCGGTAACAGGTGTGTTGGGAAGTTTCAGCCCATTCCTTTAATGTCGTCGTCGTTTATTGTTTTATGTTGTTAACTAATCATTTGTTGCTTCGCATCTGGTGCTAATATTGGGTGATTGTCTGTGTAACGACGTAATTCATAACGTTTTATTTATTTGTTCATTAATTGTTACACATAACAGCAGCGCCAGACATATGAGCATTCAGCATGACTGATACACAAAAAAAAGATAGTAAAACACAAAAATAAAAGTAATTAACCTCTTAGAAGTAGTAGTAGGCAGTTGTCGCAAATTATAAGGTGTAACATGAAAATACCGCCTTCGCACGAATTGTATTATTTGTGATGGCCTAGAAATTAGTATTCAGTATTTATTGTGTCATATAAATAGGTACATTTCATTATAAGTAGGTACTCTTAAAACGCAGGCGCCTCTTTAAAATAGTACATTTTTACCAAGGGAATAAACATAGACATAGACATAGACATAGACATAGACATAGACATAGACATAGACATAGACATAGACATAGACATAGACATAGACATAGGCATAGACATAGACATAGACATAGACATAGACATAGACATAGACATAGACATAGACATAGACATAGACATAGACATAGACATAGACATAGACATAGCCATAGACATAGACATAGACATAGACATAGACATAGACATAGACATAGACATAGACATAGACATAGACATAGACATAGACATAGACATAGACATAGACATAGACATAGACATAGACATAGACATAGACATAGACATATAGACATAGACATTTATTTGCTTAAAATATGGTACATGTCAGATGTAACTAAAATTATGTTTTTCGCATATTTTACCTAATTAGGCATGCAAATATATATTATATTATATTAAAAACACTAAGCTAATAATTCATTTCTATAAAAAAAATGTACGGTACGGAAGGTACGGAACCCAGAAAATATTACACACCAGCGTCACTCCATGGCAATGATTCCGAATATTTTTCCTGAAACATTATAATATTATGGTCATCTCCCACCTCTATTCAACACGCAGGCGCCTCTTTGAAATAGTAGATTGTTCACCAAGGGAATAAAGAACTTATTATGAGGCGAGAGTTTTCTATGAAAGAGTTTTCTGCTGTAAAATCCTGATCATAGCGAGGGATTCAAAGTACTCGAGTTTTACTCCTGAGGTGGGCAACCCTCTTGTTAGCACCCTGAATAAGTTAAAGTACGATAAGAATAATACTAGACAAGTTATGAATAAGAATAGTATTTATTTACATACAATTAATATTAATATTTACATTTGTAATCAGAAGTAAGCAGACCAAATACTTATTTCCCGAAAATGCTTTCGATCTTCTTGCATTTTTTCAAAGGTTGGAATTGTCGTATGCCGTATAAATTTAAAGCCAAATTAAAACAAACAAAAACCGGAATATGGACTTTTTCACATTTTTAGGGTTACCAAAGGGTAAAAACGGGACCCTATTACTAAGACTCCGCTGTCCGTCTGTCTGTCCGTCTGTCACCAGGCTTCATCTCATGAAAGTGATAGTTTGACAGTTGAATTTTTCACAGATGATGTATTTCTGGTGCCGCTATAACGACAAATACTAAAAAAACAGAATAAAATAAATATTTAAGGGGCTGCAATACAGCAATTCTTACAATACCACATACAAACTTATAATGCACCTGGTTGAAAGTCGCCGCACCAGTAACTTTGTAAATATCATTTTGCCATGTAAAATCCAAACTATTCACTCCAAACCATCCCTACCATTGTACGGTGGTACGGAACCCTTCGTGCGCAAGTCCAACTCGCACTTCTACGGTTTTTTAAATTTTTCGGCGTTTTTAAATTGATCTTTCAAAACTCAAAACGTATAGATTACTTGAAAACGTATAGATTACTTAACTTAAAAAATACTGAAGACCTGTGGGGTATGTCAGTCAAAGTCCTTGGTTCAATAATACTTGTTATAGCCCCATACCTAGCTTATATATTTAATAAATGTGTTGATGATGGAGCTTTCCCAGACCTCATGAAAAACAGTAAACTTATACCTCTGTTCAAGTCGGGAGACAAGGCTGATCCGTCAAATTTCAGACCAATATCGGTTCTTCCAGCACTGAGTAAAATTTTTGAAAAGATTATACTCAATCAAATGCTCTCACACTTTAACCGTACAAAACAACTCCACGCCAAGCAATACGGTTTCACTAGGGGTAAATCGACTACGGATGCAGGTATTACCCTTATATCTCATATTTATTCTGCATGGGAAGCCGCACAGGATGCTATCGGTGTTTTTTGCGATCTGTCGAAGGCATTTGATTGTGTTGATCATGACACGTTACTAATTAATCATTACGGAAATTAAATCATTACGGAGTTAGAAATAAAGCGTTGGGTCTACTAAGATCATACCTAAGCAATAGAATTCAAAAGGCAGAAGTCAACGGCGTTAAATCTGATGGATCGGGGGTAAAAATTGGCGTTCCACAAGGTTCCATATTAGGCCCTTTCTTATTCCTGGTATATATTAACGATCTGCCTTTTATCGTGGATAAATTGACTAACATAGTGTTGTTTGCTGATGATACTTCACTGGTCTTCAAAATTGAAAGACAAAAAGAAGATTTTGATGATGTCAATAGAGTATTATCTTTAACCTTGAATTGGTTCACAGTTAACAATTTATTGTTAAAAGCTGGTAAAACCAAATGTATCAAATTCTCACTTCCAAATGTCAGACAAGTTGGGACCAGTTTAGTGTTGGACAGCAATACGTTAGAATTAGTAAATGACATGAAGTTTCTTGGAATAACCATTGATAACAAATTGCAGTGGGAACCCCACATAGAAAAATTGGCTAGTAAATTAAGTTCTGCGGCTTACGCTGTTAGGAACATCAGACAAAACACGGATGTGGCTACATCTGGGCTAGTATATTTTAGTTACTTTCATAGTGTCATGTCCTATGGTATCTTGTTGTGGGGGAAAGCAGCGGAAATTCAAATTATTTTTATTTTACAGAAAAGAGCTATTCGAGCAATTTTTAATTTAAAACGCACAGACTCCTTAAGACAGCTTTTTAAAGAAATTGACATACTGACTGTAGCTAGTCAATTTATTTTCGAAAATATAATGTATGTACGCAAGAACCTTACACAATTTCCCAAACTTAGCGATAGCTGTAATGCTAACCTAAGAAATAATCACAGACTACTTGCGCCCCGGTTTAGACTCGCAAAGGTTAGCAATTCTCTCAAGAGTCAATGCATTCTCTACTACAACAAGATACCTCTGGAGATCTTGAAATTGCCATTTGAGCAATTTAAAATCCATGTTAAAGCGACTTTGTCGAAAAAGGGATATTACAATGTTCAAGATTACTTAAATGATGGGTCTGTATGGGGTTAATCTGGCTCAACACAGACAGCTGTTAATAATTTTGTAATTATTTATTCCTGCTTATTAATTATGATAATGACTAAATATTATATTTTGTATTAGTTAAGCATAAGCAATTTTTAAAAAGAGATCTAAAAATCAATCTGTGGGTGTTTCTACGCCCTTCTTCTTCCACAGTGGTCCAATGTAGAGAAGTGGCAAAAAATGACGATTGCTAAGTATATGTAAATATCTACAGTAATAAAGACATTTGGAATTTGGGATTCTCTTTACTGGTTGAAACTGACAAATGAAAGCGCAGTGATTATTTACTTTGTACTGAAAACGCTAACAAAAAAAGGTTTAGCACCAACTAGTTTTTAAATTTGGTCCGCATTTCAAGACCGATCTCTTTGATGATTGGAACTACAAATTAGAATGTAGTGAAAGTGATTATTTCCTCTCTACTGGCAACACAAATCAAAATGTTACTCTGCCTTCCAAGGGAGTAGACGGGCGCTTTTTGAATATAATGTGATAAAAGAATATTAAATACATATATCCCATGAGAAGCCCACAGCGTGGCGTGTGTGCATAAAGATTTGCGCTTTGTTAATTATTTGTGGATGTAGCGATAATGCATATACATACATATTCTGTAATCATTTTATCTCTCTACAAGTGCCCGCTGACAGATAGACGGAAGGTCTTTGTTATAGGGTAAGGACCTTTTGGCATCCTTAGCCGTCCCCTAAGGCTCGTCAACCTAAGAAGGCTTATATTGGCCCCACACCCGCGTTAGTATACATATGTTTGTTGCCTACATAGGTGGGCCCATACGAGTGCCGGTGCTGCATCATCAGAGTACTCTCACTTTTGAGGGTGTGGTCGGTTAGTAGTACGCACAACCGGTCAAGTGTGTGAGTATGTCTGGCGAACTTGCGACATTTCACATTACAGCCTGGCTACGGCCTTCTTTTAAGGTGGTACGAATAAATATATAAAATGAATACGAATGTAAACGAATTTGATAGCGTCAATTACTTCCACATAAGAAAGAAAAGAGATCGCAAACAATGCGCTCAAACTAAAATTACGTAGCGCTAATCCAGATAAAAAAAATATTAAAATAAACTACGCTATTTTCATCTTAGATACGCTTCATCATAGAGCCGCGGCTTTTACAAAAGGCTTATGTTTAAACGATTACCAAAAACACACCTATTTTACTACCAATAAATTCGACATGACTGCTAGAATGGATAAATGTCCACCAAATTGTGTTTGGATAAATGATCACCAAACTTCTTTTTATGTTTTGTGTACTTAAGTTTATGTTTTAAGTATTTTTTGTTGTTCTTACATGTTCAACCTAACACGAAGGATAAAGTGGGCTTCGCTTCGCTCATCTCCTTTGCCCTTCAACTTAGCTACCGCAGTATTTTGCCCTGATATTTTTTGCAACTTTTGGTGTTCATTTATCCATTTTGGGTAGGAAAAAAATATTTTGGTGATCATTATATTTGTTGCCGTTACAAAATAGCTAAAGTGATTTTTAAGTTTGTTTTAAGTTATGGCTTAAAGAATTTACACTAAGATCCGGAATATGTAGCTGGGCCGATCATACACTAGATTTTCATGCAACCCAGCCCAGCTTAAAATATTTCTTGCTGTACGTGTTTTCAGCTAAATTTACGTAACCAATCTTGTAGATAACTAAACAAAGTAATGTCATTAGCCAGTGCAAACCTATTACTTTGACCTTCGCAATATATTTATTGCACTAACCAATGACGTTTGTTAGTTAATCTTTAAACTACAAGATTAGTAATGCAAGTTAAGAGGTAAAATGGTTTTAGTGACGGTGTAGTAAGTAAGAAAATGTCACTTGTTGGCCCGTTTGCTATGTTAGTTGGCGGAAGCAACGCAATATTTAGGATAGTGTATCGCAGTAACCTTTAGTCTAGACTTCATAATAAAAATAGAATAGACTATCCAGTTATTTATTGTATCAGCAAAAACACATACATACTAGTGGCTCTGTGAGCTGCAGACCTCGCGAAAGGCACTTTCTTTTTATAACACACACACAAACTTATGAATGTACCTGGTTACGTACTACTTTCAAACTACATTTTGCGGTTTTAAATCCAACCTATTGACTTTTCACTAAAATGATATAGCATGCTACTCTCACGGTCCATACAAAACCTACGACAACTCATTTGTTAAAATCCATCAAGCAACATTTGTACTGTAGCGGTTTTTTGAAATTTTGAAACCTCTACATGTCCGCCATTTTGAAAAATTTCCAAAAACTGAATCGACAAAAAAGCTATTTAATTAGCGAACCTGCTCACAAAAAATCACGAGAATCAGTTGAGAAATACTAGAGGATAACGTCTGGACACACATAGTCCAGATGTGTGTCCACGTTTGGACACACATCTGGACATACGAAAGCATTTCTACCCAATCCTGGAACGGAGATGCTTTGCACGCTCGGTCAATAAAAGAAATATGTATATATAAGGCAAAATTTTGAATATTATTCCTCTTTCCATATAGATACCCATATAAAGTTGTGAGTGGTTGCACTGCCTTGTGCACACGGTGCGACAGCAAAAGGGCTTCAAGGGTTTTCAGCCTAGGACCCAGAAAGTATATGTAGGTTTAAACACGTTAATGTTGCCTGGTAGCAAGTGTTAGAAATAACCTAAACTTAACTGAAAACGAAAAAAAATATACAAGATATTGTCCAAAATAAACAAAAAAAAACAAAGTGCAGTAAAAAAAAAATTTTACTGAAATAAATTGTGAATAAGAATTGCACAACGGATTAATGAATATATATTTGGATTAAATTGTATTGAATAATTTACACATCTTTCATATACATATATACGTATTACGGTTTCGGGAAAATGATAAATCACAATAATAATGATGATGACAATAATAATAATGTATTAATCTCAAATACATTTTGGTTCATTAAAAACACAGGATAGTTCGTAAATAATGTAGTAAGTGTTAATGTACCTGTTCCCCACGCTAGGTAAAAACCATTAATCTTACCTCGAGGTTAATAGTACGGGGTATAGCAATGAAATTGGTCAAGTATAAGTCAGACTCGCACACGAAAGGTTCCGCAACATCGCACAAGACAAATTAAGGACAAAAAAAAGATTATGTCCGAACTAGGTTTCGAACCTAGCACTACCCCTACCGTACAGAAAGCTGATCCAACGTCAAACCAATTGCAACACTGAAACGATTAATAGACGACGCGAAATTAAGACATAAGACATAATTTATTGGTAATGTACATTACTTAATATACATTATTACAATACATGCCAAACAAAATTCATAAAATTAATAAAATGTATAAAATAAAATTAGATTAAGGGAACATTTGTCACATCATTAATGAGATTGTTGTCATTACTCGTAAGAGTATAATGCAATATTATTGGTTCAAATAAAGATATGTATTTAGCATGCTGTTGGGGTTGTCCTGCTGCTGTAGTGCGTCAGGTATGTTTGCAGAGGCACGCTGTGATGGCTTCCATGCCATCATACGCAATAAAACTGCCTCATTTCTCTGCAGGACTCGGACTAGCACCAACAGTATTCTGAGGATGATAGCAGACAGCTACGACTGTCCTATTGTGGGTCACTAGGTTCGAGTGCTTATCAGACACTAGATATTTGGTGAGCGCTCCCAGTCAGCAACGCGCCCCCAGAACTCGATTCCGTATGACAGGACTGACTGCACTGTGACAAAGTATCGTAGTACGTCTCTTTTCAAATCAATCAATCAAATATATTTTATTTCAAAAAGAAATGTACAGTAGGCAAACAAAGTCAAACAAATACATAATAGACCTTTTAGTACATTTAGTATGTGAGACCAGCTGGTATCCTAGCTAGATTATGTAATAATCTGTATTAAGGAATACCAGGCCCAGCCCCTTACATAGGGTGATTAGAATGTTTTAAAACGTATCTTATTTTAAACCTCCTTTGTTTATTTTAATATTTAGGTTTACTTACGATTTTACTTTTATTTTTGTTTATTATAACTTTAACAATAACCATAGATTATAAAATTAACTTATTATAATTTAACAGTTTTTTTTATACAAGGTAAGCTTGAGTGTGTGTATGTGTGTGTGTGTACGGGTGTTTGTGAGGGTGTGTGTGTATGTTGGTGTGTGTGTGTGTGTGTTTGGATGTGTGTGCATTCGGTAGTGTATGTAGTGTGGATGATCTATTTAAAAGGTGTAGTAATTATATTTTATTTATGAATGTATGAATGCTTCCGATTCCTCATAAGTTAAGTTGACAAGAAAAGACTGGACTTTTTGCCGAGAATTTGTCTGGGTGAGCCCGTATACAGGTAAGCATGAGTTTATTTTGTTGTAAAGAAATGGACCGAGGTATGGAAAAAATCTTTTAGTGAAGGTGAAATTTGGCATTATAGTACAGCAAATACGATCTTTACGTCGCTTAGTGATTTCAATGTAGGTAGTATTAGTGTGTTGAAGAATAACTGTGCTGAATATAAAAGGTTGTCTTACATTTAGAACCTTGCACTCGCTATAAAGATCGTTTGTAGGATATAGGATAGGCCGAGAGGTCGCAATTTTTAGAATAGATCTCTGTGTGTTTTATGGGGTCCCCTTAGCTTAGAAATACAAATTCTGAGAAAATTTCAAAAATTACCTATTATGGTTCATCAGATAGAGCCCGGTGATGGACAGACAGACAGACGGACAGTGGAGGCTTAGCGATAGGTCCCGTTTAGCACCATTCGGTTACGGAACCCTAAAAACGCCTTTTCCCTTACCAGGTGGCAAAGGCAAAGTATTTCTGACATATAGCCTTATTCGTATATTACATATATATTTACTGCACAAAAAACGACATAAGATACAATAAAACAGAAAGGACATCTACAAAGGCATGATTATCTCTAAATAGAGATATATTCCAGCAAGCCCAATTTTGATAAGAATAATTTTATTGTTATTAAGAATAATTGAATGTACAGAGACCTATGTAAACCTGATAAAGATACATACATATATTACTGAACTATTGAACTAACTGCTAGATACACTACATACACAAGTACATAAATATTATATCAAAATATAAATAAACCTAAATAAACTAATATATACATAGCTCAAATCTAGGATAGAGAAAGATAATGCTCCTTCAAACGATTCCTGAAGACGTGGAGAGACGGACTATCTCTGATAGTGCAGGCAAGCGAGTTCCAAAGAGTGATCGCTCGCAATCGAAAACAGTGCTTGTATGCGACGGTATTGTGATGATGAGGGATAGAGAGCAGGGAAACCGTGTGAGTTGTACGTAGACGAGCCGAAGGGAGAAATTGAAAAAGCTCACGGAGAAAGCTAGGGTGTCCAGTGTTGGTTAAGAAGTTGAATAGAAGAGTAAGGATGTGTGTGTCCCGACGAAGACGGATAGGCAGCCATTCTAACTCCTTGCGATACTGCGAGACGTGGTCGAACTTGCGCAGTCCGAAGATAAACCGAATCCCGAGATTTTGAAACGCTCGAGTCTGTTCAGTTGCTCTTCGTTAGCGCTAGCCCAATAAACATCGGCATAATCGATCAAGGGGAGAAGAAGAGATTGAGCAAGATTAACTTTTGTTTGATGGGACAGAAAGTTTTGGAGCCGTCTTAGTGAGTGAAAGGTGGCCTTATTCAAAACAGCACGGTACGGTTTGTACTCTCTAAAATTAGACAGGTATCTTATACATATTTCCTGTATAAGATAGACCGACCGGTTTAGCCTAAGGGGTAGTGACCCTGCCTACGAAGCTGACGATCCTGGGTTCGAATCCCGGTAAGGGCAAATAGTTGTGTGATGAGCATGAACATTTGTTTCTTAGTCTTCGATGTTTTCTATGTATTGACATAAGTATTTATGTCTTTAAAAAATATCGTCCTTTAGTACCCATAACATAAGCCTTTTTATCTTACTATGGGGCCTAGTTTGGTTTGTGTAAGATTACCCTATAATATTTATTTATTATTATTTATCGGCTAATATTTAATCGCTCATCAAGAATACTGATTTGTATAGCAAAAAAGGATCAACAAAAACACTGTTTGTGTTTAATATATTTTATGTGTACTTTTAAGTATTTTTTTAATGTTCTTATATGTTCAACCTAACATGAAGGATAAAGGTGCTACGCTTCGCTCACCCCCTTTACCGTTCACCTAAGCTACCGCAGCTTTTTGCCCCGATTTTTGCTGTCCAAATCAGTATTTTTGAGGTGCAGTTTAATATTTCCCTTATTTATCTGGTCCCACACTAAAATAAGCAGCATTCATCTTATAATAAGGTACTATTTATTTATTGTTACAAAGTCCACAGCGCGTACAATTTAAGAGCAAGTTTAACAAATATTCTTGAAATCGGCCAGTTGCGTATTTACATTATTAAGGAATTACCATAATATTGTAAGTGGCATGTAGAAAGGCTATCAATTAGTTAGAAGTCGGATCCGCTATCTGTAGACACTGTTATCGAAACCAAGTTCAGATTTTTTTTTAGTTATTTTTTTGTCCATGCCCTTCGTGTGCGACTCTAATCAGGCACAATGGCGCCCCTGCCGTCGTGTATGGGAAAAAAACGCAACTATTTTTGGAAGTTTTTTTTCAACCCATGTTAGACTCTAGAAATGACAAGCCAGACAACCAGCCCGCCCTAATTACAAGAGATATTCTACTAAACACTCGCGAATTATTACGGAAACAATAACCGCAGGCAATCCTGCGCAGACAGGTCCTGGTTTGTGGTGTTATTTAGTGGTCTTCTGCATCCCTCGTTATTTATTACTCGCCTGGTATTGCAGTCTTGGGGTAGGGAGTAAGTGATTAGCGGTAACGGTAACACAAAGATTGATTACATATCACAAAACTAATGTCAGCCCCTTTTCTCGTTCGGGTTGGCAGAGGCACAGTTGGGACCATAATTAGCCAGTAGTCAATGCTCCATTTTGCTATTTGACTTGGCTTGCAAATAGATGCTTTAAAATAACTGTCTAAAGTGTAAAGTTTATTTCAAGTCAAAGTCAAAATTTCTTTATTTTTACATTTACTTAGCAAAAGTATTTTTTTTTAAATTATTTGAATATTTGCACAAAAATAGAAGATCAAAATGGAAACTAGATGTACAAAGGCGAGCTTATCTCTGAAAAGAGATTACTTCTAGAAAACCTAAGATGGACAGGATACATTAAATAACAGGTAAACCTATGTGCATAACGTTAAATAATTAAAATAATAAGTTACTTACAATAGGTACATAAATACACAATATCGATACAAATAGATAATATTATACTACAAAATATACATCAATACAATATACTTACATATTTCTATGGAAGAGAAAGATAGTGTTCTTTAAAGCGGCTTAATTAATTGTGTTTTACTAATATTTGTATTCAAATAATATAATTATAAATATTAATTATTATAAATAATAACCAGGACATAATTACAGATCAGTAGACCACCTGCCAGATGGAGGGAAGACATCATCGCCATAGGGGGTAGGCGTTTGATGCGGGAGGCTCAGGACCGAAGTGGACGACGTGGTAAAGAAGAGGCCTATACCCAGCAAAGGGTGAATGTGGGCTGATTGATCATGATGATGATGAAATAATTCCAAAATGATTAAAAAATAGTTCCATGTTTTGTAATAATAATAACCCCATTCAGTCCCGTCATTTAAGTAATCTTGAAAATTGTATTATCCCTTTTTAGGCAAAGTTGCTTTTACATGGTTTTTAAATTGCTCAAATGGCAATTTCAAAATCTACAGAGGTGTCTATTTATAGTAGAGAACGCACTGACCCTTGAAATAATTGCTAACTTTCGCGAGTCTAAATTATTGCTACTTGACGCATAATATATTGCAGTCAAATTTTGGCCTTATTTTCACAAAACTATGTGTTTAAAATATACTGTAGAAAATGTAGATATGTATAGAAAATATATTATAGAAAATGATATGGTTGACGCTAAAATGCAGGGAGTTACGTATAAGAAACCGCTGGAATTGCAGGTGGTTACCAAAAAGTGGTTTTGACTTGACTACCGACGCATACCCTGTTGAAAACGAAGGAAAGGTCACCCCAAAAATACTTAGTGAAGTTCAACGGAGAAAAAGTGCGCCACTGTGGGCAGAGCTAGATCAAATGGCCCAAGATACGACGGAAACCTGTACGAAGAACCCCTTCGGTAACAGGATGAGGTGATAATATGTTTGTTATTTGTTATTTGGTAATGTAATTACTAAACATAGATTTCGGGTCCAGCGTTTTTCTATGGAAGTTGCCACCAGCCGCCATTTTGAAATAATGAAGCCATTATATTCCACTACTAGATAAAGACCACTCTATACGATCCTGAGCCGTCTCTCTCCCCTCCAGCCCTTGTCCCATAGACCCAACTCATCACTTCATCGCTTCCTGCTGTCGGCCAAGCTGTCTTTTTGCATTTATTAGGAGCCATTCTGTGGCTCTTTAGGCCCAACTATTCAGCTGCTTTCGAGCAATCTGGCCTGCCCACTTCAGTTGGGCAGCCTTCTGAGAGAAATATTTTATTTTTGTCTGCGAGCGAAAAATAATCAAAATGGCGGCGGATGAAAATACCAATGTTCATTTCCTTTTATCTTCGCCTATAAATTGGACCATAACAAATCATTAACCAGGGTATACCGCCGCGAAGAGGCTGATATTGCAATATGCACCTTGTCGCGCTGTGTTTGCGGTGTAATTTGTCTAATTAGCCGCATTTCATTTATGCCTGGAGTGGCAATAAAGTGAATTTTAAGGCGGAATGTGTAATTGTGTAAGTTTACGTGATATTTTACGGTTTTCCACATTTACAGGGAGCTCTGGCGTTAACTTAAACGGTAGACCGCTCTTGATAACACCGCCCTAACTTTATTTGTTACTTTCGTAAAGTTTCCTGAAGAACCCAATGAAGACTCATTTAATTAAACATTATCATCATCATCATCATCAGCCCTTGTCATCCCATGCAAGGGCGTACCCTGGATTTCAGCTAGGGGGGGGGCAGCTCAAACCTGTTTCGAGAAGATGGTCGGTCAGGTATATAGAAACAAAAAAATCATGAAAATTGGCGTTTATCTTATCTTCTAGGGGGAGGGCAGCAGCCCCCCCCCTGCCCCTACCTGGGTACGCCCTTGATCCCATGGGCATAGGCCTCTCCTTGTCGCGGGGCACAGGCCTCTCCCAAAAAACGCCATTCGCTACGGCCACCCGCCAGTCTCGTCCACTGCTTTCCAGCCACCGTATCAATGTCATCTGACCATCGGGCCGGTGTGGTCTGCCCGCTGTTCTCTGTCCTGGGCCCCAATTCCGGTACGCAATGACAGCTCAATGACGATTACGGTCAACTTTAGATATCCAATATCTGACGATTTTGTAATCCCATTCCCTTTGTTTTTAACTTAATTATTGTGCTTACCAATTTACTTCATTTCTGCCATAATTGCCTAAAAAAATATTCTCGGAACGCCAAATATTGGATACCTAAAGTTGACCGTAATCGTGATGTAATTGACATGGAGCTGTCATTGTGTACCGGAATTGGGCCCCTGTTTGGGTGCGCCGCCCTGGCCGTCTGACGTCATGCTTTGCTTTCTCTATCGACATTTCTCCGCAAGATGATGACACGCAGGTGATGACGACTATTGAAGATGCTGAAGATGATTATAAAGCAACTGCTTTAGTATGTTTAAATCAAACACAAACATTTATATATATATTCACACAAATTGCTTCTGGCCCCACACTAATATGCCATGCGCCGTGGGAACCAGAAACAGCGACGTCACACACGTGTAAGCTTCCAAGGTTTTGTTTTTCTCCCCAGCCGGGATTCGAACCCGGGACCTCCCTCTTAGGAGGAAGAGCCTCGAACCGCAACGCCACAGAGGTCGTGAAGTAACGAAGCTTTTTGCTCAACTGTCTAGGACCCCGTACGGAAAAAGAAGTGACGCTATGATGTTGTTGTTGTTGTAAATTACCTAACTTAAAAATCTGTCAAGCGCGGGTAGGACTTGCAAACGAAGGGTTCCGTACCATCGTACAAGAAAACGACAAAAATTAAAATAAAAACAAAGACATAAAATAATTATGAACGAACAGCCCCCACTGATTTCGAAGCCGCCGTCAAACTAATGCGCCACGGACGACAATAAAAGCTGCCGCGAAATTGTCTATTGTATGGGGGATTAAAACATGTATCTTGTATGGGGAGGTTTTTATAAGATCTCGTGAAGTTAATTATTTGTTTTTGTAGCGGCAACGGAAATACAAATGCAGAGAAAAATTCAACTCTCTTCCTAATTATGTTACAAGTTATGAGATACAGTCCGCTGACGGACTCCCTGACGGACAGACGCACATCGGAGGCTTGGTAATAGATTCCCGTTTGGCACCCTTTCGTGTGTGTAAAAATCGTTGAAGTACGCAACCTACACAACTAGGCGCATGACAGGACTGCGGTGTCGGTGCCTCTACCCTTCCTACAATACATTAGTATACGTACCTACCTGTACCTACCCTAAAAGTCACTTGCAAGTGCTAAGTATGTAGTATGAATCACTGTTCCTGTGTTCCCTCAGGGGTTTGCTGGATGAAAATTGTTAGAGATAAACTCTCGTTTTTAAATCTTTCCTAACTTCTCGAAATGTTATGTGTCGTATAAAGATATCACAAATAACATATAACAAAATACTTTACTGTAGTCTTATTCGGAGTAATCTTGAATATGCCACACAAATATGGAATCCTCGAAACAGAGTTTTCATTGATAGGATTGAGGCTATTCAACGGAAATACAAAAAAATATCTCTGCTTTCGATCCAAATGCCCATATGAATCTAGTCGATATCTAAGTATGTGTAGGAAACAACATCTACTACCACTTGAACAAAGACGTCTAACTGCTGACCTGACTTATTTGTTGGGAATAACGACGGGAGCGGTGGACTGCCCTGAGCTATTGGGGAAGATTTCCTTTACTATACCAGTAAGGACTTGGCGTTATTATCTCCCTATTGCTCTAGGCAAGGTTTCCACTAATTACCAACAAAATTCATTTATTTGGAGATCAGGCAAGTCTATCAATGAACTCGCGTATGAACTTGATTTTGACTTATTTGGCAGCAGCAGCGTAGCTGCTGTTAGGCGGCACGTTAAAAAAAGGTTCTTTTCTTAATTTTTTATTTATATTTATTCTGTAGCATTCTAACATTATTAGTGTTGAGATGTCTGTAATTTTAGATTAACTCTAATTCTTAGGCATTCAACTTGGTTTTTATATCTAATTAGTGAATTTTCAGTGAAGGAAGGAAGTTCTTATGAGAACTGTTTTAGATTCTAACTTTGACTAGTTATTAATTATTTATATTTTATTGCTTCAAGTGATAACCTGTTATTGGCTTTTTTAGTTTAGTTTGGCTATTATCATACTATATAAGCTGTTGGTTATCCACAGAGCTGGAAATAAATAAATAAACATGTTAAAAGACGTAAAATAGGGTATGAATGAAACAGGTTAAAGGTGAATTCACACTCTAAATTATCTCTGCCTTATCTTGGTAATTCAGGTCTTTATTGGAGCTGCTTTGCCGCAGCAAAATGTCTATCATTGTGAAAGAACACTCCGAAGTGTGTTTGCATTAACAGCAATGCGCAGAACAAATAGTAGGTAATACAATAATGGTACACTACGAGTCTTATTTCACAACTTTGCTTCTGATATACCGTACGAGAAAAGGTATGTACGAGTATAAACTCTGGCTGGCTGTTCGCTGCAACATGTTGGCCCGCAGGTTCGCACATTGCACTAAAAAAAGTAAACGGACGATCTTTTGAGTACATTGCCAGTCCTTCAAAATTTAAAATTCAAAAAGAGTTTATTTCCATAAGAAACACATAGGTAACATTTGGAGAATGTCAAATTTTAAACTAACACATGTATAAGGTACAGGGCAATATAGAACTCAATTTCAATTCCGTCACCTCAATGTTTTAGATGCTGGAGGCAAAGAGGCGACTATAAACCTCCAGATTTATACGTTATTTTTTACAGAATTGGAGCAAACACCTTCCCAAGCTTTCTTGTACACAATCTGATATTTTGTAGTAGGTAAGCTTTTTTTTAACAACTTTTTTAAATTTATTTACAGACAATTCTTGTAACTCAGTTGGTATTTTGTTGTAAAAGCGAATACATTGCCCTTTAAAAGATACATTAACCTTTTGTAGCCTAGTAGTAGGTATAGCTAGTTTATTCCTATTTCTAGTGTTGACATTGTGCCTGTCGCTATTTTTAGGAAATTTATCAATATTTTTGTGGACGTACATTAGGTTTTCATAAATATACTGACACGGCAATTTGTCAATTGTCAATTGTAAGACGGGCTGGTTTCCGCAACTCGACGACGAAAGCGCCTATTTTGCGTGTGGGTGGGAATGCGATATCATTCGAGCCAACCCAACTCCTCCTGGAACGCCAGCAGGCCCTTTACGTTACCGGCTATCCCTGGAAGGTCCCTCGATTGACCGAGGTGTTTAGCCCTGTAGTCCGCTACTCCTGTGCACTCCATGAGGACGTGAGCAGCCGTTTTTTCTGCCTCCAAGCAGGCTCTGCAAAGGGGGCTGTCGGTAACACCTAGGACATATAGATGTTTATTAAAGAAACCATGGCCAGTAAGTGCTGCAGTCAGCAGTCGCAAGCGCGGCCTACTCAGTCGAAGCAAGGTCTTAGCAAGCCTAGCGCTAGGGGACGGCAAGGACAGCTTAGCCTGTCTGCACTCCTCATGGTTTGTCCAAAGAGTGGTATGATCATTCCTGGTCGACTCTCTCAGAAATGTGCGTACCATCTTGAAGGGAAGAGGGATGATAGGTTCGGGACCATACGCTGCCAAGCTAGATCCTTTACGCGCCGGCTCATCCACTGCATCGTTACCTCTTGACCCGCTGTGTCCTTTTATCCATTGTAGGATTACGCGGTTATGTTGACATACCTCCATTAGTCGTTTGTGACACTCGTAGATTAGCCCTGAGTTAATAGTGTTGCTATTTAGGGCTTGTAAGACGGCCATGCTGTCCGAAAGGATACGAATGGAGGAATCTCTTACCTTTCTCGATGCTATGGCATTAGCGGCCGTGATGATGCCCATGCATTCAGCTTGAAAGACAGTATTATGGGCACCCAGTGGAATAGCTATCTTGATGTTTAGGTCCTCCGAGAAGGTGCCTGAACCAGTGCCTGCTTCAGTTTTTGAACCATCGGTGAAAATTCTGAGCTCTTTAACGTCGAGCCCCTCAACCCGATGGTCTTCATGTAAATTTACATTGTATTTTTTGTCGAAAACAAATTGTTTAGGGATTCTATCACTGCAAGCCATAGAGATGGAAATTTTTTTTTAAACTTCCCCTAGGATGGCGGTGTGTGAGGTCCTGTTTTTTCTCCAAAGTCCTAAGGTGTTGAGTCTCACCGCAGATGACGCGGCCTCCTGCTTAATGTACAGCTGGAGTGGCGGAAGACACAACATGGTCTCCATTGCTGCAGTTCTCATACTACCTGTGATAGCTATGCAGGCCAGCCTTTGGAAGCTTTGGAGTTTGCTTACCATTGTGGTTAGTTTGGTCCTGGTCCACCACACCACAGCTCCGTAGCAGACAAGAGGACGGATCACCGTCACGTACAGCCAAAGAATGATGTTGGGAGAAAGTCCCCTCTTTTTCCCCACCATTCTCCGACACTGCCAGAAAGCAATACTCGCCTTCTTTAGTTTGTTGTCAATATGGCAACTCCAGTTGAGCTTGCTGTCCAAGGTTATGCCCAGGTACTTCACCTCAGTTGCTAGCTGGAGTTCCGTTCCAAAGAGCTTAGGTAGGGTATACATACCAAGAGCCCTATTGTTAGTGAACATGACCATTTCCGTTTTTGTTGGGTTAACCGCCAGGTCATATTCTAGACACCAGCGCTCCACGATGCGAAGAGCTATTTGTTTAAGGTTGCACACTGTGCTCGCAAATTTACCTGTGATGAGGATAACCAAATCGTCGGCGTATCCTACGGTGTAGTATCCATTAGCGTTAAGCTTGGCAATTAGGTCGTTAATGGTCATTAACGACCTAATTCCACAGCAGCGGGGAGAGCACTCCTCCCTGCGGGCATCCCCGCACTACCTCCGCCGACAGGGACTCACCAGCTAGACGCACGATACGTTTATTAAGCATGTTTGTGACCCAGTTGTTTACAGCTGTTGACACTCCATGCCTTGTTAGAGATGCACTTATACTGCTATGCTGTGTCTTTTCAAAGGCACCTTCTATATCAATAAAAGTTCCAAGACAGATGCATTTGTTTTGAATCGCCTCTTCAATTGTGGATACAACTGCATGGAGAGCCGATTCAGTAGATAGTAGACCCAAACTATATGCATGCTGATTCTTGTGTAAGGGCAAATGTTTTAACGCTCCATCTCTCAGGTGCCTCTCGCACAAACGTTCGAGAGTCTTAAGCAAGAACGAGGTGAGGCTAATCGGCCTGAAAGATTTAGCGTTAGTGTAGTCGCTCCTTCCTGGCTTCGGTATGAAAACTACGTTTACTTCTCTCCACCTTTTGGGAACGTATCCGAATCTAAGACATGCTTTCATGATTCGGACCATTATATTGATGACGGGTTCCCCACCCCACTGTAGAAGTGCTGGGAAGATTCCATCTGGTCCTGCTGATTTAAAAGGTTTAAAGCCTTAATGGCCCATCTCACCTTGTCAGCAGTGATAATATTATTAGTTATGTCTAAGTGGTCGACAGCTTCATGGTGAACCTCTTCCGGCCACTCAATCTCTTGAATAATTCTACTTCCGGGGAAGTGAGTTTCCAACAAGAGACTGTGTGTTTCTGTAGTGGAAGAGGTATATGTTCCATCGGGTTTTTTAAGCGACCCTAGCCTGGAGGTGCCTTGTTGAACTAGTATCTGCCTTACCCGATTTGCTTGATCAACGGTTTCAATGTTGCTGCAGAATTTCCTCCATGAGTTGCTGCTTTTGAACCGTAGTCGTTTCTTGTACTTGGATTTGGCATCTTTGTAGTTGTCCCAATCCTCATCAGCACTGGTATTCATCGCCCTGTTTAGCAGTTTTCTGATCTTAGCACGCATCCTATCTAGATCAGGACCCCACCAAGGCTGCCCCTTGATGTTGGTAGGCGCTGGCGTGATAAGCGGGCAAGTTGAATGGTAGCAGTCTATTGATGTATTAGTAAAATCTGTTACCTGTTGTTCGATTTGTTCGGGTCCCTCCGGATATGGTAGAGTCTCAGCCCAAGCAAGTCTTTCACCTAGGACAGCTCTGTACCTGGTTCTGTCAGTCTTGCGTGAGTTTCTCTTAGGGACAGTTGGGGAGAACCCTACGTTGATCCCGAAGCGTATCCATCGATGATCAGAGCATGACGCCTCGTTGGACACGGCACTGTCATAATTTTAATTTCCTTAAATTTACAACGCAGTGACTCTCTGGGACCCACATTGTAGATTGCATGAACAGCCCTTTTTTGCAGCACAAATAATATGTTAATGTCTGCATCGTTACCCCACAGCAGTATGCCGTAAGACATAGGTAATGCTATGGAAGTAGCTGAAGTAAAATAGTCTAGCTATTTCCACGTCCGTAAAAAGACGGATTTTTTTGACTGCATAAACTGCGGTACTGAGTTTTTTCGACAGCTTATCTATGTGTGGGCCCCACTGAAGCTTTTTATCTAAGGAAATTCCTAGGAATACCGTGCTGTCTACAATTTCTAAATTTTCACCTTTAACATTAACACTAGCCGAGACTTGTTTAACATTGGGGAGTATAAACCGAATACATTTAGTTTTGTTATTGTTCAGTAAAAGATTATTGGCACTAAACCAATTGCGTTCAAACTGCGTCGTTTCATTTTAAACAAAAGTGAAGTGTCATCTGCAAACAGTACAATCTCATAATTATCTCTGACAAGATGTGGCAGGTCATTAACCCCTGCGATACACTTATAGTAACAACAGACCCTGGAAAACGTTTTCCATTAATGTCAACTCTCTGTGTCCTGTTATTTAGATAAGAAGAAAGAAGATCTAAAGAGTTATCCCTTATTCCATAGTAATGTGATTTCCTGATCAATGTCCCATGGTCAACGCAATCAAAAGCCTTAGGCAAATCGCAAAATACTCCTAGAGCATCATGCGACTCCTCCCAGGCATCATATATATGTGATATTAAGTCAATACCGGCATCAGTTGTTGATTTGCCTTGTGTTAAACCAAATTGTTTACAGTGGAACATGTTGTTGGTGTTGAAATGTGTAAGAAGTTGATTTAAAATTACTTATTCAAAAACTTTACTAAATGTAGGCAATACCGATATCGGTCTGAAGTAAGAAGGATCAGATGTACTACCCGATTTAACCTTACAATCCCCCAAGCCTCATATGACGCTCGCCTCGAGTACCGTCCGTCCCCCAAGCGTCATATGACGCTCTCGCTCCCGCGCTTTTTTAAACCGGTATATTTTGGCCAATTTTTGTCATGTTGGTACTGTTAAAGATTTTCCAGACGCTCAATAAGACAAAGTCTATAATCCGATACAATTGTCTATAGTCATTCATAGAAAAAAATATTCCAAACGTGCCTCAAAAAAAACACTTTTTCGAGGACTTTTTTTTGGAAAATTTCAAACGCTGAAATATTGAACAGTTTATATAAGAACACACTAATGTTTTTATTGTTTTGAAAGGGTAATGTTATTTAGATTACGTAGGTATCAAATAACATGTATATGTTGTTGATGTTTTTCTCATGTCTGCTAGATTTGTGTCGAGAAGGACCATTTTCATAGATGTCTGTGATTCTCATGTCGGTACAATAATAAAGGAAGGTCACTGTGACATTAGTTTTGCATTGACTAAGAGAGGGTTTCATTAGCTACTCATATTTAGCACTCTCATAGTTCTAAGAGTTACCATTTCAACATAATCACTTGATACGTCAGTCAAGTGTCGCGCGCCGCGCGGGCTTAAGTGTGCCTGGGGGACGAGCTGTGTCGGCGCCAAGTGGCTGGGGGTGCGAGGGGTTAAACAAAGGTTCTATTTTACTGTGTTTCATTAAATCATTAGATGCATTAAATATGAAAGCTAAATCAAGTGCAAAAACATTTATTAGGGGCTTCACAACATTAACGGAAATATCCCAGAGGTCTGCAGTTTTCTTAACATTTATTGATTTAAAGGCTTTAATAATATCTTTATCATCTACTTAATTAAACGAGAATTGATTTTTACATCTAGGTACATAGTCTTTTAGAAAAGATTCAGCGACTACTTTGGAAGATTCTAAAGACTTTGTAGTAGAGATTGGGATGTCAGTAAAAAAAATTCAAACGCTTTAGCTACATCAATATCATTTTTTAAAGTAATATCATTAATTTTTAATTCATATTCATTGTTTTTAATACTGACCTTTCCAGTCTCACTTTTAATTATATCCCAAGTTGATTTAATTTTGTTATCACTTTTTCTTATTTTAGATCTGATATAATTTGATTTTGCAATTTGACAAACTTTTCTAAAGATTTTTTAGTACTTTTTTACTTTATCCATGAACTCTTCACTATGATTCCATTGTTTTTCACTATATAATTCATATAAATTTTGTCTACTTTTAAGTATAACTACTGTGGCCCACATACTAAAGTTAAGTTTGTCTGAGACCACAATCGATCTGGTAGTAAATACTGCATTGAACGCATTGCTGAATTTGTAAAAAAAATACAATATGACTCATTAGGGTTGTTCGATTCCAAATCGATATTCGATCGATGGTTTCGGAACGGCCATTTTGAATTTGACGTTGCTGCCAACCTAGCAGTTTTTTGACAACTGACAGACGAAAGCCCTCGCAATGTAAACGCGTTTGGATAGGGTATTGAAATTAAATCGCAGTCCATCTGGAATGTATTCGAGGTTCCCTCAGGATTGTCTATATAGCTGAGTGTGTTGAGGTTCCCCGAACCAGATGAAGTTCGAATTTACGTGGCCGATTGGTTTTTCCCACGTAACATAACCTGTGTTGGAACACTGTGCTCATCGAAGCTGGCCTGCCAGTCATACCTGGTTGGCTGAAGAACCTGTCTACCAAGAAGAGCCTAGGGTGCACCCGGGCCTTGCAGAGAGACAGGAGGTTGACGGGACCGAAGCACAGACCAGGTTAGATCGACCCAATAATTAATAGCTCGGTGAATCGGCGACGTTCACACTTCTTGGCAACTGATCGCTACGCTACCTCGTAGCTGATGGGCCCCTACGAGGTCATTAGGTGCCGAGAAGCCAGAACATTTTGGTAGCTAGAGCGTGGTTTCCTGAGATTTGCAGCCGTCAAGGGCTCCAGGAACGCACGATTTGGGACTATCAATCTGTAGGTATAGGCGGTTAAGTAACTGGTTGGTTCCTATATCCACATAGATTGGTAGTATTGTAAGCTATAAGTCTATTACTGGTAGTAGACAGACAGATATTACAGTTTTCCCTAAATGACCAGTTGTACTGAGATGTGACTCAGAATAGTAGGTACTCAACTTAGGTACATTGTAGGTGAATTGAAATTTGCATTGAATTACCAGTTAGTCAATCTATTAGTGGTCTAGTAATGCTATTGAAGAATGTTTTGGTTAACATAGGTAGTTACATCTATTGATAGCAGGCTATTACATTGTTTTCAGTTATAGCAATTTATAACTTGAACTAATATTGACTATCTGTGTGTGTTGTAGTGATAAAGGGAAACTAAATTGTTATTTACAGAATTTATATAGATATAAAACTCGGTTCCTATTGTTTAAGGAAAATAACATTGTTTAAGTTGTGGTTTAGGGTTCCCTCGTTTGGGTTGTAGACTGGAGGGTCCAATATAATTGAGTTACTGCAAATTGTGAGTAAGTATCGTTCCGATCATGTCGTTATCTGAAATCCAGAAGGGTGTTTCTAAGGAACTCAGATGGTTTTCCTCCGCACACGGTCTGATAGACCGTTTAGATAGGCATGATGTGGTATTGGAGCGGTGTATGGACGTTAAGGAACGTTACAATAGGGTGCTCGAATTGTCCGCGCAGGCGGAATCAGTTGATGGTTGCGCACCTGACAGGCTGTCACGGTTGCTAGGGGATGTCGACCAATGTATGGAGATGGCAGCTGCTATCACTCAGAAGGCTGCGGACATACGTAGACAGCGCGAGTCCAGCCATGGTGGTGACATTGAAGCACCTCTGCCGCTTCAGGGTTCAGGGTCCAGGTTACCGGCCATAACTATGCCTACTTTTGACGGAGTGTCCGGTGAATGGATGAGCTTCATCAATCTGTTCGACAGTTTGGTGCACATGCGATCGGACATTACCAAGTCTGTCAAGATGGCTCAGCTGGTGGCAGCATTGAGGGGTGAGCCTAGGGAGCTGGTCGCTCATTTGACAGTTACGGAGGGTAACTATGAAACGGCCAGACAATTGTTGGTCAGACGTTACCATAACAAACGGAGGTTGGCCGATGCCCAACTGAACCGTTTGTTTAGTATCCCGGTTGTGAACAAGGTCGGGGCCATACAAACGGAGGTTTTGAACCCGTTGTTGTCCGTCACCAAGGCTCTAGAGAATCTTGGACTTCCGGTTGGTGAATGGTCGTACCTACTGTTGTACATTGTACTTTCCCGCCTACCCGCTGACGTGCAGACTCGTTTCGAACAGTCTCACGGGAGGTCGGCCGAGGACCTGCCCGCCTTCTCCGACTTGGTCGGATTCTTGGAAGAGGAGGCTCGACGGGCAGAGAATTTGGGGTTGACGGTCACCCATCCTTCGGAGCCACAGAGAGCTGCCGGGAGCGCTGTGAGTAGGGGCCCTCCGACGAGGAAGGACCGCACCAACCGGCAGTCGTATGGGACTGTGAGTGCATTGACTCCACATAGTGAGACCTGCCCATGTTGTAAGCAGATTGGCCATGCTGTGGCCAATTGCAATAAGTTCGGGGAACTTAGGGTTCAGGGACGGCGCCGGATGGCCAAGCAGCGGAGCTGGTGTTTCCTGTGCCTCGGGCCACACATGGCTAGGTACTGCACGCGCACAAAAATGTGCGGATATTGTGGTGGGGCCCACAACAATCTGTTGTGCATGAACCGGTCCGGCCAACAGCCACCACAGGGCCGTACCCAGGGTGACACGGCATGGGGCCCTGAGAATTCGTTTGCGACTCGGAGCGCAACTCAGGGGCCAATGTCCCCACGTGCACAGGGCGGTACTAGGGTGCAGGGCCGCACTCAGGGTCATCACATGGGGGGCCCTGAGTTTTCGGTTGCGACTCAGCATCCGACTCAGCGGGCAATTGGGCCACAAGCACGCAGCCACCCAGGGGTGCAGGGCCGCACTCAGGGTCATCACATGGGGGGCCCTGAGTTCTCGGTTGCGACTCAGCATCCGACTCAGCGGCACATTGGGTGTGTTGAGCAGGCCGTAACGGGCGGGTGGCATGGGACACCTTCGAGCTATGCGGGTGCGGTTCGGACGCCGCCTCAGTTGTCGCCCCGCTCGTCGCCTCGTCCTCGTCGGTCGCATGTGATGTCCCCCCCGCTCATGGAGCGGCCACGGTTGAATTCACGCCCACCCCCCTTCGGGGGGCGTCGTAGGGTGGCAATGGAACCGGCGCGTGGGCCATTTGTACAATGGGACCCTCTGGCGTATAGCTGCATACCTGATCGGTTACAGGCAGAGTGGGGCCCCGGGGGCCCTCGCTAGGAATTTGCGGCCCAACAATTTGTTGCCCCCCAACCGGAGACGGTGGTGTTACCGATCGCCTCTGTGCTTGTTTGGGATTTGGCGGGCAACCCAACATACGTTCGCGCCCTATTAGATTCTGGAGCTCAGGGCTGCATTGTATCGAATGATTTAGCAAAATGGTTGGGCCTCAATATAAATAATGTATCGCTGCCGAGGAAATTGGTCCCTGCTGGGGATTACAGGGCAACCCTTCACGGGTTTTGTGATGCCTCTGAACGAGGGTTTGCGGCAGCGGTTTATTTGCGAACCGTCACCTCCACCGGGGAGGTCGACGTGCGTTTGGTTTTGGCAAAAAGCAAGGTAGCGCCTATTCGGACAAGGATGACGATTCCAAAACTGGAACTGTCCGGGGCTGCTCTTTTGACCTAACTTTTGAATCACACTCTAACAGTGTTGCGTGGGTCAGTGGTTTTGGAGGATACGGTGTACGCGTGGACGGACAGCCAGAATTTTTGTGCTGGCTGAAGGCTTCGGTCCATAACTTAGAGGTTTTTGTTGCGAACCGTGTCTCCCAGATTGTGTCGTCTGAGGTCCCACTGACCTGGAGACATGTACCAGGAGAATTGAACCCGTCTGATTGTGCATCCAGGGGATGTCGGGCTCCTGAACTCGTTAGACACCATTTGTGGTGGGGACCACCCTGGCTTGCCAGGAGAGAGTCGGACTGGCCCCACAGCCATGTAGTAGTATCTTCGGATCATGGCCCCAGAGCGGCCGTGCATGTTACCCAGAAGGCTGAGGACCCTGACGCAGGGTTTCTGCTGGACCGGTAAAGCTCATGTGTGTTTGTTTGTTTATCCACCAAGGCGGTACATCTCGAGCTCGTTGCTGATCTCTCGACAGAGGCTTTCATTGCTTGTTTGGATAGGTTTGTTTCTCGAAGGGGACTTCCAACTTTGATCCGCTCTGATAACGGCACTAACTACGTTGGTGCGGAACGATACTTACGAGAGATAGACAACTTTTTGAATGTAAATAAAGTGGATTGGAACGGCCCTCTCCCGTCGGGGTATACAGTGGACCTTCAGCCCACCGAGTTGGCCCCACTGGGGTGGGATTTTTGAGGCCGTAGTTAAGTCAGCTAAGACGCACTTGGGGCGTATAGTAGGTCAGACCGCGCTGACTTTTGAGGAGCTCGCGACATTGTTTTGTAAGATCGAGGCCGTTCTCAATTCGCGACCGTTGTGTCCGCTCAGCTCGGATCCAAATGACCTGGAGGCTCTGACCCCAGGCCATTTCTTGATAGGACAGCCACTTAACGCGTTGCCCGAGCACCCCTTCGAGGGAGTGAAATTGTATCGGTTGTCAAGGTATCAGATGTTGCAGCAGTTTACTCAGAATTTCTGGAAGCGTTGGTCGCTCGAGTATCTGCATATCTTACAACAGCGCCTTAAGTGGACTGACAAAACCAGCCCCCCTAGTGTTGGTGACCTCGTTCTGGTTAAGTATGCTAACCTACCGCCACTACGTTGGCGCAGGGGGCGCATTGTTAACTTGTTCCCTGGCAAGGACGGGACCCCCCGGTCTGCGGAGGTTCTAGTAGGAGGCTCGGTTCTAAAACGAGCGGAAGCAACGTTGTCTCGGCTGCCCGTAGATTAGGGGACAGGTGGGTGCCTGTCCGGGCGGGTGATTGTTCGATTCCAAATCGATATTCGATCGATGGTTTCGGAACGGCCATTTTGAATTTGACGTTGCTGCCAACCTAGCAGTTTTTTGACAACTGACAGACGAAAGCCCTCGCAATGTAAACGCGTTTGGATAGGGTATTGAAATTAAATCGCAGTCCATCTGGAATGTATTCGAGGTTCCCTCAGGATTGTCTATATAGCTGAGTGTGTTGTGGTTCCCCGAACCAGATAAAGTTCGCATTTACGTGGCCGATTGGTTTTTTACCACGTAACATAACCTGTGTTGGAACACTGTGCTGATCGAGGCTGGCCCGCCAGTCACACAGGAGGTTGGCTGAAGAACCTGTCTACCAAGAAGAGCCTGGGGTGCACCCGGGCCTTGCAGAGAGACAGGAGGTTGACGGGACCGAAGCACAGACCAGGTTAGATCGAATCCAATCATTTTAGCTCGGTGAATCGCCGACGTTCACACTTCTTGGCAACTGATCGCTACGCTACCTCGTAGCTGATGGGCCCCTGCGAGGTCATTAGGTGCTGAGAAGCCTGAACAAGGGTTATTATTAGAGTAATTGATAGGGAGTTTGCTATCCCAATTCAATTTAAACCTTTCAAACCGATGTGCAGTCACAGGTATGTATCTTTCTTGTATAACATTTTTTAAGTTGAATTTCTAGACTAATGTATTGACCTAAATGGTCTGACTTTAAATTACTTATAATTTTTTTAAGTACAATTTTTTCATTTGGATTTGCAAATATATTATCTATACAATTTGCTGCGGTTTCAGTTATACGAGTAGGTTCCATGAAAAGTGGCTTTAAGTTGTGAGAATTAAATAAGTTAAATAAGTTAGTCTCGTACTAAGGGAATAAGTATATACCTATATACCTGCAGCCTGTGGGTCAATTAAACGCAGAAGACACACAGCGCTCTGCGGGTCCAGTATGACAACGCGTTCAGGGTGGTGATGGGGCTGCCGCGGCATTGCAGCATCTCAGGCATGTTTGCGGAGGCAAGGATTGACGGATTCCAAGCAATCATTAGAAAACGCTGCGCCTCGCTAAAGGTCCCAACTCCATCCTGTGCACGTTTGCAGACAGATGGGATTCACCACTGCTGGAGCACTGGGAACGTCTGCATACCTGTCTTTCATGGTAGTGTGGAATCCCTTTCCATATTATATTTTTTTATTTAATATATGTTGTATTGCAATTATTTTATTTGAATACAATTTATTTTAATTGAATAAAATATAATTTAATGTGTAATAATTTTAATGTGGAATTTACTTATGGGCCTTTGAAGCCTGATAATAAACGAGATTATTTTATTTTATTTATAACCTTTCCAAGCCAACTAGGTACCTGTCAGGCTTCTTCCGTTATATATCAAATAAGGATGTGGCTACATCTAGGCTAATATATTTTACTAACTTTCATAATTTCGTGTCCTATGGTATCTAGTTGTGGGGAAAAGCAGCGGATATTCAAACATTACAGAATATAGCTATTTAAGCAAATTATAATTTAAAACGCACAGACTCCTCAAGAGCACTTTTTAAAGAAATTGACTACTTATTGTAGCTTGTCAATTTATTTTCGAAAATATAATGTATGTACGCAAGAAATTCATAGAATCTTCCAAGTGTAGCGATATGTTAACTAAGAAATAATCACCGACTAGTTGCGCCCCGGCATACTCGCGAAAGTTAGCAATTCTTTCAAGGGTTAGTGCATTCTTACAACAAGATACCTCTGGAGATTTCGAAATTGCCATTTAAGCAAATTAAAATGGCCATACAAATTACCTCTTGCCCAGGGCACTACTTTTAATTCTTAAAAACCCGTTTCATTATGTGTTGTTAATATAAATATATAAATAAACCCTCTGTGAAAATTTCAGCTCTCTACCTATTTTGGTTGATGCGGTAGAGCCCGGTGACAGACAGACGGACGGACAGACTGCGGAGGCTTAGTAAGAGTGTCCCGTTTGGCACTCTTCAGTTACGGAACCCCCATGTAAAAGATACCTCAACACAGAACTCACTGTTAAGAATTATTTATTCTTGCTGAAGAACCAATTTTTAAAAGAGATCTTAAAATCTATCTGTGGGAGTTTGTTCGCCCTTCTACTCCCAAAGTAGTTGAATGTAGAGAACATAAAAATCACGTTTTGGATGTGTAAAAATCTACAGTAATAAGACATTTGAATATGTGACACACGCCTTGGAGGAGCCTCGTTCATCTGAAACTTATTTTTATATTTATTTATTTAGTTTATCAACAGCATTACACTAACAGAGATATCTTAAGATAAACAGCAATTGCATAGCTAATAATAGATAACCCCTTAAATATCCTTTTACTTATACTTTTAACAAGTGAAATGAAATTAAACTGACTGTTAGGTGCAAAAAATATGACTTTTACACCTATTTTTTTTTATAGATTTACACTTATATACATACATACAAACATATATATATATATATATATATATATATATATACACAGTGTGTATATTTTTTATAGGTTTATAGTAACAATACATACAATCAATACACAATAACAATATAATATCAATATATGTACCTACTTATACATATTATATTTATTGTTCTGATTTAGTTAGAATGTAACGTACCTGTTTTTCTGATGGTTGCAGCTGCTGCCAAATACAATTTCTGCATGCGCAACAACCTCCCTTTTGCTCGTTTGCCGTTTTCCTAGGCGTTCTTGCAATATTTATCGAGCTGCAGGCCCTTGGTTCCTTCTGAAACGCCAAAGTTTAAACAATACATTTCTGCGCGCTGTTAATGTTGATGTGCGGTTTAGGCACACTCTTCTTACCTGTTTTCTGTTATTTTGATTTCTGATGGTTGCAGCTGCTGCCAAAAACAGTTTCTGCACGCGCAACAACCTCCCTTTTGCTCGTTTGCCGTTTTCCTAGGCGTTCTTGCAATATTTATCGAGCTGCAGGCCCTTGGTTCCTTCTGAAACGCCAAAGTTTAAACAATACATTTCTGCGCGCTGTTAATGTTGATGTGCGGTTTAGGCACACTCTTCTTACCTGTTTTCTGTTATTTTGGGCTGTAATTTGCCTCTATTTATCACTGTTTTAGGTCTCCTGAAAATAATTAATTTAAATTGTTTATGTTTTGACAAAATGTCAAACTACGACAGATACTTCGATTTTTGTCAATCGCGCTGCTATGAAGTTCAGGAGGGTTACCACAATCTTTTTCTGATCCAAATTAGGTTCAAAACAAGAACGTCACCATGGCAACCATTTCCATTCCAATTCGCCATAATGGGCTTTATTTACCTAAAGTCAAGACTTGTTTTAAGACTGCAACGGTAATTTTGCGGATCAAATTAGGTTCCTAATTTGAATCGGCATAAGACGTTGTGGTAACCCCCCAGGTTGTATACTTTTAGGCTAAGGTTGTAATAATTTTATGTAATTATGTAGTCCTGGTACTTTATAAATTTTAAATTACAAATTTGGAACCGGTAATTCTAGAATTTGGACCCTCAGGGGTATATAAGCCGTACAACGGACGGAATCAGGAGTTCTCCATCGACTTCCAAATAGGAGTCAACTAAATTGATCCGTTGCAGGGTCACAGCCGGCCCCGCAACTCAAGAGGGATCCCTACCTGTGCGTGTCCCTACTGCGCGCCACTGCGTGCCCCTTACTGCGCGCTACCGCGTGCCTTAGCACGCCTGTGCGTGCCCTTACTGCTCGCCCTTACTGCGCGCTACTGCGTGCCCTAGCACGCCTGTGCGTGCCCCTACTGCGCGCCGCTGCACGACCTTGCTGCGCGTCACTGTGTGCCTTAGCACGCCTGTGCGTGCCCTACAGCGCGCCACTGCGTGCTTTTACTGCGCGCCCTCACGCGCCTCCTCCGTGCACCCTTGCGTGCCTCTACTGCGCGCCCTTACGCGCCTTAACGGCGCGCCCTTGCGTGCCTGCGCCCTCACGCGCCTCCTGCACGCCCTCACGCGCCTCCTGCGTGTCCTCACGCGCCCCCCCTCGCACCCCGCCGCGAGCCTCTGCTGCGCTCCGCATCGTAAATTGAGCTGCGCGCCACCTCGAGAACCCAGCTACGCGCCCTCACCCTGCCGCTCGAATCCCTGGGGGATCCACTCCGGTTCCATACTTTCTTTACCCTACTGCATTTCGGCGTGCCCTGGAAACCCTCAACTCGTCAACAATCAGATTTAAATGAAGACCCTGATCCACACCTCTTCCTTTTCTTTTCGTATTAACCTTTTTATCCGTTCCGTGGGCTTACAAACTCTTTGTAAATCCACGTAACGTGACAAGATGTTTGAGAACACCATTTCGAAAGACGAAGTTGGAAGGTGTTGTTGTAAGTGCGCGTGATCATGATGAACGTCTCGTTGGCGCAGTAGTTGGTGCGGCGCGCCGGCACTCGCAGCAGGGGCGTGTGCGCGTGCGCAGCCGCGGCGCGCAGCACGCCACCGAGCGCACCAGCGAGGGGCAGTCAAGTATATCGCACAGGAGAATCGTGTCTAACACTATCCGTCTCTCTGTTAGGGGAAGAATACATTATCCAGAGCAACTGTCTTCGTATGTGGAATAGAAGTGGCGGGCTTTATAGTTGTGATAATTCAGGAACTTCTTCTGTATTCTTTCGATGCGGTCTTTATAAGTTAGATTATCAAGGTGACAAGATAATGCTCCCATACTCCAGTACACTACGTATGTACGTAGTACGCAAAATACACTTTTGGGGTTCCGTACCCGAAGGGTGCCAAACTAATCCCAATTACTGAGCCTCTGGTGTCCGTCTGTCTGTCCGTCCGTCCGTCACCGCGCTCTATCGGATCAAACGAAATAGGTAGGGAGCGGACATTTTCACAGAGAATATACCGGTTTTTAAGAATTTAAAAAGTACCCATACAATAAATTATTGGTATGGCAATTTTCTTAGCCATTTTGTTTCATTTGTTATATTGGTGAAAATTTGACTCTCCCGATGTTATCGGAAAAGAGCTTTAATTTGCAGGTATTCAGTGTTTTGCTCAGTTATTTGTAAATATGCGATTAATAATTGCTCATTCAAATTATAATAAATTATATTAAGTTTTTTATAATATTTGTTTTTATTTCTGTAAATTTACTCACTTTCTATCACTTCCGGATTCAATGAGCAAAGAGTTTCGTTAACCTGAGTACATAGTTTAATACTTACATACTTCATACACAAAACTATTTATCAATGTTTCGATATCCGGTCTTGAATGTACCTAGCTAGTATTTAATATTTTATCCTTAAAAATTAAAAACTATCCTCGTACAAAGGACTGTCGTATTACGTTTTTCCGTGTGTGTGTGTGTGTGTGTGTGTGTGTGTGTGTGTGTGTGTGTATGGAACCCGTGTGCAGGTCCGACGTCTTACCCGCACTTGACCGGTTTTATTTATACAATCGAGATTAGTTGGCTTGGAGTTAAAGATAAAGATAATAAAGATAAAGATATTTATTGTTTGAAGAAACATAGGTATTCCATGGTTGGTTGTCGTAAAAAAAGGCAAGTGTATGATCTGCCGTAAGGCGTTCAAACATTGGTTTTAAAATTAGTATTACATGATACAGCCATAAAAGTAGGGAGTAGGGATGGTAAGTATAAATGAGCAATGTCTAAAACTGCGATGTATTCTAACTGTAACTAGGTCCACCTGACTATCCGATAATGTCCTCGAGAACTTGCCAACCAAACCTCACATCCTCATGGAAGCATACTGCTGCATTACCATACATGAATTATTGAGGTCATGCAAAATAGCCGCGGGCTGACGAAAAAATGTATTATTCAGGCAAGAAAGCGAGTCTTTACCCGAGTTTTACCCGAGCTTCGGGTAAGCGAGTAAAACCTGAGGAGTTCGCGGTTGCTAATGGGCCGAGACTATAGGCGGTGCTTTCGGCCCGAGACTTATGACCCACAGATCATGAATCTGTTTATAGTGCGAAGGACTAAGTTGATTCTATGTTACCCTATTGAACAGAGTTTTAATAGTTATTCAGATTGGCGTAATAATGCAGAAAAAATGGCCACCCTAGACAAGATTAGTGGACTTTATGTATTTAATTTGATAAACCAAAAATGACCATGGCAAATATGTAAAAAAACACAGTAGTCATCTAATTTATTTTTTACATTAAATTGCCATTGACGGCGACGTTGAAATAAACATTTACATACATTGCTTCTGGCTCCACACTAGGATACCCTGTGTCGTAGGAACCAGAAACAGCGATGTCACACACATATAAACATCCACCTGGGTTTTATTTATTTTACTCCCAGCTGGGGCTCGAACCCGGAACCTCTCGCATGGTAAGCAGAGCCTCAACCGCTGCGCTACTAAAGTAATAAATTAACATTGAGAAATGATGCTTAATGATAAAATTTGTCAAAGGAACATTTGGTCACTTTCTATTTTGTTCTTGGTAATACACAAAATAAATAGTGCTACGATTACTCCATGCAAGTTTGTGTAACAAGGACATAAAACACGCCATTACACCCGAGACGTTGACATACGTTGATATCCACCCGATCCGCAGGTGGTTAGTTAAGTCAGCTTTTCACTTCGATTGCGATAAAATAAAACAATGGCATGCAAATGATTGTAAAACAATAATCATAAAACAGCAACACATTGCAAAGAATGACAAGAGCTTCCCGCCAATTTTATTTTTTATTTGTGAAGTGGAAAAAAATAATCCACATTCTTACCTCAAAATAGATACTTCGCCGCTTGATTTTGGTATCTCAGGCGGAAAAATTATATTCCTAACTCGTTCGAAAATGCTTCTTCACGAACTTCGCTGCGACCCTCGTATTTGTGTCGTGCCGTAAACTTCGTTTGTTGTTTTACGATCATTTGTATGCCATTATATTATTTTCTCGCAATTGAAGTGAAAAGTAGTGTGTATAACTCAGTCATAAACCCCGTTTTACCGTCGACTTAACTATCCACCCTTGCCTGCGGCACGGGTGGATATCTAAATCTCGGGTTAAATGGCGTATTTTATGCCCTTGTTGTACATTCTTCTATTATTTGTTTGTTCAACAGGATATTTTTAGAACCCTTTGTTTATTTGTTTGAATGGTGATCAGCAAGAAAACTTGGGAAATAAACATGATGAAAACAACATTCACGTCTCTACGAGTACTTAGCGCAAGGGTCAAATGACAGGGTACAAACGTACCATCACAGGCTTGACTCCTCACAAGTCAAACGCAACTTTCAAACTTCTGAGGACCCGTCTGATGTCTTTTAAGGTTGATCGTTAAATTCAGAAGGTTTTATTCCAAAAAGTTTTCACTCCGGAAACAGATGAAGTGCGCCGCGCCAACTTTGGTTTCAGATAAGCGTCTAAACTTCAACTCGAAAGTGGTTTTGGAGTAGATGTGGAAGTATGTAGTTGGTATTGTCTCTCACTCAGGGAATCATAGTGTCGTTGGTATGGCATTTAATCCACTAGATACCAGCGTCGTTTTAAAAAACAGGGCGGTAAAGTTCAAAATTGAGATTTTACCGACTTCACAAAAGGTTTATTTACAATTCGTCGGGATATGTTTTTTTACGTACATCTTTTTCTTCAAGACGGATGGACCGATTTGGAAAATTGTGTTATTGTTTGAAAGGGTTTACCTGCCGATTGGCTCTATTTCCATTAAGTCATGATCTGACATTGGTACCCTGGAGAAATCGAGGGGATTTTTTATAGTGACTCATGCATTTACTCTCGGGAAGCGTCATTTTGTGATGTGAAGCTGATGATAAATTCCACAGATAGCCATCGGAACTGCTCAATGCAAGGTAGCCTACAGGTTCCGATACGCCAACTTTAGCAAGGTTGGTCAGGAATGGATGCTCGTCATACAACTAATATTATACACGTAAAAGTAGCGATGATTAGAAGTTAGGATGTTTGGATGTTTGTGTGTTTAATGAAATTTAACACGGCGATGGTTTATGAGCTAGATTAATTAATTTTTACTCGACTGCACCAGAAGGAGGGTAACGTTATCTCGGCAATTTGACAATTCCTAGGAACACGCAGATGAAGTGGGCATCAGCTAGGAATGCATAATGATGACATGGAAGTGATCGTGACGAACCGGGAGAGCTTCTCAACAATATACCACCGTCGCGACGGTGGTATATTGTTGAGAAGTCGGTCAGGATCTGATGATGCGATCATGGAGAAATATGGGAACTCTTTAATGAATGGGTATGGGTATGGGTATGTTTTGTATCAAACAGACGGTATTGAAGTCGGTGTTTTCTAAAGTTTAACTTTTTGGTTAAGTTATCAATCATTTAGAAACATCTGGGTTAAGCGGTAGTTTATTTGGACAGCGGGTAGAGCCTTCAGGTTCCTTAGGTGAGTTTTAAAGTCATTTGGCACAATAAAGGCATCTTTGAACTGAGTGATGGACCTATCTGAGAAATTAAAATCAATCAAATAACTTTAGAAAGCAAGTAAGAAAACCTGTGCATGCCAGTGTAAATATCAGTCTGAATAACGGAAAAAACTAATAATGATTACGTGAACTTAATATGTGACTACCCCAATTTGAGATTCATATAACAGCCTGTATATTTATAACTCTGATATCATAATGTGCCACATAAGTTCAGGTTGATCCTAATCCCAAACACATTTGCCAACCCTAGTATCAATTTAGCTATTAATCCACTTTACTTTGCTTAAGAGCACTTATAAAGCTCTTATAGCACTTCGTAATCGCTAGAACCGTGTCGCAAAGGGTGGAATATTACCAAACATGTTATTGGAATCAGATTACATTGTAGCAGATGTTTGTAGTAATTTGCAAGAGAATTAAGGCTCTGATACACTGGGGACAAAATGGCTCCCACGATGTCGCCACAAGGTGACGCTGCAACTCCCTGACTTCATACATACATACATACATACATATGCTCACGCCTATTTCCCGGAAGAGGGGTAGGCAGAGACCAAAGACCTCCACCTGCTACGATCCTGGCATAGATCTCTCGCTTCCTCAACATTCATAAGACTCTTCATGCAAGCTCGTCGGTTACGGGTACTTCGTATTTGCCCCTTCACTAACAAATCGCCGATTTGGTCTTTATAGGACCTTCTTGGGCGTCCCGAAGTTACACCGAGTTAGAACTCTAAACAACTTTCCATATTGCTCGGTTTGATCAGTGATTAAAAATTCAATCTCCTTTGCCCTTCAGGGGGACATGACGATTCTGACCATGTGGACAGTCGGAATATAAAAAAAAAATATCTTTATTCAAGATAAAAAACAATGACATGATAATAAAATGTTTTAGATAAATACTTATCATAACTAGGCTCACAGGGAGCCTGTATTTATGAGTAAGTAGGCCCGTGCCTCTTACGAGGATCATACATAGTGATTCGGAGCACAAGTAAAAAAGAAATAAAATACAATAAGTTAAACAATGTTGAACAATGTGCTCTCAGAGGGAAGGACACATGATACAATTTAATAACTAACATGCTGCATACCTCTATGCCTCTGTTTGAGGGTGTGTGTGTGTGTGTGTGTGTGTGTGTGTGTGTGTGTGTGTGTGTCAGTATGTGTGTGGTCGTGTGTGTGTGTGTGTGTGTGAATGGGTGTGTGCGAGGGTGCGAGGGGTGTGTGTGTTTGTGTGTAAGGGTGTGGGAGGACGAGTGCGTTGCTGATTATGTTATGCTATAAAATTTTCTGTTTCATCAAACGTAAAATTTTTGAGTAGTGTAGACACTTTCCTTTTACATTCATATGTGGATTTGTTAAATATGAAATGTATGTCACTTAATTTATTATACAGTTTTGGGCCAAGATAGAACTGATGCTTTTTTGTGAAACTAAGATTCGGCAAGGGGGTAATACAAATTAAGTCTGCGACGTTTGGAGGTTTCATAGAAGGGCGTATTGATGTGTTGTTGAATCACGGAATTGTATATAAATAGATGTCTGACAGTTAGGAGGTCACAATGACACATGTACAGTTTACTATTAGGGTAGAGGATAGGACGTTTAGTGGCTACCTTCAGCACACCGCGTTGAGCCACTTCTAGTGGTTTGAGGTGAGTTTTTGTTGCACCACCCCAACACGATATACAGTATGTAATGATTGATTGGGCTAAGGCAAGATACATTGTTTTTATAACCTCTGGGGTAGCAGTGTGACGAATAAATTTTCCTTAGTCTAGATGTAAGCATATCAATATGGATTTTAAAATTAAGGTAATTATCTTTTGTGATTCCTAGGGGCATTTGCATAATAGAGGATCGGAGCAGGAGTGAGCTTGGATAATAATGGGTGATTTTGGTTGATTGGCATAGGTGGGAGAAAAGGGTATAAATTTAGTTTTTGAAGTGTTTAACGTTAGAAAATGTGAAGAAATCCAGTTGGTGATAATATTAAAGCCTGATTGAGTTGTCTTTTCGAGATTGGCTCAACTACAGCTGTTAAAGAGGAGAACAGTATCATCGGCGTATGTTATAATAATGCCATTTTAAAGCGAAATGTTGCACATGTCATTAATAACAAATGCAGATGTCGTGGCCTGAGATAAAATTGGTCACTTCATGTTGTGGCCAACCGTGAACCCGTATCATTGAACAAAGACATGATTTTAAAACTCATACTCAAATTCTTCATTGCTACTTATTTTAAAAAGGTGATACCTTTTATATAAGGCACTTAACATTAAGTAACCCTTGTCGGATATTGCACATTAAATAACATTTATTAACTATAATAGTAGTTTATGTGACTGCTGCATAATGGAGGGCATTAATACTCGAGGGTGGGTTTACATACACTAGTTTATCTTCACAGTTACATACACTAGTTTATCTTCACACATATCATAAGCTCTCTTTGATGTGTTCAGGAACCGCATGTTTGACCGGCATTGTGGCTCTGCAACTGTTTAACTTGTTCTGTAGTACCAACTTCTCGCAGGCGGGCGTCGGCGTTCGAAATTTGAATGTCAGTACCAACTTCACAGACAAACTAGGGACGGCACGCGGGTGGGCGTCGGCGTTCGGCGTAGAAAACTACACATAATGACCATTATGTGTAGTTTTCCAGATACGAAACGAGTTTTTACCAAGTAGTTTAACATAATGCTGATCGTAACGTGCGGTTTTTGAAAGAGGGTTTATGATACGTGTGTAGATAAATATTATTATGTATTGAATGTCAGAATAATAATCTATATAGACTTTGAAGAAGTATTCTCGTATTCTAATAAGCAACCTGCCAGATGGTCCGATGACTTAGTGAAGATAGCAGGAAAGCATTGGACCCGGGTTGCACGGGACCGGGTTGAGTGGCGTCTGCATGAGGAGGCCTATACTCAGCAGTGTGTTCCTTGATAGGCTGATGATGATGATGATGGTGATGATCATAATATTGGGCAGGCCATCGTAATAATTAGATATTATTGGAATTCTTAGGTGAAGACTAAAGGCGACAAACGCAGCGCAGTCAAAGACATCGTTTTAAAACTCTTACTCAAACTCAGACTCTTTATTGCTACTAAGTTTAAAATGTGAATACATTTTATTTGAGAACAATTTAAATGACCACCAAAATTTTTTCCTATCCAAAATGGGTGAATGATCACCAAAAGTTGCAGAAAATATCAGGGCAAAATACTGCGATAGCTTAGATGAAGTGTAAAGGGGGGTGAGCGAAGCGAAGCCCCCTTCATCCTTCGTGTTAGGTTGAACATGTGGGAACAACAAAAAATACTTAAAACATAAACTTAAGTACACATAAAAAGAAGTTTGGTGATCATTTATTCGAACACAATTTGGTGATCATTTAAACAAAAGCCATTTTATTTTAGGCACTTTACAAATTAATAACCCTTTTTGGGTATTGCACATTGAATAAAACTTATTACATAATAAACATTAACAAAAACATTTACATTAAGACACATACATTGCTCCTGGCCCCACACTAAGATACCCTGTGTCGTGGGCACCAGAAACAGCGACGTGACACACATATAAACATCCAAGAACTTGGGTTTTTCTTTCCTCTATCTCCAGCCGGGGATAGAACTCGGGATCACTCGCATGGTAGATAGAGCCACAGAGGTCGCCTTATGTATTATATAATAAATTATATTCTATATAGACTTTAAATATTGAGCAGGCCATGATATTAATTTGGTGTTATTAGAACCATGTATGAAAAGGGTTTCATTGCAAAACACTGCGGTAGAGCAGCGCATCACCCGAATAGTATTCATGTTAGTTCGACATGTATCAGACAAAAATCACATGTAATGATGAGTATACATGCCTTTAAAAATAAATTTTCACGAAAACCATGTTTCATGAAATGGCCGGGCGGATCGGCAACATCGTGAAATTATAAATTTTGCCATATGGCTTCCACATTCCAAGTCTATGCCGCTGTTGACAGTACTAATATCTCAACAATTATGCTAACCTACTCTGCCATACCAAGCACAACACTCCAAACGTTGGCTTTCGAGGGTCTCAGATTGTTTAAACAGAACTCAGCTTGATTAGTTACTAAATACATGTGCCTGGTCCTTCGGGCAGGATTTGTGGACTAATTGTGTTTATTGTCGGATCTCCTTCAATATGCTAATCAATATTAACCTGCTGAAACTCAATGTATTGTAGGGCCTTTGCGAGTGCGATATGGGAAAAGACTTTGTAATTTGTAACACTTTCCAAGGAAGTCATTAAAACTCCCAGGGATAAGGGTATTGTCATGCAAGCCCTTTTGTCGCTCGGAATGCATTTCCAATAAGGCAGGATTGATACTGCGAGTCACGTGGCATTTTGGTTTACATGGAAGTATCGATAAAAGGTGTAATAACCATAAGGAAGCGACCATAAATTACGAAAGGGTTTTTGATGATTTCCTAGTGAGATCAAGCGATTTGACTCTACCCCCAGCCCATTTAGAACTCGTTTTTCTTGATTATTTTTAATTAACGACTTTTATTTATGATTGATAAGATCTCGATTTTCAAATAGGGAGGGGGAGAGGAGATATCCAAAGGGAGGCGCGGCAGAACTACATTTATTAAAAAAAAAACATGTCGTGAAAAACACGAGGGCGGTTTGCGCCGTCACTTCATAGTCTTTTAAATACTCTTTTCTGACTTCGGGGCTAAAAATAGCACCTTCGCTGCTTGATTTTGGGTTCTCAGGCGGAAAAATTCTATTCCTAACTCGTTCGAAAAGCCTTTGGAACTCGTAGGAAATGTACTATTGTTGGAATGCTAACCATGTGACATTTCTCACAATAGAAATCTTTTTCTGTTTCACTGTCATCTAGGAATTACTATCACTCTTCATAATAATATAATGCAATAGAGTGTTGTGGTATAATACTTTCAGAGCATAATTTAAATGTAATATGTATATATAGGAAATGTAAATATGATGTAGCATCTTACGATATATTTTTCGAAAACTTAGATAAGCTATTGTCGAAACTTTGCCGTGGTAGACGTAAGACTATAATATGTGGGGATTTTAATATAGACCGGCTTCATCGGGACAAGTATGCAGTATATTTTGAACAATTACTACTACATTACAACTTAAGACTTACATTCAACGAACCCACACGTCTGAGTAGTGGGACCTGTCTTGACAATTTTATTCAAAACATTAGAGAATGCAAAGGCCGAATAATAGAGTTAGCGCTTTCGGATCATACTGGACAGTTACTAGGATGCCCTGTAAGAAAATACTGTACACTAGACTATTGGTTTGTAAAAAAACGGGATTACCATAAAGATAACCTTGACAAATTCAAAGAGTGTATTTCAAATCTGAGTTTTTCTGAGTGTTTAACCAGTTCTGATGTCAACGTTGCCTATAATGAATTTCATGAAATATTTGTGTTGATGTACTATATTTGTGTACTAGCAGCGTGCGACCTCGGTGGATCTCTAAGGGAATACGAAGATGCTCAAAAAGAAAAATGGAGTTGTTATGGACATACAGACGCGCTCCAAATGAAAACAATAAATATAATTTCAAAACATATGCTAAAAGACTTAAAAGAATAATAAAACTCACAGAAAAATCCCAGAACGATTATTTTATACAAACTTCAAACAATAAATGTCGAGCTACATGGAAAATAATAAATAACAACTTGAATAATAAAAAAAACGCACCAAAAGAAAGCATTAAACAAATAAAATTGAACAATCGGGTTATTAGCGATCCCAAGGAGATAGCCCAAGCTTTTAACAATTTTTACATTGATCAAGTTGAACAACAACAAAAAGCATAGGCAACTAGCAACAGAACAAAACTGAAGTCATTTCCAAAATCTCTATTCTTTAAACCTACCACACCATTTGAAGTATATCAAATAATAAACGCTCTCAAAAATACAAATAGTACGGGATATGACAACATTTGTACAATAGTAATAAAGCATGTAGCATTGATCATATCACCAGTCTTAAGTCACATCATAAATCTGTGTGTAGAACAGGGTGTTTTCCCTGAAAAGCTTAAGACCACAATTATTAAACCAATGTTCAAAAAAGATGACAGAGAAAACATGTCCTTCTATAGACCAGTCGCACTCATTCCTATACTCTCCAAAGTAGTCGAAAAGGTCATTTATAATGCCATAAATGCCTATTTTGAAAGCAACAACATATTTAGAAAAGAACAAAAAGGATTTCGAAAAAATAAGACCATAGATCAAGCAATTTATGATTTCCTCTTAAGTGTAGTAACCAGCTTAGATAATAAAATTCCTGTTTCTGCATTGTATATGGACATGACCAAAGCTTTTGATTATGTGGATCATTCCATCCTGATAAACAAACTATACATGTATGGCGTCCGAGGTAACGTGCTTGATCTTATTAAATGCTATCTGTGCAACCGACAACAACTGACTCAAATGTCCAGAGTAGACAAGACAACTAAAACAGAATATAATTATTATTCAGATTCAAGGACAGTGCAATATGGAGTAACACAAGGTAGCGTTTTGGGACCACTGTTATTTATAATATATATAAATGATTTACCTGACGCGGTCAATTTCCCAATCGTAATGTTTGCTGATGACAGCACAATGATAGCAGAAGGTCGAAATATTAATACTTATGAATCTGACATAAATAATTCCCTAAAAAATATTACTGAATGGCTCGGACAAAATAATCTTGTAATTAATTTAAATAAAACTAATATAATGACATTCACAAATAATTACAATAATATTAATAATAAAATTGACATCCACTATGGTACAAAAATAATTGAGGAAATTCATGACACCAAATTTTTAGGTTTACAATCGACTCCCACTTAACATGGAAAACACATATTGATAATGTCTGCACAAAGTTAAGCCAATTCTCGTATGCATGGTGTTATATTCTGGGGCAACTCAACGGATAAGGACAGAGCCTTTAAAGCACAAAAAAGATGTTTAAGGGTGATATGTCATTTAAAACAAATAGAAACATGTCAGCCACATTTCAAAAAATTAAGAATTTTAACTCTACCATCGTTATATATCTATGAAATGGCCGTTTATGTAAGAAATAATTGGGATCATTTTAAAAAAATAAATTCAAAAAGAAACATTATGTTAAGCATAACGCGGCACTCGACCGCACTATTTCAAAAAAATGTGTTTGGGATGATACGAAAAATTTATAACAATATTCCAAAATGTATCAGAGAAATAGAATCATCCTTTAGTAACCTCTGTCGACGTAGTTTTTGCTCCACAAATGATATCATTCACTAAACACCTCGCCGAAACACTGGCGGACCGCTGGAACCGGACCCCTGCCACAATAATGGGCTGGCTACGAGCAAGAATTCAAACCGCCGTCATCAGGGCTAGCAGCATGTGCATCCGCGGCACCCGCCATAGGTGGAATCGCACAGGCCTATATGAGGATGGAGCGGCAGTCCCACACGTCTTGAACTAGAATGAATATCTTATTTATATTCTCTGTACTTATTTTCATGAATCTTTTGCTTAATAAATTTCTTATCGTTTTAAAAAAAAAGAGAAATAGAATCATTTAATTTATTTAAATTAAAGCTTAAAGAACATTTGCTTAATAAAGCCTACTATAGCGTACAAGATTTCCTCAATGGTGACTGAAAGATTGCTTAATGGGTGGTAGCGTATGTTTATTAAGGATCTATGTAATTTGCAGTATTTGAATAATCAAACGGACATGTAATATAATGTACTGTTATGTAATTTAAATTTAATCTAAATATAATTTAATTTAAATTAATATTTGTACGCCTTTAAGGTAGAGTGTGGCAAGAACAATATTTATTTAACAACCCTGTAACCCACATTCACAAATAAAATATCTTTATCTTTATCTTTAATAAAACATTTATTCAAGGCAATAATTACCAAGTTCAATTTTAAGTTCAAAGATTTTTATTCATAATCGCACAAAAATTGAGACTTAATGAACATCAAAACATAATCAAGTAAGCGTAATAAAACTTTATGTAGGTACCTAATTATTAGTACATAATATATAGGGTATATACCATCTGCGTATTTGCGTACTCTTGGAGGTGTCTGCGTCCACAGTAGTTCAATGTAGAGAAGAGGCAAAAAATGACGTTTGCTAAGTATATGTAAATATCTGTAGTAATAAAAAACTTTGACTTTGACTTTGATAGCAAGACTTGAGAGAAATTAGCCTGTGTTTATAGCACGCAGGACCGCGTCTCTTCCGAGGCGAGCAAGCATAAGCGAGAGATTTTGAGAATTTATTTCACATTTGTGGTCATTTAGGGTGATACGTAAAAGCGGTAATAGCAATCTAAACGAAAGCGACAGCGTTAATTACCACCACATAGGAAAAAAGAGAGCAAACAATGCGCTTGACTCAAACCACGCCACCAAATCCATATAAAATTGTTTCGAATTAAGCTAAACTATTTTGTCAAAAAAATTTCCAAGGAGAGTTTACGAATACATAGTATCCACATTTTGAATGGAATTCCGCAATTAAATTAGCTAGTATTTCAGAATTACAGGCAAAAATTAAACAATTTAGAACTATTTTCGCAATTAAATTCTTCTCAAGAAAATTTCATCCAATCGCGGTATTTGAATAAAATACTCAATCTGTAGATATCTTTATAATGAAGCAAATGTATTTGAAAAAAAAAACGCGTTTTTTGAGGGTGAGAAATAATCGCGTTCTAATTGGTCACTTCGTAAGAATCGGGATAATACCATAGAAACAGAATCGAGTTAGTCGATGGTTACTCGACTTAATGGGCCATGTTAAAAAATACATACTCCTTTTTATTAGGGTTACGTACCCGAAGGCTACCAAAGGGGGGCCTATTACTAAGCCTCCGCTGTCCGTCTGTCTGTCTGTCACCGGGCTCTACCGGACCACCGAAATAGGTCGAGAGCTGAATTTTCACAGTGGGTGTTTTTCTATTGCCGCTATAACAACAAATAATGAAACATACATATTTTTAAGAATTAAAAGAAGTACCTATACAAGAAATTATTGGTATGGCCAATTTCTTAGCCCTTTTGTTTTATTTGCTTGTCGGTGAAAACTGGACTCTAATTGCAGGTATTGAGTTTTATGCTTAGTTATTTGTCATTACACGATTAATGATTGCTCATACGAAAATAAAATAAAATAAATCAAATTAAGTTTTTTGTCATATTTGGTTTTATTTCTATAAATAAGTCACTCAATTTCTATCCACTTCCGATTCCAATTAGCAAAGAGTTTCGTTAACCTGAGAACATAGTTCAATAACTTCCATACTACATATGCAAAACTCTTTTTCAATGTTTCGAGCTACGGCCTTGAATGTAGGCCTACCTAGTATTTATTATTTTATTATTAAAAATTTAAAAGGCATACTCGTACAAAAGACTGTCGTTTTACGGTTTTCCGTGTACAACGGTATGAAAACCTTCGTATGTGGGTCCGATGTCCTACTCGCACTTGTCCAATTTTATTTTATTTTGTGAAATTTTGTTTTTTTTTTAGAAACTAATTTAACTATTTCGGGTAACGGATGACGACCTCTGTGGCGCTGCGGTTGTGGCTCTGCCTACCATGAGAGAGGTCCCGGGTTCGATCCCCGGTTGGGGGAAAAAAACTGGTCTTGGATATTTATATGTGTGTGACGTCGCTGTTTCTCATTCCCACGACACAGGGTATCCTAGTGTGGGGTGAAGAAACAATGTATGCGCCGGTTAAAAAGGCCGGTTATTTTCGATTTTAAAACTAATATCTATTTGCTTCCGTGTTCCGACTGAAACCTGCGTTATCGACTGACATGAAAACTGTTGATACTTGACAATTTTAAGGAACAGCCAACTTAACGGCGAAGGAAATTTGAAGAAACGAAGCCGTACAGGACAAATGAAAGATATTCTGTTTTTTTACGGATATTTCAGTAATCTTGAAATATTTTTTGATGCGAATAACGGAATTTAGTTAGCAACACAATTAACTCGAAGTGGTTTTCTCAGTTTGGTACCTATGATTTTTTTTACATGTCCCATTGTCATGTGAAATTTCAAGTTAGGCTAGCGCCGCCCCCTATGTAATGTTGGAGATGGCACAAGACACGAATTGCTAGCTTAGCCTATCCTCTCACTGACTATTGTGAAAAAAAGGCCAAGAGCGAGTCGGACTCACCCATGAAGGGTTCCGTTGTAGCAAGTAATTATGTGACTGGATGTTTGTGTTGTAACTTTGTTTTTCATAGAGTTTGTATGAATGACAAAGTTATCTTTGCGGTTTTTAATAAAAGTTTTATGTATTAAAAAACTGCTTATCTGATTTTGTTCAAACCAATTTTTGTTGAAAGTGTGTAGATACACAGCATATATTTTTGTAGATTTTTCACTTTCATACTTGATAAGTTAGAGGACGAACACACACATTTTTCCACTTTGGAAGGGTCTGTCTCTTTAACGAATTACTTTGAAGAAAAATGGTTTCATTAACCTCAACGTCATTTTTAAAGAACTATCTAAAAACACCCCACAAGTATAGGTTTGATGAAAAAAATATTTTTTCTTTACGGGTCTTTACGATACGAGTAAGATTGAGCCATACCCCACCAGGCTGGCACAGTGCGGGTTGATGGAGGGGTCGTACTAGTGGCCGACCCAACTGTCAGAAGTTTTCAAGATGCCCAATGAGGGCTTCTGACCAGCTTTACGACTACTACCACCGAGTAGCGACAGTGTCGACGAGTAATTCGACATCTATATTAATCTAAATTTAAGTCTAGTAAAAACTAGTATTTTAGATAGATAACCACTACTGTGTAAGTTTTTGGCATATTTAGGTTCAAGAAAACTTCATTTACTTTAGTTCCCATTTTTCTCGAAATTTTACTCTTTTTTAGGGTACAAATACGTGATATTTGCCGATAGCAAAGTCCTTAAGGCTGGGGCACCCCGAAGGTGGAAATTAGATTTTCTCTTTCAGCTTACTTTTAGAGGAATAGGAATTTCAATGTTCAAAAACGCTCTTCAGCATTCTAAAGAGGACTACCAGAGCAACATAAATAAATACATTTTTATCGATTAAATAAATATCAAGTAAATAAATTCAAATCTGGTGCGATATTGTAAAAAATAATATTGTGAAAAACATATTTTGTGGTAACTTAGGGAGACTTTTGTATCGAGCAAAAAGAATCAAATGGGGTCTTACCACAAAAAAATAAACTACTGTTCAACACTTGTTTAAAAACGAAAACGTATGGGATTTGACGTTTCTTTTGAGGTTAAAAGCTGTTTAATATTTTGTGTGGTAACATGAACAATGTTTATACCTTTACGAATCCTTGCTGGCACTCATGATCAACAAGCTAGCATAAAATAATTTTAAAAGTCCTGTTTTGCGTAACTTGAGATTCATAAAAGGCTGTTTTAGTTTTAGTTTTTGAGATTTCTAGTAGCTTACAGTTATACGCCCAATTCGGAAATTTTGTAATCAAATACCATTATTTTTTACCAAAAACTGGATTTACGGTCACTCGTTTAAGTACTATCCTAAAAAACCATAAACCCCTGCAGTAGCGATACATGAAACCGCGCAATTGTTTTTACTCGAAACATCAGCCTGCATAGGGGTGATAACGCCTGTCGTAAAAAAGTAGCAATAACATAGCATTCGCGAGATTGCTATTAGCCGTTTTGCAGGCGCTTAGAATTGAAACCACGTTATTCCTCTACACTATAAAAGCATTCACGGAGTTTTTTTCTACAAATGTGATTTGCGTGCGGTAATCGTATTCGGAATAAAGGATTCCACAAGACGTGTTATGTTTAAATAAATGCGTCTAGATCTCTCAATCTCTATAAACGTAGCAAATTGGGGCGTAAAAGTGAAATATGATTTCAAATTTCTTTAACGCGTCCTCAACGCAAGATTGCCGAAATTTGGATTGTATCACGTACGTTGCCGTTTTGGGGTGAAATAACTGGCGATTTATATAACAAACGGATCAGCATTAGGAATTTGGCATGCTATTTTAATTACTTCTATAAACTTGCCACAATGCGCGTTGTATTTCGAAATAGTTACTACATTCCGAAGACTTATTTTCAGTTATTCGAAACCAATTCTAAATGCCACGTAACCAAAAATTCATTGTAGCAAAAGCGCCCCAGGATGTTTAATTAAGTATAAAAAATCCACGAGCTCCGTGTTCCAATGGGTTTCACGCTTGCTTCTCATAAAGGAGATGCATGTTCGAATCATGACCATGTATCAATGAGATAATTTATTTATCTCAAGTACAATATCGGATGTTCCGTGTTACGGATGACACGATGAACTGTAGGTCCCGGCTACTATCGCTACGTGGTAGTGGTTATACAAACCCATCCACCAACCCGCACTGAGACAGCGGGGTGGAGTGTTGCTTAATCTTATTCGAATCTGGGTAAAGGCCTGTGCCCCTGGGGGGGGACATTAATGGGCTACATTTTTATGTATTTATTTAAAAAAAATCTTAACTTATCCATATACATATTACTTATTTAGTTAGCAGAACACCAGACTTTAGATAGTAGATGTAGATAATAATATTTATAACTGAAACTAGCCACAGCGCATTATAATTTGTTAGCAAAAGTAAACAATTAATTTGCATAATAACTACAAATATTGTACAATATTGGCATATTGTACAACATATTTATACAACATGTTAAATTACAGTTTGCATATATTATCTACAAATGTACAGATATATGTGAAAAAATAAAGAAATTAATTTTAATAAAAAATCTGGGCCAGATCGCTGCCGCAGTCGGCGGTCAGGGTGCCCAGAAGGCTGGCGGCGTTGCCTCGCTGTATGGCGAGACTCAGCCGTTGCCCAAGGAAGGCTCCAGCCCTCTGGTCACACGAGGCGTCGAACAGGCGTTTAGAAAGCTCTTTTAAAAGTGCTCACGCTTCTGGACCCCATGGCCAGAGTGTCTCGTCGCCAAATGGTACAAATATGTGCCCAGCCCAAGAGCTGCATATATGCGCCTCTTGTTGCCTTCCGCGGTTGCCGCTGCCGCGCCAGCCGCAGGCAACATTTACCTACAACATATTTATACAACATATTACCTACAACATCATATTACCTACAACATATTTATGCAACATATTACCTATAACATATTTATACAACATATTACATACAACATATTTATACAACATATTACCTCCAATTACCTACAAAATATTACTTAAAACATATTAACTACAATATATTTATACAACATATTACCTACAAAATATTTATACAACATATTACCTATAACATATTACCTACAACATATTTACAACCTACTCGGCTACCGCAATCGTCAAGTAAGATAGGTACTGGGTAGTTCTAATCAAAAGTAGAGATGGGCCGGATCCTGGTTTGGCCGGGTAATGCGTAACGGGTACCCGGCATAATTTTTGCCGAATCCGCCGGGTACCCGGCAAAATTACCCGGCATTAAAATGCCTTTAAAATCCACCGCTCGGAAGGCCTAAGCGGTGCGGGGTGAAGCAGAGAGGGGAGGGATGGTGCCAGCGTGTCCGTCTAGCGACGGCAGGCAGTAGCGCAAACGCATCCCGCCCGCGCGCCGTTCTGTTCATTTATGCATAATCTGTTTACGAGTTATTTGTCGGGTGCTATTTTCGTTACGAGAACTGATAGATTTTGAGTTAAATTAAATTAACAATAATCATGCCAAACTCTGGTAAAAGATCAAAAGTTTGGAAGCACTTTGGAATGCTGGCCCCTAAAGCCACAAGCAAGTGTAAATTGTGCCCGTCCAAAATTTTACGTGGTGGAAAAGAAGAAAAGCTGGTACTTTGGCACTAAAGAAATAATAAATTAGAAATAGTAAATGAGAAATAAAGACTCGATTTAATAATACATTTGTTAAAAATATATGTTGATTTAAGTACAAAGTTTTATAAACATTTTCCTATGAAAACGGTTAGTTTTTTTCTTGTTAACATTATTATCCGGCATTACCCGTTATCCGGCATCATTATCCGGTATCCGGCCGGATCCTGAAAAAGTGCAGAAACCGCCGGGTACCGGATCTATTTTTGAACTTAACTGCATTTTATCCTTTAAGGATGTGCTAATGTTGTGAAGAATATAATCATAAAATAGAAAAATGAAAAAAGCCACGCCGAGAGACAGTTAGTAGTTACAATTATAATGTCTATTGATGATGTATGACAATTTAACTAAGGCGAAAAATAATAATAATAATTTGTATGGAAAGTAAACTGATACAATTATACAACTCTCAAATTAGATCAAAGCAAGTCCTACAAAATAGTAGTTGATGTGACTGATACATAATGGAGGGCATTAAAACAAGTTTTAATGCCTAATTATCTACAGTTACATACACTAGTTTATCTACATACATTTCATAAGCTCTCCTTAATGTGTTCAGGAACCGCATGTTCGACCGGCATGGTGGCATTGATAATTGCTCTGCACTTGTTAAGCTTGTTCAGTAGTATCAACTTCACAGACAAACTGCGTCGAAATCGGCGTTCGAAATTTGAATGTCGAAATAACTAATTGTCGAAAATTGATACGCTATGGTCATAATGTATCAATATTAAGATAAGAAATGAGTTTTTAGCAAGTAGTATGATATTATGCTGGTCGTAACGTACAGTTTTTAGACGCAGTAAAGAGGGTTTATGATACCTGTGTAGATAAAATAATAAATTACACATGATAGCAGTTGTTGTCCATATAAGATGTCAATTGCATGTTTTTAATTTGTCCTGTAAAAACTCTGTGACACTGTAATATGCTTTGTTGTTAAAAAAATTAAAGAAAGCATTCTTCAATGCCTGTAAATTGTCTAACCTTATTATTGTATCAGGAAGGGCATTATAGATTATCGGAGCCATTCCAAATATGTTTCTTCTTGCGAGGGAGCTCTTACATTTTGCGACGCCTAGCTTATCGGCATATCGAATGCTATTCATTTCTAAACAACCCTAAATTACTTTTTACAAATTTGACTATTTCAAAAATGTAGAGACAATGGAATGTTAGATTTTTCAATTTAATGAAGTGAGGCTTGCACGTAACTATTTGTTTTAGTTTGCACAGGGCTTTAACACACTTTTTTTGGGCTTCAAAGGCTCTTACTTTATCGGTTGAGTGACCCCAAAATATTACACCATATCTTAAGATTGATCCTGCATTGGCGTGTAATGCAGTACAGCAGCCTTTTAGTTTGTGACCTTTGAAAGTCTGTATAGTGCGTAAGAGCATTATGCCAATCTTTTGCAAACGCTGTTAACTTGCTCTTTCTATGAAAGATTATTGACAATTTGCAGACCTAGAAAATTGGTGACCTTTGCTTCGTCTATGGTTTGACCAGAATGTCAATCAATTAGGTTATATTTCGGGTCACCTCGCAGAGCAAATAACATCAGCTTTGTTTTACCTAAGTTAATGTTAAGGATGTTTCTTCCAAGCCTTTCTATTATATATCCTAGTACTTTATTAGTATTTATCTGATGAGTGTAGAAATACTACATTCTGTTATTCTAGGAATTAACAACAATTCGGATAACACCGAAGTGTCCCTAGGCGACGGGCTAGCCCCCTGTCGCAAAAGCGGGGTATTGAATAACCGGCTAAACGTGGGCACGATTGTGCTTCTGCCACCCTTTATAGGAAAAGGCGTGACGCTGTCTGTCTGTATGTGTAAAGTATTCAGTTGCAAAATAAAAATACAAAATAAAACAATATACACTGAGAATTAGACTCTCTGTGAAACTCTTCACGTTCTACACGATTGTATCCATATTTAAAGCACGGGTAATGCTTTGTATGGACGAAAGGACATGCTCCTAACATAAAATATTTATAAACAGAAGTAAAAACTGATTTAGCTGGGTATGTGGGCCAACCCACCTAAATCCGTTCCTTACTATAATTCATTCTTCACACGCACCCATAGACTTTTGTCATAACAACAGACGGTCAGAGTGATTTGTGATCATTTTCGTATCCGTATATGAGAGCCTTGCTGAGCGCGTATTATATTATTATGAAGTTTAGCTTTTGTGGTCATAGTGGATAGTCGTGATGGAAGACATCTTGAGGAAACCTTAATATCTCCATAGCTGTGGCGATGGACTAACCCCCTGTCGCGCAAAATTAAGAACCTTATTAGTGGCTAACCGTGGGCAAAACTGTCGCTGTGGGAACAATGCTTGTGCGTTATTTGTCTGTTTTATAACTTCTGTAGTATTTGTGTTTTGGCCTAAAGAAAGTAAGCAGTTGGATCTGTACAAAGGCGAAGTAACCTGCATAATGTAAGCACATGTTAGCGGGCACAAAAACATTCCCAGCTCGGGTTTTTATGTATTTTGGAAACTACCTTCAGTACGTGACTTTAACAGACTTGCTTGGCCAGTTAGCTACCTTTCAGTATGTTCAGCTGCGATTCTAAATATTTTTTGGAGCATCGTTGGTTGGATAAGCGTTAACTTTTTTTAAATGCTAACCGTACTTTCTCAGGATTTGTTTAGGAACTGTGTGTGTGTGTGTGTGTGTGTGTGTGTGTGTGATTTTAATTCAAATTTAATTTGTGCTTTATTTTTTAAACGCATTTACTAGGTTCACTTGTAACTAAGGAAGTAAGCAATTGTAAACAAATCTTGAAAGTTAAATTTGGCCTACTGTTTCCGATGGAGCTAAAATTTTGAATAATTATGTAAGTTCGATGATAATGCAATATTATGATACTATCAACCTGATCTGATCTAGTGATGATACCTGGGGGTGGATACTGGAACTCTTCAATGGCTTCTAGTAAACCCCTCAAATTTGGACTCTTTTGATTAGTTTTACTGTGACAAATACGTGCGTGTTTTTATTTTTAAACTGCTTAATTATTATATACTCTAAATGATCATCATATACTTAAATAAAGATGGAAATGACAACAGTGCATTCGATATAGAAATAACCTTTTTATTCAGACAAAATAATATTATGTACAAAACTCACAGCTTACATACATGCAGGTCACAGAGTATTTTTATTCATTTTCAAAAGTCCATATCATTTTGGCAGTAAATCTTCCTTCTGTTGAAATAGTTTATAAAACCATTTTTACATCAACAAAAAATACCGTAACAACAAGAAGACTTAAAATATTCGTTCAAAATCCAAAACATTCAAGGAACAGAAGGAATTATAGAGAGCACATAAAACCGTCGTCGAATCTAGTAGTGTCCGTAATGTCCGAGTCCGCCGCCGTAGCCACCGAGTCCGCCGCCATAACCGCCCAGTCCAGCACCGGACCCGCTCAGTCCATGTCCGTATCCGCCATAGCCGTTGTAAGAGACTTGGTTAGCGTAGCTGACTGCGGGTGCGCCGACGTAGCCATGACCATGACCGCCATAGCCTCCTAGAAAAAAAAACATAAATAAATGATCCATTAGTTCCACTATAGCGTGTCTTCCGAGGGGTGCAATGTACAATACGATTAAAATCAGTTAATGATTCGGCCAACATCGGAAATTGTCGTGAATCTATCATCTCTCATCAGAGAGAGAGAGAGAGAGATCGAATTTAGGCGATGATATCCGAGAAAAGCCGAATCTTTAAATGATTTTAATCGTATTGTACCCCATTAGCGAATCTTTCGAGGTGTACAGGTGTTTACTAGAATGCAATTAAGATTGAGTCTCCACTGCAATGGCTCAGTGCGGGTAATTATCCACCTGAAGTTAAGTAGCTAGTCGTCGACAACTCTGTGTTATATATCTCTGTATCCTCAAGATAAGAAAAGGCTTATGGTAGAGTTGTATTAAGCGATGAGCTAGCAACTAAGAGCTCTAATAAAGCGAGAATCTAGAACATTGTAATATATGAACAGACTATAATTTTCAGCGTCAAGTCAGATTCATAGTTTATCAATTTTGTACATCTAGTATGTAGCAACAAAGCAATTTCCCATAAACTATTCGGTACTGGCAATGTTGGATTTTTATAGCGACAAAATTGCACACCAATTTGATTTAGCATGTCTAAGTATAGACCTTGCTTCCTTTGACCAACGCCAAAGCATGTCCACACCATATTTCAACCAGAAAGGTTGACGAAGGAGTTTCTTGAGTGTTGCCTAGACCTATGATTTCAACTACCGTAGATATTTTGTGTGTGTGTGTTAGGATTACACTACAATTATTTGTTTGGTGTAACTCAGTAACTATGACGTGACAGTGGCGGTCCACTTTATGTATCTGTCGTGGCCATATCGTAAAATCAGTCCATGATTTGGTCGAACCAAGGTTAACTTAGAAGTTTCATTAAAAGAAGTAATCTTTTGGGGTAAAACACTGCGGTAGCTTAAATATACAATACCTAAGTGGACCGTCCTTCTCACGTTGTTGTCATTAAGTTGTTATTTTGCTAGAAGAATCAAGCCCCGTGATCGTGGCTGTGCTGGTACTAGCAAAATGTATCCAAGAGGTCAGAATATCCGCATTTTAGCTGCAATAGCACTTAAACAGCAAATTAGCAACAATGCCTTCAGCGGCTTTGTCGCTTCCTGCGCAGCCTATTGTCTTGCTTATACATGAGTTGACCGATTTATAATTGGATTCTTAATTTATCACTTTTTGTTTACACTAATGAAAGGACTAAAATTATTTCCCTCTGTTGGGTTCCTTGCCAAAAAGTGTCAATATAACTGATGCAGGTTAGTTTACGGTATACCGTTGAGAAACTGCAAAGTAAAAAATAATGAATAAATGTAGCCTATTAATGTCCTCATCGAGGGGCAGAGGCCTTTACCCGTATATAAGTAAGATTGAGCCATACTCCACCAAGCTAGCTCAGTGCTATGCTAACCAATAAAAATATATTTGTAATATTACAAATACTTTACAATCCTGTTGCTTACTTCGATATATTACACATTTAATACAATCTGGCAGTAATTTTCAAAAGTATTATCTTTGGATATGTGGAGCAACTGGACACCGGGTGTGAATGGAGCCGTCGGTGTGGATACCCAAGAAAGTCCTACAAAGACCAATTCGGCGATTTGTTAATGAAGGACCACATAAGAAGTAACCGGCGAGCTTGTATGAAGATACTAATGAATGTTGAGGAAGCGCGAGATGTATGCCAGGATAGTAACAAGAGGAGGTCTTTAGTCTCTGCCCATCACTCTTCTTTTAAAACTTTAGGATAGGTTTCATATCTAGGTATTTTTATTCAGTCAAATTATCCCTTCACACTCAAACTTACCAAGACTACCGCTGTATCCGCCAAGACCGCTGTATCCGCCAAGACCGCTGTATCCGCCAAGACCGCTGTATCCGATGCCGCCATAACCCGCGCCATAGCCGGCGCCATAACCGCCATAACCGCCATAACCGCCATAGCCTCCGCCCAGACCGTGGTTGGTGGTGTACGCAACTTTGCTAACGGCTATTGGTGCGGCTGTTGACAAAAAACATAAACATTTATATATCGGCACATAGATTGCATCTGGCCCCATACTGGGGAAAGGTAACCAGAAACGGTGACGTCACGAATAGCCAGGACCTATTATTTGTTAGGAGCATATTTTATATTTTAAATATAGTTTGTTATTTGCTTTATTTTTAAGGGCGAGTAGAAGATTAAATGTAATTTTTGTTAACGTTTGTCTAAGAGGATTCTGAAGTCACCCTCAATTTAGTTCAAGGTATTTTGCTTCAGTAATAGAGCCACACACATTGCCAAACAATCTTACATCAAACTAAACTTCTGTAGTATTTTAATGACATTCATTAACATAGGTTGAAAACTGAGTGCAAGCTATGTTAATGAACATTATGAAGGAACAATGAAATTGCAACAATATTCTAACTAACCCAAATTACTCAGCATGAAACTAGTTGACTAACAACATTCATAGTCTTTCTAGGTTATTCAAATCCTTAATTTTGAGTGGCAAAAAGAGTACGGATTTGATTTATTGCATTTCATTGTTTCCTTGTGACGAAATCGAACTACAAAAACTTGATTCTACAAAAAAGGGTTTTATAATAATGTAATTATTAAAGATAGATCATTAAAAGTTATAAAAGCGTGACACCCGGATAATTTCATGGTCCAAAAAAATGGTAATGAACTTGTACAAAGGTTGTTACAGAAAATGATCTATTGGATTGTGTTTACTTGTTTTTATAGAACATTGTCCAATAACCCGTGTCTAATGTTAAATGATTATTCAATGTGAAGGTTGCTATAGTTCGTTGCGTGATTCAATCAGGTGAATGTTACACTTTAATAGACTTGGATTTGGTAGCGTTAAAAAAAGCTTACAAACTCGCATCAAAACCTCTTTGGGCTCAGCCTTGAACAAAAAGAAGGTTTCATATTGTATTTTAACAAGAGTTTCTACGGTGTGGTCGATGTCTAACAGAAATGCGAACATAGTGACATATTTAGCATTCTAATGGTTTTGTATAGGTTTACCTACGTTACCAAAACAACATACAAACATTGCGCCATGGAGTCCCACACCAGGTGGCTGGCAGAGGCCCATACTGTCAGTTATTTAGTTAGTAGTAGTTATATAGTAATTCAATAGATATTAAATAACTTGACTCCTATAAGGCTCAAAATCGCGGGCCATTTTTATGGCCCCACAGATGATTATAGGAGTCAAGTCTACTATGTGGGAGTCTATCTAGACTTTTGGGCTATGATGTAGCATCACATATATATGTTAAACAGGAAAAACATACAATAGAACAACTCGAAACATGCCATCCGTACGTAGAGTAGTCAAATATTTCAAAAATATTACATTTCGACGAAATTGCATCAATTATGTATTCAAAAGTACAAAAAATCTTACTGTGTCAAGGGTAGAGGGTTTTCCCACGATTACACACAAAGGCATTTCCATGCTTTAAGTTATGACGTCGTGTCAATGACATTTGTTTATTTGTCATGATGATTTCTGTAGATTTACGATCAGTTCATGCTGGATTGCCAATTTTCTGTCTAATCTTACACTTAGTTGCGGAGCAAATTCGTCACAAAAATCTACTGGTCCAAAAATAAATACCTTTTACTCAATAAAAAAGATGATAAAAGGAAGTTATTTTAATAATGGAACCCTGATATTTGACTCTTATACGGTAATATGCCATTGTAATGAATTTTTGTTTATAAATAAGCTTTTATTAAATGAATCGTTCTTGAGTTTATAAGTTATTAAACAAACAGTTGCGGCGACTGGCTAGCCTGCTATCCCGCAAAAAGAAGTATTGAGTAAATGGGTAAAGGTGGGAGTTAGTTTTTAATACAGTAAAAATCACATTATTTTATTCCATCCACGCGTTGTATCAGTTTCTCAAGATAAATTATATTGTGCCGAAACAGCATCATCTTCGCGTCACGTTCAGACACGAAATTGATGGTCCTTTCGTAAGTTATAACGAAAAAATTGTCTAAGAAAATAAGTCAATTGTCTGTTCCCAAAAATGTATTTTCATGAGAATATCTGTGCTATGGTGAAACCAAATGAATTTGACAGCTGACCTAATGGCTTGGCGATTTATTATAGAATAAAAAATCGGCAACATAAGTGACATATTAGCGGACTACCGCGTGGTTTATTAGACAAACTAAATATTTCACTTAAAAATACGCAGAAGTTTGCAGATTTTGCCTTGATTTAATTCTTTAAGCTGTATAAGGAACCATCAATAAGTCCCAAACGGGGCTATAATCTAAATCCAGAACTCTAGGGCATAACTGAGAAGGTCATCACACCTTTGTCATAAACCAGGTAACTGCACTTGAAGTTATCACGACGTTTACAGCACCACATTTGGTTTATTTTCTACCCTATACAGGTTGTAACATAAATATAGGGTTATTAAGGGCATCAATTCGAGCCACTTTCACTACTAAACCGAATCGATCAGAGCTACTTTTCGCAACTTCATAAATTTTGGGCCAGGCCTTCTCACAATCAGCTGATATGTATGTAGAAGTCAAAAATAAAGTTGCCCTGATCAAATCGGGTTCTCAGTGAAAGATGTTCAGAATTCAGAATACTGAACCCAACAACTTCTTAACCTTTTCAGCCCCAGATCTGGTTATAAGGCATCGTGATTCTTAACCTGATGCCATTTTAATAAAATTCAAAACCTATAATGGCACAGTGGCACCACATTGGCGTAGGCTTAAGGATGAGCTAAACATGAGTTCAACCTTCTGATACAACCTATGTCCTTATCCGAATTTCCTCCACGACTTTCTATGAAGACAATAATGTATCTGAGTGCATATTGAAGTGCCTCTCTAAGGCTTCCAACATACGAATATCCTAAAAAAGACACATTTTTTTTTGTCCTATTTTACTTTCAAACCATTTATAGTTTGACAAAACTACTTATTAGGATAAAATAAGATTCTTCAATATCTCCTGAAAGAAACCACTTGCCACGGATTGTGAACTAAATGTTACAACTTCAGTTTGCAATCTTCTATTAAAAATAGTCACGACAAACTTTTAATTCCATCTTGTTAAATTGTTACTTCCGACTTCCGTGGAACTGAAAAATTGTCTTTTAAACTGGCTGCAACTTTAAATTGACTGAAACCCAACTATCTCTGGAACATCGTGACGCGGTCAGAATGTCTAGTGACTAGACTCTCTCAAGCCATGTCTAAGTCCACGAACTGGCGACTTGCAGGCTGCTTAGTATTCAAGAAGGTTTCCGAATCATCTCGCGATTTTGTTGAGTTGAGGGATTTAAAAACTGAAGTCCCTGAATGGTTGATGATGTCTAACAAATGATACTATTAAGTTGGTATTTCCAGGAAAACTATTGTCTATCACTGTCCGTTTTCAGTCTTCGTCAAAAAAGAATTTGTTGAATTGCGACTCTCGTAAAATTCTTATCATCTAATATGAATTTAGCAAACAAAAAACCGTACGCAGTGTTAGAAACGTAGTTGCACCCATGTTTCCCAGTTAATTGATCGGTGCCCTATTTTAATTTAGCACAAATTTAAAATATTTCGAAAAGAATTTTAAGCTCCCAAGTTTTTGAGGAAACCGATCAATTCCGTTCCGAAACTTAATTAGCAAAGTGGTGTAAAACTTTCGAGTCTCTAGTGCTCAAAGTTCCGGCTTTCGATTGTTGCGTTGCCGATTTATTAACGACCAAACTTCGATTCCTTGTCTTACATTCAATCCGGTTGCTAACTTCGCTGTATTTGAATTGACATTGATCTTCCCAGACTTGTCTTCGAATCAAACTTTGAATTGGTTGTGGTATGAAAAGCGAATTAAAATTTTCGGATTTGAAGAAAGAAAATGATACTGACTCAAAAATATTATTTGATTTTGATCTGAAATATTGAAGCTTATAAAAGCAACAATAAGGTTAGTTGTTTGAGTAAATTGAAACTTTTAGCAAATCTCCCTTACCTCATCTAGATAGCATCTAGGTAGCAAGAACGCTGTATCATATTACATAGACACTCGACATCTAAAAAAAAATATGATCGAAAAATTAAACTCACCATAGCCGTGTCCAACCGCACCCAGACCGCTGTATCCAAGTCCTCCATATCCGCCATCATAGCCCAGTCCGTGACCACCGTAGCCCAGACCGCCGCCGCCCAGACCGCCGCCCAGACCGCCGCCACCCAGACCACCCAGACCACCGTAGCCCAGACTGGAGGCCAGACCTCGCTTTTCAGTTTTCTTCGCCTCTTCGGCGCAAGCCAGGCCAGAGATGGCGAGAACGGCAATAACCTGCGATAAATTGATTTCTATTATTGAAGAATTCATTAAACTTTGGAGTGTGACGTCATTAATTGAGTCATTTTTCCTGTGGAACATGTAACCTAAAGAGTTACGCAAAATATGCGTGTAACACGTGACCAAAAGATAGACCCAGCCAGTGGCAAAATGTTCTGGATAAGTGAAGGGTCTCATTGAAAGTACTTACTATACTTTTGGAGTTATATTCTATGTATAGCTCAAGTTTATTTGAGTTATGTATTAATTTTGTTGACACCCTTATAATAATAAAAGGGTTGAAGTCTAGATAATAGTAATAATTAAATTAAATACAAATAATAAATATAACAACAAACTATCATTATTTCATATTAATGGCCCTTGTGTACAATTTCCGAATAAAACCTACGTGAGAAATAAATCATGATTATACGTTCAAAATTTTTTATTTATAACAGATAGGTATTATCCGGACATTTTTAAAAAGGACCTAAGTATCACAATAAATCGAAAAGTACTAGTTAAAACTTCAATTAAGGTAGTCTTCGGATTGAAAGTTTCATAGGGCTCGTTGTAGCTGTAAATCTTCTCATCTGATAATAAAATTATTGAAATAATTGTAATAGATATTGCTTTTTGAAGATAACATTACAAGTTAATTAGAACAAATGGTGTATCTTTTTATTATAAGCAATAAAGAATGCAAAGAATCAAGTACCTAACTTAAAAACTGGAACATGTTCATAAGAAACACAAAATGATCTATTCTTACTGATTACAGTCACAAATGGTTGCACATTACAAAATCTAATTTCAAAATACTAAGCCCTGCATGAACTCAATTCTAGTATTTTTGTTCTCGGATAAAGGGTAATAACAGCAAATTAGCCCGTACTGGTAATAATTATAGATGAAGGAACGGTTTATCGTCGCGAATTGTGGAAAGGTTTCGTAAAGGTTGCTAGTTTTAAACCGGTGCTTTGCTGTTTGATAGATTGCATTTTGTATGGTAGTGTTAGAATTACTACTTATTTCTCGGATTGGTGCCACTTGGCATAATTAGAAGATTTTTTGGTGTTGCAAAACTAGCACGAAGTGTATCGATTACATAGTATTAGTTACTTTCAGTTCTACACATTGAAATTGGTGGTATTGCATCAAATAGACGACCCGAATGGCCGAGTCGGCAGTAACCCTGCCTTCGAAGCTAAGGGTCCCGGGTTCGAGTCCCGGTGGGGGCAAATATTTGTTTGATGAGAACGGATGTTTGTACCCTAGTCATGGTTATTTATCTATTCTAAGTATAGTACTTATCTATATAAGTATGTGTATCGTTGTCTAGTACCCAAGATACAGGGAATCCTAGTTTGGGGCTAGATCAATGTGTGTCAATAGTGTCCAATGTATTATTATTATTAAATATGTTTTTATACACAAGTGACAATTTTAGGAACATTAATAAGAACCGGATCAGACCGGTTAACTGGAAATTATAGTGCAACATTAGTCTATGCAGTTTTCTTTTAGAGATACATAGATATACAACATTTAGGACCACTACATCACCATTGTCATCACTTATTAATTCAAGTGGTAGTTTGAACAAAGAAATATTTTTTTTTACCAATAAAGATAAATAGGGTTTTTATAGTTCTTATACACAGAACTTGGCTACCGTTCAAAATTATTTTGTCAAAAGCAGCCCAAAATGGTTGTTGAGTCGCCAGTTGGCTTGACATTCTATCGTGTGTCAGGATATTTTATACTTTTAATCTTTACCTTTTTTTATTACAATTTTATTTAACCGAACAGTTGAAAATCCGGCAATGCCGGTTGCCGGGTTGAAATACAATATTCGAAGAAAATTCTTGTGACAAAATACAATATTTCAAAACTTGAAATACAATATTTTTATGCAATTTTCAACAAAACAATAACATGGTTTAGCAATCCAATTTAAATATAAACTCAGTACGATATGTTCATATTTTACGAACCTTAATTTGTAGACTGCAAGCAGATTGCTTTGCTAATCATATCGCATTCCGGCCACAATTGACAATTTGATATAGAAAAGTTGTATACTTTACTTTTAACGGGCAACTTTGCTTCCGCGTTGCCATATGAGAAAAGGCTTTACGCTATATTTTGTAACATTAACATAATAACAAATTGTAGAAAACATAATTCTGTAGAATAATGCGTATTATACATAATTGAAGTTACAAAGATACTCTCATTTGTACAACTATTCTACCGACGAATTCACCCCTATTAGAACAGCAAACTACTGACGAATGCTCGCTGATAAAACTACACTGTCCATCAAAATACGAAACTCAGCAGTTTCACCCAGTAACTCTCGCAGAAAAATTATGTTAGTTTTAATAACACAGGTTACAAAGTTGAGGAGTTTATTAATCTACATAGTTTCATTACCCAGTCAATTTTAAGGCAAAATATCTTGAATAAACTGTCGGGTAATGCTAAGAATAGATACATCATCAGGTAAGACGCCTATATCGGTAGTGGATTGATGTGGGCTAAGCATAGTTCATTACAATACCATTTAAGTTATTGTGAAGACAAAAACATAGTTGCTTAATGGTTACAATCTCAAATATACTGAACAACTTCTTAAGATATTTGAATGATTTACGGAGAGTTAGTTCTTGTACAATATAAGAAAAATTGTAAAAATATGTAAGTAAGTATTATTTTCGATCTTTTTTAAGTAACTATATGAAAGCAAGTATGCAAATGAACGAATCATGTTTCTCGTGTGTATCTTTGTTATTTTAATAAGTAGCTTTTTAGTTATAAAGTTATTGTTATTACATTACCTAATATCGATCGGAGGATCTACAGTCCATAATACACAGGTTCTAAATGTCTTAATTTCACTGTGAAGTGTGAAAACAATTGTTGAATGTGCAAATTAACTTTTATATTATCTTATCATGATGATGATGAATTCCGGGAACCACACAGGTTTTCGAGTGTTTTTGCTTACAAGATACTTGGTCTTAGATGAAACTTGGCAGTTATCGTTACGAACCATCCGTGTTATGAACATTTTAGAGAGTTCTTACCTTTTATTAGCAGAAGTAAAGCTAGCGAATAAGTTTTTTTTTGCATCTAGGGAATATGAATAAGTTGGTGATATTTTTATGCCGGGTTTGACTATGTGATTCCGCCACTCTTTGTTTTTATGGATAATCGTATGTTTTGTTTTTATGGATAATTTAAAACGTGCCTTCTGTAAAAAGGTGAGATTACAAGGGTTTACAAAAATGTTGCATAAATTAACTTCGGATTTTACAAATGATTTTGCACAGATGGTTTATTTGAAAATTCTACTCAGAAATCTGCATATGAATGGATTTTTAAGTATGTTTTCGTAGAAACGATGGTTACAATAAGCCCTTACTTAATGCTTGCTTTAATCCAGCCGTAGTTACTCGAGCAATGTTAAACAAAACTTAATTCTTTCTAGAGTGCATTGACTTTATGCAAATTTGTTCTTTATTTTTTAATTATTGATATTGGTGTAGATACTCATAATTTACAGTAAAAGGGTAGGTACATAAAACAAACAAAACATGTTTATGTATGTGTATAGTGAGCATGTTGTGTGCAATTATAACAGGGAGTTTTAAAATAACGTGTAGATGAAAACGCTAAAAGAATGTCGCTCATTTATTATTTCCTCCGCTTAATCAGTATTTAGGTTACGTTAAGTTAGACTTTTTTGTTCAGCTTTTAAGTTATTTGTACTTCAGTCAAACCATGAACTAGCCCGTGTTTTTGTATCATCAAATGAATTCGATTTTGAAAAGGTATTGTAATTGATTGTTTTTTCAAGTTTTCGCAAATTTTCAAAAACTACAATTTCCAATAACTTGTTATCACATTTTTTTCTCTTTCATTTTTTTTTTAATGCTTGTCAACCCTGATTTTACTTCACTGTTCGAAACCGTTCGCGCCACAAATCCTTACCAAGAACTTCATATTGTCTGCTAGTTTTGTTCCTTCGTTCACAAACACTGCACAGTTCACTGATACTTAAAACTGCGCGCGAGCACTATTTATACTCACGCCGCAAACTTGCACTACAATTATTATTGTGTTTTTCTTCACTCAAGGATACTAGCGTTAGCCTTTTTGGGGGTTGTTTTTTTAATCGACGTGAGGTTAATGTAATCTTTTTGTCGAACGGTTGCCATGATTTTCTTGCTTGATGGATTCAATGATCTTATCGTGTATTTGTCATCACTTAGGGGGACACCTTTGCACAACAGTAGACAGTTTGCTACAACAACACAGGGTCACGCGGTTTCCTATACGGAGTGGCAGAGGCATACGTTCGCGTTTAGCCAGTTATTAAAAATACATAGGCTCTTAAAAAAAGTCGTAAGCAAGGGTCACCAAACTTACTTGGGTACATATAATAATATACGTATATATACAGAGTGACATTTAATTAGCTGACCATATTTTGGGGAATGATAGAACCCATAATTATGAACATATTTCCCCAAAAAACATATGGTCGCCAACGAAAAAAAATTTTGGGTCTCCTATAGTAACTTGTAATCAGATGATCGGGTGAATGTTCTGAGGGACGAGTTTTTTTTTTCATTCGACGACCCGAATGGCTGAGTCAGCAGTGACACTACGAAGCCAAGGGTCCCGGGTTCGAGTCCCGGTGGGGGCAAATATTGGTTTGATGAGAACGGATGTTTGTACCCTATCTATCAAAGTATATCTATCTATCTAAGTATAAACTATCTATATAAGTATGTGTATCGTTGTCTCGTACCCAAGACACAGGGAATCCTAGTTTGGGACTAGATCAATGTGTGTAAATAGTGTCCAAGGTATTATTATTATTATTATTGGCGACCATGTGTTTCTTCGGGAAAGTTGTTCATATTGCCATTGGGTACTGTCATTCCCTAAAATATGGTCAGCTAATTAAATGTCAGCCTGTATATAATGTAGATTAATATATAATACATGGCTTTTTGTGTTCGCCCTTCTTGATTCTCGCGCATTCGAAATACGGATGTCGACGCTGTATATCGAGTGATTTTGTATGGGAATCACTCAATATCCGCCATTTTGTCGAGTGGTGATATTGCACGAGAGTCAACCCCCAGGTCTTTCATGTTTATGACGTCACTGTTTGTGGTGCCTTCGTCACAGGGTATCCTCGACGTTAAAACTTATCTGTTTTTCTGTTATATTCCACCCTATCTTTCCGTTCTCCAATATCTTAATGGTCTCGCTTCGAGTGTTACGACCTAGTTAAGTAAGTTATCAAAGTCTGATAATTATAATATTAATCCCAAGCCGAACCCTGAATGTGACGATTATACCAAAACCTATATAAGTAATCTTAATTTAGTAAGTAAGGTCTTGAGCTCAGGAACATTCTAGCACCACGAGTAATCTGATTTAAGTCACCGTAAGATTGTCAAAACAGTTAGTTAAATTTTTCAATTTCAGGTTTTTAGATGAAAATGTAGCGCCCTGTAAGGGCTTTGCAATTTATCTTAATAACTAAGTAATCTTCTAAGGTATCTTTATACATTTATTATTTTTACACAATAAAATTTAAAATAATAAGTAATATCTAAATATGGATACAATTATTATAGTTTCATTATATTATTATTATTTCATTATCAATCAATCAATATTCATTTATTTCAGACCGTTTAGTCCATAGTGTTAGTAACAATATCTTAAAGTCTAGAGTTAGTAACAAACATAAAATTAAAATAAAATACACACACACGCGAGCATCTCATCTCGTAGTGTGGAGCTGCACCCAACGACTCAACATTGGGGAGTCCCACCGGTCTATAAATACGCTCAGGATTCTGTTGGTGCTGCCGCGGAGGCGAGCCAGCATGGATGCGCTTCGTTTTCTCATTATAGCGTAAAAGTCATCCGTACGCGCCTCCGCAAACATGCCAGAGGCACTGCAGAACCGCGGCAGCCGCAGCAGAACCCTGAAAGCGTTATTATACTGGACCCGCAGGTCGCTATATGCCCGCTGCTTAAAGTCAACCCAAAGGCTGCAGGTGTAAAATGACTGACAGTATGCTTTAAAAAGCGTGATTTTAACTGCTTTCGTACACCTAGCGAACCTTCGGGCCAGCATATTACAGCGGACAGCCAGCGACCTGCGTTCCCTCTCAATGTCCATATTATCTTTAAGATCATCAGTGACCCAGTGGCCCAGGTATTTGAACTTCTGTACCCTACATAGAGGAGTGCCACAGAGTGAGACTTCAGGCAGATTATGGTAGGTTTTAGAGCCTGATTTAAAAACCATAAGCTCACTCTTCTTTGCATTATACCTGAGCCCATGGGCCACCGCATAGGACTCACACATTGCCAGGAGCTTCCTAAGAGCACTAACCGACGGGCTCAGCAGCACCATGTCATCGGCATAACTGATGTTGTTCATACAAACACCATCAATATGACAACCAACATTGGCGCCGCTGAGCTCACCGATCAGTCGGTTCATATATAGGTTGAAGAGCCGCGGTGAGCTCAACCCCCCCTGCCTCACCCCGCACTCCAGCCCATACTCTTCCGAGTAAGCGCTAGCCCATCGTACGCTGTTCCTCTGATGATCATACCAGTACCTAAATAATGATACAATGTCAGACGGCACCGTTGTATCCTCACGCAGCTTACCCCATATTACGTCATACGACACAAGATCGAACGCCTTTGACAGATCCAAAAAGCAGGCGAACACCGGCGTTTTCCTAATGGTATAGTACTGGACAGTTTGCTTGAGGCACAGTATGGCGCTCTCCGTCGACAGTCCCGGCCTAAAGCCGAATTGAGCGTCGTGGAGTTGTACATGTTCAGCCAACTGCTTGTCAAGCAAACTGTCCAATACCTTTGCAACAACTGTAGCCAGGGATATAGGCCTGTAATTGGACACGTCAGAGGCGTCCCCAGTCTTACTCTTTATGATCGGTACGACAACAGTATGCATCAAGGCCTGTGGCAGATAACTATGACTAACACATAAGTTAAAAAATAAGGAGAGGACTCTTGGTAAGTGGGGTCCCGCCAGCTTAAGGTGCTCGATGCTGAGACCATCATGACCCGGAGACTTACCTCTTACCATGCCTCTAATGATGGCTTCCACTTGTTTAGCGTTAAACATGGTGGGTGTCCCCCCGCCACTGGTCTCAGCCTCGGTCACGCGTTGCTCGCGTGGCAACAGTGATTTCACAGTAAAGTGCTGTCGAAACAAGTTCGCTATGGCAGTAGGCTCATTCAATCCAGCCACGCTCACGGGCAGACCCGTCTTTGCATTTAGTTTATTGGTCGACTTCCAAAACTTTCCAAACAATTTTTCTGAGTGTGTTTTTGCAAGCATATCCATCTTAATTTGTTGCTCATTATTTAAACAGAACTTTAATTTAGCTTTAAAATGTTTTCTGGACTCACACATTTGACGAAAAACACTCCCAGATGTAGTTTTACCACACAATAACCACATCTGATAGCATAGCCGGGCCTCCCCGTGTGCGTCACTGACATGTTTATTCCAGCCTGTTATATACCTATGACTCCTCACCATATCCCTACCTATGTACGTACATTTCGCACCCTCTCTGAGAATATTTATCACACTATTATACATATTATTCAACAATGTACAATGATAAGTATTGTGACACAATTTAACAGAACATTCAGTGCATTCTGGGGGGAAATCGATTACCTTTAGCATGTCGTTACAATATTCATAATATTTCGCAATTTGATTCTTATCTCTTTCTCCCCATCTCACTTTATCGCAGTACACATAGGAAGTAGTTAATTTTTGATTTATCACAGTGATATCACATTCAAAAACAATAGGATAGTGATCAGATAGGTATACCCCATACAACACTGACGCATTTATAAACAACCTTTTCGCCGCAGTCGTCACTATGCAATGGTCTAACCAACGTCGGGAGCCGCTGGCTTGGCAAACAAATGTGTGCGTATCACTAGGTAGGAGTTCACCGTCAATACACGACCATGTTTGCTCGGCGCATGTACTCAGCAACTCTCTGTGGAAACGTTCTCCCGGGTGCGCGTTAAAGTCCCCTAATATAATGACTGATTCCACGCCTTCAGAATCAATTATTGCAGTTATTTCACTAACACAATGACTAAACTCTATTAAACTGTCACTTTTATTGTTATCAAATGGCATGTAAACGGAGAATATTAAAAATGAACGGTTATTATTCAATATTTTTATAGCCACTATGCGATCACTGTTACAGGAAATAACCGACACTGTTTGGAAAGCGGTTTTCCTCCACAACAGGGCCACCCCGCCGTATGGTCGTCCACGAATGATTCCAACAGACGTATCGATGGCTGACTTGCCCGTGTATGCAAAGTCCTCATGCAAACTTCCAAGATTGGGTAACTCATGTGGCCATAACCATGTCTCTTGAAGGGCAATGACATCGGCAGTTTTGCATAGTCTTCGCACACACTCTGTCGATCTGATCACACCTTTACAATTAAAGGTTGAGAGTATGACGTTCCTATCGTGTTTTAAACATATAAAATCTTCTGAAGAAGATGCCATCTGGCCATAATTTATTATTATCAAAAAGCGCTAACTTCTGCCTCGGCACCTGTATTTTATATGAATCAGAACTATTTGGCGTTTTCATGTGTATTTTCTGTGGATGAACTGTTATTTTAGTAATATTCATGATATAGTCCGCAACGGCTTCCGGCGTAGACTCTTTTGATACGTTGTAGATAAAAAGAGGAACTGTCACATCCGCTGCTTTAAATTTACACGTCGGGCTCACAAGAGCTGTACCTCTTCTGCCAGAAAACCCCATTTTCTTCTGCTTTCTCTCAACTTTTACCCATCCCTCATCGCTTTCCTTTTTGTCACACGGCGTGGACACAATATTCGCGTAAGATCGGGTCATTGAGGTATGGTCCGGTACCGCGTCAGCCATAGTCGCATGCTTGTCTAGCGTCCTATTTGATAAAAGCGAGACATTAGAACCGGGTACTTGTGAATCATTCATTTTGTGATCACAGCTGGTTGCCTCAGCTGATTTTAAGAGCGAGATGGGAATATCAGCTTCAGTGTGTACGCAAGAGCGCGATACGCAGTGGTTAGACTCGGCCTCGGAAGAATTCACCCTTACTGACACCTCACCGCCGCCGCCACCCTTTGCACAAACAGGCGTCTCTTTTTCAAATAGTAACAGACCCGTCGGTCCGCTATTGAAGTTAAAGCTATCTTGCAAGCAATATCCGCCTCTCTTCGTATTGATATTAGTTCCATAATCCTTATTCTGAAAAGACTTGAGTTTCTCAATTTCAATTTTCAACAGGTCTATCTGGTCAACGGTTGCAAATTGTTTTTCCTGCGAGAAACTTTCCTGGATGTTTCTCAATTCACTTTGAATTACAATTATGTCTTTTAGAAGCCTCGACACATCGATGTGGTCAAAGGTGACCGGCGGTAATTTTTGAAGCTGCTTTGCCACGAAGATAGGCAGATGTTCAGGATCTGATTCCTTGATTAGACATATAATGTCATCCATGTCACGATTAGACTTGCCTTCCTTTCTTCTTGATGTCTTTTTCTTTGACGCTGAGTCAAAAAGAAGTGCTTTTGCGGTGACAATTTCCTCCGCTGTGAAAGCCGATGTACACAGACGAACAAGGCTTTCCTCGTCCATAACATCACACTTATTTTGCACGAATGCGAGAACTTCGTTAATGACGATATTACATTTGTCACATTTAAGTACGTTGGAAGACATGTTTACTTCCGTAGCCGCTGATGCCAGCGTCACACACGAGACAACACGACCGCGCAGTACCGTGCGCACGAGCTGACTGATTATGGTGATTGAGAGCTATTGAAGTATTTTATCTTATAAATTGTTTTTAATCATTAATCAATTAATATCTTGAAAGAATTCATTCATGTTGTTGTTTCTTCTTCCAAACATTCTAGACAAGACTTGTATATGTGACTAGATTTGATATCATTGAACGACCTTTAAGGAAACCGTGTTGTTTTTCGGTTATGGAATGCTTTTATAGGAAGGTTTATTGATCGGAGATTATTTTCTCAAACACCTTACTCATTACCGTAAGTTGATACTACTTGACCTGTAATTACTCACGTTCTTTTTATCACCAGACTTTTAATACAGGTTTTATAGATGCCGTCTTTCAGTCATCAGGGAATAATCCCTCTTTCAAGGACTATTTGAATAAAAAATAAATTGGGGTAGCAAGAGATAAAGCACAATTTCTTATGAGTAGAGGTGGCTGGAAATGATAAATCACTTCCAGCAGGCTTCGCTTCATCTACTTTCTTAAGATAGTCCACAACCAAGTTGACCGACACAGAAATGTGGTGGATACTTTCGTTAATATTAGGTTGAGAATTGTTATTACCAAGAGGTAGTCCCGAGCCAGTATTTGAGTCGTAAACAGACTCAAAAAATTACTTGAATAAGTTGCATACAGATTGATTGTCATCACCCTAACTATCTACGAAAAACATGGTCTTGGGTATCGCAGACTTGCTACCTCGCATGCTCTTATATATCCTCAGATAGATTTTGGTTTACTCTTAATATTATCTTCGGTGTTCCTGATATATTGAATATCTTCTTTGCTCTTTCACGGAGCAACGAAAAAGCGGAGTAGTCTAAGTGATTGCAATATTTTTTGTACCTTTTTAGTATGTTTTTTTTCTTTTAGGACCTTTTTTAGTGGTGCATTGAACCCATTAGGATAACCTTTATAATATATAACCCGAAGCTGGTTTGACACGGGGGACACGATTAGAAATTATACTATTTATATTAGTCATAGAAACTGTCCACCGCGGTAACAATTGGAGTATCTTTAAGCTTCGCCTTCCAATCGATTTTGTTAATGCTAAGGTCTCCCTGGCCACAGGTAAAAGTGTTTCCTAATTATTAGTTGCTATGGGAAATGCCATATTTATTGAAGTAAAACTTCTTTACGCACGGTTGACTTGGGGAGTAAGCTGGCGAATGCGTGACGAGAGCGTTACGAAAAGTGTGATCGGGCGAGGCGAACGAGAGGTGCGCGAGTGCTTCTCTCTTCCTCTCATAGCCAGACACAGTGCAGGAGATGTATTTTTGAAGCATTAGAGCTAAAGAAGTTTTACTGCAGTTGTGTGGTCTAAAGGACACTCTTTTATTTTCATTTGCGACCATATGTTTCCTTAGGAAAGTTATTCTTAATGATGGGTACCATCATTCCCCAAAATATGGCCAGCCAATCAAATGTCACTCTGTATACAGATAGTTCAAACTCATAACACTCCTCTTTTCCGCTTCGCTGACGGTTAAAAAGGAACAACCATAGTAATAATAATAATAATAATACCTTGGAGACTATTTACACACATTAATCTAGCCCCAAACTAGAATTCCTGTATCTTGGGTACTAGACAACGACACACATACTTATACAGATAAATATTATACTTAGATAGATAAACAACCATGACTAGAGTACAAACATCCGTTCCCATAAAACAAATATTTGCCCCCACCGGGACTCGAACCCGAGACCCTTGGCTTCGTATGCAGGGTCACTGCCGACTCGGCCATTCGGGTCATCAGATCAGTCTCGTTCATAGAATATTGATTCTAAGGGCAACTAGCTAGAAGGTGGAATAACACTTAACTCGTATATACTTTGGCAACCCCACACAAATTTATATAGAGTTGTCAAATTTTACTCGAGAATAGTCTTATGGTCTTACTCCGCTTCCTAGCTAGTGGCAGTAAGACCACTACTGAGTATATTTACGCCCCAAATTAGCACATGACTTAACGAATCGATAAAACTATCATCGCTATTAACCTTTGGGTTCCGGGGATCTCCTATAAAGAAGACATTTTCCCGTCATAGGTTTTGAATTTCATTACCATGACATGAGGTTCACAATCGCGATTCCTCGTAACCAGGTCCAGGTCTCCAGGGGTTAACCAATTCGTCGAAACTGTATTATGACTAGTTATCTGGCTGAGCTGGTAATACGAGTATTAAGTCTTATTCTTCTTCGTGGGCATAACTGGTGCCTCTGTTTTCTAGTATGGGAAAAGAAGTGACGCTATATTAGGTTTAGTTGTCTGTTAAGATTGCAATATAATATCCGTGATCATTACAATTGCCGATGATTCACATTTTAACCTGCAGTTCGAGAAAAAATTGCAAGGCGCAAACACCCATTTAGCACCAGTAGAACACGGCCAATTTATATGTGCACCCCGCTTGAATGCAATAGTCTTATAGCGCCGTAATGACGTTACTAATGCAGGAGCTCACTTAATTTGATCGCATTGTGCTCGAGGTAAAGCCTGACTCCGCCCACCGTAATAGCAATACATGCTTATTGAGGAGTCTCTGATGTTATTAGTTGATAGCTGAGCGATTTGTAGTGTGGAGTCTGCGTCGGCGGTGTAGCTAAATATTAGTAGAGTTGCTCCAGGACATTCTACGTAAACGTGTGGAATTTTTCAAATACGCATGGGCTGGTCCCCTGTTACGCAAATTAATTGGCTAGTTGCATAACTGGTTATATGTGAGCACAATTTTGTCTTTGCCACGCCGTATGAGAAAAGGCTTTAACATATGCTATGTTGCTTTGACATAGTGAGAACTGAGCATTTTATTTTTACCTGCTATCTTTTGGGACAGACCTTTGATGTTAGATTCAGACATGGATGGATTCAGGCATGCAATGAAACTTAAATAATTAGAACAAAAAATGAAATTTCAGAAAAAAACGGACTTCGATTATATGACACGGTGACGTGAAAACCTGAAACAGCGTCGTCACCAAACATGTAAACATACAAGACCTGGGGTTTTTTCTTCCTCCCCAGCCGGGATTCGAAACCGGGACCTCTCGCTTTGGAATCACAGCCTCGGCCGTTATACCACAGAGGTCGTTACCTAAACCCTGTTTGTCACAAAACATACCCACAAACATGTCCTCCCAGACCCTGATCCACGTTGATCAATTGTTGAGAAGCTCTCCCAGAAAGTCACCATCACTTCCACTTCATCATTATGCATCATGATGTGCTAACATTACTGGACACCCTTTATAAATTGATCATATCGCAACCCGTTGGTTACCTAGTGTGGGGTAGTGCCGGTGGTCATCTGACCATCAGTTCCACTCCACAAAGTGAGAGAGTAAATACGCGAGTTGCTACGAAAAATATGAAAAAAATAGAATAATAACTAAGTTAAACCCTTTCACACAAAAAAAAAAAGTCAAATCGGTCCATGCGTCTTGGAGAAATCGATTAACACACATAAAACACAAAATATCAAAAATTCTTCCTTGTGTGAAGTCGGTGAATATATTAAAACCCGATTTCAATAATAATAATAACACCTTGAATACTAACTACTACTACTAATAACACCTTGACACTCTTTTTTTAGGGTTCCGTACCCAACGGGTAAGAACGGAACCCTATTACTAAGACTTCGCTGTCCGTCCGTCTGTCACCAGGCTGTATCTCAAGAACCTAGCTAGCTAGAGAGTTGAAATTTTCACAGATTATGTATTTCTGTTGCCGCTATAACAACAAATACTAAAAAACAGGATAAAATAAATATTTAAGGGGGCTCCCATACAACAATTCTTACAATACCACATACAAACTTATGGATGCACCTGGTTACGTACATGGAGTGTAAAAGTAAACGCACCAATAACTTTGTAAACAATATTTTGCTGTGTAAAATCCAAACTATTCACTCCACACCATCGCTTCTATTGAACGGTGGTACGGAACCCTTCGTGCGCGATTTAGACTCGCACTTGACCGGTTTTTTTCATTTGCGACCATATGTTTCCTTAGGAAAGTTATTCTTAATGATGGGTGTTAGGAAAGTGATTCTTAATGATGGGACCCGATTTCAATAATAATAATAACAGCTTGAATACTAACTACTACTACTAATAACATCTTGACACTCTTTTTTTTCATTTGCGACCATATATTTCCTTAGGAAAGTTATTCTTAATTATGGGTACCATCATTCCCCAAAATATGGTCAGCCAATCAAATGTCACTCTGTATACAGATAGTTCAAACTCTTAACCCTCCTCTTTTCCGCTTCGCTGACGGTTAAGAAGGAACAACCATAGTAATAATAATAATAATAATACCTTGGACACTATTTACACACATTGATCTAGCCTCAAACTAGGATTCCCTGTATCTTGGGTACTAGACAACGATACACATACTTATATAGATAAATATTATACTTAGATAGATAAACAACCATGACTAGGGTACAAACATCCATTCTAATCAAAACAACTATTTGCCCCCACAGGGATTCGAACCCGGGTCCCTTGGCTTCGTAGGCAGGGTCACTGCCGACTCGGCTATTCGGGTCGTCAATCAAATCCTAAATCCGAATAAAAATCCTCCCGGGATCATTTCGTTTGATCGTCCTGAGTCTAAATTAAATACCCGAACCCTACAAAGTACTAACTCATAACAAGTCATTTAACTTGAATACATCCAAACCGCGCCAAATACCTAAGTTTTGCGCAATCCAGACTTATTCTAGACCGAAACAACGCATTACATGGAATTGCGAATTCACGCACTTAATTAATCTTTTGTTTCAAAATAATTCGCCTCGTCGCTATTGTTTGTAAATAATTGTATTTAGGGTATTAAAGGCTTGAGAAATAGAGTCTACAATTGTTGTGACAAGGGCTTTGTACACCCTAATAAGACCCCTGAGGGTCCCAGACCGTATCTAAGGACTATTATTATATCAAAATTATATATAAAATACCATTACACATTTTTGCAGACAAGCTACGATAGACAGTCAAGTGATTGTCATAAAATAATTCGAAGAATTCAGGTACCACTTTGTGTGAAGGGTCTATCTATTGTTATTGAAGGGCTATAGTTTATCTTATCGTGTATAAAGGGTCTGAATCAATCGTTGAACATTCGATTAAACGCGCGGACGCTCGGACGTAGAAACAAAAAAAATGGTTTTAGGACTCTAAATATTGCCAAGCCATAAGGTTGAGAATACTCGACGCAGATCTAAGACCCGACAGACCAAAGGCTTATTTTTAATAGCCTGTAACAGTCTCCCACTGCTGGGTAAAGGCCTCCTCGGTTCGCCACTTTGGTTGGAGCTTCTCTAGATTGTCCCGCCATCTTCTTCTGGACCTTCCTCTACGCCGGTTAAGGAGAAAAAATAAACACTGAGTCACTCTGTTACCCATACGAGTTGGCAGGGGCACAGATGTGCCACGTAAAGCCAGTTGTTCAATAATCCATTTGGTGTTACCGGGGCTTTAAAATATATTTCCACGATGATTTTTCCATCATTTTTAGACTGACCATATACTATTTTTACATATAGGTACACACATTGCTTCTGGCCCCACACTAGGATTCTCTGTGTCGTGGGAACCAGAAACAGCGACGTCCCACACATATAAACATCCAAGACCTAGTGTTTCTTTTTTCTTTACCCCCAGCCGGCGATGGTACCCGAGACCATGGTAGGCAGAGCCACAACCGCTGCGCGGCAAAGGTCGACAACTAATGTACTTACTGATTAAGTTACTTAGTTAGTTAGTTGAAAAACCCTTTATATATATTATATTCTAAGAAAAAAATAGAGCTTTTCGATGTTTCGATAAAATTATGTAGGCGTACCTACAAAAGCTTAAATTTTAATTCAAAAGAAACATTCATCTAGCTGAGAGCAATAAAACAATTTAAAATTTAAAATGTCTGAAAGCATTTTAAATTGATTCTAAATTGAATTAACTTACTGTAAATATTTTTAAACGATAAACAAGTTGTAACGTTTTCTAACTTTCTTAATTTAACTTCCATTTGCGTTGACAACCATTATAGTTCTTGCAAGTATAATTATATTTAAAAAAATAGTCAGTAGGTACAATGAACTGAACTATTTTGGTACTCACCTAACCCAATGTCATTGAGACGCAAATACCTAAACTAGGGTCGGTAATAAAATAATAAACCGATATCAGCGCTGAGAGTTATCTCAAGTGCGTGAAAAATATGGCCAAACCATCATTGTGACATTAGGTGAGAGTGGTGAGACGACTCTCAGAGCTGAGAGCGTTTTATTATTACGGGCCTAAGAGCCAGCCACATACTTAATTCATTTGCCTGCCAAGTTAATTCCCTCTCATATTGTACTACCTCGGTAAAAGATATAAACAGGATAAGTTAGAAGAATCCGTAACAAATGTACTGTTTGAGAAGAAAGGGCATACTGGCTGCTTCTTTTGCCGGCCAAGTTAATTCCCTCTCATATTGTACTACCTCGGTAAAAGATACAAACAGGATAAGTTAGAAGAATCCGTAACAAATGTATTGTTTGAGAAGAAAGGGCATACTGGCTGCTTCGTTTGCCGGCCAAGTTAATTCCCTCTCATATTGTACTACCTCGGTAAAAGATACAAACAGGATAAGTTAGAAGAATCCGTAACAAATGTATTGTTTGAGAAGAAAGGGCATACTGGCTGCTTCGTTTGCCGGCCAAGTTAATTCCCTCTCATATTGTACTACCTCGGTAAAAGATACAAACAGGATAAGTTAGAAGAATCCGTAACAAATGTATTGTTTGAGAAGAAAGGGCATACTGGCTGCTTCGTTTGCCGGCCAAGTTAATTCCCTCTCATATTGTACTACCTCGGTAAAAGATACAAACAGGATAAGTTAGAAGAATCCGTAACAAATGTATTGTTTGAGAAGAAAGGGCATACTGGCTGCTTCGTTTGCCGGCCAAGTTAATTCCCTCTCATATTGTACTACCTCGGTAAAAGATATAAACAGGATAAGTTAGAAGAATCCGTAACAAATGTATTGTTTGAGAAGAAAGGGCATACTGGCTGCTTCGTTTGCCGACCAAGTTAATTCCCTCTCATATTGTACTACCTCGGTAAAAGATATACACAGGATAAGTTAGAAGAATCCGTAACCATTGTATTGTTTGAGAAGAAAGGGCATACTGGATGCTTTGTTTGACTGAATTACAGATTTGTGACATTTTGAAGAAACATCCCGTGGATGTGGCATGTGGATGTGGCAGAACCAAATTTATTTCAATGGTTCCACTTTACAGGTCTAAACATGATCGTAAATATTAACACAGGTTTATGTTTAATACGTCATTAGAAATACTGTACATATGTACAGAAAACAGTAGGAAACGGAAGGCTCAGCTAATTCATTCTATTACTGTATTCACTTTATTCATTCATTATTTAAGAGCTACGCTCTTGTCGATGGAGCTCCTTCTATGCACTTCTTAACATCGCCTTCTCCTTGACGTCCTGATACGACACTACATTTATCTTCTCCTTCACTTAGTCCATGTAGGTTCCCCGTGGTCTACCTCTCTTCCTTCTCCCTCTATTTGACCTTCCAGTATAGTTTAGAGGAAGTTGCCGTGCCGTATCAGGTGCCCCAGCATCTTCCCTCTTCACTTTATAGTTTATATATAAACATTAACATTTACAAAACATTACATAAACATAAACAGCCACACAAATTGCTTTTGGCTCCACACTAGGTCCCCCTACATCGTGGAAACCAGAAACAGTTACATCATGCACATATAAACACCCAAGACCTGGAGGTTTTTCTTTTTCTTTATCCCCATACGGGGATCGAACCCGGGCCCTCTCGCATGGTAGGCAGAGCCTCAGCGCCACACAGGTCGTTAATATACAGGATGCCTTTGACCCTACACTAGGGTACGTATCGTGGGAACAATAAACATTGACGTCACAAACAAACATCCATGACCCAAGCATCGTAAGGTTTTTCTCACACTACGGTCCATTGTCCTTCACAGGCCGTAAGGCCACCCTAGTTAGTGGCTATGTCGTTACTCTCTTGGTTGAATTTCACAAGGTTTATTCAGCAAGAAAAAGTATATTGTTCAAGTGAAATAAGTTTAATTGGTTTCAGGGTTTTACTGCCCTTATGTCTGTTTATCAAGATAATAATAATAATAATAATAATTTATTTGCATCATCAAAATAGTTACAAGAGTTACCAACTAAGTCCTAATAATAATGTCACAGATAAATTGGGAACATCTGAAGCCTGAACTAGGTATAAATAACCTGTATTTCTGGCCCCAGCGCAATTTCCGGATTAAGGTTGGATGCTAAATTTATATAGAGTAGCGACTATCCGCCGGATTATCGAGATTAATATAGAACTAAAAGTATTTAATTACAAAAATAAAATTTAAACTTAACTTTATTGAAGATGTGGAGATTTGGCCTCTCTTTGTGTTGCATATGTGTGTGTGTGTGTGAGAGAGAGGGTGAGTATTTTGTGAATCCACTGAGTTGAAACAGGTATCGTACACATATTAAAACAATATAAAACAAATGACACAAGCTACTTAAATAAATAAATAAATACTTACTTAAATAAAAACTGATCTATGTCTGTATAATACATATATAATACATAAGACATAAGTAGTTTTACAATAAGTTTTCAATATGCTTCAATTTATCGTATCAGCAAACTGAAGATATCTTCAGTTAGCTGGTAAGACAGGGGTTTTATATATTTAGATACTGCAGCTTTGAGATGATGGCTGTTAAGGGGATATATATCTATTTGTCGATTTATTCTATTATAAATAAAGGGACCCAAGAAACAGAAAAATTTATGGGAAAACGAGGTTCTGACAATGCGTGAGGGAATGAAAACTCTGTCTTCACGGCGTTTTTTACGAGATCCGGGGTTAAATGTTGATAGGGAATGTTGTTTAATAACTAATTGATAAATAAACAGTTGCCGAAAAGTGAGCACATCACAAAAATCATAAAGTTGCTGAGTAGGAAAGAGAAAGGGTTTGAAGGTACAAACCTTTAAGATGGCTCTTTGAGCCCTTTCTAATTTAAGGAGTAGGGTTTTTGATGCTCTACCCCAAGACGTTATGCAGTAGGTCAAAATTGATTGACAGAGAGCTAGATATATGCGTTTCATCAACCCTCCGTCAGCCACATGACGCAGAGATTTAAAAATATATATGAGTTTTCTAAGTCTACCGCATAAAAGAAGGATGTGTGGACCAAAGGTAAGGTGATGGTCTATCAGTACACCCAGGTACTTAATGCTCTCAGTCTTAGAAAGGAACGGGCAACAGCATCGAATATTTTTCGGGTCAGTGCAATTGTGGGCCTGTATCGATCCGTTGTGAGCCGTTCCAGAAGATCTCATGGAGAAAGTCAAATATTTTGTCTTTTCCGCGTTAAGGGTTAACAAGTTTTTTGCGAACCATTGGTTTACTGAATTAAAGCCCATCTGCGCAACCTCAAAGGTAAGTTCCCAGGTTTTAGCGGAAAAAAGTAAAGCCGTGTCATCTGCATAGGTGACTATTTTACCTTGAGGTAGATTTAAGTTGCACAGGTCATTAATGTAGATGAGGAACAGGGTAGGACCAATGATGCTACCATGTGGAACCCCATAAGATATCGGTAGTTCGGCACTACAATAATCTCCTATTTTTACAAACTGTGTCCGGTCCGTAAGGTAATCCTCCAGTAGTTTCAATTGAACCCCACGAATCCCCAGAGTATTTAATTTGTGCAAAAGTATGGGTACAGAGACCGTGTCAAAGGCCTTTGCCAGGTCCAGAAATATGCCCAAAACCTTATCGCCACTATCCAGATTTTTCACAATGTAATCCGTGAGTTCGTGTACTGCATCACTCGTGGATATATTGCGGCGGAAACCAAATTGGGATTTAGAAAGTAGTTTGTTGTCTTCAAGGTACTTGATCAACCTAGAATTAACCAGACGTTCAAGCAACTTGGATATTGATGGCAGAATAGAAATGGGTCTATAGTTGTTGACACGGTCTCTGTCACCAGACTTGTGGATTGGGAGGATCATGCACTTCTTGAGGGATCTAGGCAACACCCCTTGAGATAGGCACCAATTGAAGATGTGAGTGAGCGGACACACAAATAAATCTTTAAAGAGTTTAAGGATCCTATTTGAAACTTTGTCCAAACCAACTGCACACACACTCTTAAGACCTTTAATTAGAGTCTCGATTTCATGTATATCGGTCTGTAGCAGAACAAAAGATTCCACTCTACTCTCTAAAGGGGTTAGTATAGGAACGTGTGTGTCTACGTTACCAATCATTTTCTCCGCTAAACTCTTCCCTATATTAACAAAAAAGTCATTTACTTGGTCTGTTGTGTTTTCATTGCCAGGGGGACCTAACAACCTATCAGCGTTAGACTTTACCTTTTAAGTACTTGAGATTTCTTTTATAACTCTCCATAAGTCCCTTGAGTTACTGCCTGCTTTAGTTATTTCATTTTTTTCATGTGTTCGTTTCAGTTTTTTTAGTAGATTATTGCAGAAATTTCTATATCTTTTGTATGTGGTTTGTAAAACCAGGTTATCAGGCGATTTAGTAGATTTTTTGTGTAGTCGGTCTCTATTTCTCATGCAGCGAATAAGACCTGGTGTGATCCATGGCTTTATCACTTTCTGTCGGCGTGACAACTTTTTGGAGGATGTATTAGCATCAATAGCACCACGTACATATGTAATGAATAAGTCTAAAGCTCGGTTTGGACTAGAAGAATTGTAAATTGGATCTAGGTCAATTTCGGAGAGACTTGTACTCAGACCCGAGTAATCTATTTTAGTATCTGTAGTTTGATTAAAAACTCTTCTTTGTTTGACTCTAAGGCAAAGCAGTACGAATTGGTGATCAGTCAGTGTAGAGTTGGTAACAAGAGTAGTTGCAGAGTGTTTTGTTTTTAAAAAGACATGATCTAAACAAGTACGGTTAAGCCTTGTAGGTAGAATGTGAGCAGGTAGTAGACCATGATACGCACAAGTATTAAGATAGTCAAGAGTTCTGGATTCTGAATTGTTTGGCAGAATATCAATGTTTATATCCCCAACCAATGACAAGCTGTTAAAGGACGTTAGATTGGCCAGCGTCTTATTAAGAGAGGTGAGGAATGGATCAATATTTTGCTTAGAGGGGGAGCGATATATAGCAAGGATTGCTGTATCGGTATCAAATTTCACCAATAGGCTATTAGAGTCCTGAATAATGGGTTCATCGACAGATACTTTTAGATGATTGCGGACATATACTACAACCCCATCATTCTGGAGATAGTTATTTATGGTAGAGTGATGCATATACCCCTGCAATGGGGGTATAATAGATTTGGTTGAAAGACGACATTCTGTAAGTACAATCAAATCACAAACTAAATTAAGTCTAGTTAGTAGCACGTGGAAACCAGCCATATTGCAGTTAATGCTGCGTATATTTTGGGTCAGAATCGATATTTTAACTGTCAGTCTACATATTGGCATGTGGTCCGGCTGGCCAGTCAGGTTTTAGTCAGCAGCAGATATATTTTTTTTATTTTTTTATTTAGCCATTAAGGTGTCCCACTGCTGGGCAAAGGCCTCCCCCTCTTTCGTCCACACTTTCCTGGTCTGTGCCACCTCCGGCCACCCCGGCAAAAACTTGTCGAGGTCGTCCCGCCATCTCCGTTTAGGCCTGCCTCTACGCCGGTATCCGTCCTGTGGCACCCAGTTAGTGGCGATTTTCGCCCATCTATCTGGGTGCATGCGACTTACGTGGCCGGCCCAGTTCCACTTTAGCTTAGCGGTCTGTGCACCCACATCAGCGATGCCAGTTAAGGAGCGCAGTGTGGTGTTCCTTATGCGGTCCGTCCTACGAACACTTAGGATGCTGCGCTCCATTGCTCGCTGGCAAACCTTGAGTTTGGACTTCTGAAGTTCGGTCAAAGAACATGACTGAGCGCCGTAGGTTAGGATAGGCAGGATACACATGTCGATGAGCTTGCGCTTGAGGGTCAGCGGAAGGTTACCCTTCATAAGTTCCTTCATGGACCTGATTCTTTCGATTTCTTTATCCTGCCTGTTTTCGAAGGAGGCTATCTGGCCCAAGTAAATGTACTCATCGACATAATGTATTTCCTGCCCATCTACCTCGACCCTACGTTTGACACTGTTAGTCATGGCCTGGGTTTTTGAACGATTCATCTTCAGTCCAACCTCAAGGCTTACATTGCTGAGTTCCTGTAACATACGCTGGAGCGAAGGTTAGTAAGTCTTCTGCCACCAACGTCAATGCCTCGGTCTGCCCACGGGACCGCCAGCTTCTTGAAGACTTCCTCGAGGGTGCTTCCTCAGGTCTCCCTGTTTGACGCCTCTCTCTATGGGGAATGATAGTCCGGATGTAATTTTATATCAGCTGTACTATTTTGGTAAAAACTTTCCAGAATGCTAATGTAAGTGTGATGGATATTTTGGTTGTGGAGTGCAGAAAATATCGATGAATGTGTAATGCTGTCAAAAGCCTTGGAATAGTCGACAAAAGCAAGATAACGGGTCTTATTAAATTCATTGCTCTTCTCTATGATTTGATTAAGGGTGTGGAGGTGATCTGTGGTGGAAAAGCCGGGGCGGAATCCGGCTTGTTCTGGGGGTTGATGAGAGTCAAGCTGACCAGCAATGCGGTTTTCTATTATTTTAATTAAAACTTTGTAAATGTGTGATATGAGGCTGATAGGTCTATAGTTTCCTACATCACTTTTATCGCCCTTTTTATGCAGCAGAATAATGTTGGAATGACATGATTTAGTAGGGAGTTTTCCTTTCAAAAGAATAGTGTTGCAAATATGAGTTATATGTGGTAGTAATACTGGTCTTCCGAATTTTAAGGCTTCTGTAGTTATTCCGTCTTCTCCAGGGCTTTTATTATATTTCATATTTTTGAGGACAATATTTACTTCTGTGGCGTTTATGAAAGGGATAGAATCAGGGCAACTGTGTATTATGTTTGAAATGTGGTCTGTTTTTGTTATATCTGAGTATAGGTTTGTGTAGAATTTGGTGCAAATTTCTATTATTTTGTCTCTACTTCCTTGTTGTTGACCATTCTCGTCTGTAAGCCTTGTAATTCAGGATTTACCTTTCGAGATTCCTTGTTTGGCAACTCGGAGCGAGGTGTTATTTTCTATCGCTGTTTGCACCAAATTTGTATTAAATGTTCTCATGTATTTTCTGATGTTACGCTTTACTTGTCTGTCGAAATGGTAATATTGACTAGAGCATTTCTCTAGGGATTCTCTTTCCTCTATGAGAAGTTTAGTTGATGCACTCAATTTGAATTTGCAGGGTCTATCTTGTCTTAATTTATTGCTAGCAGATTTTATAGCGTTTTGTATGTTTTTTAATTGAGTTTCTACTTCGTCTATGTCTACATTGAGATTTGCAAACTGGTTCGTCAGTTATAAGTTAAAAGCATTTGCGTTAATTGTAAGGTTATTGCGGTTAAGTTTTTTAATTTGTTTGGTAAATAATTTTTTACGGAGAATTTTTGTGTTGAGACATATCCCTGCACGAACAGGTCTGTGATGGGAACTACATTTGAATTGATTTAGAACGGGTAGATCTTTTACTATAGATTGATCTGATGATAGTACGTAATCTATTTCATTTTTCGTTTTTCCATCGAAGGAGGGCCAGGTGCAGCGACGCTGAGGCTTTTTAAAAAAGAAGCTGTTACTTATTTTGAGGCTCTGCCCAAAGGCGAACTGGATCAAACCAGTGCCACGATCGTTACGGCTTCCCAGCCCGTGTGGTCCAAGTATATCATCGTTGTCCAGTTCTTGCCTTATCCCGACTTTGGCGTTGAAATCACCGAGGACTATATTCCAAGTCCCACGGTGTTCATCGCAAGCCTTATTTATAAGGTCATAAAATTCTTCTATTGCATCGTCGCTATGCTTTGCTGTCAGAGCGTAAGCCTGGATCACTGTTAGAGTTTGCTTCTGCGTCACTCGAAATTTGAGGACAGCGATCCGGTCCGAGTAGCTGATAAATTCAATGATATTATCCTTCCACTTCTTAGCCACCAGGAACCCAACTCCTTATAACCCGCTGGTGACTCCGAAGTGATAGAATATACCATTGTCTCTTTCGACAGTTTGCTCTCCTAACCTTCTAGTTTCTGCAAGACCTACAATGTCCCACTTGATATCTTCCAGTGCATTGTCTAACTCTATGAGTTTGGCATCTTCCATCAAAGTGCGAACATTGAAGGTTAGAATGTTCAATGTATCGGAGTCCATTTTCATATGTGCCATAGTCGTCTGACGGGGGATCGCTCTCGCCCGGAGATTCTTAGCACCCCTGTTTCCAGGGCTAGTCCGGCTACCGTCGTCGCCGGCGTCACCACTGGAGGCGCCGGGAACTTGGGGCCGGGGTTGTGTGTGTACACTCTTAGGGAGGGGGGATTGCACCGTAAACCCACCACGCTGGTCCAGTGCGGGTTGGTGGGGTTTAGGGGATTGGGAAGGGGAAAGGGGGGTGAGGAGAAAAAGGATGTGTTTAGGTAGGAACATGAGGGTAGGATTTAAGGATACCACTTTCTCGGAAGACAGGTATGAGTTGGTGGTAGCTCGGGAGGCCGGGGGCGCGTACCCGTATATCACAAAAGATTCACCGGAAAAGCAAATCAATTATTGATATCCCTGACAGATATAATATCATATCAAATTGTGTCGAGGCGATTTCTGTATTTGTGCATATATATATATATATATATATATATATCCTATAATAGCTAGTAAACCAGTTTATTTGTAAATAGTAAAATATACTTAGCTGTAAGTACCATTTTCTTTATTTTCAATGCTTTGGTAAAAACATTTTGCCTTCGACTGTCCCATTTCTTTGCAGTCAAGTCCGAGCCGTGCGACGAATGAAAATAATAACAGTTTTGGGACTGGCAGGAATCGGGGCTGTAATAATATTTGTGTAGTAACTTAGAACTTCGGTACTTCCTTTTACTAACATCGTAATTTCTGCTTTAATTTTAAATTCATAACATAAGATGCAAGCGTTTTTAATGCTCAAAAACTTCAAATCATACCACAAAAATAGTCTGCCGTTATTATCGTTATTTTAGAAAATTGTACGGTGTCGAAGACGATAGAGAAAAAACCGAGAAGGAAATCAGGAGATGACGCCATCTCTAGTAAGAGAGAGGCGTTTCTAATAAGAATAATTAAAAAACCTGTTATATCTGACAAAACCCCTTCTTTTATGACGATAATACCTCGTTCGTTTCGACCATGATTTCCCTCCCTTCACAAACGTATGAGACGTGACGTCAGTAGCTGAGTTTGCAGGATCAAGTGTAGATTATGTAAGGGATGGATAGTATTGGATAGTTCGCAAATAATGGTTAGTCTTATTACGATGCGCGGGCAACGTGAGTCTTGAAGACTAGTCGCCACGAAGTATCTCACATACAATTAAATGCAGGATACCGGTGGCGTAGTGTCTACTAGTGGCGAGTACTATCGTAACGGGAGAAGACTTTTTCCTTTTTTGCCGACGAAAAAAAAACGTTTTTTTTTTATTTATTTATTACATACCAATTCGTGACACAGGTGTCTAAACCAAATCGATATCATAAAGATGATAAAATGAATCAATAACATGGTAAATTATGTTCAAAATGTCTACGAAATATAATAAAAGATACCATAGTTTTTAACACAATTATTCAATAATTTCAAGCATAGAAACGACTTAGAATTTATCATTATTTAAAAATATCACATTATTTTTTTTATTTTAGTTGCATGTCAAACACAATTAAATAACAACCAGTCATTTAGTGAAATAATTTTAGAATCGTGAATTTCGCTAGTTCGATTTCAATATAATTCAAGGTGCGAAGATTCTTTAGAATCTAGAACAGCCCCTTTGTATATCTCGATAATGGAAATGTTAAATGAATAAATTATTTGTATTTGTAAGACTAGTATTTAATCGCACATCAAACATACTGATTTGCACAGCAAAAAAGGATCAACAAAAACACTCTTTATGTTTTAAATATTTTATGTGTACTTAAGTTTATGTTTTAATTATTTTTTGTTGTTCTTACATGTTCAACCTAACACGAAGGATAAAGGGGGCTTCGACTACCCACTTTATAAATGGCCAACCATTTCATGATATAGTCAATTATTTCATGAAATAATCAGAAATGGTTGAATGTAACGAAAATATGAACATATTTTTAAAAGCATTTGTAGCGTGGTATTTTTTGTGTTATACATGCCAACCTAACACGAAGACTATTCAGGGGCTTTCCTGAGCTCGTCCCCTTTAGTCTTCACGACCGCAGTGTTTTGCCCTAAAATATTTGTTACTACATTCATACTCATAAATCACATAAATCATAGTGGTACATAAGTCAACGAAACATTTTATGAGCAAAGGCAAGCTTATGTTTACAGAGATATTTCTGTCAGCAAACCTAGGCAGGACAGGAAGAATTGAGCAACAGGAGAGTCCTAGTGCACATTATAACAAATATCTCTAATTAAATTAAATACATTCCATACATATTCCTATCATGGAAGAGCAAATGCTCTTTAAAGATTTTCTTTAAAGTGTTATCCTACAAAAATGAAATATGTGAAAGTTTGTGGATTTGGGTGTTTTGATGTTTGTCACTAAATCACGTAAAAGACTGAACGGGCATGAACAAATATGAAACAGCTATATTAATAAATAAGATACAAAAGAAACAGATCTTCCGCGATGGGCTAAAAAAAGGCGAAGTTTGATACAACAGAAACAAAATATTGAAATAAAAATTTCCCGGAAAATTACAATTCATAAGTCCACTCTGAGGAAGTTTTGAGCACCAGCTAACTATTTTTTAAGATAAATAGGGTCTTCTATCTTAAAGTGATGGAAAATACGTCGTGCGATAACCTTCGTGTGGCGATGGGCTTACCGCGGTATCAACTACGACGGAAACTTTTGACGATCTCTGTTTCGCTACGGTTGTGGCTCTGTCTACCACGCGAGAGCTTCTGGGTTCGACGCCGGGCTGGGGGTAAAGAAAACAAAACCCCAAGTATTGGATGTTTATATGTGTGTGATGTCGCTGCTTCTGGTTCCTATGACACAGGGTATCCTAGTGTGGGGCTATAAGCAATGTACGTGCCTGTTCATAAACGTTTATAATGTTTATAATCTAAACAGGACTATTGGATTACTGGCTACATGGCTAGCAGTGTCATCTTACGATAACTGCTTATATACAGACAGGGATTTTTTCGCCAAATATTAAACTGCACATCAATAATACTGATTTATACAGCAAATATACTGATTTTCACAGCAAATATCAGGGTAAAATTCTGCGGTAGCTTAGGTGAAGGGTAAAGGGGGTGAGCGAAGCGTTTGTTTAAATTATCTATAAATAAGATTGTAGCTGCCTTCACTTACTGACATCGCACCAATATAATAATAATAATAAATAATAATAATAATAATACCTTGGACACTATTGACACACATATCTAGCCTAACAGTCAATAACCGTCCGTCAGACATTAAACTTCAAATCCTTTAATCGTCAGCCAAAAATAAAACAACAGTACAAAGTAATCAACTCACGCCCAATAATCCTGGGTTATCCTGTTTAACCCTGGCCGGTTTAATCCGGCGCAAACTGGAGTCTGGTTATCCATCGGTCGGTGGATTAACGAATGCTCGTGACAATCTATGAAGGGATTTTTATGCTTGATTAGCCGAACAACAACAGCAACATAACGTCACCGATTATCCCGAACGGGTTGGTAGCCAGTAATCCTTTTTTTCAATGGTGGGAAAAAAATGGAATAACCCATGCCTAGGATTCAGACCTCCCTGCTATGTCCGGTCTCCTACACATTGAGCGGGCACCAGCTCGTGGAGTATACGGACTAAAAACAATCGGCTGGTATTTTCACATAAAAAAGGATCAGCAAAAATACTTTTTATGTTTTAAGTATTTTTGTTGTTCTTACATGTTCAACCTAATAAAGCTTTGGAAAAATCAACTTCAATTCAACTTTATATGATTATTGTGAGATTATTATTCTCGGCTGGGGGTACAGAAAAAAAAAACCCCAGGTCTTGAATGTTTATATGTGTGTGACGTCACTGTTTCTGGTTCCCACGACACGGTGTCCTAGTGTGGGGCCAGAAGCAAAGTTTGTATGTAAATGTTTATGTTTTAAGTTTATTAGCGACCATTTAAGCAACCGTATTAAACAGGTAATTAGAATTTAGTTCAGGTGGCCATCTGTAGTCTTTATCATCATCAGTTCCAATTCACCAAGTCATGCTTCCCGAGAACTGCAGCAAATCTTCCAAACGCGCGAGTTACTATAAAAAACAGTTCCATAATTTCATAATTTCTTTATTGCACACAACATTTAAGCAAAGTTACCTTGAAGACAAAACTGTGCACAACGGCGTAATTATCTCTAAATAAGATATCTCTTCTCTCAGCAAACCGACTTAGAGAGTGAGAGGTAATTGTAACCTTCATTTCTCCATGATCCCATCACCAAGTCCTGGTCGACGTCTATAAATTGTTGAGAAGCATTCTTGGTACGTTACCATCAGCTCCACCTCAACATATGTATTATGAGAAGCATATATTACTCAGCATAAAAAAATAGATGCAAGTCTCGAAGAACTCGACGCCCAATGCCACGTCCGAATAATTCGTCCCAAGTTCACTTACAACTATGTATATAATGCAAGCGGACAATTGCAATGAAATGTATTTTTTCAAGTTGATCTTTCAATAGAATTTGGTAAAACGGTTAAGCATTAAAGCCGATTATTTCACACGAGATGAAATTTAAAGCGATTGCAATTTGATTTTAAAAAGGAGTCAAGGAAATACAATCATCCTACTGCCTACTTCTTCCTTTAGATAATGACGACAATTATGTTTCCTTGCTAACATTATTTCGATTCCAAGACCTGTAAGACCTTAGAACATGGCTCCTGAAGTAATTCCTCCTAAATAATGGGTGGCTGTAACTTTTGAGGCATATCGGTGTTTTACCATTTTATCTTTCCACCTCCAACGTGCCATTTCCACCCCTTCTCCTTCAGCAATAGAGTTCGAACAAGCTCAGCTTCTTAAAATGGTTGAGTGTGTTTGCGGGTTTGAGAAACGTTTTCCAATTTCGAGTGTAAGATTGTGTGCATTCGATCTCCGATAGCGACAGAACGTAGGGAATACTTTCCGCTCTCGTCGCTGCGTTCGCCTGCTTTAGGTAATTGGACGATTCTTCTTGCAGCTCCTGTTAGTTTGTTTATTTGTAGCGTAAATGCAAGATATCAGTGGGAAAGTGGGACGTCGATTTAGGAGTTCAATTCCGCTAGTAGACGATGGCTCAGAGTAGAGCTCTAAGCTTGGTTGTAAAGTGATATATGGGCATAATACAAGTGTTGAATAATGTAGTATTATACAAACAGAAAACCCTTTTATTTTGCTTAGTTATCACTTTACAACCGAAATCATCGGTCGTAGAGAGCTAGCTATCTTTGTCGAGACAGCAGGGCCTGGATTTTAACACTAAGCTAAAGTATTTTTTGTTTCATCTTCTTTCTTCTTAAAGGGGTTGTAGCGCCTGCACCTGACCCACTTGATCGGGGCCTTTATGCATGTCCCTTCGCCTGCAGATCTAGTTCAGCCATCCCTACTCCTGCACCAGCTGGAATAGGAGGCCTGGGTGCTCTAGGAGCTCGTGTGTGGTTCTTGTGTCACCTAAGATAGCCATCCTGGTTTCAATTGTAGATGGACATGCCAGCAGCATGTGTTCTACTGTTTCATCCACTTCCATACACCCCCTTATAAGGGGCTGTCTGTTGCACCTGTAATTTTCAAGTTTTTGTTTAGTGTTTTATGGCCTGTAATAAGGCTTATTAGTTTTTTTTATTTAACTGCGTGGCAGTCTCATTAGGTAATTAGTAAACTTATGGTGATACTTATTTATGAATAGTTTTGTATTTTTGCAGTCTTCTCTGCTAGACCATAATCAATTTTGATGCACTACTGTGGCTCCTTTGAGCCTTTTCCATAGAGCTTCTGCTAATAAGGGCGAGAATGGTGGAGGGCCAATTGCTGGCCTTCCCGCCCCTTATTTTGCTAACGCTTCTGCCTTCCAGTTGCACTGATCGCCTTGGTGACCCACTGGACTGAGGCTTTGTTTTTCCCACCTAGAATGTTCAGTACTTCATGACATTCTAATATAAGTTTTATGTGATCATACGTGTATGATTCACTCGTATGGTGAACTCTATCAGAGCCAGGGGGGAAACAAGTGTAATAACATAATATCGTCACCGCTTTTCCCATACGGAGTAGCAGAGGCACAATTGTGCACGTTTGGCCATTTATTGAATAGTAAATTTTACGCGATAAAGGGTAAGCCTACAACGCAAATTGATACGACGTTAGATCTCCCGCCATATCAAATTAGATTATGATTAGTATCAAGTCTTATTAAGCCATTAGGTTGTACGCATCACGTTGTAATACAATTATCGATTATACACTGAGAATCGAGTGAATATGCAAAACGTCCAAACAAGGTTTCGTCTTCCACCTGCTTATGATTTACTGCATGCCAAGGTTAGGGCGTGCACCTCTATACGTATTCGATTTTACGGGAGATGGCGGTGACTTCATGATTTGTGATGCTACTTGGTGGTTGCCATTCAAATATCACTTAAATATGCCACCTCTGTGGCGCTGCGGTAGTGGCTTTTCCTACCATGCGAGAGGTCCCGAGTTCAATACCCGGCTGGGGATCAAGAAAAAAAGGTTGTATGTTTATATGTGTGTGATTTCGCTGTTTTTGGTTGATGTTTATATTGTTAAGTTAATAATGTTACCTGAAATTGCATAAGACTTGACCAAATCGTCTTCCTGGTCACTTACTTTGGATTCTTAGAGTCTCAAATGTCTGGCAGGATTCGTCAATGTAATAGTTTATGTGACTGCTACATAATGGAGGGCATTAATGCTCGAGAGTGGGTTTATGAAACGAGCTGAAGGCGAGTTTCATAATAATACCACTCGAGTGTTTTAATGCCTAATTATGTACAGTTACATACGCTAGTTTATCTACACACACATCATAAGCTCTCTTTGTGTTCAGGAACCGCATGTTTGACCGGCATTGTGGCTCTACAATTGTTTAGCTTGTTCTGTAGTACCAACTTCACGCAGCTGGGCGTCGGCGTTCGAAATTTGAATGTCAGTACCAACTTCACAGACAAACTAGGGGCGGCACGCAGTCGGGCGTCGGCGCTCGAAATTTGAATGTCATAATATGTAGAAAAACTACACATTATGGTCATAATGTGTAATTTTTCAGATAAGAAGTGAGTGTTTACCAAGTAGTTTAACATTATGCTGATCGTAACGTGCGGTTTTTGTACGCAGTAAAGAGGGTTTATGATAAGTGTGTAGATAAAGATTATAACAATTTAATGGTGTAACAAACAGCCGGTTGCAGGTCCATTAAATTTTGTTTTTTTGGTAACTCATGGCTCCTATTTCTGAGTGCATAGTGCCCTTGTTCACACGCCTCGAGTTACGCCTGTTAGCGTTTAATTGGGCTTTAAAATTTAAAGATCCTTTCTGTATCTGGCTGTTAGTGCAAAAAGTACGGTACATCTTGAACATGAGTTTTAGTTATCAAAGTAATTAATACACATATTTTAAAACAAGAAGCCTAGCAAAAAACAATGTAAGTAGTGAATGAACGTCTTATTTTACCATCTCTCGTACTAGTCAACACTTTGTGGTGCACTGTGGGAAACAAAAGACATGGTGTTGTACCAACCAAGTCATGAAGACTTAAGTGGACTGGATATAAGGGTCATTGTTGTTTGGGGCAGTGGTCAAGGAAAACACAAGGCTATGTGTGTTGTAGATACCGCAATTAGAGTGTGTAGTTGTGTGCTATGTGCGAAAATAATGGATCGGTCTTTGATGATTGTCGTATTAAGAATCACGTAAATCAACGTCATGCGAGCACCAGGAGGGTTACCACAATCTGTTTCCGATTCAAATTAGGTTCAAAACAAGAACATCACCATAGCAACCATTTCCATTCCAATCCGCTATAATGGGCTTTATTTACCTAATACCAAGACTTGTTTTAAGACAGTCACGGTGATTTTGCGGATCAAATTAGGTTCCTAATCTGAATTGGCATAAGACGTTGTGGTAACCCCCCTGGAGGGTTACCACAATCTTTTTCCAATTCAAATTAGGTTCAAAACAAGAGCATCGCCATGGCAACCATTTTCATTCCAATTCGCCATATTGGGCTTTATTTACCTAATACCAAGACTTGTTTTAAGACGGTCACGGTAATTTTGCGGATCAAATTAGGTTCCCAATCTGAATCGGCTAACACGTTGTGGTAACCCCCGTGCTTACATAGGTTGCAGCAAAAATATAAATTCAAACTCAGATTATTTATTGTAAGTAGGCCAAATTAATGCACTTTTACAAGTCATACATGCATACGAAGTCAAACACTTATATATGGAGAAAAATAAAAATAAATCAAATATGATCAACTGAACTATAATTAATTTTGGATTATGGTTTGAGTATGAAAAAGGTAACTTCCCTTTCAAGTGTTGATTCTTGGCTGAATCTCGCACAGTATACCATAACCACTTAACTATAACAGTGCCTCGGAAATACGGCCTTCAGAGAAAATAAGACCAAGATTCTACATTTTTTTTATTTTTTTTTTTATGTCACAATGTACAATATAAAATTAATCTAATCTAATGACAATTATAACGTCTTATCTATAAGTGATAATAAGATGTCCTAAATATCAAACTTACAAAAGAAATATATAAGAACAAACAAAAGCTGTAATGTGTTCATTACTTATGAGAAACCAGCTTGGACCAGTCCCCCCAAGCAAAAAAATACTTTGAAGTGTATTTATAAAAATTAAAAAATATAATACATTTCTAATACAAGACAACAAATTATAGGCCGATCAGTCTGCGTTTACCATCTTCAGTCGATCCCTCCTATTTTTGAATTTGCTTGCGAAACAGTTTTCGTATTTGTTAAGTTCATTACCTAAATTTGACTGAGGCACAGTGTTAGATTTTTCATAAAGAATAATAGAGCTCTATAATATTAAAATTTGATACACCTTCGACCGTGCGGATTGGCGCTATACAAGGTGACATTTAATGAGCTGACCATATTTAAGGGAATGATAGTACTGCATTATGAACAACATTCCCCAAGAAACATATGGTCGCAAACAAAATAAAACTTTGGTGCCCCCACAGTAACTTGTAATCAGCTGATCGGGTCAATGTACTGGGGGACATTTTTTTTCCCTTTGCGACCATATGTTTCTTAGAGAAAGTTGTTCATAATTATGGGTACTATCATTCCTCAAAATATGGTCATCTTATTAAATGTCACCTTGTATAGAGGGGGAGGCCTCTGGGATTTATATTTAAATTTTGACATTTTATATTGGACATAATAGTCTGTAAATAAACAATTATTATTATTATTATTATTATTATTATAAGTTGTTTGATGTGGACTGAATGTGACGATAGTGACACCTTGGAAACATGACTCTTTGTCCGGCATAGTCGCCAAGATGACTCACAAACGAGTCATTAACATCTCCACCCTTTCTGGGTCAATTTGATCACACAGGAAGTGACAGTGAGAAAAGCTAGTTAGTAATACACGTCACTGATCAGTTCCCATTCAGTAGCTCAGAGTGCATGGCCTTAGTTGACTCTACGATTCTCAGGAGGATATTCAGCCGATGCCCTGTATTTATTATTGACCTGGTTAAAAATATTCGACTTGATTTCACAATAACAGTGGTGAGAAATTCGGAGAAAAATGAGGTCATTGTCATGAGATTGTGGGTGTTTCTCACATACACCATGATTTGTGTCAAAATTGCACAAACATGCGTCCACGTTAGTATGACACCTTTGTGACACATAGCAATTCAAAACATTGCAATGTCTACTACTTACACTACACATAATTCAGTACCTACCAAGGTTTAATTATGTTTATCTACACACGTATCATAAACCCTCTTTACTGCGTAAAAAACCGCACGTTACGATCAGCATAATGTTAAACTACTTGCTAAAACTCATTTCTTATCTGAAAAATTACACTTTATATCCATAATGTTTAATTTTTCTACATATTATAACATTCAAATTTCGAACGCCGACGCTCGCCCGCGTGCCGCCCCTAGTTTGTCTGTGAAGTTGGTACTACAGAATAAGCTAAACAACTGCAGAGCCACAATGCCGGTCAAACATGCGGTTCCTGAACACATCAAAGAGAGCTTATGATATGTGTGTAGATAAACTAGTGTATGTAACTGTACATAATTAGACATTAAAACTCCCGAGTGATATTATTATGAAACTCGCCTTTGGCTCGTTTCATTAACCCACTCTCGAGTTTTAATGCCCTCCATTATGTAGCAGTCACATAAACTACTATTAAGTATTTACGGAATTGAGTAAAAACTTAAGCCCAAAAAAAAAAAACATCCCAAATGACTTAAACATAATAATAATAATAATAATGTAACCCATTAAGGTCCCCACCGAGAGGCACTTGCCTTTACTTGGATACGAGTAAGATTGAGCAGTTTTCTACGCTATCTCAGTGTTGGTTGCTGGAGTTGTCGGGCTAGAGGCCAACAGGACTGTCAGAAGTTTTCAAGCTGCCCTATTAGTGCCTCTCTGACCAGCTACACGACTATACCTCGCGCCACGAGTTATGAGCGGTTGCGTTGAATGCGCAGTAGTCACTTTTCAATACCGCCAACAGCGCTCTTAATTCGTGGCGCGAGGTATACCTACCGCCGAGTAGCGGTGGTAGCCGGGAACACGAAAGCGCCCGAAATAAATGCAACATAGAAACGGACAGCCGTCCAGTCCCGTCTCACCCATGTGTTGCACGATTGTTTCCGATGAGCGAATACCGTTTTTACACCCTATTTTAAAACTTAACTACATGGGATCGCCTTGCTCCGCTCCGCTTCACTTCACTTCAAATTTATCCAGGTTATATTTGGAAGTTGTGATCTAACAAACTTAACTTTAGTATTCGGATATAAAGTGACTTATAGCATCCAATAAGGCTCTATAAAAACTATTCTCTATAAATATTTATCTACGCACGTATCATAAACCCTCTTTACTGCGTCCAAAAACCGCACGTTACGACCAGTACTTGGTAAAAACTCATTTCTTATCTGAATATTAATTAAAACCATAAAACAATTTTCGACAAATTATGATATTAAAATTTCGAACGCCGACGCCCGCCTGCGTGCCGCCCCTAGTTTGTCTGTGAAGTTGGTACTACTGAACAAGCTAAATAAATGCAGAGCAATTATCAATGCCTCAATGCTGGTCGAACATGCGGTTCCTAAACACATCAAAAAGATCTTATGATATGTGTGTAGATAAACTAGTATGTATTGTAACTGTACATAATTAGGCATTAAAACTCTCGAGTGATACTATTATGAAACTCGCCTTCGGCTCGTTTCATGAACCCACTCTCGAGTATTAATGCCCTCCATTATGTAACAGTCACATAAACTACTATTATGTGACTGTTACTCTGTAAGCTCTCTTTAATGTGTTTAGGAACCGCATGTTCGACCGGCATGGTGGCATTGATAATTCCTTTGCACTTGTTTAGCTTGTTCAGTAGTAACAACTTCACAAAGTAGCGGCGGCACGCAGGCGGGCGTCGGCATTCGAAATTTGAATGTCATAATATGTAGAAAAACTACACATTATGGTCATAATGTGTAATTTTTCAGATAAGAAATTAGTTTTTACCAAGTAGTTTAACATTTTGCTGATCATAACGTGCGGTTTTTGTACGCAGTAAAGAGGGTTTATGATACGTGTGTAGATAAACTACTATTGTGAGTCAAAACCTATATCAGTAAACGATATTTGTTGTCTTTAAATGAGGAATTATTGAGGATTTCGTCCGCGAAGGGTGCCAAATGGGACCATATAACGAAGCCTCCACTGTCCGTCGTCCGTCTGTCTGTCGGTCTGTCCGAAGCGTTTCAAGAAGCGTTAAAGTTAGAAAGTTAAAATTTAAAATGACAAGCAAGTGATAATTTTAATAAGCTGAGTAGGCGATTTGAACTCGACCTATCAGCTCTGCTCGAGTGTTAGTTCAGCGAGGCAGCGGCTGCACAGAGAATTCTTCGGCGTATTTACGAACATGACTGAGCTATTAGCATGCTCCCAATGAGCTAATTGACATTGAAATTTATTGTCATATAAATACGTTATGTAAGCGAAACTAGTTTGATATTAAGTTCATATGTATTTTCTCTTTTCTTCATCATGTCTCTACACGTGAAAACCTTTTATTGGCCTTCTGTGTTTATTTTTGTTTCTATATATGTTTTCCCAATATACAAATTAAAAAATAAATAAACTAAATATATAAATATTTAAATAAGCTACAAATTATGAACTACACGCAATAAAAAAGAGGGGTCCGATACAATAGTCATTTTTTTAAGTTATTTCTTGTAAAATGGTAAAGAACCCTTCTTATCAGGTATGATTCGCACTTGCCTGTTTTTTATATTTGGCAATAAACAATTTTTATATCTTTCTTTTAAGAAAAAGAAAGATATAAAAATTGTTTATTGCCAAAAACAAAGATTTTTTTATTGTTTCTGCGTTAACTGCACGACACTATGGAAACTTGTTAACTAGCCGACAAGAAAGTAAGCAAAATTTATGAAAAATATGGCGGGAACTTTTAGTGGTCTTGTCCCATTTGTGGTGGCAAGGCACAGTTATGCCGTTAAGCCAGTTATTTAATACTTTATTTTAAATACTTCATATAATATACAAAATAATACCTGAGAGTACTTAATATGTTCTTGAGACTACTAACTACTCTGTAGCTAAATCTGTTCAAAGATTAAGCATCACTCAAGAAAGTCCTTCATCGTTGATTATAGATAAAAAGAACGTCCTGGCATGTAGACAGGGACAAAAATAATGGCAAAGACACAAGAGTGAAAAAGCAGTGACTAAGTACATATTCATCCACACATGATGAATTTGTTGTGAAATTTGTAGGTTTCTAAAAGAAATGACAATAAATCATATGATAAAAATAATTGTACTTGATGGTGCAGTGAATAAGCACAGTGTAAACAATGAAAAAAAACCAGGATATATTGCTTTTTACGGGTAAATCTGAGAAAAAAATCGTGTGGTAAAAAACAAAAATAAGTGTCTTGAAATTTTAGGGCTTTGGTATACTCTACAGATTTAAATCCTCTAGTGTATAACGTACTAATCTGATTTAAGCTTAACATATTTCATACACTTTGACAGTTGCTAACGAATTACAATACCAATTCTGTATTTCTTAAGTAATTAACAATGGCTTAGTACTTGGCCATCAATAAGGTTTATGTCGAGTAGGCCGCCGCTGTGATTCGCGCGCGAAATTAGGAAAAAAAATCCTGAACAGCTGACTGCTTAGTAAATTTAATTTTATACAAGTGGACCTAGTCTCTTTCTGTGTTAGTCACGCCTCAAATATTTAAGTTTTAATTAATGAGTGAATGGCGGATGAAGTAAACAATTCGAAAGGATTTAATTTAAAGTTACCTCTTTTTCAGTTTAGGTACGAACTTGAGTAACACATTGACCTCCAAACACAAATAAAATGTTGCTTTTAACTTTAATAATTTATTTAAGAGATTTGCATACAATTCCTATTTAATATTTTAATTCTATTGCAAGAAGTGTATAATTTTATATAATAACTTTCCGCACTCACGGGCAACCACATCTTTGTTTCACTTGCGCTCGAGACTACTGGGATTTGGAAAAATAGCAAGGGAAAATCTTTTGTTAAGTATTTGGGGTATCCCACCTAAGGGATAGAGGTTTTGACTGCCGCTCTGGGGCATTTCTGATGTAAAGGATCTCCCTGGTTATGGACCAGGGAAATGCTGCCAGCGTCATGAAAACCTTTGCCTCTACAAAGTCCCGGGGTGGTTTCATTTTATTATATTTAAATTGAAATTGACGAAACTTGTGTGGATGTAATTTTGTGTTTAAAAAAATGTTTAAATAAAAATCGATTTTTGTTTTATAACGTATTCACTATCACAGCTTTATTTATTACATCATCCGTTAATTTAAACCTTAGTTTAAATCTGCTATTTGTATGGAGAAAATAAATAATAAAATACAAAAATAAGGCAATCAAGTCAAGACAGAATACGGTATTTGGAAAGGTAGTCCAATAAATCTATAAACTTGTCTCAAGCTGAACCTACTTCAACAAAAACGTTTGTCAATTTCAGAATTGTATATTTCCAGCAGTTATATTTTATAAACTCAATTTTGTGTTATAAAGACAGCATTTGATTATGACGTCACATGCTAGTATTTAATAGTACCCATGAACAAAATTACCGTTTTGACAGTTCCTAAAAAATATCTCATTTGACTAGCAGTCAAATACCGTAACGCCCACAAGAGTTCCAAGTTCAGATCAAAATATTGTTCAGTGAACGTTGTTCAGTTCCGTTCACCCAACGGGTAAGAACGGAACCCTATTACTAAAACTTCGCTGTCCGTCCGTCCGTCCGTCCGTCCGTCTGTCACCAGGCTGTATCTCAAGAACCTAGCTAGCTAGAGAGTTGAAATTTTCACAGATTATGTATTTCTGTTGCCGCTATAACAATAAATACTAAAAAACAGGATAAAATAAATATTTAAGGGGGCTCCCATACAACAATACCACATACAAACTTATGGATGCACCTGGTTACGTACATGGAGTTTGAAAGTAACCGCACCAATAACTTTGTAAACAATATTTTGCTGTGTAAAATCCAAAATATTCACTCCACACCATCGCTTCCATTGAACGGTGGTACGGAACCCTTCGTGCGCGATTTAGACTCGCACTTGACCGGTTCTTTTATGTATGATTTTGTTGTTGTTACATGTTCAACCTTACAAAAAGGATAAAGGAGGACATCGAAGCGAAACCCGCCACTTCACACAGACTGTCTTTAAGTAGTAAAATTTGTTGCGCAAATCAGTAATTTTGTCGTGCAATTCAAATCAGTAATTTTGTCATGCAGTATTACTTCGCTCATTTCTGGAAATTCTGCTGCTCATGGTCATTCGCTCAATTAGATTTTATTCGGTCGTTCTCTTATTCTCCAAATTTAAAAGACACCAAAAGTCAAACATGTCAAAACTCAAATTTTATTTATTAATGTAGATATTAACATAAACTTAGCAAACGTCATTTTTTCCACTTCTTTACATTGGACCACTGTGGAGGAGGAACTCTTTTAAAAAAATTGTGTTTTACTAATACAAATATTACAATATTAATTATTATAAAAAATATGCAGGAATAAATAGTTAGAAAGTTATTAACAGCGAGTTCTGTGTTGAATCAAATTAACCCCCATACAGTCTTGTCATTTATATAATATCCCTTATTTGACAAAGTTGCTTTTACATGGTTTTTAAATTAAAGGAATTTGTGTACGTTTATTATATTATCTACTTGTCTGTTACTCTAAAGCCTTAGTTAGTAGTTCGTTTTACATCCACTTTTAGCTATTATGAGTTCGTTTTACATGGTGGGACATTAGGCTCGTAATATTAATAATAATATATATTTTGGACCGCGCCCAGAAAAATTGTTTTCAAAAGAAAAAAATAAAGTTGCTCTGACCAAATCGGTTTCATAATAAAAAATTCTCAGAATTATGTACCTATCAACCACTTAAAATTTGACTACACTTGATTTGAATTAATTTCAGCACAGAGTTAGTGTATGAGCTAGATTGACATATATAATACTTTTTATGCGACTGCACCAGAAGGAGGGTAACGTTACCTGGGTAAATGATAATTCCTAGGAACGTGCAGATGAAGTTGCGGGCATCAGTCATCATCAGTAGCAGAGATTCAGCGAATGAAGGTAATGTCTGTTAGCACTTAAAGCTCTGCAATCTTACCACCACCAATCCTTCAAGCAATTCAAGCCTCTATTCCAAGCACATAAGGTTGATCGAGTCAGTAAGATCCAGATTGCTAGGCAACAATTTTGCTCCTAAGGGCATGTTCTGCTTTCACAATAGTATTTATGATGACGATGACTATCGTTTGAGGTTTTGTAAGAAGTTCTTACGTTAATACGGCGATGAGTGAGCCTGTGCTTCTGCCACCCCGTATGGTAAAAGGCGTGACGTGATTTTGCTTTCAGAATTATATTCCAAAAAACTCTTACCAAGGAGAAAACTACAGCCCTTAAGTTCAGCGTCCACTAGTTGTCGTTTTTCATAAGTATACTGTGCATAGTCACTTAATTTTCCATTTTAAGAAAAGATTGAAATTGCATTTACTTTCTCTTCCGTAATAGGTATCGTTTATATATGTAGCATGCACATGTATATTGAATTTTATATCGTTAAGGTATATATTTTATATATATTTTCAGTCATTTTCGCACGTATGTATACAGTTTTATTGCGCACAAGGACTGTCCTGTTGCATAAACTCTCCTGTCTTGCCTAGGTTCGTTGGAAGAAATCTCTCTTTAGAGATAAGCTCGCCTTTGCTCATAACATTTTAGACTGAGACAGACCCTTCCAAAGTCGAAAAATGACCCCACCCCCTCTTTAACTTTTAAAGTATGAGAGTGAAAAATCTACAAAAAATATATGCTGTGTATTTCAATACACACTTTTAACGAAAATTGGTTTGAACAAAATAAAAAACCGGTCAAGTGCGAGTCTAAATCGCGCACGAAGGGTTCCGTAACACCGTTAAATGGAAGCGATGGTGTGGAGTGAATAGTTTAGATTTTACACAGCAAAATGTTGTTTACAAAGTTATTGGTGCGGTTACTTTTACACTCCATGTACGTAACCAGGTGCATCCATAAGTTTGTATGTGGTATTGTTGTATGGGAGTCCCCTTAAATATTTATTTCATCCTGTTTTTTAGTATTTGTTGTTATAGCGGCAACAGAAATACATAATCTGTGAAAATTTCAATTCTCTAGCTAGCTAGGTTTTTGAGATACAGCCTGGTGACAGACGGACGGACGGACGGACGGACGGACAGCGGAGTCTTAGTAATAGGGTCCCGTTTGGAACCCTTCGGGTTCGTAACCCTAAAAAGGAGTTTTTTAGGTATAAAACATTTATTAAAAACCACAAACATAACTTTGTCATTAATACAAACATTATGAAAAACAAAGTTACAACACAAACGTCACATAATTACTCGCTACAACGGTACCATTCATGGACGAGTCCGACTCCCACTTGGCCGCTTTTTTCCCAACAATGTACAGTGCTTGCTACAAGGTAAGCTGGCCTTTTATATGTTTTTTCTGAGTTCCATTATTATGTAATACAAAAAAAAAAACAAAAAAAAAACTAAGAGAATACTATATTTTCATTAAATGCATAACACCACCACTCTTCACTCAACCAAATCGAATAGCTCCCAATCTCAAAGCAATCCCATTCATTCACATGACGTTTCAATTTCCCTCTATAGCATTGCATAATGCGTGTGAACTTGACCGTCACGCACCACAATTGCTTGTCTGCTCTGATTGTCGTTGCTCTACATTCGCTGGATTACGGTGCGGAGTTTTTTGGTGGCAGCTTCGAATTCTCCGTAACTCATTTATTCCATGAGTAAAGCCAAGTATCTGTTTGAAAATTGTTAATAATTTAATGAGCAAATAAAACGCTAACTGAGCGAACGACTATTGCCCGACTTAGGTAAAAAAATACTGAAATTTGCGACAAAATTTATCTGTTCTGTTTCTCACCTTTCTAGTAATTTTGCCATGAAAAACCAGTATGTTGTGTCAATCAAAATCTGATGTTACGGTAAATACTTCCCTTTTAAAATATCTTTTGAGAGTAGCTTATGGGACTGTTCCATACACTGCTTTATCTACACACAATTATAAGCTCTCTATTATGTGTTCAGGACATTGCGGCGTAGTCAAGGAACGTCATCTCGACTGATATTAGAATTGAGGTCAAATCATTACTATTGCTTTGTTTTTTTAAAGATGTTCGAAATTTGAATGTCATAAGAACATCGAATTTGATGTTATTATGAAGCAATAATAACATTTTCACAGATAAGAAATGAATATAACAAAACAGTTTATCTTTAAGCTGGTCATAATTTGGGGTTTCAAAAAAGCATTATAGAGTTTTATGTAAAGGATAGGTCTGTAGATTAAAAACGTAAACAGATTTGCCTTGACTTGACAAACTGCGACAATATCCCGTAGCTCCATTCTGCATCTCTGAAGTATATCCCGATCGTTTTAAAATTGTTGTTATGAAGTCGTGTATGAAGTATGGGGGTACTGAGCTGTGTGGCCATCAACAGATGATTGATTATTTTTCATAGGATTTGAACTTTATTACCAACAGTAAGGTTTAAAATCACAGACCATTATTTGATCTACCCACAGACGAGTGGCTATGACGTTCGACCAATCAGAGAGCAATTATTTCATACAAAGTCTTATATAACGATTGTGGTTTAGATTTTAAAGGAATCAAACAAACATTTACATACAGACATTGCTTCTGGCCTCACTCTACGATACCCTATATCGTGGGAACGAAGCACCGACGTCACACACATATAAACATCCAAGACCTGCTTTTTTTTTTACCCCCTGCCGGGGATCGAACCCGCTACCTCACAAAGGTCGTCTATCGGGAAATGTTAATAAATGCAGAAACGAGCATACCGTAGAATAAACAATCGTGTAAGTGTAAGGTAACAACTGCAACCGCAGATTTGGATTGGATTAACCATAAACAGCGGCGTCACAAACATAAAAATTCAAGAATTGTTTTTTTTTTCCTTATCCGCAACCGGGGATCAAACCCGGGACGAGAGCCACAACCGCTGCGCCACAGAGGTCGACGACGTATGTGACATTTGCTACTGTAGGTCCTGGTGCCGAATACTCGTACTATCACAACTTGATAGTATACCTCGCGCCACGAGTAATGAGCGGTGGTCTTGAATGCGCAATAGTCACTTTTCAATACCTGTACATATTTTTTTTTTTTATATAATTTTTTTCAAGACAAAATTTAAATTATTTTTATATAATAGTTAAAGCCATCCGACAGAAACCAGAAGGTTTATACGTTGAATGACGAGTTCGCAAAATAATGCTAATCGAAGACTTGTAATTAGTATGATGTAACTACTTAACATCACACAGCCATAGGCTGCTGATGTTTCAGAAAGTAATGTTTTATGACACTTCTTCGCTTATTAACATTGTTAGAATTGGTTATGCTATCTATGCGCAGCAATTTCCGCCGACGTCGTCCAGCGCTCTTAATTCGTGGCGCGAGGTATAGTCGAATGTCGGCACAATAGCCCTTTAGGCAAGTATGATAACTTCTATTAATCAGTAGGTAATCACTAGCCCACCATTCCTGGGCGGGCTTCAACTTCCTTTAACTCGAGTAAAGGTTGATAGATAGCTAGATAAATTCGTCCCATGGCTCACTTTTATATCGATTTTATCGATAACTGTCATACAATATAAAAAGGGGTTGTTTTAGTACTTATATTACACGAGCTTGTTTTTTTTTTTCTTTTTTAAATGCCTCAAACTAGGATTCCCTGTATTTTGGGTACTAAACAACGAAACATATACTTATATAGATAAATATTATACTTAGATAGATAAACAACCATGACTAGGATACAAACATCCGTTCTCATCAAACCCATATTTGCCCCCACCGGGACTCGAACCCGGCACCCTTCGCTTCGTAGGCAGGGTCACTGTCGGCTCGGCCATTCGTCGTCCCTGCTGCTGATGCCCGCTCAATGTGTAGGGACCCGGACATAGCAGGGAGGTCTGACTCCTGCGCATCGGTGATTCCATTTTTTCCCCTCCAGAAAAAAAAATAGATAAATTCGTTTATTCAATGTAACATGGTATACATACAAACATATAATAATTACTCAAAATACCAAAAAGAAAACATCACAAATTTACACATGCAAACATTGGGGTACGGTAAGGATGACTATGTGGTGTGTTGACTGTACCGCGACAAGGAAATGGCTCTGACTCAGCAATGTCATGACGAATCTGTGACGCTGGTATTGTCCAGAATACCAGCAGCAGCTTGATGGGGACATTAATGGGTGTTGACTTTAGTTCGGTTGGCGAAATATAATCTTTTGCACCTAAATTTATTGCATAAGGTTTAAAATAACTATAACAATGGACAGCCAAAGTGTCGATGTTTGAGGTCTATTCTACAATTTAATGTGAATTTATAAAAAATACTTGGTTGTTACTCTTATTATGTCCATGATTCATTGTCAATTTGCGTTGTGAGGTGATTTTTAGGATTCCCTAGGATCTCTTGGTTGTCTGTCCGTCTGACTAGACCGTTTCTGTTGGGAATGCGTGAAGATATCAATTGCTCAGTCCAATTAGGTCCCATGTAGAGAAGATCCCATTGGTCCAATGTAGAAAAGAGGCAAAAAATTACGTTTACTAAGTATATGTAAATATCGACATTAATTGACCGAGAATCATGAAATTTGCCAGGACGCAAGGTCTTATGCACATAGCACAATAGCACAAGTAAATGAAAATTCCGAAAGCCGTAAATTTTTAGTCCCTTTATAAAAAATTGCAGTTAACACGGAACCCTCGGTGCGCGGCTGCGACTCGCACTTGGCCGGCTTCTTTTTTTTCGTGTCTTTACTAAAGTAGCTACGTGATTTACTCAAGGTGTGACCGTGGGGTAGTACATAAAGGGCCGGATGCACAAGCGACCACTTAAAGTTTGACGGACTCTTGAAGTGAGCTCACTGTCTCTCGCTGGGGAACTGACAGCGCTAGTATAACATTTAAGTAGCACTTCATTTAAGCAGAGTCTGTGAATACTTGTCAAATACGTTTGAGTACAGTTTAAACGATGTACTTAGCTGTTGCTGTAGTAGTTGACGAAGGAGATTACAACCGGTATAACCTTAAATCGAAAAACCACTTGCTGATGCTCATTTAGACAATGTAACGTTACATCGAAAAATTACTTGACAATGTCGTTTTTGAAGGAAACGATGACATTTGAAGCATCCCGTCCAACTAATGGGCACTGGGAAGCATATAGGTATATAAATTTAAAGTCCAAATTCCTTAATTACTCCTTACTAGGTGTTTATACGCGAGTGGACAGGTTAACTAATATAAATATAACAATATTTATAATAATGAATAATATGCAAAATTATTAACAGCAAGTTTTCGGTTGAGTAGGACTAAACCCATGCAGTCTTGCTGTTTATGTAATCTTGAATTTACTTTTAAATATATTTTAACCTCTCAAAAACCGAGGGTACTCAACCGGCCCGGAGCAACTAATTTCTAACCGATTTTCTGCTGCTCGTGAAGATATAAAATAAATACCTCCTCGTGCCCTTATAATTTTATCTTTCGGTGAAATGAGACATTGGCAAGTCGTTTTTCGATAAAACCTTACATCGATTAATTAAAGCTTCGTAGAAATAAGCCATCGTCAAACTAAAAAATCAATCAATGGTGTTCGGTGAAATAGAAATCGATCAAGTGACTTTAGAAGTCACATAGGGATCCATACAAATTCAGGTATAGCAATAACCTCCACAATAGTTTACCAACAACACAACCTCCCCTAATATGTTCCAAACAAGATGTTCCAAAGGATTACCAGATAATCCGGACATATCTAAGCTTAACTCACTTACACAGAACCACTAACCTTTAGGGAGCTCTAACAAATCCACCGGTTTATAGATAACAGAATCAATCATGGAGACGGTACAGAATATTAGAAAAACATCGGAAAATAGATTGCTCAGAAACGAACGTAGATGGAGCGATTTGAGAAAACAATATTTTTTTGTGTTGTTCTATTACAAAACTACGATATTCTTTGCGAGTCGATCCATTTTTCAAAGTGATAGGATTAAGGTAGTCTGGAGCTCCTTGGGCTAGTGGTTCCACGCTCGCTTCTTATGCAGGAGAACAGGTTCGAATCCGGTGATGACCATGTGCCAATGAGATAAGTGATTCATCTCAAGTACATTATTACGGCGTTTTTACGGTGATGGAAAACATCATGAGGAAAACTTTCAATCTCCTTAGCTGGAGCGATGGGCTAGCCCTTCGGCACTCAAAATGGAGTATTTAATATCTGGTTAAAGTGGGCACAATTGTGCCTCTGCCACCCCATATGGGAAAAGGAGCGACGCTATGATAGGATTAAGGTAACATTGCACAAACAAATCGGAATGAAGGCTTTTCTGTAACAAGTTTCAGGGATACCTACCCGAAGGGTGCCCAACGCGATCCTATTACTAAGTCTCTGCTGTCCTTCTGTTCGTCCATCCGTTCGTCCACCAGCGAACTCTGTCTGATGAGAGATGTAATATGACCGTCAAGTTATAAATGACCGAGCCACTTGACTGAGAAAATTGGTCAAATGCTCGATGTGGTCGGTCGAATTGATCAAATATTCTAAATGATGTTAGTTTGGCTTTTCTAGTAAACACTCAGTTCCTTAATTGTAGACGTTTATTTTAGGGCTAAGGAACAGTAAGTTTATAAGAAAAGATGGAAAACAAAGCACTGCGAAATACTGCTAAGCAGGTATTTTTAAGATTGAAAACAAATAAATGTATCATTGACAGATTTCGAAATTTGTAACTACTTATTGTATAATTACATTTTCCGACTTCTGAGCTAAAAATAGCACCTTCGCCGCTTGATTTTAGGTTCTCAGACGGAAAATTTATATTCCTAACTCGTTCGAAAAGTCTTTTTACGAACCTCGCTACGACCATCGCCTTCGGACGTGCCGTAAACTTCTCGATTTGTAAATATATGCCTTTGCGAACTCGTGGGAAATGTACTATTCCTATCTAGAATCCCCTTTCAAATATATAAAAATAGGTTCCCGTGTGGTCCTTGATGATGCAAGTATATAATTTACTCTATGGTCTCAATTACTTGGTTTGACCTTGGACCTCATCAATGTCCTTTTTAAACTGAAAACGGTTTACACTACATCAAAAGCTGTGGTCATGTTTTCTGTTGTAGCTACATTTTTCACTTCGATTTTTCCGTTATCCCAACGGTTGCATAAATGGGAAATCTTTTTGTTTTTTTGCTGGCAACACTCAAATGCAACATTTTAAAGAGTGTCAACGTCCAAACTATGTTTCACCAAGGTCAAAGGAAGATATTGAGACTACCTCCACACTTAATCATTGAAGAGCATACAGATGTTCGTGTATTTGATAGGGGATTAAAAGGTGTCGCAACGAAACATTAATAGTAGTTTATGTGACTGCTGCATAATGGAGGGCATTAAAACTCGAGAGTGGGTTTATGAAACGAGCCGAAGGCGAGTTTCATAATAATATCACTCGAGAGTTTTAATGCCTAATTATGTACAGTTACATACACTAGTTTATCTACACACATATCATAAGCTCTCTTTGATGTGTTCAGGAACCGCATGTTTGACCGGCATTGTGGTTCTGCAATTGTTTAGCTTGTTCTTTAGTACCAACTTCACGCAGACGGGCGTCGGCGTTCGAAATTTGAATGTCAGTACCAACTTCACAGACAAACTAGGGACGGCACGCGGGTGGGCGTCGGCGTTCCAAATTTGAATGTCATTATATGTAGAAAAACTACACATAATGACCATAATGTGTAGTTTTCCAGATACGAAACGAGTTTTTACCAAGTAGTTTAACATAATGCTGATCGTAACGTGCGGTTTTTGAACGCAGTAAAGATGGTTTATGATACGTGTGTAGATAAAATCACTTTACTTATGTTTGCAGCCAGCGGAAATGGCAACTGTCACTTTTAATGTTAAAATATTATGTTTATGCTGTTACCTTTTTATTGACCAATTTTAAAATATTTGACCATTGTGCCCGAGCACTTATAGCATTTGACTGTCAATTTACATCTCTAAATAACATACAAATTTGCATAAAGGCACATACATTGCTTCTGACCCCACACTAGGATACCCTGTGTTGTGGGAGCGAGAAATAGCGCCGTCACACACATATAAACATCCAAGACCTGGCAATTTTCTTTTCCTTTATCCCCAGCCGGGGATCGAGCCCGGGACATCTCGCATGGCAGGCAGAGCCACAACTGCGGTGCCACAGAGGTCGACATTTTATATACCTAAAGAATTGTAATGGTAAAGAGTTGAAATTTTCACAGAATGTGTATTTCTGATGCCGCTTTAGCAGCAAATAATAAACTACTCGAGATTTTATAAATTACAGGGAGTCCCCATACAAGAGAAGTATTCTTCTATCCCTGCGCCTGAATATCACCAATTCATCACCATTCTAATGACTACGTCTGTGGCGCTGTGGCTGTGGTTGGGGCCTACGATGCGAGAGGTCTCGAATTCGATCCCCGGCCGGGGATAAAGAAAAATAAATCCCCAGGTCATGGATGTGCGTGACGGCGCTTTTTCTGGTTCCCACGACACAGGGTATCCTAATGTGGGGTCAGAAGAAATATACGTGCCAATATGTAAATGTTGTCTTTCAAATATAATTTCGCAGTATCGTTGATGGTGGCGCAACTGGTTTGACGTTGGATCTGAATTCTGTAAGCACTGGAATCAAAAACAATAAGTTCGGTTTTTCTTTCGTTGTTTCTTGTTTTAGTTCACTTAAGGGATCAAAAATGGACCTTAAGTTCGCTTGTAAGAAGGTACGGAACTCTTCGTGTGCGAGTCTGGCCTGCACTTGACCATTTTTTCATCTCCCCCTGATAAAGCTATTTGACTTTATGAGCAGTGAGCATCCTAATAGCAATATTGTCTTATTAGCTGCGTCGTTCTAGCAAAAGGGCACGTATTGTTTGCGTGGCTCCTTCGAAAATATCAAATTTTCGGCGATAATCAGAAGTCAATCCTAATAAAATTGGAAACCTCTGCTTGTTATATTAGGTCCTTACATACGAAATTGGCGTTTTTCTTGGGAGGAACATAAAGTCGTTTTTTTTAAATATAATATATTTATTTAACCAAAGTATGTACCATTGCTATCTATACACTTTTGCCATCTCATAGGTAGTTCTTCGATCCCTTTACTAAAAAAAACATTCGGACGGGAATCAATAAAATCTTTGAAGGCGGTTTGGACTGCCCTATCTATATGGGTCAAAATCAGAGAGGTTGACATTTTAGGTTTTCAAATATCTGAGAAATCAATATTTTTTTAGAAGAAAACTAACAAGAGCAGTATGTTGTATCAAATACCATTTAACTTTTCTGTGAAGAGGCGCGCACAAAATACTATAATTTTCGAATTATACCTGTTAATAAGAAAAATGGCAGAGTCATAGGTCATTTCGGGAACACTTTTATTATTTTTTTATCAATAATATTAACCAACCTATTTTAAAATCTCCTTCAACGATTTGTAATAAACCTGTTTCTAAATAAGAAAATGTTGTTATTTTGTATATTTTTATAATTAAAATACTCATTTTTGATATTCATGTCCATACATTTACAATTGGTGTGAATTCTGATCCTTGATTTCAATTTATTGCATAAATTCTTGCACTACGTTTTTTATTTATGACATAAATACAATTGTTCTATAGGCTATTTTATGTTGTAATGCAATATTAAATTATAACTTTACTAATTAGTGATATAATTACCTTTTTGTGGCGTTCCCGAAAATGATGGGGGTGTTCCCGAAATGACAGTGCAGTTCCCACAATGACGTTAACGTTCTCTGAATGACCGTAACACTCTGTTTTTGGAATACATAACGTTTTTAAATAAAACCCATACACAGTATTATACTTCTCTTTATTGTATTAAGGTAACGAGTTACATGAGTATCAAAATTAAATCTTAATAACTAATAAACTTTGTAGTTTTAATCAACAAAAACGTATAAGAAAAAATGCACTTCTATCATTGCGTCAATCACATCACAGGCTCTAAGCCCTGGTTAAAGATGTTTGTTTTAAATTTAGCTGTTTTAAATTAAACAGGCATTAGACATAACATGCATAATCAAAAAATATCACGAAGTATTTCAGTATTTGTGCTTAAAGAGTAATTGTACTTAAAGTCTCACAGTTCCACACGAATACTATCAATATGACAAAAACAAAACAGAAAAATCAATAGACATAACAATGCTTAAAATACAGTTTTAAACATTGTGATAAAAAATAAACAGTCAGTCTTTACCTTTAGGCATAACATTATTACTTACTACTTGCACAATTAAATAACATCTACATATCACAAAGTAACTTGAGTATCAAAGTATAGCTTAAAGTCTATCACTATCTTACTTTTCGAATATGTCTATATTTTCATCAAAACAATAAAGGCTACGACTCCCTTTTTTCTGCAATTTTGGTGCGGGTAAAACTTTAACGACTTCATCATTGGAGATATATGAAATATCGTTTTGTTCAATTTTGAATATGTTTGCTGACTCCCGTTGATTACGGAGAAAGGTGACTTTTATTTCGCCATCTTCATCAACGGAGGTGTCAGCAACCGCAACGTACCTATAACTATAATTTTTGTTTTCATTGGAACATTTACTAGCATAAATGTCTTTGGGCATATCATGCTTGGATGTAAGTCCTCGTTGTTATTTCCGTACGATGTACCAGCACCAAGATCGTTATTCTTTCCATGAAGTCGGTCTGAAACAGTCTGAAGATTTTCATCATCTGAAGTATCTGATCCGTATACGGCGTGGTAAATACTTTCCCTATTGACGTAAAGAGGATTCAGACACTCTGGATCTATGTATATCTTTCTCTAAATCCATAATTTCAGACGGTTCTGCACTTTCTCTACCTCTATCTTCGACTGAAAATGCCTGAAGTTTAATTTCTCGCAACAACTTTGCACACTGATATAGGAGTATGGAGACATCAGAAGCTTTCTGCCAGACAATCTTAGTTACATTCATGATTCCGGGGATCGCATCTATCTTTTCAGGTATTTTGTTTTTGGCTGCAACTATTTCTTCGTCGGTGACTTCGTGGAGTGAAACAGTTGAATTTTTTAAAACACGGACAAAATGTGCAGCTGTGTTGACATCGGTTCCTCGCAACACGTGTTTATCAGCAGATCTTTTTAATGCTCCTCCTACACCATCCATTGGCCCTTTACCGTGACCTGGTTCACTGTATGTCCATGTGGAAGTAGTTATTTGCGGAAATTGCTCTATTAAGGTTTTAATCCATAAGTAAATGTTAGTGCGGTTTCGATATTGGGATGTGGGCCCGTCTGAGAATACATGTAGGGTGTTTACGTGAGGTCTGGTACTTAATAATTTCTTTAGCGTTGATTGCAGATGACCCCATACAGCATGAGCCTGATGGTCCAAATTGTCGCTCACAGTGGCAAATGGAACAGTTTCTGAAGACTTATCTGTTTTGGCATACAAAACGCCTGTGTGGATCGATAATTGGCCTTTTGAAGCTCCGAATCTGATTGATTGAATCTCTTTCCCATATTTTGTCATATAGTTTTCAGCGAAGTCAATTTGAATCATTATCTCTGTTTCTTTCAAATTATCTTTTAGTTCCGTTTTGGCCTTTAAATTTTCGCTTATTCCATAGAGATGTTTTTTAATTGAAGGAATATCCTCAGCCAAAGACTTTCTCAAATCATTCACTGTGCTTGTGATCGTAACTTTTTTGGTGAGTTTGACGGTTTTCTTCTCCCCTTTTATCATTCGGTCTTCTTTTGTTACTTGCCACTGAAAATATTGGACGGTATCTTCATTACTCTCCAATCCCAATTTGATCTCTTTGCAGTCACCACACAAACCAAACATGCAATCATAGCATTCAATGTCACAACTGTACGCTTTTATACATTGAGAGGTAGTACTGTGCGGTATCTCTCCTAGGCGGTTCAGTTTGCTCAATTTGTATTCAAAATTTTCGTGCCTCACACAAAGACAAGTATCTCTATCCCTTTTTGTAGGTTGCACTACCCAATAAGGCTTTTCTCTCAAAAGTGTGGAATAGGATACTCGAATTCCAGTCTCAGCACAGAATTGGGGATGCAAGTTTTTAACAGTTTCTAGAAGCAACCGCTTTTGTTTTTCTCCCTTGAGGCAATCCTTTTTACCAGGACACATTCTGCTGACATCATCCCGTTCAAAAAACTTATGAATTTCTTCACGGATCTGATTATTCACCAAAAATGTTGGATGCCTTCGATCAGATGTTAAAATATTGGCATTGTTCTTATTGTTGCGGAGAAATTGTTTGGCCATATTATCCTTACGGTATTTCTTGATACGGTTGCCACTGACGCACTTTTGGAACGCCTCCCGCTGTTTAGAATTTTTTGGTAATTTCTCAGCAGTGTCTTTTAACTGAGATTTCAAAACCTCTCCAAATAGTAGATGTCTACGAACTTGCGGAGTAACCAAACATTTTCTTGTCAATTCATCAACTTTGCGAGTTGGCGTATCATCAGCCCTCTTTTGTGATATTTTTTCTTCCCGTCTTTTGCTTCTTTGTACCCTTTTTCGTAACTGATCTATTGTTTTTTGCATGTCTTGTATTTTATGTTTCTGTTTTTTAATGGTTTTATAAGCCCGCGTTCTGTCTTTTTTTACTTGATTTCTTCCTGATATCTTCTTCAACACCGGCGCATGATTTTCCATTTCGTTTTCTGAATCTGGAGGGCTGTCAGCTAATGCATTAGCCAACATCTTTTTCTTCTGTCTATACTTTTTAGAATTTTTTTTCCACGTCTTTCTCTGTTTTTTCTTCTCTTTTTCAGTCAAACTACTAACAGTCTTCAGTTTATTGTCAGCTTTCTTTCTTTGGTAATATTCTTTATCTTTCAGTCTCTTCATCTCTTTTTGTTCAGGTGTCATTTTATCCAAAAAACTTGCGTTTCCTTACATTAGCCAATTCGCGTTGTCTTTTATAGGCTAAACTTTCCTGTTTATTTCGTTTTTTAGACTTTTTTTTCTCTTCATTTTTACTGTTGTTCATACTCGCACCAACTGGAATACCTAAAAACAATTTTTTATGGTAAAAGACTTTTAAAAGCATTTTGAAAGTATGATTTTGTTCACAAATTATCATTTCGGGAACTCTTGTATCATTACGGGAACGCCAGCCTCATTTCGGGAACGCCCGTCATATACGAGAACGTTGCCGAAATGACCGTTCCCGAAATGATTATTCGATAAATAATTTCACGTCACGCTTGATGCCGCCATCTTAGATATTGGTTTTAGAGGTTATGACTGCATGAGCTGTAACAGTTATAAGAATATGGCAAAAAGTATGCAAATTTTCTAGAAACTAATTAGCAAACAGCGTTCCCGTAAAGACAGGGAATAAAGGTACCCTTCACAGATATGAAATTCAACGGTACTTACCAACAAAAACAATTGTTTTCTCCCGAGAACGCAACACACACCGGTTGCTGTGAGTAGCTAACTTCACACTGATGCTTCCTAACGCCACCTAGTGTACGTTGTTTTAATTATATCGACCGATTTCAACCGCGTTCACTAGATGATTCCATAAACGTCGGTCAGCATGGATTTGCCAAAATATGAAAAAATACAATTGAATGAATTTTATTTATAGCTGCATTATTAATTTCAATAATTTTCGAAGCTAATATTAAAATATGTATTTTTTTTAGTGGTGATTACAACCTTTTTTTACTTGTCTGAACTGTTAAACTTGGTATACGGACGCGATCCCGGAATGATATTTTAGGGTAGTTTTTCTTTATAATCATGTAAATTTTTATCTAAGACACATGATATTTTATGTGCCATGTAATTATGCACAGTACCTTCATTTTGAAATCAATATTTTGGTAGTATGACGATATTTTCTTAGGTTTTTTTTTGTCGGAAGCATAATGTCAACCTCTCTGATTTTGACCCATATATATTTTTCCCTTTCAAGAATTTATCCAAATTTGGAAAAAAATGGTAATCTGTTGGAGCAAGGTCCGGAGAGTACGGTGGATATCTTAGACATTCCAATTGAAGCTCCTCTAATATGGTAGCCGTCTGTTGTGCAGTGTGTGGTCTAGCGTTATCATGAAGCAGCAGTGGCCTAGAGCGATTGACCAGCCTCGGTTGTTTAGCAGCTAGCTTTTCCATCATGATTTGCAGTTGCTGACAATAGACATCTGCCGTAATCGTCTGGCCAGATTTAAGAAAGCTGTAGTGAACGACACCAGCACTAATCCACCAAACGTTCACAAGTACCTTTTTTGGAGTCAATTTTCGCTTGGGGAATGGTTTGGCTGGTTCGGCAGGGTTCAGCCATTGCGATGAGCGCTTCCGATTATCGTACAGAATCCATTTTTTATCACAGGTAATGATTCGATTTAAAATCCTTTCAATATTGTGCCGGGTGAGTAATTCAACGCAGCAGTCAACGCGCGTTTGTTGATTTGCTTCACTCAGTTCGTGAGGTACCCACCTTACAAGCTTTTTCACCTTCCCAATTTGCTTCAAGTGGATTAAAACAGTTTTATCACTAACACCGCAGCCTGCAGCTAACTCGGACGTGGTTTGCGATGGATCCGCTTCCACAATAGCCTTCAATTCTTCATTATCAACTTTGGTCTCCGGCCGTCCACGGGGCTTGTTCTGCAGGTCGAAATTTCCAGAACAAAAACGTTGGAACCAAAAACGCCCTGTGTTTTTTAATTGCGGCACCGTCGCCATACACATAATTAATCGTTCGAGCCGTTTCTGCAGCACTGGTGCCACGGTAGAACTCATACTCGTAAATAACGCGATATTTCAAGTTTTCCATTTTGTAAGCTGAGTGACGCAAGAAAAAAAACAATTGAGGAAAAAACAAATGAATTACAATTTTAGAAACACAAATACATGAGAAATAGCTGTATAAATTTGAATTTGGGATTCCTAACCATAGAGGAGATATTTGAGATCAAAGTGGCCAGTACGGCGAAACGCCAATTTCATATGCGCCACGAATTAAGAGCGACGTTGGAGGGAATTACTGCGCAAATGTACATGTATTGAAAAGTGACTACTGCGCATTCAAGGCCACCGCTCATAACTCGTGGCGCGAGGTTTACTAGTAGTTCTACTAGTAGACGCCTGTATGTTGTAAAAAACTTCAAGGTAAGGTAAGGATATGAAGACATTATCCACTACCGTAAGAGCATTCTCATGATCTCCATAGAAGCGTAGATGGGTTAGCCCCCTTTCACGCCAAATGCAGTATTGAACGACTGGTTAAACGTGGGCACAACTGTGCCTCTTACAATTTTCCTACCTCCTTTAAGGGTGGCTTTAAGGAGGTAGGAAAATTGTACAGTTTTTATCCCGCTAAAATCGTTTTTGCTCGCAAGATGCCACAAGCGATAATTCCTTTGTATTTGCTAACAAAGATTTTCATATTAGTGTAAACAAGGACGTATAAAACTCGCTTCTAAACGGTTTTTCAGTACAGTGCCAAGGAGGTTTTACGATGGAGACGCCATGCGATCAGATCATCCCTCTGAGCACAAGTTGTTTTGTCAGCATTCCTGTGATGGCGTGCGTGAAAGTATCATTCTGTTGTGTTCTGGCAACCCCAGACCGAATAGCTGACGATGACTCTTTACTTGGCAAAAGCGGAAGCAAAGTTGAAGACGCAACATTCTGCCACATTCAACAAAAACACACACTTAACACCTTCATTGTGCAATGAACTCCCTAGTGTTCGCTAGTATTCCACCCGGTCATACACTGACACCTATTCGCGGTTTTTTTTCAGGCGAAAAAGGGTGCAATGCTGACCCGAAGCAAGATGAGCACACGCGATGTGGAGTTGAAGCTGAAAGCGACCTTGCTGGAGCTCAAGAAGAGCCAAGAGATTTGTGAAATACTTCTACGAGAGCGAGATGAGTGTGAAGAGGAGATAGAAAAGCAAAATAAGAAAAATTCGGCGCTAAAAGAAGAGCTCAGTGAGTTGGACATCCATTGCCAGGATCTCAGTGCCCAGAGAGATGAACTACAACACCAAGTCGACTCATTTTACAAGTGTCATGATGTCCACCACGTAGCATTGCAACACATAAAATCTCTTGAACAACAGCTTGCAGAGGCACACCACGAGCTTCAAGTTTTCAGCGAGCGGGAGGAACAGCGAGACAGTGCTACAACCAGGGCCTTATATAATGAGGTCATGAGCCAAACTGGCATACCAACTATTGACCTAACAGCTTGTGATCTCACGTGTGATAGTCCTAATAGATCGCAATCAGAAACCATTATGAGCTGAAGTAAAAATAAATTAAAGAAATATGTTAAATTGAATAATTATATAAAAAAAACACAAAAACTAGCTAATAGAAATAAAATATTTTGTAAAAATGTAAATTGTAGCAAGGAACGTGTCGAATTAATTAAGGAAATCGATGATTGTAGATTATGTTTGGAAAAAACTACAGAAAAGTACGAATGTGACACACGGCGACTCCAGTCAGATATGCATATTTTAAACTCATCATTACAAAGTATTACACGTAAATATGAGTCAGCACAATACGAAATTAAGGAACATGTGTCGGCTATGAATAGTTTGTTGGAGACGTGTAAGTATAATTATGACACTTTCATATCTTTGACCGACAATCACATCTGTGATTGTAAACCGACCGTGTGTCCCGCCGAGCAGCCGGCCGAACAGCTGATACTGACCCAGGCGCCGCCGTCAGTCGACTTGAGTACTAATAGTGTTATCAATAACGCCTCCTTCTCTCGGACAAAGGATAGGTATATAATGTACAGCGATGAACTTGGAAAAAATATGGGTTTACAACTTAGTCAGCGCGTGGGCCAGGCAATATTAAATAACTGTATGCCTGGCGCCACATATTCACAAATATTAAACAAAGTGTTGTCATCGCAGTTTTTAGAACCAACCACCCTAATTATTTTAATTGGTAGAAGGGAAAATGTATCTAAAAAACTAATTACTAAATACTTTTCCAAATTAAATTCTTTACAAAATGTAGATAGAATAATCTTGTTTGCGTTTCCCTTCAGCCAATCTTTGTCCCAACATGAAAATCATATAAGACATGATTATAATACATTTATACACACATTGACATGTCGTCATACTGAAAAATTTCATTTCATAGACACCAATATTTGTATTGGAAAATATTTTTATTTGACTAAGGATAGGTATTACCTATCTAGGTTTTATACAAAACAGATAGCACAGTCACTATCTTATTTTATTTTGAACTCAGTCAAGTTTTTGACTAATGAAACGCCTGCTTCTATTGAGCAGTGTAATAATAATGACATGTACTCCTTGGAATCTGTTCCAAGCTCTTTGAATTAACCCATAGGACAACAGAGAGTAACTCTGAGTAATATTAATATTTGTATAAATATACCTTCATCTTGCCCATTAAATCAAGTTACTAGTAATGAAAAATGTAAAAGTAAGAATATTTTAAACATGGTTCATCAAAATATACAGGGCATGTTAAGTAAAGAACTGGAAATTGAGTTATTCATGAACTGTAATAATATTGATATTTTATGTATAACAGAGCACTTTTTAAAGAGTTATCAGTTCATGTTCAACTTTAATAACCACCACGTTGCTAGTTCGTTCAACAGAAAAACAGCTGATCGCGGTGGCTCCTTAATACTTGTAAATAATAGTTTTAAATATAAGGAACGAGTTGACATAGTGAGCCTGTCTGTTGAGCGTACCATGGAAATAGCCTGTATTGAACTTGAACAACTTATTGTAATGAGCGTATACAGACCACCAGATTCATCCTTTGATTTATTCGAAAAGAAAATGGATGAAGTGTTGATTAAAATAACGATAAAAACAAAATTTTTATAATTTGTGGTGATTTTAATGTTAATCTGTTAGAGGATAATAATATTTGTACTAGATTAAAATCTTTATTTTTATGTCACAACATGAACTATCTGTTTTTGGAGCCTACTAGAATTACTGCAACATCTGCTACCTGCATAGACAATATATTTACTAACATTACGCCCATTTTAAAATCGGTCATCAATAAATTAACCTCTGAACACTCTGGTCAGATAGGTATATTCAATATTAAAATAAAAAAGGACCAAAAAGAGGATATTACATGTGTGCCCGTTAGTGACACTCGGCTTGAACACTACAGGAATAATATTTTAGATAAACTATGGGAAATACCATACAGTGACGATCCAAATTTGTTGTACAACTCAGTGTTTAACCTTGTCAAAAATGAATATGATACGGTATTTAAATCAAAAACTATAAAAGTTATTAAAAAAGCTTTGTTTAGTGATTGGGCGACAGTTGGAATTCATAGGAGCAGACGAAGATTATATGAACTCTATGAAGAGAAATCATATAACAAAAATACGGCCTTTCTAGATTATGTTCGTAGTTATTCAAAAATGTTTAAACGCGTTTGTGCCGTAGCTAAATCTAATTTCATTAAAAACAAAATTGAATCTAGTAGCAATGTAATGAAAACGACTTGGCAAATTATAAACAGAGAGACTGGAAAGGCCAAAGCTACACATAATAACTTCAAGCTTAAGATAGATAATCAATTGCTAAGTACAGACCTAGAAGTAGCAAAAACTTTCGAAAATTTTTTTACGGACATTCCAGTTTCAACAACCAAGTCTTTAAATTCATCTCCCGCTGCTGCTGAATCTATACTTAAACAAAACTTTGAGGATTGTAAAACAGATTTTAAATTTAGGCACGTAAATAATAAAGACATTGTAAAAGCGTTTAAATCCCTGGAAATGAAAAAGACAGCTGACGCCCATGGTCTATCAGTAAAAATTATTAGTTCCATTGTAGATTGTATTGCACCTCACCTATGTTGTATATTTAATCAATGTATAGATAATGGTGTGTTTCCTGACTTGATGAAACTAAGTAAAGTTATACCTTTATTCAAAGCTGGTAGTACATCAGACCCCACCAATTTTAGACCCATATCGATACTACCAACGCTTAGCAAAATATTTGAAAAACTCATACTTAATCAATTGCAAAGTCATTTTTATCTCAATAATTTAATTCATATTGCTCAGTTTGGTTTCACAAAGGGTCGTTCAACAGCCGATGCTGGTATTGAACTAATCGACAATATTTTTGATGCCTGGGAAGACGCAATGGATGCAATAGGTGTCTTCTGCGATCTATCCAAGGCTTTTGATTGCGTCCATCATGACACTCTTGTCAGGAAGATACGCCATTATGGTGTAAAAGATCAGGCACTTGGCTTTCTGGAGTCATATCTAACAGATAGGGTTCAGATGGTCGATGTTAATGGGAAAAGATCACCTGGGTCTTCAATAAGTATGGGCGTACCGCAAGTTTCAATTCTTGGTCCTTTCTTGTTTTTAGTATATATTAATGATTTACCTTACCTTGTTCAAGCAAAACATGGGTTAGTATTGTTTGCCGATGATACTTCTTTGATATTTAAAGTTAAAAGACAGCAATCAAATTATGACGAGGTAAACAATGCTATCTCTAGTATAGTGAACTGGTTTACTGTTAACAATTTATTACTTAATGAAAAGAAAACTAAATGTATTAAATTCGTGTTACCCAATGTGAACCCGGTAACTACAGACATATTTATAAAAGGACAGAGATTGGACCTTGTGCAGTCAACTGTCTTTTTGGGCATTACTTTAGACGCCAAACTACAATGGGATCCTCATATAAATAAATTGTCGAACAGACTGAGTTCAGCAGCGTTCGCAGTTAAAAAAATTAGAGCTCTTACCGACGTAGACACCGCTAGACTAGTCTACTTTAGTTACTTTCATAGTCTAATGACCTATGGTATTTTATTGTGGGGTCACGCTGCGAATGCTAATAGTATATTTATTCTGCAGAAACGGGCTGTTCGTGCAATTTATAGATCGATAGATAGATAGATAGATAGATAGGGTCTAGAGTGTCACTGAGGGAAAAGTTTAAAGAAATCAATATTCTGACATTTGTGTCTCAATATATCTATGACAATCTTGTGTATGTAAAAAGAAATATAACTAATTTTCAGAAGTACAGTGATATACACAATTTTAATACTAGAAATAAAGACAAGTTGGTTGCTTATGTAAGCCGACTACATAAAATTAGTAATTCTTTTAAAGGCAATTGTATACGCTATTACAATAAGGTCCCTACTGATATTAAAAACTTACCTTTAGACAAGTTTAAAATAATAATAAAACAGAAATTGTATAAAAAAGGTTACTATAGGATATCTGATTACTTAGAGGACAGATGTCCATGGGAATAGATTGTTTGAGTAACAGGCTGTTTCGATATATAATTAGCATTCATTTTGTAATTTGACAATATTTTATTTAAAAAAGGAAACGCAAAAGATGCGACGACTGTGGAGTTTCTTCGGTGAGCTCTTCTCCACAGATTCCGCCATTGTGTTAGTGAACTCACCCAAAAAAATGTAATGACGGATCTAAGTGATGTAACAACATCCTATGGAAATAAATGATTTTTGATTTGATTTGATTTGATTTCTGGTACTGATACGCTTCTACCGCAAGCGATTCGATAATCGAAAAGTCGACGAAAATAACACACTACTTCTATAACACAACATTTCGATTCGTAAGATTTAGAGAAGTTTTATTTCTATGTACGGTGCTGCAGGCGTATTAATTATATAGGTGATTTATTGGGAACGACGACCGTTTTAGCCTAGAGGGTTGCGAACCTGCCTACGAAGCTGACGGTCCTAGGTTCGAATCCCGGTAAAGGCAAATATTTGTGTTTCTTAGCATGAATATTTTTTTCTTAGTCTTGGATGTTTTCTATGTATTTCTTAATTATTTATCTCTATTAAATATATCGTCGTCTAGTACCTATAACACACGCCTTGTTGAGCTTACAAAGGGACTAGTTCGATTTGTGTAAGATTGTCCTCTAATATTTATTTATTTATCTGCACACGTATCATAAACCCTCTTTACTGCGTCCAAAAACCACACGTTGCGACCAGCATAATGATAAATTTCTAGGTAAAAACTCATTTCTTATCTGAATATTGATCATTATGACCATAATGTACTAAAGTTTGTCAAATTATGACATTCAAATTTCGAACGCCGACGCCCGCCTTCGTGCCGCCCTGGTTTGTCTGTGAAGTTGGTACTACAGAACAAGCTAAACCTGCAGAGCAATGATCAATGCCATAATGCCGGTCAAACATGCGGTTCCTTAACACATCAAAAAGAGCTTATGTTATGTGTGTATATAAACTAGTGTAGGTATGTAATTAGGCATTAAAACTCTCTCGTGATATTATTATAAAACTAGCCTTCGGCTCGTTTTATAAACCCACTCTCGAGTATTGATGCCCTCCATAATGTAGCAGTCACATAAACTACTATTATAAGGTCCGTCTAGTCCTAATTATTCTGAAGTATAGTGCGGAGCGGCGGCCGGATGTCAGTGCAAATTGGTATCGGGTACAGGAAATGGATTATAGCTGGCTTTGTTCTCGGCGCGGCCCCGATCCAGCGACGGATGCCTAGAGCTTTGAGCTTTCCAGCTTCAGTAAAGCTAGTTCTAAATAAAACAAACTCATCGACCTTCCTTCCCAGGATACTATATACCATGAATGTTTTTACGAATACGAAGATCGTTCAATGGACCGTGTTGATAAAAATCCGTGTAAAAAAAAATACGACCCGAGTGGCCGAGTCGGCAGTGACCCTGCCTACGAAGCCAAGGGTCCCGGGTTCGAGTCCCGGTGGAGGCAAATATTTGTTTGATGAGAACGGATGTTTGTACTCTAGTCATGGTTGTTTATCTATCTAAGTATAATATTTATCTATATAAGTATGTGTTTCGTTGTCTAGTACCCAAGATACAGGGAATCCTAGTTTGGGGCTAGATCAATGTGTGTATATAGTGTCCAAGGTATTTATTTATTTAAGGTACCAAACTGTGAAAACCATTTCGAGTTAATTGTGTTCCTAGCTAAATTTCTTTATTCCCATCAAAAAATATTACAGGATCAGTGAAATATCGGTAAAAAACATAATGTACTTTATTTGACCTCTACGGCGTTGTTTGTTCAAATTCCCTTCGCCGTTATGTTGGCTGATCTGTAAAACTGCCAAAGTATTAACAGTTTTCCTGTCAGTCGATAACGCAGATGTCAGTCCGAACGAAAACAAATATTGATATTTTAGTTTTAAAAGGGAAATATTAAACTGCACATCAAGAATTCTGAATTGCACAGCAAATATACTGATTTTCACAGCAAACATCAGGGAAAAATACTGCGGTAGCTTAGGTGAATGGTAAAGGGGGCGAGCGAAGTGAAACCCCCTTTATCCTTCATAATAGGTTGAACATGTAAGAACAACAAAAATACATAAAAATAAAAAGTGTTTTTGCTGATCCTTTTTTGCTGTGAAAATCAGTATTTTTTATGTGCGATTAAATACCAGCCGTTTTATAATCGGAAACCACCAGCCTCAAGCACAACCTTTCAAAATCTGTGAGCAAGTGACGTCACGAGGGGTATTATTAAAAAAAAAAAATAGGACATCCATTACCCGAAATATTCAAATTAGTTTCTTAAAATAGCCTTATATTTCACAAAATAAAATAAAAATTCGTACGTATTTTTTCTAGTATGGCCCTTTCGACTTAGGTAGAATGAAAATGAGAATCGAACGCCGTTGACGTGTTTTGCAAGAAACATAACATAACTTTGTTCGCTTTTACTGTCGTGCTATTCTGTCATGTTTTTCTTATCTCTTTCTATCCCTTAATGAGATTGAAAAAAACTGCTTCATCATAGACCTACTGCTGAGCATAAGCCTCTTCTACATATATGGCGCCAATCCTAAAAGCCCTTGTACCCACCGCATCTAGCGAGATGCCAACGTATACTGATAAAACTAAAAAAAAACTTTTCCGACTTCTGAGCCAAAAATAGCACCTTCGCCGCTTCATTTTGGGTTCTCAGGCGGAAAAATGACATTCCTAACTCGTTCGAAAAGGAACTTCTCGTTTCGTAAATATAAGCCCTTGCGAACTCGCGGGAAATGTACTATTATCAAATCACATCCCTGAATCGGGATGCAGTTCTTTATGAATTACGTTCCGTTATACGACCTGACTCGTTTCTTTTGTGCGCCGCCCCAGACCGCGGTATCGGAACGAAACAAGGTGTGATGGAGCTGATGCCATCCTTCTTTTAAAGCCTTCATACGAGTCAGCCGGGTGTATTTTTTAAAGACTAACCGCCTTATTCATACACTACTCATAAACCTATTTTAACTATAATGCCGTTATAATTTGTTTGACTTTGAAATTTGTGTTTGTGAGAAAAGGACAAAGCACATTTTAGCTATCATAGGCTTGATAAGTTTTATGAATAATGAGGTAAATGCATAGTCTTCCTATGAAATCAATGTCCACATATATCATACAAGTCACACTTCACTGGTGCTGTGAAGTTCCTGAGCGAGAGACAATAACAATTACACCCTTTGGCTGTGGAGACGACCGGTGTTTGGGGGACATGTGGCAGAGTTTTTATAAAGGAGTTGGCGCGCCGTCTGCGTGAAGGGGGTTATGACTACCGCTCCGGGGCATTCCTTATGCAGAGGATTTCCTTAGCAGTGCAGCGGGGCAATGCCGCTAGTGTCATGGGGACCTTTGGTAGGGAAGTGTCCCAGGGTGGGATTATTTAGTTAAGTTATAGTCGTTAGCTGTATACTTATCTTATTTTAGTGTAGCAAGTGTTTAAGTTTAGTTTTAAGTAATTGACAAAGCTTCCTGCAGATAAATCGAATCGTAAATTATGTTTTGAACAATTGAATTTAATAAATGTCTAAAATTACAGAGGAGTGTCCGTTAAACTTTGATTTGTTAGTTGTGCATGCGGCCTTTTTGCAAGGCTTCACCAATGTTAGATTTCTTCATATAACAAAAAATGTCAGAGGACAATCTAACCCAAATCTGACTAGGCCTATAGTAAGGTCAATAAGGATTGTGTTATGGGTACTAGATGACGATATATTTAATAGAGATAAAGACTTGTGTAAATACATAGAAATTCTAAAAACCAAATATTCATGCTCATCAAGGAAATGTTTGCCCTTACCGGGATTCGGACCCAGGACCATCAGCTTTGTAGGCAAGGCAAGCCGCTAGTCTCATATAAGATGTTAGTCTTTTTGGGTTAGCATGGCAAAAACGAGCATTGACTTCTGTCTACCACTGTATCCTCGTGATTTGGTAAGCGATACTTACTTATTATCTGCAACGTTCGAAATTACTGTCGTTCAGCTTACCATGGGAACCTACCGTTACCATGGTTATCATGTACGATTCGGTTCGCAGTAGCAGTTGGGTCAATCCCCCGATGCTAACGCGACGCCTACACGACCAAGCGAGCGAAGCGTCCAGTTTCGAGATTGGACTAATCCCATTTTCCCGATGTTGAAGAAAATTGGCACACAAGTTCCTTGTAGTTTTTTTTTTATATTTTTTTTAATCACAATTCTTGTTTCGGGGGAAAATAGGGGGGGGGGGGGAGGGGGGAAGTTCGCTGTTACGTTATTTATCAACAGATTTCAATCAAATTCGATAGTCACACTAACGACTTGATTCTATAAAAGTTGTTGCGAAAAAAACTAAAAAGGGGGGGGTAAACACTTTAAAGTATTTTCGACCCCCCTGTAACTAAGATGTAGATAAAGCTAGACATAATAGTAGTTTATGTGACTGCTGCATAATGGAGGGCATTAAAACTCGAGAGCGGGTTTATGAAACGAGCCGAAAGCGAGTTTCATAATAATATCACTCGAGAGTTTTAATGCCTAATTATGTACAGTTACATACACTAGTTTATCTACACACATATCATAAGCTCTCTTTGATGTGTTCAGGAACCGCATGTTTGACCGGCATTGTGGTTCTGCAATTGTTTAGCTTGTTCTTTAGTACCAACTTCACGCAGACGGGCGTCGGCGTTCGAAATTTGAATGTCAGTACCAACTTCACAGACAAACTAGGGACGGCACGCGGGTGGGCGTCGGCGTTCGAAATTTGAATGTCATTATATGTAGAAAAACTACACATAATGACCATTATGTGTAGTTTTCCAGATACGAAACGAGTTTTTACCAAGTAGTTTAACATAATGCTGATCGTAACGTGCGGTTTTTGAACGCAGTAAAGAGGGTTTATGATACGTGTGTAGATAAAGTTCTCATGGCTATAATGGGTACGCGAGGTCTACTGTTCTTACAGAACCACTACTAGTGTAGTGCAGCTACATCGGTCATACCCATATTGTCTATATGGGTATGACTTGTCTTGTCATATGGATTAAGGTGGTCTGGAGCTCCTTGGGCTAGTGGTTCCACGCTCGCTTCTTATGCAGGAGAACAGGTTCGAATCCGGTGCTGGCCTTGTGCCAATGAGATAAGTGATTCATCTCAAGTACATTATTACGGCGTTTTTACGGTGATGGAAAACATCGTGAGGAAAACTTTCAATCTCCTTAGCTGGAGCGATGGCTAGCCCTTCGGCACTCAAAATGGAGTATTTAATATCTGGTTAAAGTGGGCACAATTGTGCCTCTGCCACCCCATATGGGAAAAGGAGCGACGCTATGATAGGATTAAGGTAACATTGCACAAACAAATCGGAATGAAGACTTTTCTGTAACAAGTTTCAGGGATACGAACCCGAAGGGTGCCCAACGCGATCCTATTACTAAGTCTCTGCTGTCCTTCTGTTCGTCCATCCGTTCGTCCACCAGCGAACTCTGTCTGATGAGAGATGTGATGTGATGTAATGTGATGGTCAAATATGGACATATTGATTACCTTTGAATTATCTCAATACATATGGAGCCCAAGTCTCTAATGAAACACGAATAACAATATAATGTACCGATTGCTCCTAAGGGCGTACAATTGATGATTAAAATAACTTACTTGTACGTGAAGTTCTATCATAATTATGCGAGGTGCTTCGTTCGAAGAGATCAGTTAGCTGAAATAATAAACCTATTACATATTCATTTGTAGTTTCACCCAGGATTCACCACATAGCACTGTATTTGAGAGAAAAAAAAAAGGTTATTTTTATTTTTCTGTGAGGTAGGTGGTCCGCCCTGCCATTGAGACTACCCCTCATTTAGTTTAGAGTAATCAACGTGCAAGTTGATATTTTTAGAATGATTTGGGTAGGGTGGGAGGGACCGACTGATCTCTTCGAACGAAGCACCTCGCATAATTATGATAGAACTTCACGTACAAGTAAGTTCGTTTAATCATCAATTATGCTCATGCTTCGTTCGAAGAGATCAGTTAGCTGAAATAATAAACCTATTACATATTCATTTGTAGATATTGAGAGTTAATTCTGAAAATATCAACGCCAATAGATGAATTAATTTCTATTTAATCACTCAATCAAAATCATTTTAGCAGTCTATAATTTGTAAATAGATATAACAAATAAAGAACAAAACACATTGTTATGTACAATCAAATGTAACAGTATCTTACTATTTTTATTCATCTATATCATTATTAATGATAGCTCTTGTTAAGGTTGCCGAGTCGGTCTTATTTATGCTTCTTTGATAAAATTTAAAAAATGTGTCGGAATTGTTGCTCCAGCCTGCAGTTTTTCTGATTAGGTCAATGTTCACACTTAACTGATGGGCCTTAGATGTTGCGGCGTGCCTCGTGCTGTGCGCCGAGAATATGGAAACATCGATCCCACTCTTAAAGAGCGTGCCCTTTATCCAGCGACATAGCGTCTGCGTAGTCGCTGCTTTATGAGGTTTTCTGCATCCTATAAATAGGCTATCAGTTTATCGTCACAATGAAGTATTATCAATGTAATCAACTAGTGTCTGAGCTGGACAAATTTCTTTTTTCTGTAAAAAGTAGGGTAATACTAATAAAGGTTGAGTGGTTCCTTTCTTTGACGTTTTAATTAAATCTGGTATTTTAATTAGGATTTCATTACATTTTGTTTCAATGTTCTTTATATTAATTTTTGAAAAAGTTTGGACCCGGTGAGCCGTAACAAGAGCTAACAATGTTATGCATTTTTTCGTCAGTTGATCTAGTACTAACGAATCATTTGGATACCAAGTAGCCAAGTGGGATAAAACGCACGTGGTATCCCACGTTACATTATATTTAGGCATTGGTGGACGTAAACGAAAAACACCTTTAAAAAATCTTATTAGTCTTTCATCCTTGGAGATACTAGGGCCCAAAATCAGCGAAAGTGCTGCTCTGAAACTATTCAGACTACCATATTTACCACCAGCATCGAAACACATAGTTAGAAATCTTAGTAAATCGGGAATTGACGTTGAGTATACGTCAAGAGAATTTTGAACGCAAAAGCCGAACCATTTTTTATAACAAACATTGTATTGTTTCAATGAACTTTCAGCCAGGGAGGCGAGCATTATGTGTTCCGATGTCTCCGGGACGCTTCTTCGTGATAAGGCTCCCCTGATAAAATCCCTGCAGCCAGGGTAAGACGGTTTTGAATGTTGCCGCAACTGGAATGATCAACAATTATATTGTAACTATTTGATTTAAAAGTTATTAATTGCGAAACTAATAGCTTTTTATACAAGGGGTGCCAGGGTTGCGTCGGCCATAACGGTACTATTACAATGCCTTTTGCATTATCATTCATGATTTTTTAAGTGTCTTTAATATAAGTGGAAAAGGCGGAAATGCGTAAAAAAATTGTTGAGACCAGCTGACTGTAAATGCGTTTATTGCAAAGGCGTCTGGGTCTCGATGCCAAGAAATGTATTTTTTGCATTTTTTATTCGTGCGGCTCGCGAATAAATCAATTGATGGTACGCCAAAATTTAAACTAAGGTAAGAGAACATATTAATTGTCAAAGTCCATTCTATATCGGAATGGTTACGCCTTGATTCTTTATCAGCTAAGTAATTATCTGACGATTTTATATAATATGCATATACAAAAATCTTGCGGGACTCGCACCATTGCCAAATATCCTTCGTGACCTTGGTTAAGTGTGGAAATTGTATTCCACCCATACGATTGATATAACTAATAGCAGTTGAGTTATCAACACGTAAAAGTATTTGACAATCGTGTAAGTCCCTTGCAAAGACCTTTAAGGCAAAAAGGGCAGCCAAAAGTTCGAGATAATTAATGTGCTGTGTTAACTCCACCGACGACCACCGGCCACTTGCAGTCTCTGAGCCACAAGCCGCTCCCCACCCCGTAGTTGAGGCGTCAGAAAATATCTCAACCGAGTAGGTATCATCCTGGATATGGTTCTCGGGCTTCACTAGGGCCTGTAGCCACCATCTCAGGTCGTTTTGCAGTTGATAAGGGACATTCATGTAACGATTGTAATCATCATGACCTTTTAAGTTAAGATATTTACAACGCTCCAACTTTTTAGTATATAGCCAACCGTACTCTACGGCTGGACACGCAGAAACTAACAAACCAACTAGTTTCGCGAAGTCTTTAATTTTGCAGCGTCTTACATTCATAAACAGTATAATTCCCTTGATCAAGCGTTCTTTCTTACTATCTGGCAAAATAATTAGGAATTTTTTAGAGTCTAAAATAAATCCTAGAAATGTGCATGTCATTGAGGGTACTAAGCAACTTTTTTCATAATTTATGATAAACCCTAAAGCTGTGAGGAGTTTAACTGTGATATAAATGTTGTCCATGCAGTCGTCATATGAATGTCCAATCAAAAATAAGTCGTCCAAATATATAGTAGACATGAGGCCCGCTAATCTTAGAAATTTAACCACAGGTTTCATTAGCTTCGTATAGACAAAGGGTGCCGTATATAAACCAAATGGTAAGACATTAAACTCGTAAATTTTTTCGTCGAATTGAAAACGGAGAAATTTTTTGGAGTCTGGATGGATTTTGAGCAAAAAATATGCGTCCTTAAGGTCACAGGTTGCCATGTAACAATTTTGAGTCATTAATTTTACTGCAATGCGCAAATCCTCTATTTTAAAATGGTCAGTCTGTATATGTGTATTTAATATTTTTAAATTTAAAATATGTCTTTTCTTGCCATTTGGTTTGGGCACAAGGAATGTGCTTGAAATAAATTGGCCCATACAGGGAGCACACTCCGATATAGCACCAATTTTTTTAAGGCTATCAATAATTTTATGAAAATCTCTTATTTCGGTTTTTGTCAGTATCGGTGTAGAAGGTACAGTGTTTTGTGATACTTGTTTACAAAATTGTATCTTGTAACCCTCGATCCACGAAAGAATAGTCCTATCTTGTGTTAACAGAGACCATTGTGTAGCAAATGCGGCCAAACGACCAGCGTATTGTACCTCGTCTAGTAGCGGCGGTTCGGCCGCGGCTGAAAGCGCGATGTCTTCGATGAGTTGGCGTGCGGCGGTGGCGGACGGCCCTATGACTCCAAGACGACGACTGGGAGGGCACCTGAAGCTCTCCCAGGGCGGTCGCTGGCGGTCGCAAGCGGTCGGGGTGGGGGCCCTTGATCGCAACAGTGCGCCGCGAGGAGTTTACGACGGGATTGGTTGTGGCCGTTCCCGTCGTGAAGTGGGAGGAAGTTGAGATGCTTCCTCCCTGGGTGCTGGGGACAGTTCCGGTGCGTGTCACCAGCGGTCCCGGAGCTGCCCTCACCATGCACCATGACGGCCACCCCGGGGGTTTTTAGTGGGTGCAAGCCCCACATAACCGCCCTGGCGCCCCCGCGCCTCGCCGGTATCCGTCAGGGATTTTCCCCCGGGCATCAAAAAAAAAAAAAAAAAGGCGGGTAGGTCTGGCGGCTCCTCGGTGGCCCCGACTGCCTGCCTGTCGGAGGGGGAGCCTTCCAGTTTAAACCACGTGAAGTCGATGGTTGTGGCTGGTTTGTTTTCTTATTTTTATCATAAGCAACTTTTATGTCCGCGCCAGACTTTGACACTGCTTTTGCAGTCTTTAACGTTTCAGCCAAGGTTTCCCCGAAAAGGTATTTGTCTATCTTGGTTTGTATTAGGTGGTCGTTTACGTCTTTTTTTAAAGATGACAGAGCAAAGTATCGTCGTTTTGCCGAGTCAGTGTGCAAGCTGTCACACATCAGTTTCGCCACGTCCATTAGTTGTTTAATGAGAGCCGAATCTTTGTCCTTTTCTTGCATTTTGGTGGTCATGACGTCACTCAAACAAGCTAACGCGGTGGCAAGTTGTTTTTGTCTGTTTTCTATTCCCTTGTCTCGTTTCAAACTTGCTTCTGGTATAGCAACCTTTATCTCTGGGTTGAGTATCGGTGGAACCATGCGAGGGCAGTTGGCTGGAATCAGGTGCTTTTTACATAATTCTTTACGAACATCGTTTTCCAATCCATTGATAAGGATGTGGTTTAGGCGATTAACCAGGCCAGCGTGAATATCCTTGCCAAATTCTGTGGTTTGAGTGGGATCATCGCCTAAAATATCCACGACGTCAACATCGGTGGTAATAGTTTCATCGCTGACAGTAACAACGGAAGTGTGAGGGCCGATGTCTTCGCAAGCGATCGGGCAAGCCTCAGTGTCATGAGGGGGCAGCGACGCAGGAGTAGACGGCTGACGGGCAAGCGGCTGCGCCATGGGAGCGCGCGACGCCGCCGCCGTAGGTGGCTCCAGGAATTGCGCGCGCGCGGGCGGCGGTGACTCATTTGTTGATAATAAATCACGATTGACAGCTGATTTCAACTTTTGTCTAGGAGCGTTACAGTCATCATCCGAGAAGATGTCCTTCGTGTTTTCCGTTGCTGCAAGTAAAAGAGAAAGGTTGCAACTCCACTGAATTGAACGTCTTTCCTTAACAAAATGGTAGATGTAACAATTCCAATGAATTGAACGCACCATAGTTACGATGTGAACATACCCTGTACGGTTCGAGTTCGAGTAATAAGTAGATAGGTATATGTAAAATTCCATTGAATTTTACGAACCTTTGTTATCGCGATTCATTTTACTCCGGAAATGTGAAATATATTTTACATACCTTCGTTGAAGGGTGTTCTGAGCGACTACCTCCTAGTGTGGGGTTGCTGAAGTGATGCAGAAGGATACGTCCGACTGCATAACTTCTGCTTCCTCCTGGTGCACCCTGGTAACAGCGGCTAGTGACTGGTCCCCGGACCTCTTACTAGCCGATGGCCAAAAGTCCCTCCGGTTCTGTCGGTTAAGGTGGGTGTACCCGGCAGACTATCTACACTCACCTGCGTCTTGTGGTCTGCGCAGTTGATCACCGTAGGCCAGGATGAAGGGGTCCTGGGGGGTTGAGCCGAACGTTGCTGTGGATTTAGCTTCGTAAGGCAACACGCCCTCTTTGGCCTGGATTTCAGGCAAAACGGTAGCCTCGCCCGTAGCCGCGGGTTGGGGTAACGGCCAAGTGTCCCGTCAGAGGGCCACGGCTAGGGGTGTAGGGTCCGCTAAGGCGTCAGTTATAGCGGTGGGATGGGTCATGCTGACGGGGTAAGCTTCGGTGACTACGGCGGTGGGACCATGTCGCTGACACCTTGGTTCCCATCGTCCACAGAAGCGAGCTCCCGATGTCGCGCCAAGTACCAGCCCTATGCTCCTATATCTACTCGGTACTCCTAGCGACTGAAAGCTGTTCCAAGCGAGTAGGCGCTCCCAATTGTGCGGGCTCCGTGGAGGGTGGGAAATCGAGTAGACGAATCTCTATACATTTGACTATGGATCGTGTCAGGTCAAAAAACCCATCTGAAACGCTTCCAGCGGTGAAAACCGCAAGCGTCTCCAAACAGGTGCGAGAATCTGCCTCGGCAGATACTCAAGCCTCAACTGGGCGCACTGCCACCATCAGTGACCTACCGGTGCAAACCGGTAGTGTTTCCACTGTGGAGGTTAGCTGCAAAAAGCCCGAAAGTGAGTCGAGAGGCAGGGCCACGGGGCAACCCGGTGCGCGGAGCCATTCGACAAACATCGCCGAGCATTTCGCCAGCGCCTGGACGACGGTTGGTCGAAAAGGTAAACCACCCAAGCAATCTTTGCAAGGGAAGGGCCCATCGACTAAACGTCCAGATACGGTGCAAACCGGACCAGGGCGTAAGGCGAATCGTCGGTGGAAGAAAAAACAGCGTTTGGCTGCCACATCGGCCGCTGCCGACGTAGATGGGGTTCCATCTGCCACGGTGGCGACCGATGGCGGTCCCGCTGTTAATACAGCCGGAGCTGCGGGTAAGGTGACCGGCTCCCGTGGTGTCAAAGGGGCAACCCTAGACTCAAACGGGGCTAAACCTACCGTAGCGTTCTCTGGTGGTCCAACTTCTAACAAGAAGTTGAAATCTGCCAAGAGATCCGGCAAAAACGAGCGCGCGGCTGCTAAGAGGGCTCGACTAGAGGATAGTAATTCTCCTCGAGTGGAGCCTAAAAAGCAGTGCACGGAAGCGCGCAGAGCTGGGGTCACCTATGCTCAGAAGGTGAAATCTGACCAGTACATCGCCGTAACTGACGTCGCTACTGGTCATATTTCACAGGATCTGTCAACGCTCATCCTCAACGAGATTGATGACAAAATCTTGAAGGAAGCGTTGGCGGATCCGAGCAAGGAAAACCCCAAATTCGGTGGCAAGCCTCGTTACGAGGACGGCCACCTTAAACTGTTCGTGGAGGACGAGTACTCCCTGAACTGGCTGCGGGAGTGTGTCTCCGGTGTGTCTACACCATCCAACGTACAGTTGGTGGTGAAACGCCAATCGGAGATGGTCCGCAGGGTTCGATGTGGGGTGCTCATACCCAACGAACGAGGCAAGTGGAAGTCTGCGCCCGACGTCGGCGTAGTCCTCCACTTCATGAACAAGTGGGCACAGGTTGACCGATGGCTCCTCCAGAAAGTGGATGAGCAGCAGGACAACCTGTTTCTGATCACAGACGTCCCTGAAGATGTGGTGCCGACCCTGCTGGGAAGGGGCAGACAGCTCCTTTTTGGTACTGGTTCGGTCTACCTTAAATTTCAGGGACCCGGTGGGAAATTTGTGAAGGAACCACCGGTGGTAGCGCAGACCAGCTCTAAGCTGGTCATCACTGGGGTTTTATCTAAGCTATGCCCCAGAGTTCCACTCCAGAGCGGCAGCAAACAGGCCCCGATGCAGTCGGGGAAAGTTCTGCTGCTCAACCGCAGGACGAGCACGCGCACTGGGAGGCCATGCTGCTTGGTGAAGGCGATGAGCCAGAGCCAGCAGTGGTGCCCTCTGTGGGCGAGGAGCTGTCCATGCGGCTGGAGGAGGAACTCGTCTTGGAGGTGGAGGAGGGGTTGACCAAAAATGGCGTCCCTCTCCCGCGATTGTAAAATCCTCCAAGCCAACCTCCAACACAGCCAAACTGCAACGGCCCAGTTAAGACGCTGGTTGGGGCAAACAGCACTGCCGTGGCTCTGATCCAGGAGCCGTGGATCAACCGCGGTAGCATTCGAGGGCTTGCCAATTTGAGAGGTAAGCTTTTCGGTACAACTGATCACGATAACCCTAGAACGTGCATCATAACTACTAACAACATCCCAGCACAGCCATTAACAGAGTTCTGTTCCAGGGACCTGTGTACCATAAGGCTGCAACTGCCCGACACAGCTAGGTGCCGCGAACTCGTGGTGGCCTCCGCCTACATGCCTGCGGAGGACAACCCGCCTCCACACGACCTGTGCCGGCTGGTAGACCACTGCGAGAAGTCGGGCCTCCAGCTCATCATTGGGGCCGACTCGAACGCGCATCACCCACTGTGGGGCATGCCAGATATGAACAGCAGAGGTAAGACACTTGTTGAATACCTATTTACTACAAACCTCAATGTGCTTAACATAGGTTCTGAACCAACTTTTGTTACCAAGCGGAGCAGAACTATCGTTGATATTACCCTGGCAATGGCGGACATATCCGACGACGTTGGGGGCTGGCATGTGTCCAACGACGCGTCATGCTCTGATCATCGATGGATACGCTTCGATATCAACGCAGCGTTCTCCCCAACTGTCCCTAAGAGAAACCCACGCAAGACTGACAGAACCAGGTACAGAGCTATCCTAGGTGAAAGACTTGCTTGGGCTGAGACTCTACCAGATCCCGAGGGACCCGAACAAATCGAACAACAGGTAACAGATTTTACAAATACTTCAATAGACTGCTACCACTCAACTTGCCCGCTTAGCACACCAGCGCCTACCAACATCAAGGGGCAGCCTTGGTGGGGTCCTGATCTAGATAGGATGCGTGCTAAGATCAGAAGACTGCTAAACAGGGCGATTAACACCAGTGCTGATGAGGACTGGGACAACTATAAAGATGCCAAATCCAAGTACAAGAAACGACTACGGTTCAAAAGCAGCAACTCATGGAGGAAATTCTGCAGCGACATTGAAACCGTTGATCAAGCAAATCGGGTAAGGCAAATACTAGCTCAACAAGGCAACTCCAGGCTAGGGTCGCTTAAAAAACCCGATGGAACATATACCTCTTCCACCACAGAAACACACAGTCTCTTGTTGGAAACTCACTTTCGCGGAAGTAGAACTATTCAAGAGATTGTGTGGCCGGAAGAGGTTCACCATGAAGCTGTCGACCACTTAGACATAACTAATAATATTATCACTGCTGACAAGGTGAGATGGGCCATTAATAGCTTTAAACCTTTTAAATCAGCAGGACCAGATGGAATCTTCCCAGCACTTCTACAGTGGGGTGGGGAACCCGTCATCAATATAATGGTCCGAATCATGAAAGCATGTCTTAGATTCGGATACGTTCCCAAAAGGTGGAGAGTAGTAAACGTAATTTTCATACCGAAGCCAGGAAGGAGCGACTACACTAACGCTAAATCTTTCAGGCCGATTAGTCTCACCTCGTTCTTGCTTAAGACTCTCGAACGTTTGTGCGAGAGACACCTGAGAGATGGAGCGTTAAAACATATACCCTTACACAAGAATCAGCATGCATATAGTTTGGGTAAGTCTACTGAATCAGCTCTCCATGCAGTTGTATCCACAATTGAAGAGGCGATTCAAAACAAATGCATCTGTCTTGGAACTTTTATTGATATAGAAGGTGCCTTTGACAAGACGCAGCATAGCAGTATAAGTGCATCTCTAACAAGGCATGGGGTGTCAACAGCTGTAAACAACTGGGTCACAAACATGCTTAACAAAAGTATCGTGCGTCTAGCTGGAGAGTCCCTGTCGGCGGAGGTAGTGCGGGGATGCCCGCAGGGAGGAGTGCTCTCCCCGCTTCTGTGGAATCTGGTCATTAACGACCTGATTACCAAGCTTAACGCTAATGGATACTACACCGTAGGATACGCCGACGATTTGGTAATCCTCATCACATGTAAATTCGCGAGCACAGTATGCAACCTTAAACAAACAGCTCTTCGCATCGTGGAGCGCTGGTGTTAAGAATATGACCTGGCGGTTAACCCAACAAAAACGGAAATGGTCATGTTCACTAACAATAGGGCTCTTGGTAGGTATACCCTACCTAAGCTCTTTGGAACGGAACTCCAGCTAGCAACTGAGGTGAAGTACCTGGGCATAACCTTGGACAGCAAGCTCAACTGGAGTAGCCACATCGACAACAAACTAAAGAAGGCGAGTATTGCATTCTGGCAGTGTCGGAGAATGGTGGGGAAAAAGTGGGGACTTTCTCCCAACATCATTCTTTGGCTGTACGTAACGGTGATCCGTCCTCTTGTCTGCTACGGAGCTGTGGTGTGGTGGACCAGGACCAAACTAACCACAATGGTAAGCAAACTCCAAAGCTTCCAAAGGCTGGCCTGCATGGCTATCACAGGTAGTATGAGAACTACTCCAACAGCAGCAATGGAGGCAATGCTGTGTCTTCCGCCACTCCAGCTGTATATTAAGCAGGAGGCCGCGTCATCAGCGGTGAGACTCAACACCTTAGGACTTTGGAGGAAAAACAGGACCTCACACACCGCCATCCTAGGGGAAGTTTACAAAAAATTTCCCATCTCTATGGCTTGCAGTGACAGAATCCCTAAACAATTTGTTTTTGACAAAAAATACAATATACAGTTACATGAAGACCATCGGGTTGAGGGGCTCGACGTTAAAGAGCTCAGAATTTTTACCGATGGTTCAAAAACTGAAGCAGGCACTGGTTCAGGCACCTTCTCGGAGGACCTAAACATCAAGATAGCCATTCCACTGGGTGCCCATAATACTGTCTTTCAAGCTGAATGCATGGGCATCATCTCGGCCGCTAATGCCATAGCATCGAGAAAGGTAAGAGATTCCTCCATTCGAATTTTCTCGGATAGCATGGCCGTCCTACAAGCCCTAAATAGCAACACTATTAACTCAGGGCTAATCTACGAGTGTCACAAACGACTAATGGAGGTATGTCAACATAACCGCGTAATCCTTCAATGGATAAAAGGACACAGCGGATCAAGAGGTAACGATGCAGCGGATGAGTTGGCGCGTAAAGGATCTAGCTTGACAGCGTATGGTCCCGAACCTATCATCCCTCTTCCCTTCAAGATGGTACGCTCATTTCTGAGAGAGTCGACCAGGAATGATCATGCCACTCTTTGGACAAACCATGAGGAGTGCAGTCAGGCCAAGCTGGCCTTGCCGTCCCCTAGCGCTAGGCTGGCTAAGACCTTGCTTCGACTTAGTAGGCCGCGCATGCGACTGGTAACTGCAGCACTTACTGGCCATGGTTTCTTTAATAAACATCTATATGTCCTAGGTGTTACCGACAGCCCCCTTTGCAGAGCCTGCTTGGAGGCAGAAGAAACGGCTGCTCACGTCCTCATGGAGTGCACAGGAGTAGCGGACTACAGGGCTAAACACCTCGGTCAATCGAGGGACCTTCCAGGGATAGTCGGTAACGTAAAGGGCCTACTGGCGTTCCTGGAGGAGTTGGGTTGGCTCGAATGATGTCGCATTCCCACCCACACGCAAAATAGGCGCTTTAGTCGTCAAGTTGCGGAAACCAGCCCGTCTTACAATTGACAATTGACAATACCTTCGTTGCTATGCACAGATAGCGCGGAATCCTCTCGAGACAAATACCTTTGTCGCTTGGCACGATTTAACTTTCTTTCCAGTCGACGAAACTTCTTGCTTAGTTTCTCGATATCCCTATCACGCTTCCTCTTCGGCATTTTTCACAGGATAACTGTTAATCACTTGTCACTACCGGTCAGGAAAGCGTTTATGCGTGCGCAGTGGCGAAGCACTGTAACGTGAATGAGGGGTAGTCTCAATGGCAGGGCGGACCTACCTACCTCACCGAAAAATAAAAATAAAAATAGCCTTTTTTTTTTTCTCTCAAATACAGTGCTATGTGGTGAATCCTGGGTGAAACTACAAATGAATATGTAATAGGTTTATTATTTCAGCTAACTGATCTCTTCGAACGAAGCATGAGCATAATGCCGTATTTGGCAGTCAGTCTCCAAACAAAATAGGGGCCCATGCATAAATGGCTAACTGACTCTTTATAATAGAGTTATACGAGCGCCTATTAGAAATGACACCCAAAAAAACACAAAGGAACTATTCCTAACTTCCGATCTAATCACAATGATACAAAAAAGTTCTTAGATAAATTAGCTTCCTAGTTGTCTCGCAAGTTCGTTGCACTTAGATAAATGTCGAATTACTCTCGGGTGTGATGTAGTAATGATAGGACAGCCAAGGTGATGGCTGATACAAACGTAATATTACTCGTTACTCTACGCGTGTTTCCTCATAGCGGAGTGTACGAACTTCTACTCAAGTTAAGTACATCTCAGTGCCACCGGTAAGAAGGCGAGTTAACACTATTCTCTGAATAATTTTGGTAACTATTAGATATAAATAAAGCGCTCCGTGGTCTAATGGGTTTCACGCTTGCTTCTCACACTGGAGATGCAAGTTCGATTACTGAACATGTACCAATGAAATAATTTATCTTAAGTACAATATACGGACGTTCTAACGAGGATGGAAAACATCGTGAGGAAATCTTCATACTCCATAGCTGCGGCGATGGACTAGCCCCCTGTCATGCAAAATGGAGTACTGAATAAATGGCTCAAAGTGGCCACAATTGAGCCTCTGCCACCCCGTATGGGAAAAGGCGTGACGCTATGTTATGCTATTCTAACCATTAGATATTTCATATTTCAGCCTTTTGGAATTGCGCATCGCTGGGTACAATGCCTGTGGTACATCGTTGGGGGACTACCCACATTATAGTCTGTCCACCCGTTTACCGCTGTTCTTAGTTTACCTGATAACTTTAGAATTATTGACCCGATTTTAATAAAACATATCTAAGAACCTTCGCAGGGAAATCTACTACCATTTACAGAAAACCGCAATTACATCCGTTTACCCGTTTGACCGCAAGGGTGCCACGATCAGACATAAAGACACACCGACACACCGAAAGAAATTTCAAATTTATAGAACCCGTCTTTTGATCGACGGGGTTTACAACTAACTGACAGACAATAGTACATTACTGCAGACGCCGGGCAAGAAGGGCTTGCTGGCTGAGTAGGTATAGATCTACCGTAGGGAGGCCGGATAGTGATAAGAAGCCGGAAAGCCCTTTTCATGGCCAGAGGCATGTATAGTTATTTTATCAAAAATATGCAATGAAATAAAAAATAGACCCCTCTAACTACTAATTGTAAGTTCCGTGTGCCCGTTGATGTCTTTCGCTTTGAGCATAAAATAAAAATAGATACTTCCAGGCCTAGCCCAGCAATTTTGTATGAAATTCCTTTTCTCTCGAGTTGTGCGGCCCGAAATGTGATACTTCCAAGCCTGTAATAACGCACGTAATGACGACATTTCATTGTGTTTTAGAAAAAATATTTATTAGCTTAGCATGTATCCAACTGACTATGTAGTAAGTAATGTGCAGTTTAAGATGAACGACGCCTGTTCGTTTTACACAGCCAAAACACATGAGTGGTAAAACTTCACATCATTGCTCTTAAATAAAAGCAGTTGAACTAAAAAGTGCAATTTATACTCGTACTGACATTTCTCATATTTAATTATATAACGAGCTCATATAAAAATTATATAATATCAAAGTTGTAGAGAAAATTATCAGCGTCCATTATCTTGTGCAACAACATTTCCTAAACGCGTCGTTTTTGAGATTTAAGCAAAAAATCCATAAAAAGGAACCTTCTTTGTGCCCTTTTCCAAGGGCTCACCTCAGAGGGGTCGGGACTTTTAGTATGTTTGTCTCCTAACAAGTCTAAACAAAGTTCCGAAGTCAAACCTTCTGCTTCCGACTTTTCCATCTAGAATTGTTCGTTGATAACGTTACCTAAACATAGAGCTCTGGAACCTGGAACTATGTCAAACTACCTAATGACATTATCATGCTGCAAGGTTAGATGGTGATAACTACATAGGATGTCAGTCTTAATGACATTTGAGATAAGAGTCACATGGTTAGCAAAGCTACTTTTGCCGATAGTACGTTTCGGGAATTAGTACGACACGTGCTGGGGAAACTTAAACCTTCAGTTGTTACAGGTGGTATTTATTCATTATTAACTCCCGAACTTGTTTGTGGTTAGCTGACAGAGATAGTTAATTAGGGTTCCGTGTCCGATGGGTGCTAAATGGGAAAATACATATTACTAAGCCTCCACTGTCCGTCAATGAAACTCAAAACTCAAATATTTTATTGCAAATAGGCAAAAATTATGCACTTTTAAAAGTCAAACACTTACTTAAGTCTCATATAAATGGATAAAAATAAAAATACGTCAAATATGAACAACGAAATTACTAATTACATGACTGATTAAGTGTAGAGTTTGAAAAAGGAGATCTCCCTTTCAAATGGTGATTCGTGGCTGAATCTCGCACAGGAAAAGGACACTGCACGGAAAATGCTTCGGAAATACGCCAGTCAGAGAAGATAGCACAAAAAGGATGTAATTTTTTAAATTTTCGTTATTTTTTTTTGTTATAACACAATATACAAATAATCTTATCTAATGGCAATATTATTTCATATAATATTAATATAATCAATAAAATTTAATTTTAATTTTAATTACCAAATCTTATCAATAAGTAGGTACCAACCAGATGCCTCAAAATAATAATCTAACACAATAAATAAATAAGAACTAAGAAAAGCTGTAATAAACATAACTTAGCTTATTAGAAACCAGACTGGACCAGTCCCCCCCAAGCAGCACCCATTCACGAGTATGACTTGTGCATCAGCCATCACCCCCTCGCCATATTTGAGAGAGGGGAGCAACCCGCTACACAGAGCCGCCGCAAGAAAATACACTTTAGTGAGCATGACCATAAACTGTGGTTTCTTGGTAAGAGACTAGTATTCTACATTAAAACTAATAAATTGTTATGATATAATAAAATAAAATAAATAACATTATTGCATTTGTAAAAGTTACGTTAAATATTATTATCATTATTATGGAACTTGGGGCATTGAGGCCATGAAGTTCTGTCTTTAACATAGTCACATATACATAAAGTAAAAGGCTTTCTTTATGAGATTATCATTAATAAATGTTTCAACATTTGCATGGGTAATTGATCAGTTTCCTCTGGTAACTTATTATAAAAGCGTAGGTGGCCCATCACCGCATCTATTGATTCGATTTCGAAGTTCTTTTTTATTCTTCTCTTCTTCTACTGGTGCCATCTCCTATCGGAGGTTGGCGTCCATTGAGGCAATCTGCATATATACGAGATACTGCGGCCCTTAATAGGGATATTGTGCTCATTCTGAACCATTCTCGGTATCTACAAGCGTTTAAAGTTTGAAACCAAAAACTGTTTAAGAACGCAATAATTATTTTAAGGGTTAATAATTGTCAGTCGCTGTGTGCAAAATTACGCTGGCTAATGAGATGTCTCGGGTTCTTAGCATTTCACCCACAAATCCCTGCGGAAGATGCGTGATGCTACAGATATACCTGGAAATATACTAATCGCAAAAGCTGAAACTGCATACATGCCGCACCAAACACTACACTAGCTCTAAATCTCGTAAAAGGTAAGATGGAGTAAGACAGAGGGAGAGAGAGAGAGAGAGAGAGAGAGGTGACACCTCGCTCATTGCTTCTGGCTCCACACTAGGAAACCCTGTATCGTGGGAACCAAAAACAGCGACGTCACAAACATGTAAACATCCAAGACCTGGGGTTATTTTTTATCGTCCCCAGACGGCATTTGGACTCTGAGCAACTTTATTTTTTACATCTTCGTAAATTTTTAGGCCAGGTGGTCAGCTGATTTGTATGGATTATTGTATGGAGTTTATCCATTCAGCATATCGTAACTTGAGAAACAGGCCGCATGATTTGCATACCAGCGTTGTACCCAATGTGAAGACCACAATAAATCTATACATGGTGTGAAGCACTATACTAGTACTAGTACTTTGTACTATACCTGTAATGCAAATATAGTAGATTTTACAACAAGTGCACAAAACGAACCATTTTTATCCGAGACTTTTAGCAGCCCGAGCCGAAGGCGAGGGCTGATAGTAATGTCGAAGATAAAAATGGTTTGTGGACGAGTTATAAACTCTGCTTTTCACTTCGATTGCGAGAAAATAAAACAGTAACATAACGTATTAACATTTCTTTAATTAAAATTCAATACGAAAAGTTCACGGCTTCTTTCCCGCTACTTTACTTTTTTAATTTTCCTGCATAATTTTCGGGCAAAGAAAAAAAATATACAGCCTATTCTTAAATTATTTTGGAATAATGTTTTTTTTTTGTGGTAAACACGTTTTGATATTTAGTTTCTTTTTCGTATTATCTTATTATAAATCAAAAATGCAAATAGGGATGGAAATATTATAAATTAGCAAGTTTTATCCATGTACAATTAATTGTTTTTGGCTGTATGGGCTAAATGGTCACTGCCTTAGTGTAGACACATTTAAAAAGCTACTTTTATGCACAAGAGCATAAAATTCAACTTTATGTCGCCTAGATCCTGCATAAAGTAGTACTTTTTCGAGCATGAGAAGTGAAATAGTAGATTGTTAACCGAGGGCTGAAAGGCACCCATTCCTGACGAGATGTTTTGGCGCTCGAACGAAGTGAGAGCGCCAATAGTTCGAGGCAGAAATGGGTGCTATCACCCGAGTAAAACACTCTACTTTTCATTACGAATACGAGGAAAGTAAACAGTTAAAATCAAAATTATTTTATTAAAAAACAAAGTCACTTGAAATCAAAATTATTTTATTAAAAAACAAACATAATTCAAGTTTAAAAATACTACTCATAAAAAAAGTAATTTCGGTGCCCCCGTTGATGTCTTTTACTTTGAGCATAACATTAAAAAAATACTTCCGTTTTATGGCTGTATAGGTTACTACCATTGCGTTGTTCAATATAAACTACGATTCATATATATATTTTTTAATACTTTTCTGCTTTAGAGCAGGCATGTACCACTTTCAGCACGGTGCCTGGATGAACAATGACCCCCTTTCAGAGTATGAGTAATGAAAAAGACTTTTTCACTTCCCATGCTCGAAAAGTCCTTCTTTATGCTGGATGTAGGCACTAGTGCGAAAAGTGTTGTCGTCATCTAGACCACAGATTAATAATCTAGACGAAGATGATTGAGCTATTCAGCCTGACAGACGAGGTGACTGCATTAAATAAATTTGTTATTTTACATACATTTACTTTAATTTATTTGCATTCTATATAGTATAGTAAAAAAAAGAATCTAAAATCTAATAAAAACAAGTATAAGCTTAATATAAAAAACAAGCATGACTCGGGCAGTATCGCATACGACCTAAGCTATAAATGACTTGCAGAAAAAAAAAGCATTAGCGGGAAAGAGACTTGTTTTTGACTTTTATTTAGTTGTTTTCTTTGCAAAACTTGTTGTTTTACTAAAGTTAATTAATATGTCGTCAAGTGAAGAGGAAATAATGCTTACGCCTAACACACTTATGGAAACAAAAGCAAAAGGAGTTTTGAACAGATATTGCCGCCTAAATCCAAGCAAATTTATCTTGAAACGTATGAAATTTTCATGCTCTGGAGAAATGGCAAACTAGACAATACATTCTCAGAAAGTATTTTTTACATTATCACTGTTTCATTTTCTCGCAATCAAAGTGAAAAGCAGGGTGTATAACTCGGTCATAAACCCCATTTTACCCTCGACTTAACTATCCACCCAAGCCTGCGGATCGGGTGGATATCTACGTCTCGGGTGAAATCGCGTATTTTACGCCCTTTTTGTACAATCTACTGTATTTGTATTAAATGTAACTTTGATAACAAGGAAGAAACAATGAATATCTTTTGAATTTAGAACACTGCCATTTTTAAATGCCCTAGACTACCACCACAAAGTCTCGACTGCCAGCTAGATTGCTACTCAATATTAGTGAGCCGCACAAAGTCCTAACGAAAAGGGGTCTGGATCACAAAGAGCGACTGATTTCCCTACAGGCTTGGCTGGTGGCACAGTCGATTCCCGATAAACTGTCGCGTCCTAGCCTAGACCGCAGCGCGTGATTCTGATAGAGAAATTCTGAGGGGAGTTTTATGCGGTAAATTAGGAAATATTTTATATGACTAAGTTACGGTAGTTCAGTTGACAGTGGTCAACTGAACTACTGTAAGCTGATCAGTGACGGTAGTTAGTAATTAGTTAGCTTTGAGCCACTTAAGGTCAGGTTGTTTGAAGTATCATCTCGTTTACAACTTTGCCACTTCCAACAGATTTAGTTTCTTTCAAGCATGTACCTAATACTGAATAGAAACAGAGAAAAAAACGCAAAAATCAGGCCTTTTATATATAAATGCGTCTGATTCATTGTTTGTTGCTATAGCGGCAACACAAATACACATTTCGTAAATGTCTACTCTATGTTTGTAAGTTAGAGTCCGCTGACCGACAAACAGATGAACGAACGGACAGCGGAGGCTTACTAATAGGGTCCCGTTTGGCACCCTTCGGGTACGTTACCCTATAAAAGGCCTCTGTCGCATAGCGGTCGAAGTTCTGCCTAATAAGCGAGAGAGTTCAATCCAGGGCTCCGAGTCTCTTATGAAACACGACAGCAATAGTATATAGTGATTGCTCTCAAGGGTGTATAATGCCGTACTTGGCTTGTCGACGGCGCCTTTATTGTTTGGAGACTCACTACCAAATACGGCATTTACCCCGGTTCCCTCTGTTTCTGGCTCCCACGACACAGGTTATTTGTATTTACTTGTACCCCCAAAATAATATGAGAATTAGACCCCTATTACTAACCAATGAATGGTCGCTGATTTCTCTGCAACCAATGTTTAAGTTAGGAGTTAGTTCTCTGGAGATGCGACGATTAAATTGAGGATTTCCTTATTCATTAATTGAAGGTCCATTTGTGTTCCAAATTTGTTCACTAGTTAACCGAAAGCACAGACTGCTACCCAAATAGAGTATCGCTTAATTTTTTATTGGCTCTGTAATCACCCAAGCGGGAGACATGGCCGAATAAACAAAGTGTGTACTTGTTCTAACGAATAAAGAAAAGAAATATCTGTCATTGGAAGGAAATGCTTAATTTTTAACATCCCCTTACAGCCTTTATAAATAATTATAGATTCCTTCAAATATTATAAACAAAAGGTTTTTTTGTTTCTAATATTTCCTAACCTAGTTTTCTTTGTGATGGCAAGGAAAAATGGTGCCAACTTTTTGCCAGTTAAATACTCAATTTTACGTGACAGCATCGTCGCTTCTATGGAATAATTAATATTTCCTCATGACGTTTTCCATCACCGTTAGGATGTTGATATTTCAGATAAACTACTTATCTCATTGGTACATGGTCAGCACTGGAATTCGAACCTGCAGCTCTCGCGTAAGGAATAATCATGAAACCTACTAGACCACAGAGCAGCTCCCTACTAGTCTCTGTCCTACTATGACTTGTTGGATGGTTGCACATCTAACAAGTCATAGCCGCTTCACTTCTGGAATAAGAATCATAATATTTCGAAATTGAATAACAACAAAATTTTAACACGCTCACTGCGGAGGGTAATTTGGATAATTGCAGAATAACGCGGTACCAGGTTCAAACTACCGTGTGTGGGTTTTTATTTATATTTAATATAACAGATTAGTTCCAAAGCGTTGTAAAAATATCATGTTGACCATTAAAACTTATCAATAAATAATATAATAGTATTTTATGTGACTGCTACATAATGGAGGGCATTCAAACTCGAGGCAAGTTTCATAATAATATCCCTCGAGAGTTTTAATGCCTAATTATATACAGTTACATACACTAGTTTATCTATACACATATCATAATCTCTCTTTGATGTGTTCGGGAACCGTAAGTTTGACCGGCATTGTGGCTCTGCAGTTGTTTAGCTTGTTCTGTACCAACTTCATGCAGGCGGGCGTCGGCGTTCGAAATTTAAATGTCAGTACCAACATCACAGACAAACTAGGGGCGGCATGCCGTCGGGCGTCGGCGTTCGAAATTTGAATGTCATAATATATAGAAAAACTACACATTATGGTCATAATGTGTAATTTTTCAGATAAGAAATGAGTTTTTACCAAATAGTTTAACATTATGCTGATCGTAACGTGCGGTTTTTGTACGCATTAAAGAGGGTTTATGATACGTGTGTAGATAAATAGTATAAAACATATTACATTATCTACATACAATTTCAGTCAATTCCAATTTAGCTGCAGCTTCCTCTCCAACACACTCTTGCCCATGATGCGTGACCCGAGGTTTGAAACCCCCCTTCGATCTTAGGCCACTCACATGTTTCCAAAACGCGCGTGAGTTATATCTGATGCTACCCTAGATACTTTTCATCTAGCTCAAGTATGCTGTAGCTATGTGGGATTTGATGCTGGCTCTCAGCTCACTGAATGCAGAGTAGCCGGCTGGCCTCTCTGACGATTTCCACTGGATTACGCCTGGTAGGTAAGCTCGGCCTGGTCTTCTTCGGGATCGAGTTATTGAAGATCTCGTTGAAGCGATAGGTTTTAGACTGCCCTAGACTAGTGACAGATATGTTAACCCTGGCTGTACCATCTAAAAGAACAGGCACACCTAACTGTTTTTTGTACCGTTCGATCGCACTAATTATGCATCTAACTCCACATGTCATAGACTTCCTAAGACATACAATAAACTCTTCTCAGATCTGGACCCCTTCAGTACCTCAGAGAGTTTAAGGACTAGTCTCGTTAGCAATGATAGGAAAATCATAATATATTTTATCTCACCCCTTGTTTATTAAATCAGATCCCTCCCTTACCAAGTTGATAATAATACTGAACCATCCGCTGCGCTTGCCATCTGCCTAAACTTACAACTACTTATTACATATCATTTAATTTTGTCCTAAAATTAATATACTGTCGTATCTCTAAGGCACACACGTACATATACGCACACACACTTTACAATATACACAACAGAACACACCTTCAACATTAACTCACAGGCTCATACTTCTGTCAAAGCTGTTAATGTTATTTCATGTTATATAATAATAATACCTTGGACACTATTTACACACATTGATCTAGCCGCAAACTAGGATTCCCTGCATCTTGAGTACTAGACAACGACACACATACTAATATAGTAAATATTATACTTAGATAGATAAACAACCATGACTAAGGTTCAAACATCCGTTCTCATCAAACAAATATTTGCCCCTACCGGGACTCGAACCCGGGACCCTTGGCTTCGTAGGCAGGATCATTGCCGACTCGGCCATTCGGGTCGTCAAAGCCTGTTTGTCTTTATACTAATAAGTACACATAGTGAAATCCATAATCGGCCATTTTTTAAGTTTTTGTTAGTTGACAGGCTGTGGATTTGAGTTAAATAAAAAAAAAAGTCTGACCGCCCTCTCTACATCAGGAGCTTCGACAAAATTGGCCCAAGATGCGCTACACATGAGTTCGTACAAGACTGCATGGGTGCCCTTGGCTAAATTCCAGTCATTATGTCCGCCAATGTTGCTGGGATCCAGGCGGCCGGATCGATGGTCGGTGCCCTGCGCTTTCAACAGCGGCACAATGACGTCCAGAGGCGGGTGGTAAGGGTCCCTGGGTAGCACCAGGCTGCCTGACATGGAGGTGCCTCAGTTACCGGTTGTATGTATTGTTTTTCAGTTAAGCAATTTAAGCATAAAGCTTTGGCGCACGTCTCACAATAACCTTTCACCTTCTTCACTTTTTTATCTCGTTGCTTGCTTGAAAGTCTCTGTGCCACTTCTTCGTTTCTTCCATTATGCAAAACACCCGCGATTATAAGACACAAGCTAGTTCTATCGACAAACCTCGTGCGAGATCCTTACGAGGCCCAAAGCACCCCGTATTCCATTCAACCCCAAATTTTTACTATTACACGCAACGAGGTGCAACAGGCCCCTAACCATTTGATTGGTCATCAAGATACTTTAGGGTATGGTCAAGACGGCTAGTTATATGGTCTCTCTTGTTTACAGAAAAAAAAGGCATGAAAATTCCAGCCACAAGATAGAGAAACAACTGTTTTATCACCTGCAAGCCATCGCCTCGTTTCTCAATGAGCATGTTAAGCAGCAAAATCTACGAAGTAAGCGTAACGGAAGTAAATCTTTTGATGATCCAATGAACCAATTTGCTTTGATTATTTTACAAGCGATTTGTTTCCTCGATGTTCATTCGTTCGAAGTTCGTTTCTGTAGTTCAAGGCCATTAAAAGGTCTCGCAAGTCTTATATAAAATCTTAGGCGCGTGTTTTTTATGCATTGCGAGAGGCAAGAAATTAATAAAATGCCGAGCAGGCGGGCGGGGCAATGGTTGCTCGTGTCCGCAGGAAATACTTGGATCCCACCGGCCTGCACGAGACCATATGAGGTGAGTGCTAACGAAGTTCTTTAAAAGAGAACCAGTCCAAATACAAGTGCAGTGAAAATCTATAAAACACACGTGACATCGGCGAATATAAAATTCCAAATTCCAAATGTCTTTATTACTGTAGATATTTACATACACTTAGCAATCGTCATTTTTGCCACTTCTCTACATTGGACCACTGTGGGAGAGAAGGGCGTAGAAACTCCCACAGATAGATTTTTAGATCTCTTTTTAGGGTTCCGTACCCAACGGGTAAGAACGGAACCCTATTACTAAGACTTCGCTGTCCGTCCGTCCGTCCGTCCGTCCGTCCGTCTGTCACCAGGCTGTATCTCAAGAACTTAGCTAGCTAGAGAGTTGAAATTTTCACAGATTATGTATTTCTGTTGCCGCTATAACAACAAATACTAAAAAACAGGATAAAAGAAATATTTAAGGGGGCTCCCATACAACAATTCTTTCAATACCACATACAAACTTATGGATGCACCTGATTACGTACATAGAGTGTGAAAGTAACCGCACCAATAACTTTGTAAACAATATTTTGCTGTGTAAAATCCAAACTATTCACTCCACGCCATCGCTTCCATTGAACGGTGGTACGGAACCCTTCATGCGCGATTTAGACTCGCACTTGACCGGTTTTTTAAAAATTGCTTATGCTTCAAAATATAATATTTAGTCATTATCATAATTAATAAGCAGGAATAAATAATTACAAAATTATTAACAGCAATGTCTGTGTTGAGCCAGATTAACCCCATACAGTCCCATCATTTAAGTAATCTTGAACATTGTAATATCCCTTTTTCGACAAAGTCGCTTTAACATGGTTTTTAAATTGCTCAAATGGCAATTTCAAGATCTCCAGAGGTATCTTGTTGTAGTAGAGAATGCATTGACCCTTGAAAGAATTTCTAACCTTCGCGAGTCTAAACCTAAGTTATAAGACCGCGATTAATCAATAAAATTAATAAATTGAACTTGCAGCTAATTATTCTATTATTATTAGGCTAGTATTATATCGCACACCAAAAATACTGATTTTCACAGCAAAAAAGGATCAGAAAAAACCCTTTTTATGTTTTAAGTATTCTTGTTGTTCTTACATGTTCAACCTTATACAAAGGATAAAGGGAGCTTCGCTTTGCTCATCTCCTTTACCCTTCACCTAAGCTTCCGCAGTATTTTGCCCTGATATTTGCTGTGAAAATCAGTATATTTGTTGTGCAAATCAGTGTTATTGATATGTACATTAATATTTCCCTTATTATCATCATAATCTAGCTAAACGTCATGCATATCATTGATAGAGAAGCAGATAATTTTAATAAGCTGTGCGGATATCGATATGAAATTTCTTATCATTAAAACAATCGCAAATGCATTATCAATATGTTTACGATGGTTTATCATGATTTTGTAAATCAGCGTCTGCTATTCGTCTGAAGATAAAAAATCTGCTCGATATTATTTGCATGGTAAAATTGCAGAAAAAATCCGGGAGAAAACGAAACGCCATCAACTGCAAAACTAAAATAACTCTTCGTCGTTGACGCTATAGTCAACGAGTTAGCAACAGAATGATTGGGCAGGCCATAATCGTCGTTGAGGGTAGGCATCACCCCAGAGGACCTTAGAATTTTATCTTCAGCTTACTTTTGAAATAATAGGAATTCAAATGTTGAAAAGCTCTCTTTACCGATCTATAGAGGACTAATAACATAACTAAACATTTTTAAAATGATGAAATAAATACATTAATTCAAATCCGGTGCGAAATTGTAACAAATATATTGTGAAAAACAGTTTTTTTGATAACTTCGGGATACCTTTCTCGAGCAAAAATAATCAAATAAAGTTTTTGCGTTCACAAACCCCTGAAAGATCATGATGAACAAGCTAGTATAAAGAAACAACTGCTTTATACTCCTATTTTGAATAACTGGAGATTTTTAGGCTGCTTTGGCCTACTGCGGCGTCTTAAGACTCTAAGATAGCGACTTTTGACGCGCCCGACGACGCAGTGGCAAACGGGAGTTAGCTGAACTTGCAATCCAACATCGTTGTGTGCAAAGAATATTAAATATAGTTTGCAGTTGTAACTATCATCAACAGAATTAATTTGCATTTATTCTTGCAACACCTTGTCTAATAAGTGGGTTTTACATACATTTTTACTTCGCCGTTAAGTTGGCAGAAAGGAAAACAGTGTTGCCAATTTTCACACTTTTATTAGGTACTCACAAATTAGGGAGACGACGCATTATGATTCAAAATCATGTAACTCATGGCCGACCCGAATGGCCGAGTCGGCAGTGACCTTGCCTACGATGCCAAGGGTCCCGGGTTCGAGTCCCGGTGGGGGCATATCTTTGTTTCATGAGAACGGATGTTTTTCATTTCATTTGTTTATTTGCTAATTCACAGCATATGTAAATAAATAATACAATCAATATTAAAAACATTAAATGCCCATTACGAATCAGTGCGATCTATAAACTTTCAATAGGGTAATAAAGTAAAGTAGTATATAGTAGTAAAGTAAATAAGTAAAACAAAGAAAAATTAAAATTGCAAAAATGCTTCAAAAATGTGTGAATATGGCAACATATATGTGGGGTGAGTGAGTGTACTGTGTACCTGCTTAGCCCTACGACCAAGGTCTTGGGTTCGGGTTTCGGGCAGGTTGCCTACTAAGCAGGGTGAGTTACTGTAGTTGTGTTGTGTCGTGTGGATGTTCCGGAAGTATAATCAACGCTGATACTAATCTAGCACTGGTATATTTTAGTCCGTCTCATGACACATTAATTACTAATCCGCCCCAATAGTTCCTTTTTTATTTGGAGCACGAATTTAGGACGACTCAACAGAAAAATGTCCAGGTCGGAAAAGTGTCTTTCGTAAACATCGATGCTTCTGTTCAAAGGTGAGTTGGCAGCGTAGCCGGCACGCGCGCGGGCGTGTGTGAGCACGCTCGGGACGCGCCGGCGCGCTCGCGGGGGGGCGGCGCGCAGTAACACCTTGCTCACTAATGCACTACTATCGATGCGATAACTAACGACATCATGAAGAAGTTTCATGTCAGCCAATGTTCTCCTGTCTGCCAATGACATAATTGTATGATTCTCCAAGCTTTCTTGGCGAGTGCACTCTGAAGAACCAGGCCTATAATTTAATTATTTGATGAATCTATTTTGTAGCGATTCAATCCTTTCGGAATGTGTTGAATAGTTCGGTGACCAAACCGGCGACGCATACTCGAGTACACTACGCACATAAGCAAAATAAAGCGTTTTTAGCACAAGAGACGAGCGCAGCGGCTTAGAGGCACGATATATAAAACCTAACATTTTGACCGCCTTAGATATAATGTTATCGTAATGTGGTATGAACGTAAGTTTGGAGTCAAGTATTACGCCGAGGTCTCTGATTTCTGTAACTCTATTCAAGGTGTGGTCATTTAGTCTGTATTGGAAAACAATGGTTGTGTGTTTCCTAGAGAAGGTGATGCACTGGCATTTCACAGCGTTCAGATCCAGGCTGTTACGTTTGCAGTAGTCCGAGAGCCTACAGAGATCATCCTGGAGTTTTATGCAGTCCTATTCCGTGGCAATAGGCATGTAAATTTTAGTATCATCTGCGTACATGAGGAAATGGGCAAAACTGAAGCATTTAGATATATCATACATACACACATTAAATAGAAGTGGTCCTAAATGAAAACCCTGGGGGACTCCGGATGATATAGGAGCAAAACGCGATTTGAAGCAGCCGATTCTGACCGCCTGGCTACGATTTCGAAGGTACGAGTCGATCCACCTAAGCAAATCACCGTGTGTGCCGATTTCGGTTAACTTATTGATAATAACATCGTGTCTAAGCCTATCAAAGCATTTGAAATAATTGGTATACACGGCGTCTACCTGATAGCCTTGATCCATGTTAGCAGCCACAGCATCTACGAACTCGACCAAATTAGAAACAGTAGAGCGCTTACGCATAAAACCATGTTGAGCGGGTGGGATGCTACGTGATACAATGGGGTATATTTGGTCATGGACGATCAACTCAAATGTCTTGCTAAAAACAGGGAGTATGGATACCGGGCGATACTGTTTCGCACTACTTTTGGATCCACCCTTGTGAATAGGCACGACGAATGCTTTTTCCATTGAGAGGGGAACATGTTCTCCCTTAAAGATCTTTGAAAAATAATGCTCAATGGAGTAGCCAGATGTTCTGCGCATCTTCTTATGAATAATGGCGGAATATTGTCGTGACCAGCCCCCTTGTTGGTATTGATTTGCTTCAGGTACTTCAGGACGAGGTCCTTATCTAACTCAATGGAGCCTATGCAACTAAGCAGGTTCGACGATTCGGTAGGGGCCGTATGTGTACCTCGCCACCGTTGGCCGTGCAAGAACCATACGTTATATGCGCAGGTAGTCCGTGATCGCGACGAAGATCCTTTGCATACCGCCAGAATTTTTTAGGATCAATAGTGATGGCAGCATTGCATTTTACCCTGTAGTTATTCCAGCATAGCTTTTGAAGTTTTTTGTGCCGTTTACGAAGCAGCGAAAAACAGTCGTAGTCGCGAGGGTTCCCGTACTTTTTCCATTTCTGGTGGTATTTGGTTTTCTCTGTGAGCATGTGTATGAGAGGTTTAGAATACCACACAGGGTAACCGCTTGGAGTGCTGTAATAGTAGGGAACATATTCATCTATAAGTTTTGTCAAAATAGAATAAAAGTGTTCGACCGCCTCGTCCACTGTCCTATTGTACAAAGTAGTTAGCCAATCGATTTTGGATAATTCAGCCATAATATTATCATAATCTGCTTTTTTATATTGAAATATTTTTTTGGAGGTAGTAGGATTCCGATATTGGTTAGTTTTATTTCAAGAGCGGGGTGGTGTGGCATATCTTCACGAGTTATGGGATCGAGTGCGCGAGTCACCTCTGCCTCAGAGTCACAGAACACGAGATCGAGCTGCCTATCATTACCGTTCAGCACATCACTAAACTGCGTCCAGCCGGCCAGGGATAATTCATCTAAAATAGTGTTTTTACAGTTGCTGACGGCATTGCCAGACGGATTGAAACCGGACCCTGATGACTTCAGTTTCCAAGTAATGGCGGGCAAATTGAAATCTCCCAATAAAAGATAATGATCAGGGAAAGAGGGGGGAGGGGGTCCCCCCATCCCCCCAATATAGTTTTTGAAGATCGGAAATGTATACTTTTTGAGATATGAATTTTTCAAATTAATTAAATTTTGAGGTTAGGGTCACCCAAAATGATCAGAAAATAAAAAACAAACAATAAATTTAAAGGGGGGGGAGAGGGAAATGAAGAAATACACCATATTTAAAATCACTATATATATTTATTCTATTTTATAGACATATCTTATAGCTTTTAACAACTCTTCAAACGGGTCATGTTTTTGCCTCGACACATTCCTCCGCCACAAATACTCCATAACACTGTCTTCAAAATTTATTGTGTTACTGTAGTTACCCTTAAAAAACCTTTTAACCACCCTCCACTGAGATTCAATCCGATGTGTATGGACTCCATCGGGGGCTATGAAAGAATTGTCTGGGTGACTATGGTTTACTTTTTAATGAGTAAACCCATGGTCACCCAGACAATCATAAGCCCTCCAATAATCTGTGTGGATTATGGACCCTTCAGCCACATGCTGTTTAATCAGTGGTACTAAAACCTCTGATGTCCTTAAATTATTAGGACACACTTCTAAACGTAAATCCTCACTGTTATCTGCGATCATCCCCAACACCCAATGACCTTCAACGCGTCGACCTGAAACAAACAAAACAATGTTTAACAACCATTTCAGTTTTGTGAAACGAGATGGGGTCGCCTCGCTCCGCTCCGCTTCGCTTGGCTCTGGGTCGTTCATAACGTTGTGACCTAACACAACCTATCTCTAGTATTTACACAGAAAGTGACCTAAAACAACAATTTCAGTTTTGTAAAACGAGATGGGGTCGCTTCGCTCCGCTCCGCTTCGCTCGGCTCTTGGTCGTTCATAACGTTGTGACCTAACACAACCTATCTAGAATAGAATAGAATATAGACAGTGACCTAAAACAACAATTTCAGTTTTGTGAAACTAGATGGGGTCGCCGCGCTCCGCTCCGTTTCGCTCGGCTCTGGGTCGTTCATAACGTTGTGACCTAATACAACCTATCTCTAGTATTTACACAGAAACTGACCTAAATCAAACATGTCTACATACCTTTGTTATATTTTCTTTTTCCGAATTTACTTTCGTCTATTTGCACCACTATACCCGGCCCACCAATTTTTCCTTTGCCAGCTTGTCTGTGACGTTGGTATTTCACCACCACTTCCCTGCAATAGTTAAACCAATCCACTATGGTAACCCGGGACAGACATTTCTCTCCGACTTTTGTGTAGTCCTCCCAAATATCTCTCATAGTATGTAATTTCTGCGCGAAGCCGTACATCAGGTAAAAGATTGTTGGCATTGGAATCTTCGTATTTTCAAACCAGGTTCCAACGGACCTGGAGACACAATTTTTGTTCAAGCAGCTTCCCTTGTTACATATAAATGAACCAGCTGTCTTGTTTTTGGTGTACACCACTTTCATTGGTTTGCGCACACAATTTTGTTGTTCGGATTAGGCGTTCTTGTTCAGCAAAAGTCAGACACTTTTCTCTCGTGTCCAGTCTCTGCACCACTTTGACCAAGTTCCACATCGCGGTTACTTCAGTGGAATACAAGTTCCGCCGAACAAACGGTTCTTCTTCGTCGGAAGTATAATCCGTCGATGATGATGAGACAGCCGCCTGCGCATCTTCTACCTCCAAACGAGGCCGGATTGTATTGGTATGATTTGGGGCTATGATTCGGATAAATAGCAAACACCGTTTATAGTTTAATTGAGATTTTATTTTTATATATATGTCACTTGAAAGCAATATCGACCGACTCCTAGCACTGACAGTACGAGAAAAAGAAACATAAAAAGATGGCCTTACTTTTGCATATTTAAATCGATTAATAAGTAATCAATTGATTTTTGCAAATGAAATAATAAATTCAACACGCCCGCTCAAAAATTAATTTTCATTATACAATTAAATTAAAAAAAAAAACTTATTTAACTAAACGGACCGAGTATAGCTTTCAAGTTTTCACTGGGAAAAATACAATATGATGATCCAACATTTGTTGCTCAGGATTAGAAAAAACCCAGAAAAACCTAATCAAATCATTTCATTCACTTCATGAAATGAATTTATAGAACTCATTATTTACATTATATCAACAATAAAAAAATGTAATTCTAAGTTCATCAACACAAATACAGAAAACTATTCTACACCCATCTATCTGGCTTCTCATTTCTTGAAAAGTGATGGCAGGCAACGGCTTTTCAAAGCATCCGCCAGCTGCTGACCTGAGGGTGTGTAATTGAGTTTTATAACGTTTTTCGTAATTTGCTCTCTTGAGAAATTATATTTAATATCAATATGTTTAGATCGCTTATGGTTTGACGGGTTATTGGCAATACTAATGCACCCATTGTTGTCCTCATACATCAGAATAGGCTGATCTATAATCATATTGATACTAATCGCAAGAGATTTAAGCCACAACGCCTCCCTCACAGCTTCAAACAATGCCATATATTCAGCCTCAGTAGATGAAGCTGCGACAGACATTTGTTTCTTTGTACTCCAAGTAATTGTACAATTATCAAACATTCTGAATAAATATCCAGTTGTACTTTTTCTGTCTTTTGTATCATTACCACCCCAATCAGAATCTACATATCCAGTATAGAATATTTTTGTAGTCCTGACACTTTTGATAACACAGCCTTAATTCAATAGTACCTTTTAAGTACCTCAGTACTCTTTTGAGACACTGCCATAGCTCTATGTTATTTTTAATTACATACCTACTTAGTATATTTACACTTGTACTTAAGTCAGGTCGAGTGCATAACATGATGTACATCAAGCAACCTATGACTTTTCCACATGGGGCGTCATGATTCTCGTCAGAATTTAAAGCCTCATAATTCAATTTATTTTCTAAAGGGGTCTTTACTGAATTTGCATCTTTCATATTAAATTTACTCAGAAGAATTTAGAGTATGCACTTTGATTTAGTGTTATTTTATCATCGTACCTGGTAACTTTTATACCTGTGGAATAAGTGGAATAAGCGCTTATCAGATAATCATCATCATATTCTGTATAAGATTTAGGTGGCTGACCTTTGAGCCTATCACTCCTTCCCAGTTCAGTGTCAACATTAATATTTTCTGTGTCCTGCATCCGGTAAGAGCTATCCTCATTATTAAGACCAACCGTTAGATCAGATTGTATGTCATGGTTTATTTTGCGAATTTTAGTCGGGCAAATATGATCATCAGATTTACCATTATCTGATTTCGATCTGTCAGAGTTCTAAAACTTTGGTGACACTGATTTAGGCATATTTCCTTTATCAGTTTTGTCATGAGAATTTTGAATATTCTCTTCAGGCTTTAGCGTAGGCCTGGACTGCAGAAAATTTATTTTATCTGCTATAACATCTCTGACTACAACATATTTTTCGCTTCCTGGGTTCCAAACTTTGTAACCGTTTGGTTCATATCCCATAAGGACACCTTTCCATGACTTGTTATAAAATTTTGCTTTATGCGTTTTGATATGAACATACACAGTTGAACCAAAAACCTCCAGATATTTAATTTGAGATTTTTTACTATGCCACATTTCAAATGGTGTTTGTGATTGTCTGAGAGCTTTAGTTGGTGTTATATTTATCAAATACACAGCAGTTAACACTTCTTCGCCCCAGAACTGTTTATCTAGTTGTGCACCGTTTATCATTGAACGAGCTTTTTCGGTTATAGTTCGTACCATTCGTTCAGAAACACCATTCAACTGCGGAGTTCGCGGAACTGTCAAATGATAAGTGATTCCCTTCTCAACACAATAGCTTTTCATTTCGGTATATAAATACTCTCCACCAATATCGCAATACAAATTAACTAATTTGGTGTTAAATTTTGCTTTACTATTTGAAACAAAATCTTTGAATGCCGCGAATACATCGGATTTGTAAGTTAGCAGGTAGGTAACACAGTAATGAGTGTACTGGTCAACAAATAACACGAAATAGTTTTTGTTGTCAACTGTTGTAGGAGTGATGGGTCCACAGACGTCAGAATGAACTACGTATAATGGTCGCTTAATATGACTTTTATCTTTGGCTTGGTTAAATGGCAATCGACTCTGTCTCCCGCTTATACACGCTTCGCATAAATCATCGTTTGGCATTACTGGAATAATTTGCTCTGAGTCATCAACCAATTTATTATTCTTTAGCTCTTAAGAATTTCGTCTTGCTAATATGTCAAAGTATAATTATTTTGGGCACTGCTGTATGCTTGGTAATTCGGGTGAGTCATGTTAACAGACGCAACAAAATCTACAGCAATTAAATTATTGGTTGACCTACCTGTGATTATTACTGTACCGTCTTTTATGATTTTGGCTCCATTTTTGTCGAAAATTATTGTCAGCCCCGCCCTTTGCATCTTTGATACTGACAATAAGTTGTATGGGACCTCACTGCAAAACAGTACGTCCTCCAAGACTCCTTGAACGCCCGTGTCACTGGTAACACGCAGGGTTCCCTTTTTGGTAGCTGAAATAAATGCACCATCTTTAGCTACTAAAATTTTAAGTGGGGTTAGCAGATTCGTATAGTCAAGGAAAAGATCATCCCTGTTCGTTATGTGATCCGATGCTCCAGTATCCAACAAAAAGATTATTTTGTCCTCTTGATCCTTTTCTTGATATTGTCCCGTCATAAATGCAAATCCGTCATAATTTGACGATGTGGATGGTTGGCTAGTATCAATGTCCTGAATTGTTTTTTTCCTTTCCATAGTTTTAGGCTGGTTCATCATTATTTTATGCGCGTGAATTAGAAACTTCCAAACGCTGTATTTTTTCACCATTGAAAGGTTTTATGTTACTTTTCATTTTTACACCATCCATTTTTTATTACGGTATTTCAAACTTCCGAGTTTTTAATTTAGTCCCAATGTTTTCTTTGCGTATACTGGACCCAGTAACCTATTGGTATTATGGGGCTTTGATTCGGATAAATAGCAAAACACCGTTTATAGTTTAATTGAGATTTCATTTTTATATATATGTCACTTGAAAGCAATATCGACCGACTCCTAGCACTGACAGTACGAGAAAAAGAAACAAAAAGATGGCCTTACTTTTGCATATTTAAATCGATTAGTAAGTAATCAATTGATTTTTGCAAATGAAATAATAAATTCAACAGATTGCAGCACTCGTTGATGGTTGCGCACCATCTAGCACCTCATCGTAGAGCCGCCGTCCAGAAGTACCACTCGTCGAAGGTTGGTCCATTTCGCAAAGCAAATCAATGTCCAGGTTAGAAGCAAAGGTCAATCGTAATTGCAAGCAGGGATCCAGAATACACGCAGAGGTCGGTCGGTTATAGAATTCACAAAAGTCCAGGGGGAAAGCCAAAGTCGTCGTAATTATCAAGAGTAACAAGGGAGAGCACATTCGCGTAGCTTCAACAGAAACGGAATAAATTTTTCAGTGAACGGAATGAAAATGCGCCATTTTTCGACCACAGATATACAATAATGACAATATCACAGACAAAACGTCTTAATTTCGTCTGTGAATGGTACTTATAACGTTTTGTTTTGCCGATTTTAGTTGCAAATTACGTATTAATCACAGAAAATTCGCAATTTTAACTTTCAATTTTCAGAAAAACTGTGTGTGCATTTTTGACAAAAAAGAAAAGCACTTTGGTATGAAAAGTAAGTGCCAGCTATCCATAAAAAATATCATTATAATCGAATTAATTTGGAACCATTCAAAAACCAACCCCCGGCGGGCACGGTCACGTGAACCAACTCCAAGTGGGAGTACGCGGGGGACGGGAGCACGCGCCGGGCGGCGAGCTAGCGCCCCGTGAGAAGCATCATCCCTCCTCCCACCGTGGTGTCAGGTTTGTGACCGGTGGGGGGAGTTCGATCAGCCCTGTGGACGTCGTAACGAGGGTCGCTGACCTCAGCGTCAAATACTCCGTCAGTGAGGTTGGTCTCACAAATAGCTACTGCGTCGTAATTATGTTAAAGTAATCCTAGCACAAATTTAGTAGTTTTACCTCGTATGCTACGAGAGTTTTGGTAGTAGATATTTATTGGCGCGAATGGTAAGGTATTAATAAAATCGTTAATACAATTGAACGTTTGAGTCGTGCAGTAGGCATTCTACAAATGTACAGAATCATATCAACGCGATAACTAAATCGGAACAAATATTGTGTGTGGCGTGATTGTGTGAGTGAAGTTGAAAACGGTGTGTGCATATTATAACGGTTGTGAGGTAAAAATGTGTGTAGCAATGGAACAATACTGTACACATGTATAGGTTGCGAACAAGTTACATGTACGACAATAGAAAGAACGGGTAAGTTTATCAGTATTCTGCAAAGTAAATCGCGATCAGTGCTTCTCAAACATTGGGACTTGTGATGTTGTTTGCGTCGCGAGTTTGACGTACAGGAGGTGGCAGCGGCGAGAGCTTCAGTGACTGATGTGTGATGACAGTTGCAGGACGTTGTCTATCCGTAGCCGGGGATAGTTGTCGCCTTGACGTACAAATATCTTCGCGTTTCGTGTCCAACAATACCGAAACCCCAGTTCCTTGGTCTTTGCTTTTGTCTGCTTCAGGAGATCCTTATTATGTGAAGTCAGATGTTCGTTAACGCTGATGACGTTGTTGACTCCTGCCATTCCGATGTCATTGGTGGTGACGCCGCGGTTCTTGCGCACAGCACTAATAAACTCGTCCTTCTTGATAGTGGAGTTCAGCTTAACGATTAACGGCCTTGGGAGGTCACTCGTATTGCGTGTAGATATTCTGACTGCTGAGGATATGTCTTCTTTCTTTAAGTCCAGTCCCACGGCTTTGCCGATGGAAATGATCAGGCCCTGTGTAACTTCAGCCTTGCGTTCTGGAACTCCGAAAATTTCCAGATTACATCATATCATATCATATATATATATATATATATATGATATGATATGATATGATATGATATGATATGATATGATATGATATGATATGATATGATATGATATGATATGATATATATATATATATATATAATTCATAATTCATAATTCATAATTCTTTATTGAACACAGTTATTTAAAAAAGATACATTAAGAGAAAACATATGTACAAAGGCGAGCTTATCTCTAAAAAGAGATTTCTTCCAGCAAACCAAGGCATGACAGGAAATTTTATCAATAAAGGGTAGGCAGTGCACAATATCTAAACAATAATAAAATACATATAAGTAAATTACATATCTATAAAATACGGTAAATAAAATACATACTCGTATCTAACAAACTACTAAATACGTATCAATACATACATAAACCTGTACATAAAGTTTACATATAATAATAATATACATACTACAACTATCACAAAAGAGAGAGGAAGTGCTCTTTTACCCGGTTTTTGAAAGCGAAAAGAGTCGGGCTGTCTCTTATCGCACAAGGAACTGCGTTCCACAGTCGGACCGCCTGCAACCTGAAGGAGTGCTCATATGCGGAAGTGGTATGCCTTGGAGTGGCTAAGAGTGAGACCGTGTGAGATCTCCGTTGCCGATCTCCTGAAAAGAGATACTCAAAGCGGTCTCGAAGGTAGCTGGGGTAGCGCGGATTTTTCAATATATTGAAAAGACAAAAAAGAATATGGGAGTCTCGGCGACGACGAATCGGAAGCCACCCCAACTCTTTGTGAAATTGAGAGACGTGGTCGAATTTGCGCAGCCCGAAGATAAACCGAATCCCGAGATTCTGAAGTCGTTCGAGTTTGTTCAGAAGATCTTCGTTCGCGCTCGCCCAACAGACATCGGCGTAGTCGATTAGCGGCAGGAGAAGGGACTGAGCAAGGGTGATTTTGGTCTGCCGCGGCAAGAAGTACTGCAGACGCCTGAGGGAGTGAAAAGACGCAAAAACCCGTCTGCTGACCTCGCTGACATGTGGAGAACAAGACAGCTGGTTGTCAAAAATAACTCCAAGGTTTTTCGTCTTATCTGTGTACTCTATTGTGATGCCATTATATGATACGGGAACAATGGGTTTTTGTAACAAGGAAAGAGTGTGCCTGGTTCCTAAAATCATGGCTTGTGATTTATTCGGGTTCATTAACAGCCCGTATGATGAGGCCCAGTTTTTCACATTCTCGAGGTCAGCATTCAGTGCCTCCACGGATGAAACTACATCGCAGGGGGAAAAGTGGCGATAAATTTGTAGATCATCTGCGTACAGATGATACGAAGAAGAGAGGACGTCGGAGATGGAGTTTATAAAGACTGAAAAAAGAAGAGGAGAGAGAATACCACCTTGAGGCACTCCTGAGGAAAGATCACACCATTGAGTTTCGGTCTCTTCAGACTTAATGCGCTGCTGACGACCTCTCAGGTATGAGTCGAACCAGCCAGCAGCGTGGGAGGAGACATTCAGCGATGTAAATATAGCGACAAGAATGTCAAAATCGACGCAGTCAAAGGCATTGCTGAAGTCAACAAGGGCCAGCACCGTAACCAACCTCTGATCCATGGCTAGCTGTATATCATCGCTGACTTTTAAGAGTGCTGTGGTAGTACTATGCCCTGGTCTGAAGCCAGATTGGAAAGGATTGAGAAGTTTGTTTGATGAAAGGTAGGAGGTGAGTTGGGAGTGGACAATGGATTCAAGGACTTTGGAGAGAATAGGTAAAATAGATATGGGCCTGTAATCTTTGAAGGAGGAGGGATTGGAATTTTTGGGCAGTGGGATGACAAGAGCTTTCTTCCACAGACTAGGAAAAGATCTAGCTGATAGAGAGAAGTTTATGATGTGGGTAATTGGAGGGAGCAACTCTTCAAGGACGCTGTGGATCATCTGATGGCTGACGTTGTCGCCACCAGCAGCTTTGGATGTGACCGCTAGCACTGCCTTTCTAACTGCGCCGATTCCAACGAGACTAAAGTTGAACGGTGAGGTACAGACTGCAGCCTTCAACCGTAGATGACGAAGGGTTGCCTGCTTTGTGGCGGGGTCTATCACGAGGGGGGGAGAAGAAAAGAACTGGTTAAGACCGTTGAGATCGACATCACCTGAAGAAAATTCCTGGGACTTGCCAACACCAAGGGTTTTAAGAAATTTCCAGACCTGAGCTGGGGTGTACATTTCTATACGCTCATAGATGTGGCGTCGCTTGGCGTCACGGCACATGCGGTTGCATAGGTTTCGAAGGCGTTTAAATGTTAGGAGATTGTTATCGGTTGGGTCTCTCTTATATCGCCCCTTCGCACGGTTTCTTTTTGCCAGTAAACGCTTGATAGCGTCTGTCAACCACGGAGCAGGAAAATGTTTTACCCTGACCTTTTTCATTGGTGCGTGCTTGTCGAACAGCCCCAGGACAATTGAGTTGAACTTCAGGATTTTGTCATCAACGGTCTCACCAGTTACAACGGGGGTCCAATCGACAGATGAGGCATCTGATTTCAGGGAATCGAGGTTCACACCTTTGAAGCTTCGAATATCAAGGAATTTGACTTTGCGCTTAGGGAGCCTTATTTTGTATGAAACATACACCAGATCGTGATAGGAGAATGGGGCATTAAGCTGGCCATGAGCAGCCACCTTGGCTATGTTGGAGATAATCATGAGATCGAGAAGGGAGGGAATACAGTGCGGTTGAAAGTAAGTAGCGTCAAGGGGAAGAATATGTAAGTTAGAGGAATTTACAATAGATTTAAGTTTGGCAGAGCGGGCGTTATTTTTCAGGAGACAGGTGTTAAAATCACCGAGAATGAGAGTGTCACTATAGAAAGGAGTCAAGTCACTGAGTAGAGATTCAAAAGAATCAAAGTAATCGATACGAAGTGAGGGGCTGTAATATACACCCAGAAGAATTTTGTTGTGGTGCAAGCTGATCTCAAGGAAGAGATACTCAGCTGAACCAGAGTACAGGCTTGGCGAGTGGCAGATGACTTTGCACGGAATGTCAGAACGTAAGTAGATAGCAACCCCGCCATCTGCTTTGCCTGTCCTATCGTTGCGATAGAGCCTGAACCCTGATTCCCGTATATATATATATACAGGGAATCCTAGTTTGGGGCTAGATCAGTGTGTGTATAGTGTCCAAGGTATTATTATTATTATTCATACTATTATCAGTCATGTACGTTGCCAATACACATGGGTATCGTTTATTTATTTAAAAATTTAAGTATTTCGTTTTGTGCGGCGCAAACGATTCGAATTTGTACCTCAGCCACCCCATATGGGTAAAGGGGTGACGCTATATTTAGTTCTGTTATCAGGATCTGGCTACCTGACATTGCCATTGCACATTTTTTCGTGACAGTGCAGCCAACTAAAAGCCGAAACGCGTGTCTGAAACTCACTTTACTTAGTAACTCAGTGGGTTCATTTCGGTATTTGAATTATTTATTACTCACGTGTTTTATTTACTCTACGAAGCTATAAGTATCTTTCTTTTTGAAAAACTTTACGGGAAACAGAATTTATTACCAAAGTTTCTCTATATTCGATAAAGCGGACTTCCTATACTTTATTGCGAGTGAACCTTTTTCCGAGTGAAAGTTTGAAAATCTGAACCAAAAACCTCCAGATATTTAATTTGAGGTTTTTTACTATGCCACATTTCAAATGGTGTTTGTGATTGTCTGAGAGCTTTAGTTGGTGTTATATTTATCAAATACACAGCAGTTAACACTTCTTCGCCCCAGAACTGTTTATCTAGTTGTGCACCGTTTATCATTAAACGAGCTTTTTCGGTTATAGTTCGTACCATTCGTTCAGAGACACCATTCAACTGCGGAGTTCGCGGAACTGTCAAATGATAAGTGATTTCCTTCTCAACACAATAGCTTTTCATTTCGGTATATAAATACTCTCCACCAATATCGCAATACAAATTAACTAATTTGGTGTTAAATTTTGCTTCACTTTTTGAAACAAAATCTTTGAATGCCGCGAATACATCGGATTTGTAAGTTAGCAGGTAGGTAACACAGTAATGAGTGTACTGGTCAACAAATAACACGAAATAGTTTTTGTTGTCAACTGTTGTAGGAGTGATGGGTCCACAGACGTCAGAATGAACTACGTATAATGGTCGCTTAATATGACTTTTATCTTTGGCTTGGTTAAATGGCAATCGACTCTGTCTCCCGCTTATACACGCTTCGCATAAATCATCGTTTGGCATTACTGGAATAATTTGCTCTGTGTCATCAACCAATTTATTATTCTTTAGCTCTTAAGAATTTCGTCTTGCTAATATGTCAAAGTATAATTATTTTGGGCACTGCTGTATGCTTGGTAATTCGGGTGAGTCATGTTAACAGACGCAACAAAATCTACAGCAATTAAATTATTGGTTGACCTACCTGTGATTATTACTGTACCGTCTTTTATGATTTTGGCTCCATTTTTGTCGAAAATTATTGTCAGCCCCGCCCTTTGCATCTTTGATACTGACAATAAGTTGTATGGGACCTCACTGCAGAACAGTACGTCCTCCAAGACTCCTTGAACGCCCGTGTCACTGGTAACACGCAGGGTTCCCTTTTTGGTAGCTGAAATAAATGCACCATCTTTAGCTACTAAAATTTTAAGTGGGGTTAGCAGATTCGTATAGTCAAGGAAAAGATCATCCCTGTTCGTTATGTGATCCGATGCTCCAGAATCCAACAAGAAGATTATTTTGTCCTCTTGATCCTTTTCTTGATATTGTCCCGTCATAAATGCAAATCCGTCATAATTTGACGATGTGGATGGTTGGCTAGTATCAATGTCCTGAATTGTTTTTGTCCTTTCCATAGTTTTAGGCTGGTTCATCATTATTTTATGCGCGCGAATTAGAAACTTCCAAACGCTGTATTTTTTCACCATTGAAAGGTTTTATGTTACTTTTCATTTTTACACCATCCATTTTTTATTACGGTATTTCAAACTTCCGAGTTTTTAATTTAGTCCCAATGTTTTCTTTGCGTATACTGGACCCAGTAACCTATTGGTATTATGGGGCTTTGATTCGGATAAATAGCAAAACACCGTTTATAGTTTAATTGAGATTTCATTTTTATATATATGTCACTTGAAAGCAATATCGACCGACTCCTAGCACTGACAGTACGAGAAAAAGAAACAAAAAGATGGCCTTACTTTTGCATATTTAAATCGATTAGTAAGTAATCAATTGATTTTTGCAAATGAAATAATAAATTCAACAGATTGCAGCACTCGTTGATGGTTGCGCACCATCTAGCACCTCATCGTAGAGCCGCCGTCCAGAAGTACCACTCGTCGAAGGTTGGTCCATTTCGCAAAGCAAATCAATGTCCAGGTTAGAAGCAAAGGTCAATCGTAATTGCAAGCAGGGATCCAGAATACACGCAGAGGTCGGTCGGTTATAGAATTCACAAAAGTCCAGGGGGAAAGCCAAAGTCGTCGTAATTATCAAGAGTAACAAGGGAGAGCACATTCGCGTAGCTTCAACAGAAACGGAATAAATTTTTCAGTGAACGGAATGAAAATGCGCCATTTTTCGACCACAGATATACAATAATGACAATATCACAGACAAAACGTCTTAATTTCGTCTGTGAATGGTACTTATAACGTTTTGTTTTGCCGATTTTAGTTGCAAATTACGTATTAATCACAGAAAATTCGCAATTTTAACTTTCAATTTTCAGAAAAACTGTGTGTGCATTTTTGACAAAAAAGAAAAGCACTTTGGTATGAAAAGTAAGTGCCAGCTATCCATAAAAAATATCATTATAATCGAATTAATTTGGAACCATTCAAAAACCAACCCCCGGCGGGCACGGTCACGTGAACCAACTCCAAGTGGGAGTACGCGGGGGACGGGAGCACGCGCCGGGCGGCGAGCTAGCGCCCCGTGAGAAGCATCATCCCTCCTCCCACCGTGGTGTCAGGTTTGTGACCGGTGGGGGGAGTTCGATCAGCCCTGTGGACGTCGTAACGAGGGTCGCTGACCTCAGCGTCAAATACTCCGTCAGTGAGGTTGGTCTCACAAATAGCTACTGCGTCGTAATTATGTTAAAGTAATCCTAGCACAAATTTAGTAGTTTTACCTCGTATGCTACGAGAGTTTTGGTAGTAGATATTTATTGGCGCGAATGGTAAGGTATTAATAAAATCGTTAATACAATTGAACGTTTGAGTCGTGCAGTAGGCATTCTACAAATGTACAGAATCATATCAACGCGATAACTAAATCGGAACAAATATTGTGTGTGGCGTGATTGTGTGAGTGAAGTTGAAAACGGTGTGTGCATATTATAACGGTTGTGAGGTAAAAATGTGTGTAGCAATGGAACAATACTGTACACATGTATAGGTTGCGAACAAGTTACATGTACGACAATAGAAAGAACGGGTAAGTTTATCAGTATTCTGCAAAGTAAATCGCGATCAGTGCTTCTCAAACATTGGGACTTGTGATGTTGTTTGCGTCGCGAGTTTGACGTACAGGAGGTGGCAGCGGCGAGAGCTTCAGTGACTGATGTGTGATGACAGTTGCAGGACGTTGTCTATCCGTAGCCGGGGATAGTTGTCGCCTTGACGTACAAATATCTTCGCGTTTCGTGTCCAACAATACCGAAACCCCAGTTCCTTGGTCTTTGCTTTTGTCTGCTTCAGGAGATCCTTATTATGTGAAGTCAGATGTTCGTTAACGCTGATGACGTTGTTGACTCCTGCCATTCCGATGTCATTGGTGGTGACGCCGCGGTTCTTGCGCACAGCACTAATAAACTCGTCCTTCTTGATAGTGGAGTTCAGCTTAACGATTAACGGCCTTGGGAGGTCACTCGTATTGCGTGTAGATATTCTGACTGCTGAGGATATGTCTTCTTTCTTTAAGTCCAGTCCCACGGCTTTGCCGATGGAAATGATCAGGCCCTGTGTAACTTCAGCCTTGCGTTCTGGAACTCCGAAAATTTCCAGATTACATCATATCATATCATATATATATATATATATATATGATATGATATGATATGATATGATATGATATGATATGATATGATATGATATGATATGATATGATATGATATGATATATATATATATATATATAATTCATAATTCATAATTCATAATTCTTTATTGAACACAGTTATTTAAAAAAGATACATTAAGAGAAAACATATGTACAAAGGCGAGCTTATCTCTAAAAAGAGATTTCTTCCAGCAAACCAAGGCATGACAGGAAATTTTATCAATAAAGGGTAGGCAGTGCACAATATCTAAACAATAATAAAATACATATAAGTAAATTACATATCTATAAAATACGGTAAATAAAATACATACTCGTATCTAACAAACTACTAAATACGTATCAATACATACATAAACCTGTACATAAAGTTTACATATAATAATAATATACATACTACAACTATCACAAAAGAGAGAGGAAGTGCTCTTTTACCCGGTTTTTGAAAGCGAAAAGAGTCGGGCTGTCTCTTATCGCACAAGGAACTGCGTTCCACAGTCGGACCGCCTGCAACCTGAAGGAGTGCTCATATGCGGAAGTGGTATGCCTTGGAGTGGCTAAGAGTGAGACCGTGTGAGATCTCCGTTGCCGATCTCCTGAAAAGAGATACTCAAAGCGGTCTCGAAGGTAGCTGGGGTAGCGCGGATTTTTCAATATATTGAAAAGACAAAAAAGAATATGGGAGTCTCGGCGACGACGAATCGGAAGCCACCCCAACTCTTTGTGAAATTGAGAGACGTGGTCGAATTTGCGCAGCCCGAAGATAAACCGAATCCCGAGATTCTGAAGTCGTTCGAGTTTGTTCAGAAGATCTTCGTTCGCGCTCGCCCAACAGACATCGGCGTAGTCGATTAGCGGCAGGAGAAGGGACTGAGCAAGGGTGATTTTGGTCTGCCGCGGCAAGAAGTACTGCAGACGCCTGAGGGAGTGAAAAGACGCAAAAACCCGTCTGCTGACCTCGCTGACATGTGGAGAACAAGACAGCTGGTTGTCAAAAATAACTCCAAGGTTTTTCGTCTTATCTGTGTACTCTATTGTGATGCCATTATATGATACGGGAACAATGGGTTTTTGTAACAAGGAAAGAGTGTGCCTGGTTCCTAAAATCATGGCTTGTGATTTATTCGGGTTCATTAACAGCCCGTATGATGAGGCCCAGTTTTTCACATTCTCGAGGTCAGCATTCAGTGCCTCCACGGATGAAACTACATCGCAGGGGGAAAAGTGGCGATAAATTTGTAGATCATCTGCGTACAGATGATACGAAGAAGAGAGGACGTCGGAGATGGAGTTTATAAAGACTGAAAAAAGAAGAGGAGAGAGAATACCACCTTGAGGCACTCCTGAGGAAAGATCACACCATTGAGTTTCGGTCTCTTCAGACTTAATGCGCTGCTGACGACCTCTCAGGTATGAGTCGAACCAGCCAGCAGCGTGGGAGGAGACATTCAGCGATGTAAATATAGCGACAAGAATGTCAAAATCGACGCAGTCAAAGGCATTGCTGAAGTCAACAAGGGCCAGCACCGTAACCAACCTCTGATCCATGGCTAGCTGTATATCATCGCTGACTTTTAAGAGTGCTGTGGTAGTACTATGCCCTGGTCTGAAGCCAGATTGGAAAGGATTGAGAAGTTTGTTTGATGAAAGGTAGGAGGTGAGTTGGGAGTGGACAATGGATTCAAGGACTTTGGAGAGAATAGGTAAAATAGATATGGGCCTGTAATCTTTGAAGGAGGAGGGATTGGAATTTTTGGGCAGTGGGATGACAAGAGCTTTCTTCCACAGACTAGGAAAAGATCTAGCTGATAGAGAGAAGTTTATGATGTGGGTAATTGGAGGGAGCAACTCTTCAAGGACGCTGTGGATCATCTGATGGCTGACGTTGTCGCCACCAGCAGCTTTGGATGTGACCGCTAGCACTGCCTTTCTAACTGCGCCGATTCCAACGAGACTAAAGTTGAACGGTGAGGTACAGACTGCAGCCTTCAACCGTAGATGACGAAGGGTTGCCTGCTTTGTGGCGGGGTCTATCACGAGGGGGGGAGAAGAAAAGAACTGGTTAAGACCGTTGAGATCGACATCACCTGAAGAAAATTCCTGGGACTTGCCAACACCAAGGGTTTTAAGAAATTTCCAGACCTGAGCTGGGGTGTACATTTCTATACGCTCATAGATGTGGCGTCGCTTGGCGTCACGGCACATGCGGTTGCATAGGTTTCGAAGGCGTTTAAATGTTAGGAGATTGTTATCGGTTGGGTCTCTCTTATATCGCCCCTTCGCACGGTTTCTTTTTGCCAGTAAACGCTTGATAGCGTCTGTCAACCACGGAGCAGGAAAATGTTTTACCCTGACCTTTTTCATTGGTGCGTGCTTGTCGAACAGCCCCAGGACAATTGAGTTGAACTTCAGGATTTTGTCATCAACGGTCTCACCAGTTACAACGGGGGTCCAATCGACAGATGAGGCATCTGATTTCAGGGAATCGAGGTTCACACCTTTGAAGCTTCGAATATCAAGGAATTTGACTTTGCGCTTAGGGAGCCTTATTTTGTATGAAACATACACCAGATCGTGATAGGAGAATGGGGCATTAAGCTGGCCATGAGCAGCCACCTTGGCTATGTTGGAGATAATCATGAGATCGAGAAGGGAGGGAATACAGTGCGGTTGAAAGTAAGTAGCGTCAAGGGGAAGAATATGTAAGTTAGAGGAATTTACAATAGATTTAAGTTTGGCAGAGCGGGCGTTATTTTTCAGGAGACAGGTGTTAAAATCACCGAGAATGAGAGTGTCACTATAGAAAGGAGTCAAGTCACTGAGTAGAGATTCAAAAGAATCAAAGTAATCGATACGAAGTGAGGGGCTGTAATATACACCCAGAAGAATTTTGTTGTGGTGCAAGCTGATCTCAAGGAAGAGATACTCAGCTGAACCAGAGTACAGGCTTGGCGAGTGGCAGATGACTTTGCACGGAATGTCAGAACGTAAGTAGATAGCAACCCCGCCATCTGCTTTGCCTGTCCTATCGTTGCGATAGAGCCTGAACCCTGATTCCCGTATATATATATATACAGGGAATCCTAGTTTGGGGCTAGATCAGTGTGTGTATAGTGTCCAAGGTATTATTATTATTATTCATACTATTATCAGTCATGTACGTTGCCAATACACATGGGTATCGTTTATTTATTTAAAAATTTAAGTATTTCGTTTTGTGCGGCGCAAACGATTCGAATTTGTACCTCAGCCACCCCATATGGGTAAAGGGGTGACGCTATATTTAGTTCTGTTATCAGGATCTGGCTACCTGACATTGCCATTGCACATTTTTTCGTGACAGTGCAGCCAACTAAAAGCCGAAACGCGTGTCTGAAACTCACTTTACTTAGTAACTCAGTGGGTTCATTTCGGTATTTGAATTATTTATTACTCACGTGTTTTATTTACTCTACGAAGCTATAAGTATCTTTCTTTTTGAAAAACTTTACGGGAAACAGAATTTATTACCAAAGTTTCTCTATATTCGATAAAGCGGACTTCCTATACTTTATTGCGAGTGAACCTTTTTCCGAGTGAAAGTTTGAAAATCTGATTGCAATTACGCAGAGAGGAGTAACAACTCGACATTTTAACGCTTGTTAGGAGCTTGTCTCAAAATAGATAGAATGATAGAACTTTTGGATTGGTCTATTTACTTTTGACACCCATAGTATGATGGTAGGAGAAAAATTGGGACGATAAAAGATGGGTAATGATAGTACCCAACATTATGAAAACATTCCCTGTGCAATCTAAGACTGAAAGCCTCAAGGTGGGGTGAGAACATTAATGAACACTCCCTTACCCTCTATAACTCAACAGCATAAAATTACATTATTTTTATGAATGTGGATAGTGACAAAAAATAGTGACGAAAACCCATTTTAAAATGTATTTATTTTATAACAAATAAATCACAATGTTAAAAACAGGGAGTGGAGCTGCAAGGGTTTCATTACTTTCCACGCACCATCACGCACCGAAAGATTGAAATTATTTACTTAATTTCAAATTAAAATTAGTCTTGGAGCTGTGAAAAATCTAATTTCTAAGTTAATGCAACCATAAGTTACGACTGTTTATGCCGTTTTGCTGAATTTGATAGATACTCTCAAGGGTGTAAAATATAACTAGTTGAACTAGGATCATGCATTTTGAAAAGAAACAAGGTGTTATTGGGCAAGTCAAGGAAAAATCCAAATACAGTAAATTTGTAGTTCTTTAAAAAAAAAATGTGCAGAATCCTCGTTGCGTGAGTGCGACACGCACTTGTCTATATTTTTTTTTCATTTGCAGTTTGCACCTATCGGTTTCTTGGGGAAACTTACACTACCTCACCAAACGTTTAGCTAATTAAATGTCATCCTAAATACAAGCAGCATTCACTGCGACGCTATATCTACCGTCGTTGTGGCAATATTCTGATAACACATGACACTGCAGCAATAACCGCCTTCTGTTGCCCTTAATTAGAGTGGGGCATGATATAGGAACTTACTATGTGTATACGCGTAGGAAATGGTGCTGTTATTTAATCTCAGCAGATTATCTACTTACACTGAACAAGCTGAGAGCTTAAAAATACATAACTAGTGGCCCTGTGGGCAGTAGACCTCGCGAACAGGGGGGACTGTAAACCAATTTATAGGTTATTGTTTTAGATTCAATCAAAATCAAGTAGTAAAGTAGCCGCACCAATAACTTTGTTAACAAAATTTTGCGATTTAAAATACAATCTATTGACATTTCACGAAAACTGTTATAGTCTATTTTACTCACTCTCATGGTCAGTATAGATCCTCTTTATCAATCAGTCTCCTACTTCGAGGAGCCCAAACTTGGTATATATTTTGAAAATATTTCTTTGATTTTCAGAAAACAGGCGGCACGAAAGGTAAATGGCTCATACCACACGAAAGGTTTCAGAAAAAAAAAACGAAAAATTAATGACATCATAATCCCCCGCCCCCACCCCCCCGTAAAATAGAGGAAGCTATCGACAAAAAAACCTTCAAGGAACACGTGTGCGAAGTTTTGTGAGGATCGCTTGAAAACTGTGGCCCCTAGACCGGAACTGACAGACACACATAGAGACATAGAGACAGACAAAAGCAAAATCGGCTTCCTATCTTGTCGAAATGGAGCCCTACGCTCGCTTAGCTCGCTCGGTCAAGAGCTTGGAATTGGCTATTCCAAAATTCCAAATGTCTTTATTACTGTAGATTTACATATACTTAGCAATCGTCATTTTTGCCACTTCTCTACATTGGACCACTGTGGGAGAAGAAGGGCGTAGAAACTCCCACAGATTGATTTTTAGATCTTTTTTTTTTTAATTGCTTATGCTTAACTAATACAAAATATAATATTTAGTCATTATCATAATTAATAAGCAGGAATAAATAATTACAAAATTATTAACAGCAAGGTCTGTGTTGAGCCAAATTAAGCCCATACAATCCCATCATTTAAGTAATCTTGAACATTGTCATATCCCTTTTTCGACAAAGTCGCTTTAACATGGTTTTTAAATTGCTCAAATGGCAATTTCAAGATCTCCAGAGGAATCTTTTTGTAGTAGAGAATGCATTGACCCTTGAAAGAATTGCTAACCTTCGCGAGTCTAACCCGGGGCGCAAGTAGTCTGTGATTATTTCTTAGGTTAACATAAAATCTAATGTATGTACGAAAATATAATGTATGTACGCAAGAACCTTACAAAATTTCCCAAACTTAGCGATGGCTAAGATAGATACTATCGCTAAGTTTGGGAATTTTGTAAGGTTCTTGCGTACATACATTATATTTTCGAAAATAAATTGACTAGCTACAGTTAGTATGTCAATTTCTTTAAAAAGCTCTCTTAAGGAGTCTGTGCGTTTTAAATTATAAATTGCTCGAATAGCTCTTTTCTGTAAAATAAAAATAGTTTGAATATCCGCTGCTTTCCCCCACAACAAGATACCATAGGTCATGAAACTATGAAAGTAACTAAAATATACTAGCCTAGATGTAGCCACATCCGTGTTTTGTCTGATGTTCCTAACAGCGTAAGCCGCAGAACTTAATTTACCAGCCAATTTATCAATGTGGGGTCCCCACTGCAATTTTTTATCAATGGTTATTCCCAGAAACTTCGTGTCATTTACTTATTCTAACGTATTGTGTCCAACACTAAACTGGTCCCAACTTGCCTGACATTTGGAAGTGAGAATTTGATACATTTGGTTTTACCAGCATTTAACAATACATTATTAACTATGAACCAATTCAAGGTTAAAGATAATACTCTATTGACATCATCAAAATCTTCTTTTTGTCTTTCAATTTTGAAGACCAGTGAAGTATCATCAGCAAACAACACTATGTTAGTCAATTTTTTCACCATAAAAGGCAGATCGTTAATATATACCAGGAATAAGAAAGGGCCTAATATGGAACCCTTTGTAACGCCAATTTTTACCCCCGATCCATCAGATTTAACGCCGTTGACTTCTGCCTTTTGAATTCTATTGCTTAGGTATGATCTTAGTAGATCAAACGCTTTTTTTCTAACTCCGTAATGATTTAATTTCATTAGTAGCTTGTCATGATCAACATAATCAAATGCCTTCGACAGATCGCAAAAAACACCGATAGCATCCTGTGCGGCTTCTCATGCAGAATAAATATGAGATATAAGGGTAATACCTGCATCCGTAGTCGATTTACCCCTAGTGAAACCGTATTGCTTGGCGTGTAGTTGTTTTGTACGGTTGAAGTGTGAGAGCATTTGGTTGAGTATAATCTTTTCAAAAAAATTACTTAGTGCTGGAAGAACCGATATTGGTCTGAAATTTGACGGATCACCCTTGTCTCCCGACTTGAACAGAGGTATAAGTTTACTGTGTTTCATGAGGTCTGGGAAAGCTCCATCATCAACACTTTTATTTAATATATAAGCTAGGTGTGGGGATATATCAAGTATTATTGAACCAATGACTTTGACCGATATACCCCACAGGTCTTCAGTATTTTTTAAGTTAAGTAATCTATACGTTTTGAGAATATCCTGGGGATATACATGATAAAATTTGAAATCTACATTACTGATGCTAGCCTCTGCTTCATATGGATATGAATTTAGACGCTCTGTTGTGAGTAAGGGTGCATTGGTGAAGAATGTTTCAAAAGCTCGAGCTACCTCAGCGTTGGATTTAACAACATCATCACCTATCTTTAAGCAGAAATCATTATCCCTTGGTATAACTTTGCCAGTTTCACGGTTTATGATTTGCTAAACCGTTTTCATTCTATTATTTGAATTTTGTATTTTTGTATTAATGTGTGAAGTTTTTGCAGTTCTACAAACCAACTTGAAAGTTTTGAAATATTTTTTAACATAGTCATGAAATGTTATATCAAAGTTATAGGTTTTTTGTTCATAAAGGTCATACAAGATAGCTCTACTTTTACGAATTCCAAATATTTCCCAGTCATTAAATTTAGTTTTACCGTTGTTAGCACTGACTTTCTTTAATTTAAAAACTGTATTGAATTCTGTTTGAATAATGTTGAAGAAGTCAGAATAGATTTTGTTCTAGTTCTGTTCATCAAAATCCGGTACTGGCAAACCCATATCTAAGTTTTTCATATACATCATCTATGGGATGTAATGGGCCTATAAAATGATGTATCAGTCTTATTTTCACTAGTAATTTGGAATGAAACTGTTTGACCGCTGTGATCGGATGGTAAACATTTAATTACATTTTTACTTGTGAATGCACAGTCACAAAAAACGTTATCTAAGCCAGTTTGGCTGGTAAGTGTAATTCTAGTCGGGTCTAGAATTACATGACATAAATTAAATGATTTGAACAGAGTTATTAATCGTCGCTTCAGTGTTGTATCTACAAGCAGATCTACATTAATATCACCACAAATAATTTACTTTTTTCTGTTATTACAAATTTTAATGAGGGCTTCCTCCATAATTTTCTCGAATATTTCAAAATTGCCATTGCCTTTTTCGTCTCTCGGAGGTCTGTCGACACAAACAATAATATGGCTATCTAACTCAAGACAAGATACCTCTATTTGTCTTTCTACAGTAAGTGTAAGAATATCTTTCCGTTGTTTCACCTTAATAATATTTTTTACTAAGATTAAAGAACCACCTCTATCAGCAGTCTTTCTATTGTAACAACTGACAATTTTGTAATTATTTATGTTAAAAGACATCATATTTTCCTTTAACCAATGTTCTGTAATACAAATAACATCAGTGTCCGAATTATTAAGAAATAATTCTAATACAAGTTCTTTGCCAGGTAGCCCCTGCATATTTTAAGATATTACACATGTTTGATCTCCTATGCTTTCTTGATATATTAATTGGCTTATGTATGCTAGAGATTTCCTCTATTGTCTTAAAAACTAATTTAAATTACTTGGAATGTCTTCCAATATCCCTTGTCTGTGCTCAATAGAAGCAGTCAGAGTCATGATCGCGGTAAAAAATATCAACCGAACCATAACCGAAACACGACTTTAAGGACTTTTCGTATCGCGCTAATGTTTTGACAGATGGTTGAACCGAAGTTCGATTGGAATTGGATCGTAACCGCTGTCAAACAAACAGTTTTGTTAAAGTTAATGCGGAGCTACTTTTTCACGACCCTTTTAGAATTGTTGAGATGAAAAGTGGGTGAAAATCGTGAAATTGATGTATCTGGACTTTGGAAATGGCCTACGAGTGACATGTAGCTATAGCGCGAGCCCAATCTAAAACAGAGAATCGGAGTTTATCAAGCGAAATTGACTGTCGAAGCAGTTAGCTTGTGGACCAGTTGACCCTTAATTTGCCACCAACCAGTGCTTTGGATGTGGACACGAAAGTTAGTAATACTATACAAAGTGCTAGAACGTATCACAGCACATTTACTTTTGTTTGGACATGAAAATCTTTTATTCCCTGTTTCCCAAAAACATAACTAAGTGAGCTTAGTAACAGTGCTTACATTTTGTTTCAGGTACTGGTTGTTTAGCATTTTGCCACAGGCTCCTACCAGACGATTGGATGAGAAAGCTGGAAACACTGTGTTTACCAGTCAAGTGTCTCCAAAATTGTAAAACAAGTCTCCTTAGCATTCAACAAGCCAGAAATCTTAAATTTCCCTTTCAACTTCGTGATAGGGAGCAAATTAAAAGGAAGTAAGTAACTATATGTTAACATGATTCAATTCAATTCAAATCAGATTACATTTACCTACCACTGGGTATAGGACTCCACTTTACCACACTATCTACTATGGTCCTGAGCCTCCCGCAGCCACTGCTTACCAGCCAGCGTCTCAGCGTCCATCTATCTGGTGGTCTGCCTATCTGCATCATACATCATACAATTCCTATTTATTAGTTTGCCTATCACAATTTATTTTAGATTATTACATTTGGTTTGGTAATAAACAAAAAAAAGCATACCAAGATTGTGTGGCTTATAAGTTTAAATATATACTTTACTGCACAAAACAGCGAATACAAAAAAATATATTAAGGAAAAAACATGTACAAAAGCGAGCTTATCTCTAAAAGGAAATTTCTCCCAGCAAACCTTGATTGGAGAGGTTAAAAAGAAACTACAGGTAGAGCTATGTGCACAACATTAAATACTACTACTTACCAATATCTAAATAATACTAAAATAGTTATCATATACATAAATAGAAACAAATACATACTAATAATAATAGCATTAATGTTACTAGTAATACATACTAATATTTATTAATACATAATAATAGCATTGATGAGAAAGATGGTGTTCTTTCAAACAACTTTAAAAAATGCAAGTTGACGGACTGTCTCTGATTTGATTTGAAGTTGTACTAATTATAATATAGGCATAGGACAACCTCTGTGGTGCTGCTAAAATGTATGGTTGTTACCCTGCCTACCATGAGAGAGGTCCTGGGTTCAATCCCCGGCTGGGGATAAAGAAAAGAAAACCCAGTCTTGTCATCATTGTTTCTGATTCCCACAAACCAGGGTACCCTAGTGTGGGGCCATAAGCAATGTATGTATGTATGTAAATGTTGATGTATAAATGTTTATTTTTTTCAGATTATTCAATAAGTACAGATTGCCAGGGGTTCTGACTTGTAGAGATGGTACTCATATGTCTAGTTACCCCTAATGAACATGAGGAGAGATACTATAACAAAAAAGGGTGACATTCTATGAATGTTATCATAGTAAGTCTATTGCGGGGAGCGCAATTGTTGATAGATTAAGGACTAAAATAAATTATATTTAACTAGGTAAATTTGTTTTATTCATGTCTTGGTACTTAAGTTATCTCACTTTAATTATTCTCACATTAGAGTCCTTTGCTCAGCAATGGGATATTATAGGCTAGTAATAATGATGATGATGATGATGATGTTCTCCGACCGGGTTCGGTCACGGCGACTGTAACTGCTGGGGAAGGCGTCGTTCGTGTGCCCTCATATGGCTTGCGTAGCCTATTTTATTAGAAAAAGTGCGATTGCACTGGCCACACGTCAGCACGCCATTTTGGTGCGTGTACTGTATTGCGGCAGGTGTTCTGCCTCGTAGTTTGTCTCGCTTGGCATCAAGAGTAGCTCTTCGTTGGGCCTCGAAATCGAAGATCTTTGTGTGCACCGTATGTCGCCACTTTGCCTTGTCTTCCGTGAGTTCCTCCCACGTGGAGTGGTCGATACCGCAACTCTTCATATGTCGCTTCTGCACGTCTTTGAACCTCAAGAACTGACCGCCTTGCTTGCGTTTTCCGTTCTGTAGTTCACAGTATAAGAGACGTTTTGCAAGTCGTTCCTCTGGCATCCGTCGCACGTGGCCACACCATCGCAGTTGACGCCTCATCAAGTAAGCTTCGACCCCACCAACATTAGAACGTCGTAATATCTCTGTATTCCTGATACGGTCAGACCACTTGACGTTCAAAATGTTTCGAATACATCTTAGATGGAATCTGTCTAAAGCGCTGATATGTTTACGGTATGGACACCAGGTCTCGGCGGAATAGAGAAGGTTCGGAAGAACTATGGCCATATAGACGGAGACTTTGGTGGATAGCTTGATGTCATGCGATCGGAAGACTTTGCGCTCCAACCTCCCAAAAGCTGCAGCAGCAGCGCTAATTCTTCCATTCAATTCTGGATCAAGATCGTATTTCGACGATACAGTGCTCCCAAGGTAACAATAATTAAATATTTTTCACACATCTTCTCTTTGTTGAGTACAAAACTGAAAAAAGAAATAATGTACAAGTTAGTAGAAATGTTTTACATAAAACTATATAAGTATATTATATGACTGCATGAATTAATAAATTATAGCTAATATTTTCTACAGCATATTTACAGGAAAAGTAAACATGCTTTAGAAAACTTGTGGGGAAAATGTCATTAAAATTATACTAAGGGCACTTTTAAATTAAAATTTATATTAAGTAACTAGTATATAGGGCATATTTCCTACAAAACTATATCCTACCCAAACTGATAGTAAAGTATAAAATTACCTGCTTCGTCAATCTATGATTTCACAAATTCATTTGAAGGACTGCTATGGTATTAATACTATAGGGGAGTCTAAGCATTTTGCAGAGCAGCCTGGGAAGTCTGTGCAGCCTTTGCCATCAGAAATTCAAATTTCAATCCCATCAGCCTTGATACGTCCAACATGCTTCTGCTGGCTGGAATATTAATAAAATAATTTGCTGTACATTTTCCTTTAGGATATGAAAACAATTAACATTGTTATTCTTATTTATCTAAATTTCGTACAGCTGCTTACAAAAGCATTATATTCTGATAGGGAAAAAGTTTAAGATAAAGAAAACTGCATACCTTGATTCATTCTTTTGCAGTCCTAACTGCTATAAAGGGGTTGAGGATGTCTGCGCACTCCCTCCACAGACAGTCTGCTGTCGCACGGAACTCTTTCTATTTTATTCAACCTAGAGCTAGATCTCAATGGACTTCCAGAAACTCCATCATCACGTCAAGTTGGCGAACAGGTTGTGACCCTGCGGTGCTGTTGCTGCATTTTATATGAAATACAAAGTTTGGATTAGATTTGATCAAACTAAATGTATTCACACCCGTAATGTTGAAAGGACACTTATTTCTCCTTCATGGTCATCTCACGCACCCCTTCTGGGACGTGGGGAGTCGAGGTTAGGTCAATGGACCTCTTCCCGAAGAATCGCCTCTGTCCACTCCTGTGGACAGGTCATCGGATGGCCCTAGCGGGCGGTGGTCTTCATGTGGCGCTGGTATGTAGTGGGTATTCGCCGGCCGGCGTGGTGCGGCGCTAGACTGGTCCACGGTTTCCCATCTTAGGTCCCTCTGGATTGTCGCATTCCTCATGTAGCGGGGGGGCGCCGACGATGGTACGCAGAGAGAGGTTCTCTTGGGCTCGGAATCTTCGTTTGTTCGTCTCCGAGCACAGGGCGTACCATGCCGGAGTCGCATAGGTGAGGCGGGATCTCGCGTAGGTCTTGTAGATCCCGACTTTCGCCCTCAGAGGGAGGCTGGAATACACTTATTTATAAAGCTACATTTCTATCCACTTGAATATTTTATCTGTAATTTTTCGTTCACCCCGTAAACACATCAAATCCCACGAATTCCCACCCAAGTGTGGTCAAAACTAGAGTAGTTAACAACAAAAACGCGAAATCTACTTTTTCACGACCGTTGTAGAATTGTTGAGATGAAAAGTGGGTGAAAATCGTGAAATTGATGTATCTGGACTTTGGAAATGGCCTACGAGTGTGATATAGCTATAGCGCGAGCCCAATCTAAAACAGAGAATCGGATTTTATCAAGCGAAATTGACTGTCGAAGGAGTTAGCTTGTGGACACGTTAATTACTCAGTTGACCCTTAATTTGCCACCAACCAGTGCTTTGGATGTGGACACGAAGGTTAGTAACACTTTACAAAGTACTAGAATGTATCACAGCACATTTACTTTTCTTTGGACATGATCAATTTTTGTTCCCTGTTTCCCAAAAACAGAACTAAGTGAGCTAAGTAACAGTGCTTACATTTTGTTTCAGGTACTGGTTGTTTAGCATTTTGCCACAGGCTCCTACCAGACGATTGGATGAGAAAGCCGGAAACACTGTGTTTACCAGTCAAGGGTCTCCAAAATTGTAAAACAAGTCACCTTAGCATTCAACAAGCCAGAAATCTTAAATTTCCCTTTCAACTTCGTGATAGGGAGCAAATTAAAAGGAAGTAAGTAACTATATGTTAACATCATTCCATTAAATTCAAATCAGATTACATTTACCTATGGCTGGGTATAGGCCTCCTCTTTACCACACTATCTACTCTGGTCCTGAGCCTCCCGCAGCCACTGCTTGCCAGCCAGTGTCTCAGCGTCCATCTATCCGGTGGTCTGCCTATCTGCCTCATACATCATACAATTCCTATTTATTAGTTTTCCTATCACAATTTATTTTAGATTATTACTTTTGGTTTGGTAATAAACAAAAAACAGCATACCAAGATTGTGTGGCTTATAAGTTTAAATATATACTTTACTGCACAAAACAGAGAATACAAAAAATATATAAAGGTAAAAACATGTACAAAGGCGAGCTTATCTCTAACGGGAAATTTCTCCCAGCAAACCTTGATTGGAGGGGTAAAAAAGAAACTACAGGTAGAGCTACATATGTGCACAACATTAAATACTACTACTTACCAATATCTACATAATACTAAAATATATATCATATACTAATATATCAAATACATACTAATACATGCTTATACTTAGCATTGATGAGAAAGATAGTGTTCTTTCAAACAAACAATTTAAAAAAATGAAAGTTGACGGACTGTCTCTGATTTGATGTTGTACTAATTATAATATAGGTATAGGACAACTGTGGTGCTGCTACCATGTACGGTTGTTGCCCTGCCTACCATGAGAGAGGTCCTGGGTTCAATCCCCGGCTAGGGATAAAGAAAACAAAACCCAGTCTTGTCATCGTTGTTTCTGGTTCCCACAACCAAGGGTACCCTAGTGTGGGGCCAGGAGCACTGTATGTGCCTGTATGTAAATGTTTTTGTATAAATGTTTATTATTTTCAGATTTTTCAAAAAGTACAGATTGCCAGGGGTTCTGGCTTGTGGAGATGGTACTCAAATGTCTATAGTTACCCCTAATGAACATGAGGAGAGATACTATAACAAAAAAGGGTGACATTCTATGAATGATATGATAGTAAGTCTATTGCGGGGAGCGCAATTGTTGATAGATTAAGGACTAAAATAAATGATATTTAACTAGGTAAATTTGTTTTATTCATGTCTTGGTACTTAAGTTATCTCACTTTAATTATTCTCACATTAGAGACCTTTGCCCAGCAATGGGATATTATATGTTAGTAATAATAATTAAATATTTTTCAAACATCTTCTCTTGGTTGGGTACAACACTGAAAAAAGAAATAATGTACAAGTTAGTAGAAATATTTTACATAAAACTATATAAGTATACTATACTTACATGATTGCATGAATTAATAAATTATAGCTAATATTTTCTACAGCATATTTACAGGAAAAGTAAACATGGTTTAGAAAACTCGTGGGGAAAATGTCATTCAAATTATACCAAGGGAACTTTTAAAATTAAAATTTATATTAAATAACCTTTTGATTCAGGGCATATTTCCTACATAACTATATCCTACCCAAACTGATAGTAAAGTATAGAATTACCTGCTTCATCAATCTATTATTTCACAAATTCATTTGAAGGACTGCTATAGTATTAATACTATAGGGGTCTGAGCATTTTGCAGAGCAGCCTGGAAGTCTGTGCAGCCTTTGCCCTAAGATGTTCAACTTTCAATCCCATCAGCCTTGATACGTCCAACATGCTTATGCTGGCTGGAATATTAATAAAACAATTTGCTGTACATTTTCCTTTAGGATATGAAAACAATTAACATTGTTATTCTTATTTATCTAAACTTTGTACACCTTCGTACAAAAGCATTATATTCTAATAGGGACAAAGTTTAAGATAAAGAAAACTACATTCCTTGATTCATTCCTTTGCAGTCCTAACTGCTCTAAAGGGGTTGAGGATGTCTGCGCACTCCCCCCACGGGTCAGGTCAACGAACCTCTTCCCGAAGAATCGCCTCTGTCCACACCTGTGGACAGGTCATGGTCAGAGTGTCGATAAGACTCCAACCCAGGTCATGGGATGGCCCTTGCGGGCGGTGGTCTTCATGTGGCGCTGGTATGCATTGGGTGATCGCCGGCTAGGCAACCAGGTCGCGTGGCAGGCGACGGCGGTCGGGCTGGCGCGCGTGGTGCGGCGCCAGTTCGGCGATGTGCGGGTGTTGTGAAGCATCCGCACGCGCGAACATGCCCTTCGCCAGCCTCTGGACAAACTGGTCCACGGTTTCCCATCTTAGGTCCCTCTGGATTGTCGCGTTCCTCACGTAGCGGGGGGCGCCGACGATGGTACGCAGAGAGAAGTTCTCTTGGGCTCGGAATCTCCGTTTGCTCGTCTCCGAGCACAGGGCGTACCATGCTGGGGTCGCGTAGGGGAGGCGGGATCTCGCGTAGGACTTGTAGATCCCGAGCTTCGCCCTCAGAGGGAGGCTGGAATACACTTATTTATAAAGCTACATTTCTAACCACTTGAATCTTTTATCTGTAATTTTTCGTTCACGTAGTAAAAACATCAAATTCCACGAATTCCCACCCAAGTGTGGTCAAAAATAGAGTAGTTAACAACAAAAAGGCGAAATCGACGATCGATTATACACAATCGATGCTACATCTCTAATGTTTTGATTACGACAATGGTTCGGATAAGGTTCAGCTTCGGTCTCCACTAAAATTTTAGCGCGATACCGAATTTCATTGAACCGAACCAAAGTTGAATTACAACTGGAACTGAACCAGAACCATACCTTTGACGTTCGTTGACTATACAAAATAGCGCGATCGGCCCCCAGACCTCCATGGGGCCGACCGCGAACTGCAGCCTTATGGCGTAAGTCGTCTGAGCTATGAACTTCATATAGACTTTTACGTTTGACACCTTGCATCAGCTTCATCTGTCAAATTGGTATCACGCAAATAGTATCATAATGGAGGCCAAACCCAAGCTCATTGAATGAAGCCTAGAAGCCTTCGGTGATTCCCCGCAATCGATGAAATTGTATGAGCATGAGATGAACCATAGACACGCGCTATGAACTTCAGAAAGAAACGCCATAAGGCTGCTGGTCCTTCGGAGCTATCCATCGTATATACTTCATTGTAGGAGCTTACTCGACTTTATTATTGAAGTAGCTATAGGAACATATTGCACAACTAATACGCATGACGTAGGCAATTTATTATTACATTATTTAGTACAATAAACGACATCATTGGGTAAAAAAAAACTCTCTTTTTGAGTTTGGAGCATGTACGACCTTACCCGACTTAATTATTGAAGTAGCTATAGGTACATATTAAACAACTAATTCGCATGGCAATTTATTGTACTAAATAATGTAATAGGAAATTTATTGTACTAAATAATGTAATAATAAATTGCCTACATCATGCGTATTAGTTGTGAAATATGTTCCTATAGCTACTTAAATAATAAAGTCGAGTAAGCTCCTACAATGAAGTACCTATATACGATGGATAGCTCCGAAGGACCAGCGGCCTTATAGCGTTACTCTCTGAAGTTCATAGCGCGTGTCTATGGTTCATCTAATGCTCACCAGCGGGTTATACGGAGTTGGGTTCCTGGTGGCTAACAAGTGGAAGGATAATATCATTGAATTTATCAGCTACTCGGACCGGATCGCTGTCCTCAAATTTCGAGTGACGCAGAAGCAAACTCTAACAGTGATCCAGGCTTACGCTCCGACAACAAAGCATAGCAACGATGCAATAGAAGAATTTTATGACCTTATAAATAAGGCTTGCGATGAACACCGTGGGACTTGGAATATAGTCCACGGTGATTTCAACGCCAAAGATAAGGCAAGAACTGGACAACGATGATATACTTGGACCACACGGGCTGGGAAGCCGAAACGATCGTGGCACTCGTTTGATCCAGTTCGCCTTTGGACAGAGCCTCAAAATAAGCAACAGCTTCTTTTTTAACGCCTTCCCCCCGGACCTCCACACAGAGTAGACGTTTATACTTCCCCTTTTTATCATTTTTACTAATTAAATTAAATAAAAGTTTGCTGAATAATCAGAAATAAAAATAGGAGTACAGCACCAGTGAGGAGGTGAACGCTAGCTCGTGACGTGAATAACAAGTACCCCCGCCATACCGCACGCATGGTATCATCACCATTCATCACTGCATGCTGGCCGTACGCGCGAATACTACGCCACGCCCACCCCCAGTACGAGTAAGTGAAGCCCCACCCCGTAAGCACGCACACACACACGGCGCTCGCTGACTCACACGCTACGCTGCGCATCTACGCTTGCTTGCCCTGCGTTACCGCTGCTGCCCTGGTACTCGTCTGCGCCACCCGGCTACTAAAGCTCCACCCCTAACACACACACGGCCACGGCTGGTGTTGATTCATCAGGTGCGCGCGCGCGCTCCTCGCTGCCGCTGCTGTCCTGGTACTCGCTGCGTAGCCCAACTGGTGCAATTCGACACAGACACGGCTTACACTAACACGCCCGCACACCTCGCTACTGCAGCTACGATTCGTATTTTCTCGGAAATGTTCGTTTTTGTCTTACTACTTTGTCGGGCAATTTGACATTTGTCATTGATAAATAAAGTATGCGATTTATTTTTGGAGGGTAGTCCTTTTTTCTTGGAGGGTAGTCCTAACTACAAGTCATATTTAGTAGCTCCCTAATTTTAAATTCATTAAAAATACAATAAGTAATCTGTATGAATATTTATTAATAGAATACAGACCTTGACTCTCACCAATCACATTTTCAATTATTTATCTTACATTAACGCTTAAATAACACAAACATCCTTGCAACAATGGATCTGCATGCTGAGCTGGCAAAAAACATGGAAAACATTGTTAAGTCCTTCGGAGAGCGGATGGACAGATATGAAAATGAGCTGCATGCAGCTACACCTGCTCCTGCCCCGAAGAACATGGCTAGCCTGGCAAGTGAGTTTTCAAATTTCAAAGTCCTCATATGGAAGTGCCTTGCCATGCTAAAATCACAGTTGACGCTCTTGACACTGGGATTGGACCGGCATGAGACAGCCTCCAGGCGGAAGGTGCTGCTGGTGCATGGTGTGCCTGAAGTAGCTGATGAAGAGCCAGGAGCTGTTTTGAGGTTATTACTCACTGACCAACTTAAGGTGTCGGACGAGTGCATTGGTGCTGTCAGTGTGGTCCACCGGCTAGGTGCTAAGGGGGCGAAAACCAGACCCCTGCTTTTCGCTTCTCAACAGTGGCAGCCCGTAGCAAGGTGTGGGGACTGAAAAAGGCGCTCAAGGGTTCGGGCACAACTGTGACCGAATTTCTGACAAAAACGCGCCACCAAGTCTTCGCAGCGGCGCGCAGGCACTTCGGGATGAGCAGCGTCTGGACCTCCGAAGGCAGGATCATCGTTGCGCTGCCAGACAAGTCACGTCACAAAGTTGAGTGCATGGGTGACCTACAGCCGCTGACGTCTAGGTATCCGAGTAAGGACGTCCTGCCGCCATCATCCGACTCGGCAAAGAAGCCTGCAGCGAGCGTGAACTCCAGCGCCATCAAGACCGTCACGACCAGGAAGGGTGCTCAAGCTAAGTGAGGTGGTCGCATCTTCACAAGACCACTTATATCACAGGTATCATTCCACGAGGCGACTATTTTATCCGACAACTGTGAGGTAGTCCGCAATATCCATTGTCCAACCAATCCATTTCTATCGGTGTGTGTAAAGTTTTTGTTTCGACACTCTGACTAAACGTGTATGTAGTGCGTAAGTGGTTTTTATTTCATCAGCTGTCATCTGTCAATTTGAAGCAAAGACGTATGGTTCGTGGTTTGTGTCTTTTCATTTTCGGATGTACGGACCGGACGGCCGCGGCCATTGGTTGCGTTTCGGTTCCATTCTTGGTCTTGTTTGTTTGTTAAATTAATATATATATTTTTGCCATGCTGTGTTCGTGATAAGTAGAAGTCAGAATCCAGAACTTATATGTGTGATTTAAATCTCTGTATTCGTCTATCTGTAGTAGTTATTGTTATTTGTTACTTGTGAGATGATATAACAAACAATCTCTTTCCTCAATCCTAGGGTGGGTCTGGGTCTAAGCATGAAGCTTATTGATTAGAAATTTTAATTAGTTTACTTTTGATTTTAGAATATTTATAACTTAATAGGTATATATAATATTTTATATTGATAAGTATATTTATATATATGGATATTCTACCTGATCTTATTAATCAAAGTTTCCTTTCGTGTTCTTCTAGCGACGATGATTTTTTGAGTGCGGAAAGCAATGACTCCTCTATAGAGGAACCCCTATCTGTCAAAATTAAGACTGTCTTTGGTGGTGTGGAGAAAAATCTAAACATCGTACATATAAATGCACAAAGCATCCATTCCAGCTATCCGGACCTGCTCGATGCTTTTAGTGAACAATGCGTGGACGGCATTCTTGTCTCCGAGTCGTTTCTCAAGCCCTCGCTGCCATCCTCATTGTATTCCCTTCCAGGTTACAGGCTGTACAGGAACGACAGAGTCGGGAAGGCCGATGGGGGCGTCGCTATCTATCTACGTGCGGAAATTCCGTGCAAGGTGATCAGTGCGTCCCCTAGTCAATACTCCGAGTCTGCTGAACATCTCTTTCTCGAAATCATTCTTCACCACAACAAGGTCCTCCTCGGTGTTCTTTATAGTCCCTCTCTTCGCATCGATTATTTCGATTCCTTTGAATCACTCCTCAATGAACTGACACCACTTTATAATGATTCCCTCATTCTTGGTGATTTCAACACCTGTCTCCTTAAACACAATCCACGGTCTGCCAGACTCAAGTCCATGGTCGACTCCTTTAATCTGCATATTCTGCCGCTTGATGCCACCCATTTCCAACCTCATTGCTCTCCCTCGCTTCTCGACATTATGATCATCTCCAATTTGGACAAGGTCGCAATACACGGTCAGCTAAGTTCTCCTTTCTCTTATCATGACCTCATTTATCTCTCTTATAAGATAAGGCCTCTCAAGAGCAGAGCGAAATTCCTTTATATCCGGAACTTTAAGGATATCAACCATGAGTCCCTTTTGTCTGATGCCATGTCTATTGACTGGTCCCCTGTCACTACCAGTAAGACTGTTGATAATAAAATCGCCAATTTTAATTCTATAGTCCTGGGTCTCTATGACAAGCACGCACCTTCAAAAAAAGTGAGGGTTAAACACCACCCTGCCCCTTGGCTAACAGACACTATTAAGTGCCTAATGGCCAAGAGGAATAGAGCCAAGTGTAGATACCGCAAGAATCCGACAGATGATAATTTCCTCTCTTACAAATGTCTTCGCAACCGTTGCAACCGTCTCTGTCGCGATGCTAAACGTCGGCACATACACGAATGCATTGAGAACTACACTCCAGCTCAGGTGTGGAAATTCCTGAGAACGCTTGGTGTAGGTAAGGCCCGGGACCTACATGCTGGTAATGTAGATCTCAACGGTCTCAACCAGTTTCTTTCTACCCCGCCTGTTGTGATGGATCCCACTGTCAAACAAGCCACGCTTCAGAGCCTGCGCTCTAAGTCCTTACCCAACACCACACCATTCAACTTGAGTAATGTTGGAATCGATGCGGTCAAGAAGGCGCTATTGGCAGTCAATTCGAAAGCTGTAGGCGATGACAAAATTTGCCTTAAAATGCTACTGACAATCCTTGACGAACTATTACCAGCAATAACACACGTTATAAACTTTTCTTTAGCTAATGGTGTCTTCCCCACAGTGTGGAAGAAAGCTCTAGTCATCCCACTACCCAAAACCTCCAGTCCCACCTCCTTTAAAGAGTACCGTCCCATTTCAATCCTGCCCATCCTCTCCAAAGTCATTGAGACCATTGTCCATAACCAGCTTTCCTACTACCTCTCCTCAAACAACCTGCTAAACACGTTCCAGTCAGGATTCCGACCGGGTCATAGCACCGTCACGGCTCTGCTGAAAGTCACAGATGACATCCAGCTAGCCATGGACCGCAAACAGCTTTCCGTGTTGGCTTTACTTGATTTCAGTAGTGCCTTCAACAGCGTAGATTTCGACATTCTCGTTGAGCTTCTCAGATCCCTGAACGTCTCTTCCTTCTCTGCCAGCTGGTTCGACTCTTATTTGAGGGATCGGCAACAGCGAATCAGGACGGAAAAGACATCCACTGAATGGTGTGACCTCCTGTCAGGCGTCCCTCAAGGTGGTATTCTTTCTCCTCTTCTATTCTCGATTTTCATAAACTCCATCTCGGACATCCTGTCTTCTTCATATCATCTTTATGCTGATGATCTCCAGATTTATCGCCACTTTTCTCATAACGATGTAAACTCTGCTGTGGAGGCATTGAACGCTGATCTGGAGGGGGTGAGAAGCTGGGCTTCATCCTTCGGACTCCTGGTTAACCCGAGCAAGTCCCAGGCCATGATTATAGGCACCAGACAATCTCTTAACTTGTTGCAGCAACAGCCCATTCCACCTGTCACTTTTAATGGTACCACAATCGTGTATAGCGATAAAGCTAAAAACCTGGGTCTTATCTTCGACAACCAGCTGTCTTGGTCATCGCATGTCAATGAGGTCAGTCGACGAGTATTTGCTACTTTTCACTCTCTCAGGAAACTTCAGTACTTTTTGCCTCGACAGACCAAAATCACTCTCGCTCAGTCTCTCCTTCTACCTCTCATCGATTATGCTGATGTCTGCTGGGTCAGTGCTAACGAAGAATTACTGAACAAACTCGAACGACTTCAAAATCTCGGGATTCGGTTTATCTTTGGGCTGCGCAAATACGACCATGTATCACAGCATCGCAAAGAGCTGAAGTGGCTGCCAATACGTCTTCGTCGGGATTCTCACATCCTCAACATCCTCTACAACATTTTACGCAATCCACGCTATCCAACCTTCTTACGAGACCGTTTTCCATTTCTTTCTTCCAGCAGGCCTCGGAGAACTCACGCGCTTTCGATGCTCACAACCCCACAGCATAACACCGCGTCCTATGAGCATGGGTTTAGATTCCGGGCCATTCAATTGTGGAATGCACTCCCCTGCACTATCAGAGACAGTCCTTCTCTTAATATATTTAAAAGTCGCGTGAAGCAGCATTACCTTTCTCTTTAGAAATATAGGTAGTATGTATGTATTTATTAGTATATTTATTTAAAAATTATATATATTTATATAGTATTTATGTTTAGCATGTACGAGTATATTATATGATATTTATGTAAGCCCTCGTATATTTAGTTAATATTGTTTTATATTAGTTATTTAGATATAACATATATCTAACCATATGTTAGTTATTTAGATATGTACTAAATTATATTGTTGTACACATTGTCACCCCTGCTCAGCAATCGACCATTCCCATCCTAATTTGGTTTGCTGGAAGAGATCTCTTATTAGAGATAAGCTCGCCTTTGTACACTATTTTTATGTAAGTCTTGTTGTCCATTATTAGTTGTGTGCAATAAAGAAATTATGAATTATGAATTATTTGATACCTACACGTAATTTAATAATACAGTAATTCATAGACACATCGGCACCATTCGGGTGTTATCGTTGTTCCGAGTTTTGCCGATAGGAAAGGATTATTCACTACATCTACCATGATGGTCGGACACTCGCCGAAGCGCGCGACCCCCCCCCCCCCCCCCCCCCCCCCCCCGCACCGCAGATAACAATGCTTCCGACATAGACGACAATGTCCCAGATGGAAGTGTTGCAAGTTTGCCGAATTTAGGTGAAAATCTACACAACATAAACACCAGTCGACTTAAAAGAAAGCGCGAAAACGAATTCACAGTGATACAGGCTGAGATGCGCACCATGCTAACTAACTTCGAAACTCAACAAAACAATAAACTTGCAAACCTACAGGCTACCATTATGGAAATCAAAACACAGAATAGTGACATACAATCGGCAATGGAGATTATGTTCACTAAACAGAAACATAAAACATAAACATTTCTTTATTGCAACACAAAAAGTATAAATTATTGTAGCCCTGGTTCCTAAACTAGGGTAACCTGTGTGTCAGGAACCAGTTCCTTCCATTTGGTTAACAATTCACATTGAGTTACATCAAGTACAAGGGTAGGTATACATATTAAAATGAACGATATTAAATTAAAGATGTATGTAGGTGAACTAAAAGTTACATATCACTTATTTATAAGTAATACTAATGGCAGGTAGTTGTAAAATAAAATGATGCAGTTTTTAAACAGTATGTGGTACAGTCAAGGCAAAAGTTGCAATAGTTAAATTTAACTGCTAATAGTAACTAGATATACAAATAAATTAATTTGGTTAGTAAGTATGAAAGTGAAAGTGAATATTCAAATCAATAGTGCAGTGAAAATGCATTTTGATTAAAATAGATATGCATTTTGATTAAAATACGAGCCATGTAGGTATTGTGTATAAATATTTGTTTACATGATTTTAAACTTAGTTATAGAACTTGAGCCAAATAATGCCTTTTGTTAATTTTTTGATTTATTTTATTACTTTTAGGAGATCTTCTGTAGTGTCGTAATCGAACTTATTTAGCCATTCAATGATTTTGCTTTTAATTTGATAATTCCTTAATGTCTTGGTTTTATATTTTAAATTTAGTTTGTTATAAATTCGAGGAGAGGTATAGGTATAGTGTCGCCTAGCAAAGACACTCTTGCAGTTTGGTACGGGGCAGTTATCTATTCGTTTATTGTTCAAGGGTAGTGAAGGTACGGTTACGCGATGGTATCTCCTTAAACTCTGATATATAAATATTTTACGCACGCTGAGTACCTTGCACTCTTCATATACCTTGGTAGTAGGATGTCTAAATGGTAAGAATAATAGGACCTTCAGGACTACTCTCTGTGCTCTTTCCACCTCCAATAAGTGAGTTTTGCACGCTCCCCCCCAAGAAAAAATAAAATATGTAATAATGGACTGACCGAGAGCCTTGTAAGTCTCTAGGAGTAACTTGTTTGATGCAACTAAGCGAAGTGTCTTAAAAACAAAAATAAGCTTTCGTAATCTTTTCGCAACGGCTTTTATATGTGGAACCCATTGGAGCCTATCATCAATAAGTACGCCCAGGTATTTGATCACATTAACGCGGCTAAGCTTAGAGCATTGGCACTGATTGGAATCGATTAGGTTAGTCGAGTTACAAGGGTAAGAGTGAATTGTTAAGCTGAAGTTATTGGGTGGCTTAGATGCGTTGGTTTTGCTGAAACATAAGTATTTTGTCTTGGAAGTGTTTAGAGAAAGAAGACTGTCTTCTAACCACTATGTTACCCTAAGTAAACCATTTTCAGTTGTTAGTTGAAGACTTTCCCAGGATGTGTCATTAAATAATAGAACTGTATCATCCGCAAACATAGTAATTTCAGCACCTGAGATGTCCAGTTCAGCCAGCTGATTGATATAAGCTAAAAAGAGAGTCGGTCCTAACGTGCTACCTTGTGGTACTCCGTAGGAACATGTTTCTTCATCACTCGAAATGCCACCTAGGTGGACAAATTGTCTACGTTGATTGAGATAACTCCTGAACCAATCTTGTACTGGGCCCCTTAAACCAAGAATTTCCAAACGTTTGAGCAAAATCGGTATTGATACAGTATCAAAAGCTTTTTGAAGACCTAGAAAGACACCGATGCATTTCTTTCCTTTGTCCAGGTGCTTTGTTATTTCAGTCGTTAATTTTAAAACTGCATCTTCAGTAGAATGACCTGATCTTAACCCATATTGGTTGGTTGATAGATATTTATTATCTTCTAAGTACGACATTAGCCGTTTGTTGACTATCGTTTCTAATATTTTAGACAAAGTTGATAGAAGAATGAGATCCAAAAAGAGTTAGAGGGACTTAAAAAGGAACGTTCGGACCACCTGTCCTATATCAAAGTTTTGGAAAACAAAGTGGAAACGATGGAGAGATACTCGTGCGCCGCCAAGGTTGAGCTTAGGAATATCTCTAGTACATTACCATCTGAAACAAAAGAAGACCTCATCAACATAGCCTCTAGAGTTGGTACTGCTATTGGAGTCCAAGTTCAGAAAGCAGACATAAGAGACATATACCGAGGCTATGCAAAACCTGAGATGAAAAAGCCTATAATGGTTGAGTTTTCCTCGGTATTGGTTAAGGAGAACATGATCAAACAACTCAAGAAATTCAACCTTAAAAAGGCTAACAAAGACAAACTTAACTCCAGCCACATACAACTACAGGGTCCAGCAGAGCCAATCTACATTTCGGGGTGCGCTACAACAAAGGCTAGGAAACTTTACTCACTAGCTCGAGACTTTGCTAAGCTGAATAATTTTACGTTCTGCTGGATGTCAAATGGCAGGGTGTATCTTCGCCAGGCTGAAGGTAAGCCCTGCACTCGCATCGACGACGACGCTGATCTGAAAAGAATCTCTGAGAAGATAATGCCCCAATGACTAACTATGTGTACTCTGTCTGCAAATACTAAACTGTTATATTACAACTACTTAGCGCTGAATTCCAATGTCTGCGAATGCACAATTCACTACTACACTACAATTACTATATACATACTATTTACATACAAAACTATATGCATATACTACACACTAAACAACACACACACATATTCTCCATTCATACACAAAAAGCTTTCCCTACACACTTATGCCAACTCATACTTACTGCCCGCAGCATGTTGGTACTGTGAAGTTATACATACACGGACAACAACCAAAACCAATATAACCATTAAATTCAACCAGTACCAGTACTATAACACAAAAATCATTTTTAAACACCTGAACACTTATTTTGCGACCTCTTACATTACTACTAAAATTTAATCCCGAAACTGTTATTGTTGCTAGTGAGCTCGAACAAACGGGTGACATCATTTGTCTTAAACTAGATTATCCCACAGAATATTCCACAATATTAAAAGATAAATTCCCTGGTGATTACCTACGTATACTTACAGTAAACATTCGTAGTGTCAATGCAAACCTGGATTCTTTTTAGGTTTCCATACCCGAAGGGTTCCAAACGGGACCCTATTACTAAGACTCCGCTGTCCGTCCGTCCGTCCGTCCGTCTGTCACCAGGCTGTATCTCAAGAACCTAGCTAGCTAGAGAGTTGAAATTTTCACAGATTATGTATTTATGTTGCCGCTATAACAACAAATACTAAAAAACAGGATAAAAGAAATATTTAAGGGGGCTCCCATACAACAATTCTTTCAATACCACATACAAACTTATGGATGCACCTGGTTACGTACATGGAGTGTGAAAGTAACCGCACCAATAACTTTGTAAACAATATTTTGCTGTGTAAAATCCAAACTATTCACTCCACACCATCGTTTCCATTGAACGGTGGTACGGAACCCTTCGTGCGCGATTTAGACTCGCACTTGATTGCACTCGCACCGGTTTTTTGGTATTTGTGTCTAGCTTGGAAACTTGTGTAGACGTAATTGTGCTGACAGAATGCTGTATTACCGAAAATAGTGTAATTCCTACAATAAGCAACTATAACTCTTTTAGCACAGTACGTAGTTACAATCAAAATGACGGAGTAATAGCGTACACTAGAGACTACCTTAACGTGGAAGTCAGCGAACCAGATACTGTTATTGAAGGCAACTGTTTAGTACTACGGGTAAATAGCGACTACTCTATTATATGTTCATATAGACCATATTGCTTTAGCAATCCAGCTAAATAAATAGAATCCTTGTACGGTTTGTTAAAAAACATCCACAGCAAAAACATTGTCTTCACCGGGGACATAAATATAGATATTATGCCGGAATCAATTAAGGGTCAAGCAGCCGAATATGTTAATTTAATGGCAGCTTTTGGTCTTGCGCAGGGGGTTGATCGTCCGACTCATCAGAGAACTTGTTTGGATCATTTCATGGTGAAATCAATAAATAAGGCACACACAATAGTGTGCAACGAGCTCACAGACCACAGCCCAATTATGCTGCTAATTAACAGTACTTCAAAATATAGCAAGACAATCAGCTATAATAAAATCCATATCGATACCGAAGAAATAGCTAACAGTCTTCAAGATCACAAATGGGATGAATTTCTTGCAATTACAGTTGCAAACGTGGCAGCTGAAAGCTTTGTAAATACACTTAAAGCTGTCATTGAGAACAATACCACTGTAATTAATATACCCAAACGAAAGCAGCCAATGAAACCTTGGATAACTATGGGAGCATTAAAATCAATAAAAAAAAGAGACAAACTACATAAGAAAGTTAAGGCAAACACTAAGAACGACAATACTAAAGAAGAATATACTAAATATCGAAACATGTGTGATATAATAATTAAACAGTTAAAAAAAGAATACTATGAATGTGAATTTTGCAAAAGTACTGGGAATCCCAAAGAAACCTGGAGGGTTATTAAAGAAATTTGTTCATTAAACAAAACAAAAGTAAGCTCGGCTGAGTTACTTAAATTTAGAACAACATGCGGAGAATCACTGGATGAAGTCAATGATTACTTTACATCAATAGGCAACAGACTAGCAAACGAAACCCTAACAAAGCTAAATACAACTGAATCCAACCTAGCTTCCCTCGCGTTTTCTAGGACTGCTCCTTCTAATTCAATGATGCTGTACCCTACAGACCCTACAGAAATATCACAAACAATTTAAAATGCTTAAGCCCAGTAGTGCAGTTGGCTGGGATAACATTCCTACAACTATAATCAAAAGATGTAGTCAGTTGTTGGTATCGCCGCTAGCACATATGTGCAACCTGAGCCTGGAGAGTGGTAGTTTTCCGTCTATTTTCAAAAAAGGAATAGTTTGCTCTATATTTAAAACTGGAGATAAAAAACTTCCATCAAACTACAGGCCCATAATGCTATTAACCACACTTACTAAAATTCTGGAAAAAATAATGAATAAAAGACTGGTCAGGTATCTGGAAACAAATAACCTACTGTCTGGTAACCAATACGGATTCTGGACAGGTCGAAGCACGGAGGATGCGGTGGTGAAGTTGACGTCGATGGTGACAAGATATGAAGACAGAGGTGAAAAGTGAGTGGGTGTATTCCTCGATCTACAAAAGGCCTTTGATACAGTATGTGTCCCCATCCTATTGGCCAGATTGGAAAACCTGGGGGTCCGCGGCTCTGCACTGGCCTGGTTCGCAGACTACCTAACAAATCGGGAACAAGACGTCCGAATCGAAAAACAATTGAGTGGGAATGCCACATGTACTTATGGTGTTCCACAAGGAAGTACTCTAGGACCGACGTTATTTCTCATTTATATCAACGAACTTTGTAAACTCGATATTAATAAAGCTGACTTGATTATGTTTGCTGATGATACAGTTATCCTATTTCACGGAAAGAACTGGACAGATGCAAAACATTCAGCTGAGAGTGGGTTAGCCAAAGTTACATGTTGGTTGGAAGATAGTTTGCTATCGCTGAACACCATGAAAACTAAATATCTGTGCTTTAGCAAAACAGCAGCTGGTAGCCCAAATGATAACCTCAATGTCCTGACTATCCACACGTATCCATGTAATAGAAGGTTAGTGGAAGGAGTTTCCTGCAACTGTGACAGCCTATCAAGGGTGCCAACTATTAAATACCTAGGTGTTATCGTGGATGACAAGCTTAATTGGGGACCACACATCACATCTACATCAAAGAGGATTAGAAAACTAATAATCATTTTTAAAAACCTTCGTCTATACGCAAACAGAAACATTGTACTCCAGACATATAATGCCCTATGTCACTGTGTTATTGAATACTGCATCTGTGCATGGGGAGGTGCTTCCAAATCAATACTAGTAGAGGCTGAGCGCGCACAGCGTGCTATACTTAAAGTTCTACTGTTTGCTTCATGGCGGCAGCCCACGACACAAGTGTTTACGGACACAAATGTTCTCACAGTTAGGCAAACATACATTCACAAATGCATTAGGCGGTATCATAGTCTTGTAGTCCCACATCTACCCACTAGCACCAAAAGGATCTTTCGGATTACAATACCGCTAGTCAAAAGTGCCCATGCGTGCAGACAATTTGACAGTCTCGTGCCTCGTTTGTACAACAAAATTAATATAATAAACGATAAAAGTTATAGTGTCAAAACTAAAGTGTATAACTTGCTCAGATCCCTTGACTATGATGCTACTGAAAGCTTATTGACCTCGGCCATCTAGATCCTCCATCTCACTTCTGCTCACGTAATACTCATATAAATATGTATATGTACACATATTACAAAGAAAGCTATTTACATTTAAATTATGTGCATAATATATTCACACTAACACTCACTACACCCCAAATCACGAACACACACTTCATACAAAAAATCTTCCATTCAATCACAACCCTTACACTCACACTTAAAAATTTCACATACACTCATCGCAGCACGAACTGATGAATATTGCATTGTATACATATTTTTTTTTGTTTTGTTTTTCCTCTTCTAATGTTTTCTAATTGTCATAACCATAACTAAATTATTATTATTTTATTTTTTTTACAAAAAAGTTAGCCAAATGTATTATAAATGTTATTAAGAAACACGTTTTTGGGAAGAACTGTCTCCCTAAATACAGTATTTTACTAGTTAGGAAGACAGGGAACCATATTGTATTGTGTAAAACAATTTGTGAAATAAAGTTTTTTTTTTTTTTTACAAAAGCCTCAGCATCGCTGGACCTGGCGCTCTTTCGATGGAAAAACTAAAAATGAAATAGATAACGTACTGTCATCAGATCAATCTATAGTAAAAGATATATCCGTTCTAAATCAATTTAAATGTAGTTCCGATCATATACCTGTTCGTGCAAGGATATGTCTCTACACAAAAATTCTCCGTAAAAAAATATTCACCAAACAAATTAAAAAACTTAACCGCAATAACCTTAGACTTAATGCAAATGCTTTTAACTTGGAACTGACGAACCGGTTTGCATATCTCAATGTAGACATAGACGACGTAGAAACTCAATAAAAAAACATACAAAACGCTATAAAATCTGCTAGCAATAAATTAAGACAAGATAGACCGTGCAAATTCAAATTGAGTGCATCAACTAAACTTCTCATAGAGGAAAGAGAATTCCTAGAGAAATGCTCCAATCAATATTACCATTTCGACAGACAAGTAAAGCTTAACATCAGAAAAGACATGAGAACATTTAATACAAATTTGGTGCAAACAGCGATAGAAAATAATACCTCGTTCCGAGTTGCCAAACAAGGAATCTCGAAAGGTAAATCCTGGATTACAAAGCTCACAGACGAGAATGGTCAACAACAAGGAAGTAGAGACAAAATAATAGAAATTTGCACCAAATTCTACACAAACCTATACTCAGATATAATAAAACCAGACCACATTTCAAACATAATACACAGTTGCCCTGATTCTATCCCTTTCATAAACGCCATAGAAGTAAATTTTGCCCTCAAAAATATGAAATATAATAAAAGCTCTGGAGAAGACCGAATAACTACAGAAGCCTTAAAATTTCTGTAGACCAGTATTACTACCACATATAACTAATGTTTGCAACACTATTATTTTGAAAGGAAAACTCCCTTCTAAGTTATGTCATCCCAATATTATTCTGCTGCATAAAAAAGGCGATAAAAGTAATGTAGGAAACTATAGACCTATCAGCCTCATATCACATATTTACAAAGTTCTTATTAAAATAATAGAAAACCGCATTGCTGGTCAGCTTGACTCTCAACAACCCCCAGAACAAGCCGGATTCCGCCCCGGCTTCTCCACCACAGATCACCTCCACAGTCTTAATCAAATCATAGAGAAGAGCAATGAATTTAATAAGACCCTTTATTTTGCTTTTGTCGACTATTCCAAGGCTTTTGACAGCATTACACATTCATCGATATTTTCTGCACGCCACAACCAAAATATCCATCACACTTACATTAGCATTCTGGAAAGTATTTACCAAAATAGTACAGCCGATATAAAATTACATCTAGCCGGACCATCATTCCCCAAAGAGAGAGGCGTCAAACAGGGAGACCCGCTTTCTCCGAAGCCGTTTACCTGCAGCCTCGAGAAAGTCTTCAAGAAGCTGGCGTTCCCGTGGGCAGACCGAGGCATTGACGTTGGTGGCAGAAGACTTAGTAACCTTCGCTTCGCCGACGATATTGTTCTGTTTGCCCCATCTGCACCCGAGCTCCAGCGTATGTTACAGGAACTAAGCAATTCAAGCCTTGAGGTTGGACTGAAGATGAATCGTTCAAAAACCCAGGCCATGACTAATAGTGTCAAACGTAGGGTCGAGGTAGATGGGCAGGAAATACATTATGTCGATGAGTACATTTACTTGGCCAGATAGCCTCTTTCGAAAACAGGCAGGATAAAGAAATCGATAGACGCATTTCTAACGCCTGGAAGAGCTACTGGTCCATGAAGGAGCTTATGAAGGGTAACCTTTCGCTGATCCTCAAGCGCAAGCTCATGGACATGTGTATCCTGCCTATCTTAACCTACGGCGCTCAGTCATGGTCTTTAACCGAACTTCAGAAGTCCAAACTCAAGGTTTGCCAGCCAGCAATGGAGCGCAGCATCCTAAGTGTTCGTAGGATGGACCGCATAAGGAACACCACACTGCGCTCCTTAACTGGCATCGCTGATGTGGGTGCACAGACCACTAAGCTAAAGTGGAACTGGGCCGGCCACGTAAGTCGTATGCGCCCAGATAGATGGGCGAAAATCGCCACTAACTGGGTGCCACAGGACGGATACCGGCGTAGAGGCAGGCCTAAATGGAGATGGCGGGACGACCTCGACAAGTTTTTGCCGGGGTGGCCGGAGGTGGCACAGACCAGGGAAGTGTGGACGAAAGAGGGGGAGGCCTTTGCCCAGCAGTGGGACACCTTAATGGCTAAATAAAATAATAATAATAATAATGCGTATTAGTTGTGCAATATGTAACTATAGCTACTTCAATAATTAAGACGAGTAAGCTCGTACACTATAAGAACTGTAGTCAGGGTGTAAACTGCCTAAAAGACCGATGTTATGCTCAGTTGACTAGGTCTCCTGAAGTGCAATTATTTGAAGTCTTTTCCATAATTCTGTTATGTAATCTTTTCATCTTCAGATTTTTTCAATTATATTCAAAAAATCGGAACTCTGCCGCTCCACCACGCATTCGCAAAAAGTGATTTCTTATTCTTATTATCTTCTTACACCAGTTTATGCTGTTGAACTATTATAACATATAAAATTACGTGTGTTTAGTGTGTACATATAATTTTATAATGAATGAGGGATTTGTCAAAGTATGCGACAATGTTATCCAAAGTGGACGTTATTATGGTTGCACAGTATTTTTCGAAAAATAGTGACTACGTGGGTGCTGAATTGTCCGGGATAAAATAACAAAAGTAAGTAAAAGCTTTTATTGAACTTCACCCACTGGTTTGGCCGTCTCGTCTATCTATTTGTCCGTCCTAGGTAAACAGTTTTTTTTTATCTAATATACTATTCTGTTTATTTCGTTGAAAATAGCTTGGTACCCGACTCTATGAGGAATAATCGTACATCAGTCGTGTTTGAACTAATACTGCAAAGATATATCAGCTGGTTTACAAACTTGGTGTAATGGGCTGGTGATGGAATGAGGACTTGGATCAATACTGGAACTCAGGAACCAGGAATAGTGAGGCAATCGTGTTTGGACTCAATATATAAATGGGATATTACAATGTTCAAGATAACTTAAATGATGGGACTGTATGGGGTTAATCTGGCTCAACACAGACCTTGCTGTTAATAGTTTTGTAATTATTTATTCCTACTTCTTAATTATGATATTATAAAATTTGTATTAGTTAAGCACAAGCAATTTTTAAAAGAGATATAAATTTTTTAAAAGAGATCTGTGGGAGTTTCTACGCCGTTTTCTTTTCCCACAGTGGTCCAATGTAGAGAAGTGGCAAAAAATGACGATTGCTAAGTATATGTAAATATCTACAGTGATAAAGACATTTGGATTTTGGAATTTGGAATTTAGCACCAGCAGGTTAAAAAAATCTTCCTGTCCAGATAAATCCATGTAACTTATAAAAGTCCTACATATGCATATACCACTAGATGTCTCCAAACGAGCATAGCGCACCTTCCTAAATCTAGGGTTAATTTATAGGAGGCCATCCGTACCCGTCCAACGGCAGATGTCGCCGCCTTACTGGGTCGGAATTGTACTAACTATCGATCAACTGTCGCTGTACCTTCACTGCTCAATATGTCCATTTTGGTAGTCACAACGTCTCTGTATTTATCATGTGTTACTAGTAAGTAATAGTAATAATAATATAGTAATATAAAATAGTAATAAGCTATAGTAATAGCGGCAACAGAAATTACACATTTTGTGATAATTTTAACTCACGATTCATTTTGCTAAGAACAAAGTCACATTCATTCTCACAGAACGAATAATAATATTATCATCGTCTTCCCCCTCGAAGTGGCAGAGGCACAAAGCACCATAGGTTAGCCAGTGATTAATCACTGGCTAACCCTAATTCTGGCTAGCAACTGTCCAATTCTCAGATCAACGAAGCTCTTTGCTTTGCTTTCTCTGGGGTCCAAGTGAAGTTGGGATGGCACTATTTTTGTGATGTAGTCGATGTCGAATGTTACTAAAACTTTACAGGACAAAAAGAAACATTTTTATTTAAACTAACATTTTATTTATCACAATTATAATTTAAATTAAATCTAGAAACACATAACTATTCCGCAGTCAGGCATTTTTTTAAGGATGGTATTTGTGTGTCAACCCGTGTTTCGGTTCTTTGACACACATGGATTTTATCGCGAAATGTTTCATTTTTATTGAATTACTCAGATTCTAATTAGATTTAGCCTTATATCGTATTAGCATAGCGATCTCATAAAAAAATATACCCTGTTCTTCCAATTGCACTTAAATTTGTTAGTCAATTGCAGTACCTTAAATTTTACTTGATTTAATGAAATGTTTTATAATAAAAGCTATAGTTAGTCATAAATGTTGGTTCAAATGATGCGTTATCATACCTAAAACTGCTATAAACTCAAACATAAGTTGTATTGATGCATTTATTTGGCACAATCTTTCCTTTGCTTCTCCTTCTGCTTCTCTATTGTTCTTCTTTTTCTTCTTCTTCTTCCGTAATCAAAACCCATAAAATTATTCATTCATTTGATAGTCTGGTAATTCTTGTACAATTTTAAATATTCTAGAAAGAAATAACATTAAAGTGACTGTTGGTATGAGCCGCGAAGTGTGCTTATTTCAGCTTGTTGACACACGACGGTTTCTCTGACAAACCGTATTTCGTCTTTTTGACATTCGAGTGGTTAAGGAATATTCGTCACTGATGTCTCTGATGTCTATGGTAAAATCATCCATCTCTTTTCCTTATCTTACATCCTTCACCCAATATTCATTTTCTACTTTCTAAACAAGTTTTTTGAAACTTTTCAATGTCACTATTTTTCAGTAATTTTCTGGCGAGTTCTCGTGCTTGAGAACTTTTTATTTTCATATACGACAAAGAGGCAGCTGATGCCATTCTAATACACAAGTCCAAGTGCAAGTATCAAGTTATCAATGTGAGCAATATCGAAAACGATAAACCGGTTCGATGCGGACTCGCACAGCACTATGACGAAGGTGACTCCTTTGCGGTCGTACATGAGGTGGGCGGGATTGCACCCCCTCCGCTATTTCCTCTTTCCCTATGGTCATCCCAACCTAACGCGACCTATAAGTATTTGGTAGACTAAAAAAATACAAAGATGCGTTGTAGGCAGTGACATTACAGCGACAGGTCATCAAAAGGACAGTGAGGCAAATATCAAATATAAAGGGCAGTATTGCGACCCTGATCTATGAGAGTGGCGTAGTGAAGGGTTAACGGTAAAACTGTAGGAGCTCCGGAGGGTTAACTGGGATATAAAGGTGGCCGTTTTGAATATAGTGGCCGAAGGGTTTTGAAAAGGTAACCAGGTGATTTCGGCGCTGAAATTTCTTAGGACTAGGGTTCACTATCTTAATGTTCTGCCTTACATATCTTACGTAATGCAGTTATGATCGAACTAACTCCAATAGATGCAGTTTAAGTCCAATTATCGTTTAATGTTTTAGGATACGACACCTTTTCACGATTTTGGACCGATTTGTAAAACACAAATACAAATACAAATAAATTTATTACGTAAAAATAATGATACACATCAACATGAGTAGCAGTTACAAATAAGCATAAGTACTAGACTATAGTCCATCTTTGTGTAAGTCAATAGTAGCAACAGTGACCCCACACTAGGCATGGCCTGTATCGTGGGCGTCACGACAACATTAAGCACAGTTAAGATTATTGTTACAATGCGGAAAACAAAACAGACTTATTATAGGATATATCTAAAAGTAATTTCATTTTGAGAAGTTACAGATAAGGAGCATATGCTTTTTTATTAGAGAAGGAAATTATAGCTCACAAGTAGACCCTGTATCGTGGGTACCAGAAACAGTGACGTCACTCTCGTGTAAATATCGAGGAACTAGTTTCTATTACTTTTTCTATTCCCCAGCCGAGATTCGAACTCGGGACGAGCTCGGCAAACAGAGCCTCGAACCGCAACACTATAGAGGTCATCAATAATGACGTCTGAATAAAAAAAATCGTCACTATTTTTATTCAACAAAAAACAATCCTTGAACGGGCAAGGCCTAAGCATCAAAATACAACCGCGAAAACAATAAAGGCCAAAGTGGTATTTCTTTTCACCTAAAGCAACCGCTTTCTATCGCTTTCACGCCACACCGGCCATAATTCTGAACGGAACAGAGATATATTTCGGAGGGAGGCCGTAACAGTGCAAGATACGAGTATCGACTACGACTCATCATTGCGATATTGCAAGATACGCACAACTTAGTGCTGGAAGCGTCGCATAACCTCCTATCCCCCTGACGTTAGTTCAAAATCAAGAATGCTCTCTTCTGCGTGCGGCCGCGTTTCTGCTCGTGAAGAGGTTTATTACTTTGCGTGTCTGAATATCTAGATACAAGGAAGAAGTCTTTCGGATGGAAACGCCAAAAACTAGGTTGCAAGAGCTCCACGGGTAAATTTAACTCATCGGATTGCTCTCGCGCATTTGCGCTGTGGCGTGGGAATTGTATGGGCCTCGATTCCATACTCGCCTTTGAAAGACCTTGATTCGGATACCCCACTGGCCGTTAAAGAGGTATTTTTTAGCCCGCTTGCCTTTTACTTTAATTTAATGTACACTGTGACACTTGCGCCATCAATACGATTCTAGAGACATATCATTCATCAAAATTGGTTGAGCCGTTAAGAAGTTACGAGTGGACAGAGGAACAGACATACAAACATTCATACAAACATACATACATACATTCTCTCAAACAAAGACAAAACCCTCCTCTTTTCATATTCTGAGGCAATATTCAACTGTCAGCGTCGATGCTTCTGAGATATTGAGAGAATAAACTTTTGTGGGCCCATAGACAATTTTGGTATGGAGTAGAGCTACAGTAGGACAGACGCTAACTGTCAGTTTATTAAATTTAAATGAAACCTTTTGAGATGCCGTAAAGAATGCATATCGAGCTTGGACATAATCGGTTCTGATTCTATAAAACTGAACTGTTTCAGTTATATGCTCAGTTCAAAACAAATAAAAAAAGTGGTGATTAAACTAATTTTATCGCAAGAATTTCATGACACTCTTATTTTATAATCTTTTTTTTTTCAGGCGGAATAGTGTCTCTCTGCTCGGAAAACGCCTCCCCCTAGCATTTCGGAACCATAAACCTCACCACTCCAAATAATAGAACATTTCTTCTAGCACTAAGTTTTAGAAGATTGGACTTATTAATATAGGATATGTTACATGAGTGCGGGGTGGCACATTGAAGCATAACCTAGCTAGATCGGCTCAGAAGGCGTGCATCGTACACCGTGTCTATATAATTGAGTTTTGACAAATACAAATACAATTTTTTATTTTTATTTAACATAACGTTTGGACAATATACAAAGAGTAAACATCATACAGTAACAAAAATATTTGTGAGAGTGGTTGTCCGGCGCCTTGCTTGCGAAGCGCTCACTAGGAGAACCTGTATCGCGCGCTTCATATTGTACCGGATGCCATACACAACACAGCATACGCGATCGCGATTTTAGAGTTTTATTTGTGTGTTAAAATTATAAGTTAGGTTAAAATTAATGTTTTAATTTAATTCAAAGTTTTAACTGCACACGAAGATCCACACTGAGGAAGGGTCTGATTTTTTACATTATCTTCAATCTGTAGAAGCAGTTACGCACTGTACTAACGACATGGTTCTCAAATCGAAGGGCACTGTCCATCAGCAACCCCAAGTTACGTATTTCATCCACCCGGTCGTTGCTCTCTCCCATAATTTGGATGTCAGGCTTCTGTTTTTTTATTTTTATTTGTTTTTTATTTCCGATGACCATAAATTTGGATTTATTGGGGTTTAGCATAAGGCAATTTTGAGTGGACCACGCGACAATATGATTGAGATTTTGATTGATCTTTTCAGTAGCATCATAGCTTTTGTCTGGTTTGAAGGATAAGTATACTTGTAAGTCGTTGCCTGCGTTTAGATGATATTGATGATGCGTTTAGGAGCAGTTCTCTAAGCAGTGAGTAATGTCTGCGTTATATAATATAAATAGTATGGGGCCTAGTATTGACCCTTGCGGGACGCCTCTGGTTGGGTGCCATAAAACGGCTACTAGCGTAAGGGCATCGCAAAAGGGAGATGGCGATACGATCTCGAACAGTTTCTGCCGGGGTGGTCGGAGGAGGCACAGATCAGGGATGGGTGGAATCAAATTAGTTTAATCATAACTTATTTTTTTATTTCATTTTTGAAAAGGTCAGAATTAGTCAAGTTCAGCTCGTTCAGCACAACCGACATCTCAAAGTTCAAAGAACACTTACATTTATGCTGTCACTGTTTGTTGCTCGGATAATTACAGCACATTTTCAGAATCAGATTTAACTGCCACATTAATTGAGAATCAGTTTATTACCGGAGAGTGAATAAAACGAGTTTTAACGTAACAAAACATTGCATCACGCCTTTTACCATACGGGATGGCAGAGGCACAGTTGTGTCTACGAGTTGTAAATCTTAAAAAATATCGCTATTAATTTAGTATAACTGTGCGCTGGCGTCTGTACTATTTAGTAGCAATGTAATTCAGGAGTCATGAGATTTACACACAAAATTCGGCTCCGATTACAATTTGGTAATAAAGAAGATGATACAAATTATGAATATTATATTTTCTTATATTCTTTTAGTTCCACAAATAAAGGTAAAGAACCTTTAGCTTTAGCCTTTGTAGAGAGATGGGGCCAGATTATAAATTGATTAGGTTAGAACAGTCCAGACGGAGATAGAACAAAAGCTCTTTATTAATCTGTGCCGAAGGTCAATAATGTTGAGAGACTGGGATCTCAGATGAACTTTGATTTGAATTTATGTACTTGTGATTTATTTAATCTTTAATAGAGACGTTTTACCTGAAATTTAAAAAAATTATTAAATACTTACCATATTCAGGGCCTAATTAAAAACATGAGAAGACATCCTTGATTTTCAGTGCTAAACTAGTGACGTATATCCGGTCCGTCCGTTCCCGCCCGGATGTTCGGTTAAGCCGCGTGGTACCTTGTTTGCGCGCGCGCCCTACCACACCACCAAGGCAGTTCGGATTGTTGAATTCGAATTTAGCTTCATTGGATCTCTCATGTCCACCAGGCAGATTTAAAGAATATTAGGCCCTGAATATGGTAAGTATTTAATAAACGTTTTATTTTCAGGTAAAACGTCTCTATTAAATATCTTGACCGATATTCAGGGCCTAATTAAAAACATGAGAGACGTGTTTGATATCGCCTGGTGTTGGTGGACGCTAATGTGATTCGTAAACATACATATTTAAATAAAAGTAGGTATGTTTATGTTGTGACATACAGAAATTATGAATGATTCAGGTATTGTGATAAACAAGTAAGTATCTATCTATAATTTATTCGGACTGATCGATGATCCCTTAGGAAGAAACCTAAAGTTTACATGTACTGTATGTTGGTTAGGTACTATGACTTATGACATTATTGTATCTGTTCTGTATTGCTTTCTGTTAAGATGAGGTGATTAGTGTGGTTTAAGGAAATAAAATTAACTTGTAACTTATAAACAGGTATTACTATTCATCTTGATAGAACCTGCGTAGAAATGGTACCAAACCAGTAAATAAATTACGTAGGTATTACATACTAAAATCAGCAAATATAAATCAAATTTTGGAATAAAGTATTGAACAATACATAATTGTCTTAATTACTCGACAGGGGAGAATAGGTTCGTAATCAATGACTCTCTTCTATCTCCAGATTTTACTTCTCTTTGATAAAAAATTTGGATGGTTTTAGCAGACTTCCAGTTGCCTCGGGATAGTACAAGTCGGGATGCAACAGCTGATCTGAAACTGCCAGGCGTAGCATTGATGTTTGCATCTTGAAGTAGTTTCTTCAGCCAGCCCCCTATGATTGTACATGTAGCAGCTTTGGGGTCGCCTGTAGTACTCACAAACAGATTATCGCACTTAACAGCAATTCTTCTAGGTTTCCCCAACTCAATGAGGCGGCGTATTCAGTAGATAGGATCCAGTGACTTGTCCTTATTCTTATTTAGCTTCCATCCCGATTGTTGATGGGTAATGGAGTCAGTTTTGGAGCCAAAAGATGGCCATAAGATTACGCTGTCATCTGAAATAATACAGTGTTCCTGAGTAACGGTAAGTAAAGTTAAATCGTGTACACGTCTACCCGAGCATAGTAGGAGTAAAGCACCCGCTCTTTGAGAGGTGGCAAATAAACTTGATGAATTGCAGGTTCTTTTAGAAAGATGGTTTACAAGGGTGTCTATATCCCAGATGGGGGCTTTGATAGGTTTAGGCTTAGCTAACCCAATGGACTTTAGGACTTGTTTTACAAGTGTATGTGAGCTTATCTTATTACTTTCACTGGGATCACAAAGAGTAGACACTACAGATTTATGAACAAGGATAGTGCTGTATGAAAGGCCTTCCTTTTGATGTAGATCAGTGAGGAATCGGGTCAGGTCTGAGCCTGTAGGTTTATGTGTATGTACCTTGTGAGTTATGGCCCAGTTTCGCCAACGGGTCCAAGCTGGTTTATACGTTCTAAGAGTGGATTCACGCCAGCTCGAACAGAGCAGAGCTTTTTGTTCCTCCCTCCAGTCACTTAGGTGTTCTTGCCAACCCCACATCTCCATATCTCCAGCGTCATCTCCGATATGTTGGGGGGCGGACGTCCCGTCTTTATATCGACTAGGACCTGCGACAGGTTCCTTATCGTGAATGGGGGTGACAATGCGCGGCTCTTCAGGTCTGGTCTCCAGTAAACTTTGTGCCATCTCGGGGCTACGATCAGGTACACACCCAGTGCATTGTTTAAGTGCGTCAATACTCTGGTAATGAGATAAGGCGGCGGGAACAGCCATGCCAACTTGAAATCCCCCTTGCTGCCTAGAGCATCGTACATGCTCGCCTGGTTGTCGGTTCTGTCCAGTGTACAGTACGTTGGAACCACATGAGCTCTCCTGGAAGCAAAAAGATCGATTACGGGGGTTCCCCACTTGGCAAACACGACATTTGTTATGTTTGACAGGAGATGCCATTCTGGTGGGTCTTTGAGACGTGATAAATGGTCTGCTTCGCAGTTGTAGTTCCCTGCTATGTGATAGATGGACATGTGAATGTTGTTTTGGTCCAGTACTTGTAGCACTTTCATTGCCAGCTCCGTAAGGGCTATAGATTTCGCCCCTCCCTCTTTTCTTAGATAAGAGACGACAGTTTTGTTGTCGCACTGTATTAGCAGTGACTGTGAGCTCAGGAGCTGACAATGATGGCGTAGAACATTTAATATGGCCAACATCTCCTTGTAGTTGCAATGAAGGTTCTGCTGTGAGGGTAGCCATGAACCTGTTATTGAGATTTCGTTTAATTTGGCCCCCAGCCGATGTCGCTGGCATCTGTTGTTAGGTAATGAGACGATAGTGGGACATGAAGTAGAGTACTCTTCCGACGATTCAACTGCCACCATTCCAACTCGACTAGGGCTTTCGCAACTAGAGGAAAGGTTTTGGTCATCTTTAGTTTCAAGGCCTTGTTGGCCTGTAACTGTAAATACCGGTAATTTAGACGACCCCTCGGTACAGCAAAACTGGCAAAGTTCAGCAGGCCAATGAGACCTTGTAACTCTTTGACGGACGTTGTCCGTGTTATCAAGATTTTGGGTACCGTGCAATGTATTTTTGCTATTAACCTCTGAGGAATGTATTTCGCGTTCTGCCATGTGTTCCACACAATGCCTAGGTATTCCACTGCCTTCTGTGGGTTGCAAACAGATTTGTCTGTGTTCACTTGCCAGCCTAGGTGGGCGAGCGTATTCAGTGTCAACGACACTTGATTTATGAGAGTGGCTTTGTTTTGATGAGCCAGCATAAAATCGTCGAGATACACGATGATCCGGATACCGTGATCGCGGAGATATTGTGCTATCCAGTTGGTAATTGAGGCGAATATTCTCGGTGCTGAACAAAGGCCGAAGGGTAGGCACGTCATTTCCAGTATTTGTGGGTTTTTGTCGCCGTACAGAAGGCGGAGAAACCTTCTGTGGCTTTCGAATACAGGGACATGGAAGTATGCCTGGTGAATGTCCACTTTGCCCAACCAATCCTTTGGTTGTAGAAAATCCGTTACCCGATGAACATTTATTAGTCTGAAAAGTCGAGTGTTGACGTATTGGTTCAAATTTTTTAAGTTGAATATGAGCCTCCATGTGCCGTCGCTCTTGGGGCGCAGGAATATCGGGGAAATAAAGCTGGGCGATGGGCGCACCTTTTCTAGCATACCCTGCGAGATCATGTTTTTCATTATTTTCGACATTTGTTCTGATTCTGGTGTTTTCACACTGCGACTGTTTGGAATGTGCAATGGTGGTTTCAACACAAAAGGAATGCGGCATCCTTGTATAATTTTTAGAATGTATGTGGGAGCTCCCAACTGTTTCCAATGATCGTAGTACATGCGGAGTTGTCCGGCGTGAAATTTTGCATGCATGTGCATGGCATAGTCAATATTTTCGTTTATGGGTTTATATCCATATCCTCCTATCCCGGTGGGATGAGGGAGAACGTCTGGGTTGATAATCCCTTCCTGACCTGTCGGGTAGACCACGGCCGCGTGAACCCCGCGCGCCTCGCCCGCGAATCGAATTATTATTTATCCTGCCTCGGGCCGAAGTATGATACTGGCTTTGATTATGATATTGCGCGCGATTGTTATAAGTTGCGGTCTGTTTCTGCGTCTGACTGCGGGTAGAAGTAGAAGGCTCGTACTGTAGCGCAGTATTGTAGCGAGACTTTCCTTCCACCCAAAACACATTTTTAACTCCACCCGCTTTTTCCAATAAAGCATTAAATTTTTCGGCTTCAAATAGATGAGAACCTGACGGCGCAATTTTGCGTAGTGTATTTTTGTGGTACTGGTCTTTTACTGATGAGAGTATGCCTTCTCTGCGATATTGAATAAATTCAGCCCGGTGTCCACAGACGAGCTGGAGAGCGTCGTTTGAAATCTTGCTATACTCACCATTGGCCAACATTTCTTTGAGCTTTGTATGGATATCGTCAAATCGTAGGTTTTCGACCTGATGCGCCCAGGCTAGAAAGGCTTATAATTCACTCAAAAGTGCGTCGCGCTGTTTGAGCAATGCATAGGAAATGCCGGCAAAAGCCATTTCCATGTTTAAGGTAGTTTTAGATGTATCATACCTCTTTATCTCGTCATTAGCTTCAATATTAGTGCAACCCGGCGCAAATGAATAGTGTTTTTGGACGTCGGCATATCGGACGTTAATCCAGTCCTGGCTATTGAATCGCTGCAAATATTTTAATTGTTGTGTTAGTTCGGGAGACGCCTGCGGTACAGCGGGCTCCTTGGTTTTTATACCAGTAAAAATGTCAAGATCGACCTCGAAAGCCGAGTCAATGTTAGCGGGCTCGGACTCCTTAACGTGACCTTCGTAGAGGTCTCCACTAACATTAGGGTCAATCAAGTCATGCCGTGGTTCACAATCATATTCGTGAAATTCCTGTGTAGCAGCAAGTTGGCTTTTAAGATCTTTAATCTCGTTAAAAAGACGATCGAACTTACGTTCCTTGATGCGTTTGCGCCGTCGGTACCGCTTCCTGCGATCGTCGCTTTCCGAGAAACTCGACGAGGACGAACTAGAATTGTCGGAGTCCGAAGAGCTCACCGGTTTCCGCCTTTTCTTGCCTTTATCCTTACGAGCCGCCACGTGCTCCACACTGGACGGAACCTCCGGGGTTTCTTGCTCCATTTTACACAAACGAACGGTCACACCGTTAGGTATTTTTTATTTGCCTGCAATAAATCAGAAAATACTAAGAAATTCTTTAACGAACAATTGGTTATAATATGCAAAAGAGTTCTCACGTCACGATGTATAGATTTTCGACAGGCCGTACTCAGGAGCTGAGCAGCGACTGTGCCGTGCGAAAATCAAGACGCCAATGAAGCTAAATTCGAATTCAACAATCCGAACTGCCTTGGTGGTGTGGTGGGGCGCGCGCGCCAACAAGGTACCACGCGGCTTAACCGAACATCCGGGCGGGAACGGACGGACCGGATATACGTCACTAGTTTAGCACTGAAAATCAAGGATGTCTTCTCATGTTTTTAATTAGGCCCTGAATATCGGTCAAGATATTTAATAAAGATATTAACTTAGGTTGCTGTGTTAGTCCTCTATAGATCAGTGAAGATAAGTCAAGTAACATTTGAATTAATATTCCCCTAAAGTAAGCTGAAATTGAAATTGTAAGTTAAGCACAGGGGCCCAAATATGCTGGCACAATGACCGCTCAGTGACAATGACACGATGGCAACCGTCCGTCCTAAATATTAATTATTTAGCATTTGGAGAATCTTTTTAAGCCAAATAATGGTAAATAATTTAGTTGTAAACCAACATAAAATTAAAATTTCTGCATTTTCTGTAAATATTCACATATGTTCAGAAAACGTATTTTTTTGCCTCTTCTCTACTTTGGACCACTGTTGGAGAAGTAGGGCGAAGGTTCTCCCACAGAATTATTGTTAGATCTCTTTTAAGCATAGGCGTACCTATACAAATATTACATATTGTAAATAAGATACCAGAATAAATGATTACAAAATTATTAATCGAGTTATGAGTTGAGTAAGATCAAAACCTGGCATTTTTGTCATTTATAAAATCTTCAATTATGGAAATCCCTTTTTACATAAAGTGGTAGAATATATGGCAATTTCAAGAGCTCCGTGGTCTAATGTGTTTCACGCTTGCTTCTTACACAGGAGTTGCAGGCTCGATTCCTGACCAAGTACCAGTGATATAATTAATTTATCTTTAGTACATTATACGGACGTTCTAACGGTGATGGAAAACATCGTGAGGAAACCTTCATTACTCCATAGCTGCGGCGGTGGGCTAGCCCCCTGTCACGCAAAATGGAGTATTGAATAACTGGCTCACAGTTGGCACTATTGAGCCTCTGCCACCCCGTATGGAAAAAGGCGTAACGGTATGTTATGTTATGTTATGTTCAAAATCTCCAGAGGTATCTTGTGGTATGAATGAATGCGTTGACCCTTGAAAGCATTGGTAACTTTCGCGAGTCTAAACCGGGGAGCAACTAGTTTATGATTATTTCTTAGTTTAACATTATATTACAAAGATATAGTCAAAAGTTGACCATGTCATCATTGGGTGGGCGCTCATTAGGGCCCAGTTTACATCCACTTTGGTCTCAACGTTATTCAAATTCCTTAACATGACAACGACATACAATTGGCCATGCTCATATTTGTGGTTAGACCTGAGGGACTGAAAATAATGCTATTACTACTATGTTGGTTAGATTACACCAAGGTAAAGGTAGTAAGACCAAAGAAGAGGATATGTGTTTTGCGCAATGTACTGATTGCAAAACAGGTGATTGATGAACGAGTTAATGAATTTACACTAGTTACCAGCAGAAACCACCCATGCATGAAACCAATGTATTTAAATCATACATACTGAAGTTTAAAAAATACTTGAACTAAATTTCGGGGTATACAATACAGGATTTTGTTTGTAACATAGTCTAGGGCCGATATTTCATGGTATGGTTGATAGCCGATAAAAAGGCGCTACTTTCAGCCGTTAGTTTATAACCCTCATTCTCATCTACTTTCAATAGTGATATTCCCTTCAAGAAGTTAGTCGACGACGTCGATGTTTACTTTAATTTTATAATTTGCAGTTTTCTGTTGAGTTTGCTGTCACTATTAAATATTACATATTAATATTACATATATTTCTATATATCGCTGTCAGGTATCCGCCTCGCAACAACCTAAATCAATCTATACAAAGAAGGAATTGCGTGGGGCTGTGGCGGCGATTCCAACGTATGCCATTTTGATCAGTTTGGTTCCGTGCAACAAAAGTTTTGTTGAGAACTTTTCATGTTTAGACTTCATTCGCATGGCGACCGGAGAGGAAGAAATAGGTCGGTTTTTTTTTAAGTTTTTAACTTGGTGAATTATGGTGAAAAGCCTTGGTTTTCTTGGTTGTCTTTGAGACATTGGGCATTATCTTTGTCTATGAATGCCGACGTGTGGGAATTTGATGTTTTGACATAAGAAAGTGTCTTGCACGTGGAACACCTCGTCAAAATTTGAGCAGCTTTGACAAGCTTGCTATCTATTATTTTCCCATCTCTTCCGTAATTTTTGTAGCATCCTAGGCAGCTTCCACGAACCAACTTCTCGGCAACCTTATTCTTTAAGAGATGATGTTTCACGTTCGAGCTTCTTATTGAGGCTGAGGTTGAAGGTGCGGTTCGGCTTCATCATTCTGAGAGTACTTGTCAATCACAGTATGAACAGCTTCTACTCGCGGCTTCGCTCGCGTGACCTACAGGAAACAAATTATATTTATATTTTTAGAAACAAGCTCTATTACTCCCTGCCAATTTAATATACAAACAACAACAATATATCCAAAATAATGAAATAACTACGACAATTCACTGTAAAAATTAACTGAAATCTGGGAAGCGTTTGTGAAATGATCTATCGCAGTATTTCCTTGTAAACAATATTTTTTGTTTTTCCTTCAAGTTACTAGGATCAACAGGTTACTCCCTGAGCTTACTCTGGAGCAGGACACGTATAACTGACCATGTGAAAAGCAGCTCTCCCTTAAGTCTACCCCCGCTAAATTAAGAGTTTGGCCTTGAGATTTAATTATGGCATTGGCAAAGCGGAAACTGCACTCTTTTGAACTCAAAGGGGTTGTTTGATGGTGTAAGAGGAATCCTCGGGATAAACACAGACTCCCCTCGGGAACTACTGGTCAGTATAATTGCCTCGATGACATTGCGTTGCAATGTTTTCACTCGCAACCTGGTGCCATTGCATATTTTTGGCGGGTTTAAATTACGCAGCAATATAACTGGGCTTATAGGCTGGTAGGCTTGGAGGTTTTAATGTGTTTAGAAATTCAACCGGGTAATGTATGGCATCATCATAGTATATCACTGAGTCTACTGATTTATAATGATTTTCAACTCCTTCGAAATACCCAAAAAATATTTAATTAATGATTGTGGCTTGGTCGTTTTTTGGTGCTAGGATGGCACGCTCGCACAAACATTCTGCAGGTTTATCGTGGATGTTACTAATATCTGGGTAGATATTTACTATTAGCTCTTCTACAGTTTTCACAATTGTGCCTAACTATGTAGGGAGAATTATTTTAAGATCCACTTCTGGGTAATCACCATTTTCTATGTTGAGTAAGAGGCAGAAACATCTCCTATAAACTCTCATATTTTTTGCAAGACTAAGTTTAGTCACCGATGGCAACAAATAAGACCGCTTCACACACGCTTTGACTTCATCTACTCGCGTTCCCCTGGGCACTACTGGTAATATTTACCGGAAATCACCTGCCTATAATAAAGTTACTCCCCCCAATAGACTATTATTATTCCTTTTATCTTGAAAAGATCTATTTAAGGCTTATAAACCCATGAGGCTTTTTAAGGCTTATGAGACATGGTACTTTCATCACAAACAATTAATTTAGTTTCAAAAGTATTTCAGCTTTATTTTTTAATATTGCAGAGTGGGGTTTCGGTTTGTTTTTAATTATGTGGGAGTTTAAAGGTAGAGTGTGCAGTTTTACTTCCTTCCAGCAGCATGTCAGTAATTCCAGAAGACGCGACAACTAAGGCAATACCTTGATAGCTTCTCACTTTAGCCAGTAGTAAATTATCGGAAAAAGTCTTACCTGTTCCACCAGGAGCATCCAAAAAAATGATAACTCACCTGCCCCTATCGCAATAATGGAAAATATTTTTTATAGACTCCAATTTGTTCGCAGATTAGAGTCTTCACCGCCTGACACCACTTCTGCTAAAGAATCTATATTATAACTTATTTCCCTTAGGTACTCCCGGTTGTACAAGCCTGCAGACCTTTGAGGCTGGGGCGACCCATATTGCTGTAGGTTTCGTCCGCTTTATGCTAATATGCTTCTCTATTGAGACCAGGCACTTATTATAGATTTCATCTGCCAGTTGGTCTATATTGCCAGAAAGTATATCCACTTGTCGATAATCATCAGATAGTCCGACAGTAAAAAGTTCGCGCAATTTTAAATGGGGATTCACATAATGCTGCTTCCGCTAGGGTAGAATCCCAATGTATGTCATCCTCCAGCAAGCCAAGTGTCATGCAAGCTAATTGAAAAGTTGGATGGAGGACGCCGTCCATGGTCGTCAAGTCGTCGTAGGATGATGGACCCCTAACCTCGTGCAGAAGTAAGCGAAGATGGTAACACTCGGTGTTATTCGGGTGAATCGTATACACTCTACCTACAGCATGTTCTTTCTTAATTTCCGGCCAGCCAACAACAGTATTTCCTCTTTTCCTTCAGACAAATTTATTTTTTTGCCATACAAAATACGAAGGGACTTCGGAATATAAAAGCGTTTTGGCAAAATCATCAGTTTTACATGATAAAAAAATGACATTAGTGTTGTTTGTGGTGGGTTATTAAGTTTCTTAGCAAGGTTGTCGCAGTTAAAATAAACGCGTTGGCCATTTTCAAGATGAACCGCTAAATGTATAACTGGCGGAAACCTTTCATGTATTGAAAATCCCAATATTCTCCACACTGCTTCAGAACTACTGAAGTAGCGCCCATTCTCAAATAATGTCACTTCGTAATTTTTATTTGCAAGGGCAAAAGCCGCCTGATCGCTGCCCTTATTTACATACTTCAAAGTATACTTAATGGATTTTACATAATTACAAAAAATCCACATTAATGTGAGCATTGAACTTGTGTGAAAGTACCTGATAATACGGGACCACCCACCTCTTATCGACTTCAATATCTTTTATTTTCAGTTTCAGACCACCGTCAGCCGAAGATAGTCTTCTGTATTATGGGTATCCATAATCACCTGTATGTGTCTCTTTTAAAAATTGTCGAGGATACTTTTTGGTGCATTTATTGTCATCATGCAGGGAGATGTATTATTCAGGCTTCCACATGGACCGTGCAACACATTGTTTTAAATTATTTCGTGTAAAATTGCGTTTTCGTTTGAATTTGGTATTTCTGCACTGATAACGTCATCCATCATATCAGGCGAAATGTGTTCAACCAGCCACAACAGTATGTGGATATGAGGCAAACCACGTTTTTGCCATTCTGTAGAATACATAAATCAACGTACCTCTCGGAAAAGCGCCATTACCTTTTTAACCTTAAGATAAACAAACACACACACACACACACAAACACTCTGGCTATAATGTGGCAATCGTGAGGCTCTTGACCGGGCAACAATGCATCTAAACGTTATAAAAAGGCCGGAACGACCAGAATGGCGTACGTATGTCCTAGCGTCCTGAGTACGCTCATGCATATATCTGGGCCCACCAGTGAAAGATGACGGCAGCACCACCATTTGACCAAACTGTTCAGCTTCAGCATCGTGTCTGCAAACACCATCTTTGAGATGTATGTAATTATCCGCGCGTAACTTTGTTTGGTTATGTTTAATGAATTTTTCTAATCTTTCCATCTCTGTTTTAGCGTACTCATTTACCACATATTGGCTAAAAAAATGGAAAAGTATAAGATAATTTTCTTCCCCTTCCCTAATCGTTAAATGACAAGGGTAAAAACTGGCAGCTGATAAACTTTTTTAGGCATTTTTTTAATAGGATCGTTTTGTGTTAATCTAATTGAATATCCATCGTCACCGTGACAAAACAATAGAGGATATTGTAGGGCTTCATATGATCGGTGTAGCTCACTATTTCGCTGCACAATTTTACTGTGATTACATAAAATAGCACAGCGTCACGGCTTTTCCCATACAGGGTGGCAGGGGGTGCCAAACGTGTGCATTTTGCGTGACAGGGGGCTAGCCCATCGCCGCAGCTATGGAGTAATGAAGGTTTCCTCACGATGTTTTCCATCACCTTTGGAACGTCCTTATAATGTGCTTAAGATAAATAAATCATCTCATTTGTACATGGTCAGCTCAGGAATCGAACCTGCATCACCTGTATGAGAAGCAAGCGTAAAACCCATCAGACCACGGAGCTCCTTTTCTTTTGCTGTGACTTTCAAGTATTCTGGCACAATATTCAACCTATTGACCTGCCATCATGAACTCAGCACAAAACACCGTGAACCTGAACTCGACATATTTGCAAGCTTTAACTGCATGTTTGAATAAAATAATTTTAGACTAGGCCTCGTTCATAATTCATTAGTTTTAAAAATAAAAATAAATTGTATTAATTTAAAAAATATGCATCTATACACAGTAGTCTTAACTTTTAAAAGTGTATAATTAACTTTAACATTGTCGCATTGCATGCTGTGTTCCTTTTTAATTTAAAAAGCGCAAGTCCTCAAGTAAAGGATCCATAATACATAAATAACAATCGCCATAATCGCCTTTGTACATATGTTTTCTCTAAATGTATCTTTTTAGGGTTCCGTACCCGAAGGGTTCCAAACGGGACCCTATTACTAAGACTCCGCTGTCCGTCCGTCTGTCACCAGGCTGTATCTCAAGAACCTAGCTAGCTAGAGAGTTGAAATTTTCACAGATTATGTATTTATGTTGCCGCTATAACAACAAATACTAAAAAACAGGATAAAAGAAATATTTAAGGGGGCTCCCATACAACAATTCTTTCAATACCACATACAAACTTATGGATGCACCTGGTTACGTACATGGAGTGTGAAAGTAACCGCACCAATAACTTTGTAAACAATATTTTGCTGTGTAAAATCCAAACTATTCACTCCACACCATCGCTTCCATTGAACGGTGGTACGGAACCCTTCGTGCGCGATTTAGACTCGCATTTGACCTGTTTTTTAAATAACTGTGTTCAATAAAGAATTATGAAATAAATAAATCACTAAAGCAACTTCATTCGTTGAGGGTGCGTTGAAAGGGCCTCTATGTTCCTGAGGTGTTATTTTTTCTGCATGGATGGCAACTTTAAATAATAATAAATATTAAATGATAAATATTATACTTATATAGATATACAACCATGACTAGGGTACAAACATCCGTTCTCATCAAACAAATATTTGCCCCCACCGGGACTCGAACCCGGGACCCTTGGGTTCACAGGCAGGGTCACTGCCGACTCGGCCATTCGGCCAATGAATTGCAAGAAGCAGGTACTTTAGCCAATTACTTTTCAAATCTTTTATGTAAAGATTGACTTTATGTAGCATTTTCTGAAGTTGTTTACCTAAGCCTGGTTTAACATCTGGAAAATTGGAACACCCCAAATTCACTCCTCTATCATTTTCACCCACGAAATAAACTTGCAAAAATTTTGGTTCTCCTTGTGATGACGGCGGCAGTAAACTTCCAGTTAAATGGTGTACTTGTCCTTGTCCTAACAACCCCCTGACAATATGACTACAAATTTATGTTACACCCTGTGTAGCTCCGTTATATAGCAGTCCTGTCGCCGCTACTTCGCATGAACCACCATAAGTCGAAGGTTTCAACAAATCTGCATAATACTCCGCCTCTGATGAATAATGTCCCCGTTCATGCCATGAGACATAATAGCAAAGTCTTTCCAATTATTTACCAGATAACCAACAATTTGTTTACGTAATTCCATTGCTCTTTCTTGTGTGCCGTACATCAAATAAGAAAGCGATCGGAACAGACACGCCCCATCGCCTACGATTGGAATCACAGTATGACTTATCAAAGCTCCGTCAATCTTAAGTACAGATGTAGTGAATAATCCTTTCCTGTCGGCATGTCTGTTATAAATTGTTAATGTGGATCGAATAAAATCAATGTTTATTATTTACAAAATGACAGACAAGAGTGAAATGTAAAGTAAAAAAAAAAATATAGGTGGCCTACATTAATACACGAGTCCATGAAGTTTATCACAAAATCTAACATAAATATCAACAAAATATTTCTGTGGTAACTACTCTATATAGATACTGCCTCTTGCAATGCGACCGTTCCCTATGTTGTCTCGATGGGTACTGAGTGCGAGTGAAGTAGTAAGACAAAAACGAACATTTCCGAGAAAATACGAAAGGAAAGGATTATTCACTACATCTGTAGTCCTTTAACCCCTTAACGCATGGTAACCCATATATAGGTATGTGTTTCATAGGTTCTGAACTTTAATACCAAGCAAGGAGGTTGAAAATCGCTATCCATTTCGGATGATGCCAGGCAGTAAGTAGTTAACCATTTTGTAAATTTGTAAAACGGTCTAATGCTTAAAGTCCTGTAAGGTAGCTACCGAGAGGTGAGCTAATTGACTAAGTAACTAATTAATTAATTATTTTACTACAGTAAGAATTTTGTAGTTATTAGGAGAAAGATACTAAGCGCAAAAATATTGACTAAGAAAACGTGTTATCAAGATAAAGGTGCATCGATCAATGAGCGCGTGTTTTTTTTGTTGGAGGAGGGGAAAATTGTAATTACCCATGCCCAGGAGTCAGACCTCCGTGCTATGTCCGGGTCCCTCATATTGAGCGGGCATCAGCTCGTGTGGTATACGGACTACAACAACCACTTTGTGTTTACTGGACTTTAATGTGAGCCATGGTCAATGAGCGCGTGCGGGCTTCGCGGCTACTATTTATATTCCTGGCTTCCGCGACGGTGCGAAAAACTTTGACATTGTATAAGTATGGTTTAATGTACAATGTTAAAAAGAGCGAATACATGGTATTTACATCGGGAAAAAAAGGTCATGGTAATGTTCCTGCTGTCTCATTGAATGGTGCAACCCTAACACGAGTTAGATTGTTTAAATATTTGGGCCATGTTCTAACGGAGGACCTCAATTATAATTATGATATAGAGAGGGAGCGCAGGGCGTTGTCGGTAAGAGGTAACATGTTGTCTCGCAGGTTTGCTCGCTGCTCAAAACAGGTTAAGATTACCCTCTTTAAGGCATACTGCCAAGCTTTTTATACGAGCAACCTGTGGACAAATTATACCCAAAAACCGTAAAACGCTCTGCGTGTGCTGTATAATAATATATTTAGGATGCTGTTGGAGTGGCCCCGCTGCTGTAGTGCATCAGGTATGTTTGCAGAGGCACGCTGTGATGGATTCCATGCCATAATACGCAAGAAAACTGCCTCATTGCTCTGCAGGCCTCGGACTAGCACCAACAGTATATGATAGCAGACAGCTACGACTGTCCTATTGTGGGTCACTGGATTCGGGTGCTTATCAGACACTAGGTATTTGGTAAGCGCCCGGGACTAGAGGGCCATATTGAAAAATAAAATAAAATAACCTCTCCTACCCATCTAAATACTAATATAAAAGTAAGATCTTATTGGTACTAACACATTTGATTTTGATTGTAGTCTAGTTCTGTTTTTGTATGTATTTCATTGTGTATGGAACTCGATTTCTGAATTAAACAATTTTATTTATTTATTATTTATTATTATAAGAATTTCACTTTCATGTATAAACTAAAGTCGAACAATTACTCTCTGAACAAAGAAATTATTATGCTAGGGCATAAAAAGAGTAAGAATATGCCCAGATTGTCTAGTCTAGAAAAGTATTGAGAATTATGTGGTTTAAATAGAGGTGCCACAATTGGGGGATAAAATCAGAAAATTAACTCCATACCATCTCTTCTATCCCCTACCATTATGCGGTGGTTCGTACCCCTTCGTGCGCAAGTCCAACTCGTACTTGACCGTTTATTAGGGTTCCATACCTTAAAATGGAACCATTATATATAAAATCACTCGTCCGTTCTTCCATGTGTAAAAGTATATAATAAACGACCGAAAGAGATTATTATGTTTGTGCGTAAAGTAAGTAAGAATGAATGGGCCCAGATAGTCTAGACCGGTTCCGTAATTAGGAAAAATGGAACCATGTCTCGTCCGTTCTCCCATGTGAAAAAGTATATAATAAATGAACGATTAAGTTGAAATTTCTTACACTTTCCTTATACAAATAAAGGTCAGTCAGGACTTTGAAAGGGGGATGAATTTCACCAAATCCCTTCTTAACTCTACTCTTCACTATATTAGGAACCCCAGTATAAAGTTACATGTCTCTAGGATCATTGGTTGCGCAGCAGCCGGCGGTGAGGCTACGCGTTGATATTTTAGTCAGTCAGGACTTTGAATTTTATATATACAGATAGATTTAAAAATCGATGCCATTTAGTAAGCCACCTTAAAAAAATCTATAAAAATTACACCCATATTGATATTTACACATTCCAGTCCCATCGCACCCCAACAGGTGATGATGGAATTTCACGTCCACCAAATTGGATTTTAAAATCGTTGTTGTGTTCGTAATCAGCGACTACTACTGATGGATGGATGGAACACGACGTTTGAGGCAGCGCCAAGTATCTGCTTCGTCTTCGGCAGGACTTTTGCCTACACTTGTTATTCTTTCAGCAGAATATGTTCTTGTAACATTTATGCATCGTACTTTTGTGACGAGATTCATCGATAACCTGGTTATCGATGGATTTCCCATCGCTAGAGTAGGCGATGGGAAATCCATCGAACTTGATGCCGAACGCTTGGCGACAGAACTGGGGTCCTGGGTTGTTGGAATATCTCTCCATATTTTCTTACTTTTAGGTTTTTCGTACAGGTTTTTTTTTTCAAGTTCTATTATTGTTCTTGTTTATTTGTTAATGCGATTTTCTAGATTGCATATGTATAATTTTTCAAGTAGCACAAAGTATCAACAAAAATGGGTCTAGGTCGGAAAACTAAAAAAGATAGCACATATATAAAAAAACATGACACTGTCAAAGGTATGGAAAATCGACGACGCGACGCAACGAAGCGCACAAGTGAGGCCTCAATGTAATGTTATCAAGAAAGTTCTATCGAGTTTCTTCTTTAAGTCATGGTTGTTTATCTATCTAAGTATAATATTTATCTATATAAGTATGTGTATCGTTGTCTAGTACCCAAGATACAGGGAATCCTAGTTTGGGGCTTGATCAATGTGTGTAAATAGTGTCCAAGGTATTATTATTATTATTATTATATTTAGTAGCTAATATAAACTATATCACTGCAGTGCCCTCTAGTATGTTCCTACCGTAACACCTATTTATGAACCCTCACTAATCAACCACAAACCCGTTACAAAAAATATATGAAAACCGCATCAGAATCAAACGAATAGTTTTTGTTTTGCACAAACAAATGTTTACCGCAGTTCCCCCTGATGTCATCGTAATACCCATCTAAGAACATGCAACAATCAAACCCATACTTATCATGAAAAACGGCATCAAAATCGGACTCGTAGTTGTGAATTTACACAAATAAATGTTTACTGCAGCGCCCCGTGGTGAGTTGTCACCGTAACACCTATTTAAGAACATGCACCAATCAAACTCGAACCCATCACTGAAAACCGCATCAAAACCGGACTAGTAGTTTTTGAGAAAAATGGCAACATTGGTTTGCACAAACATCCTCTCACCCCAAACGCATATACCATCTCCGTTCCGTCGTCGGTAAAAACGTTCTTTTTGGGGTTATCTAACAAAACATGAATGAATGAATGAATGAATGAATGAATACTTTATTGCACAAAACAAACATACAGAGATATACAAAGAAAGATATATGTACAAGAGGCGCGCTTATCTCTATAAAAGAGATTTCTACCAGCAAACCCAGATAGGAAAGGAAAGTGGATTGTGAGAGTAAAACCTATTTGCACAACAAAATAATTCATACACAATAATAATATAAGTAGGTACATATACCTAATACTACTACTACACCTCATTTATATAATATAATATACATACATACATATCATACACATACAAGTTATATACAGATGTAGTGAATAATCCTTTCCTTTCGTATTTTCTCGGAAATGTTCGTTTTTGTCTTACTACTTTGATACATTTGACATTGATAAATAAAGTATGCGATTTATTTGATACCTACACGTAATTTAATAATACAGTAATTCATAGACACATCGGCACCATTCGGGTGTTATCGTTGTTCCGAGTTTTGCCGATAGGAAAGGATTATTCACTACATCTGTACATACATAACATACACATACAAATTATATATAGATACTATGGAAGAGAGAGGTAATGATCTTTCAAGCGAATCTTAAAAACGTTAAGTTAAGACTGTCCCTGATGGCACTGGGGAGCTTGTTCCAGAGCCTGATAGCACTGATCCTGAATCCTTGCCCATATGCGACTGAGTTGTGTTGAGGAGTTGCAAGCAGCGACCGACTGTTTGATCTCCGAGACCTATCCGAAGAAAGAAAATCAAACCGATCACGCAGGAAGCTGGGGTAGCGAGGGTTGTGTAGAATATTGAAGAGTAGAATGAGAACATGGGTATCCCGGCGAAGACGAATTGGAAGCCACTGCAGTTCCCTACGATACTGGGAGACATGGTCATACTTACGCAGTCCGAAGACAAACCTAATTCCGAGATTTTGAAGTCGCTCGAGTTTGTTCAGTTGCTCTTCGTTCGCGCTGATCCAGCTGACATCTGCGTAATCAATGAGAGGAAGGAGAAGAGACTGGGCCAGAGTAATTTTAGTATGACGAGGCAGAAAGTTTTGAAGGCGCCTGAGGGTGTGAAATGTGGCAAAGTCTCGTCTACTAACTTCGCAGACGTGAGCAGACCATGAAACTGATTGTCAAAGATAACTCCTAGATTTTTTGCCTTAGTACTGTACGGAATTATGGTTCCATCATAAGTTACAGGAACAAGAGGCAGATGCTGTAACACACTATGGGAGTGCCTGGAGCCGACAATCATGGCTTGCGACTTACTGGGATTGACAAGTAGTCCATGAGACAGAGCCCAGCCCCTGATGTTCTCGAGATCGGCATTTAATGCACCCACAGAAAAAATCATATCACTTGGAGAGAAATGGCGGTAGATTTGCAGATCATCGGCATAAAGATGGTAAGAAGAAGAAATGGCATCCGAAATGGAATTGATGAAGACGGAGAAAAGAAGAGGGGAAAGAATACCACCCTGAGGAACTCCAGAAGAAAGGTCGCACCACTCCGTGGAAGTCTCCTCAGTCCTAATACGCTGCTGACGACCTCTCAGATAGGAGCCGAACCAGCTGGCAGCGGCCGAGCAGACATTCAGGGACTTCAGTATCTCAACGAGGATGTCAAAATCAACACAGTTAAAGGCACTGCTAAAGTCTAGTAACGCTAACACAGTGATCTGCTTGATATCCATTGCCGATTCAATGTCATCGGTCACTTTAAGTAAGGCCGAGACGGTACTATGTCCCGGCCTGAATCCGGACTGGAATTGATTCAACAGCCTGTTAGAGGAAAGATAGGAAGAGAGTTGAGTGTGGACAATCGATTCAAGGACTTTGGAAAGGAAAGGCAGGATAGATATTGGACGATAATCTTTAAATGAAGATGGATTTGAAGTTTTGGGAAGAGGGATAACTAACGCCTTTTTCCACACATTAGGAAAAGAACACTGAGATAGAGAGAAGTTAACAATGTGTGTAATGGCAGGTAGGAGGAAATCAAGGATGCTGTTTATCATTCTCGAGCAGATACTGTCGTCACCCACAGCTTTTGAGGAGATGGCAAGCACTGCCTTCTTAACCGTGTCAATTTCGACAAGACTGAAGTCGAATGGGGTGGTGGTGGGAGATGGCTTGGAGCGCAGAGAATGCAGGGTGGCATCTTTAACAGAGGGATTCATTACAACAGGAGGGTCGGAGAAGAAACTATTAAGACCATTGAGATCGACATCACCAACCAATTGATTCTGGGACTTGCCAACACCAAGGGTTCTAAGGAACTTCCACACTTGAGCCGGGGTATAATTTTCGATGCACTCATAGATATGGCGGCGCTTGGCAGAGCGACACATATGGTTGCACCGATTGCGGAGACATTCGAAGGCAGCAAAGTTTTCATCAGTCCTTTTTGTAGAGGCTTTTGGCTCTGTTCTTCTTTGCCATCAATCGCTTAATGGGATCAGAGAGCCAGGGCGCAGGGAGATGTTTTACTCGAACCTTTTTTACTGGTGCGTGCTTGTCGTAGAGTCCCAGAATAATTGTGTTGAAGTGGTGAATCTTGCCGTCAACGGTCTCACTAGTGATGACAGGCGACCTATCAATCGAGGCGGCATCAGACTTTAGGACAATAGGGTCTATACCCCTAAAACTACGAGCAAAAATGAATTTACCTCTGCTTTTAGGAGGCCTAACCTTGTACGATAGATACACTAGGTCATGGAAAGAGAAAGGAGAGTTAAATTGAGCATGGGCAGCAACTTTGTCTACATTAGAGTTTATCATGATATCGAGAAGAGATGGAGTGCAATGGGTTGAAAATGAGTAGCGTTGAGAGGAAGAATATGCAAATTGAAAGAATTGATAATGGCCTGGAGTTGGGCAGAGCGAGAGTCATTCTAAAGTATTAAAATCGCCGAGGATGAAAGTGTTATCATAAAGAGGAGTCAGCTCATTGAGCAGAGACTCGAATGTATCGAAGTAATCAATGTGAAGAGAGGGACTGTAGAGAACACCGAGCAGAACTTTATTATGGTGAAGACAGATTTCAAGGAAAAGATGTTCTGCCGACTCAGAGTACACATTCGGGGAAGCACTTACAACTCTACAAGTAATGTCGGAGCGGAGGTAAATGGTTACACCACCACCTGCCTTCCCAACTCTGTCGTTCCGATAGAGCCGGAAATCAGGCAATGAGTACATGGTGGATGGTAGGGACGGTTTGAGAAACAATTCTGATATAAGAATTCCATCCACATGTTTGCCACTAAACGCCTCAAGTAGGTCCAGATAACTGGAGTGGATGCTCTGGGCATTTATATGAACGAGGTTAAGATTATTTTCCAGGCCACCAAAGACAGTCGAGAGTTTGGCCGATAACGATTCCTCCACAATGGAGGTGTCGTTCACCACATTTGTATAATCATCGCTTGATGAACATGATAAAATACAGTTGTCAAAAATATTACGTATGCTATCCATATATAATAGTTTAAAATATAATATTAATACTTATAAATACAAATATATATGCTTGTTTTTACTTAATTATAAATATATAAAATATCTACTATCTTAATCACACCAAGTTACTTGCCTGAACCAGTCCTACACTGGGTCTGTTTGGAGAGGAATAAACTAGGCACATAGATGGAGAATTAACAGTAACACAATTTTCGAGACAAATACGTGATGCTGGGTCATAACATAATCTTAACTTATAATCATCATTATCAAACACAAAACAAAATATATGCATGACAAAAATTCAATGTTACAATACTTGGATCAAAACATGCAAAGGTGAAACGCAAAAATAGAGAAAAAAAAAATAAAACAAAAAGACAAGTGTGTTCTGTAGACATGTTTGTGTCAACAACAGATTGACAGATGATGACATTAGGTATAAAATTTTAACAGACCATGAAGCGAAAAAATATAATTTAACTATGAGAATCGAGGGTTGTAAGGAGAAAAGTACAAAAATTCATACCCACGCGAAAATAAAATCGACTTGTGTGTAACCCGACCAAAATGCGAAGTGTGGTAAGGAGACCGCGTCGCCGACGAATCATTTCTTGATTGCAGTCACCTCAGCCTTCATGACGCCGGCGCCGGGACGACGTTTGGGTATTGGGGCAGGTGGCGCAGCAGCAGGAGCACCAGCCGCCGCTGGCTTCCGCGCAGGAGCGTCCTTGCCCCTGGGCTCAGTGGCAGAAGATGGAAATTTGTCAATCAACTCCTGCAGCTCCATCATCGACTCGACCTTTTGCCTGCACTTGTTTGGGAGCAACAGGACGATCCTGCCTTCCGATGACCAACATTTTAATGTAATAACAACTAAATTACATTAAATTTTTAGTCAAAATATCTTTCTATAACTTTAATCTACGTTTTATTGAAAAAAAAAACACACAGTAATTAAGATCTAAGAAAGCCGAAGTATGCGCCCTAATACCATATGTATGGTCGAGTGGATAAATTCCACTAATTTCCTTGAAATCTCAGTTACTGTCACTATCGGAGTCAGAGCCACTGTCTAAGTTGACTATAAAGGTTGATCCAAATATTCGTATTTTCGTCAATATTACTTTTAAATTAAATGTGCGTGTGCGCAATGTTTTTTTCCATTCTGAGTAATCAATAGAATTGAACGCTGCGGTTACTAGTTTCGGAATAATTTAATTATTATGCTCTTCTGCTAATTTACGTTTCATGCATCTCAATAGGATGTAGATCACAGTGATATGCTGGCAGCCGCAGACATTTGACAAATTCATACAGACGGTCAAGATTTTCCCTTTTTGAAAATGTGAGGATGGGCCGTGATAGAGGGGTTGTTATAGTAAAAGGATTTCAGTGTTCATGTAGGCACATTCAAAATTTTCCGCTTTTAAAAAATAAATAAACATTATCGTAGCTTTTAATTCATCACAACGAATCTAAATTGTTATATATTAGTAATCACACAATTTGTAAACCTTTGAAGACTTTATTGATTTAACCTGTATTAGAATATTATTCAAATGTAATGCTTGTATTTTCACAATATTTAATATATGTCTCTAAATGTTTTTTCTTCATACACATAAGCGATATCTGCAATATAAAAAAATAAGCTATATTTTTTTTACATGATATCTATATCTGTATATTTTTCATTACTGTAATAATCGTATGACTTTTGTATACTCTCTGCCTGTAATACCATTACTATCCTATCAAATATAATCCAATTTACCAATTTAATTACAGGTGCAAGACAGAGATACTGAATGTTATTGAACTTTAAACTGCTGACAAAGTTACCTCATGTTAGTTTGCTGTGTGCTATGGATAAATTGTTGAACAAAATAATGACCTAGATAATTACTTATTACCTATCTTGAAACAACAATTTCAATGATAAATATTTTGGTATGGTTACGAGAACGAAACTAGAAAGCATTCTAACAAAATTACCATCCAAAATGAAAAGAGCAATAGAAAGATCAATAGCGACAAAAATGAAAACAAAAACATCAACATGGCTTTCAGTAATACCGACAAGAAAAGACAACTTCGACTTATCACCCCACGAATTTAGAGATGCCCTGGCCATAACATACCACCGCAAACCAATCTCCATGCCTGCGACTTGCGACGGCTGCGGCAATGACAACTTCAACGTGGACCACGCCTTGTGCTTCAAAACAGGTGGCCTTATCACACGCAGACATAAAGAAATAAGGGATCTTTTCTGTGAACTGTGCCAGCAAGCCTGGGGAAACGTCACGAAAGAGCCAGTCATCTCCGAAGGCGATACTGGGCTGCGCGGAGACTTGGCTTGTCGGGGGGTATGGATTGCCCAGAGGGAGGCGTTATTTGATATCCGTGTCATAGACACCGACGCTCCCTCCCACGCATCACGCCCCGTAGCGGCTGTCCTTCGTTCAGCTGAAGAAGAAAAGAAAAGGAAGTACTGCGACCCATGCGAGACGCGCCACACCACCTTCACCCCTTTAGTAACCTCTGTCGACGGAGTTTTTGCTCCACAAATGATATCATTCACTAAACACCTCGCCGAAACACTGGCGGACCGCTGGAACCGGACCCCTGCCACAATAATGGGCTGGCTACGAGCAAGAATTCAAACCGCCATCATCAGGGCTAGCAGCATGTGCATCCGCGGCACCCGCCATAGGTGGAATCGCACAGGCCTATATGAGGATGGAGCGGCAGTCCCACACGTCTTGAACTAGAATGAATATCTTATTTATATTCTCTGTACTTATTTTCATGAATCTTTTGCTTAACAAATTTCTTATCGTTTTGGTATGGTTACTACTTTATTTCCTTTTAAATTCTCAAATCTCAAAATTAAATCATTCTTTGATGCCGAAAAGGAGCAAGAAGCTTCAATAATACCATTAGTCTACAATTACAAACGCATTGCAGCCGCTACAGGTCAGTGTTACCAGATTACAATGAATTCTCGAAATATTATACTACGCGATTAACTTAAATAGTTGTAGGTATTTATTCATTCTAATTTAATTTAAAATATACATAAATACGTGATGCCGCGACTTCGGCCGCCTTGAGTTCAGCTACTTTTTCTCAAGTTTTATTACTTTAATGTTGATTTTATTTTTGTTTAAGGTATTGGTCTCTCAACAATTTATAAAATTGTTAAGGCAGGTGCAATCGTTGCAGAAATGGGAACCAAAATACCCACACCGGGAAAATCGAGAAAAAGGAGACGTTTCAAAATAGGAGTTGACAGTTCCGGATTAGGAGTGATCAGGCAAAAAGAGCATGAATTGTATGCCATTAAAAAGGGATCCTTCGATCAATTAAATGCTTATTGTATAAAGAGACGAAATAAATTTACAAGGTGGCAGAGAACCACTTCATAAATTGTTACAAAAAATTCGCTTTTGTTTCCGAAAACTTAGACGAGACTTATATACATTATTTGCATACCACTAATAATTGTTGGCAAGGCCGGGAAAAAGAGAGTTCTAGAATCTGTATCTAAAGGGCAACGTTTTTTTATTGTACATGCAGGAGGAAAAACGGGGTTTGTCTATAACATAGCTTTTGTATTTAAGTCAAATACAAAAAGTGGCGACTACCACGACAAAATGAATAACACAACTTCAAAAAGAGGTTAAACGAAAAACTAGTATCCAAAATTGAAAAACCATATTTGGTAGTAATGGGCAACGCTCCATATCACAGCATTTGGGTTAATAATACTCAAACTTCGAACACAAGCAAACCCGATATTTCCAATGGAATTGACTGAGACTAGTATCGGTTTCTCATCGGAAATGACTAAACCACAGTAGGTAGCATGTATCGACATGCACGCACACTCACTCAAAACATAGCTCTTTATAAGTAGGACCGTACTGATATGAGATGATATGTATTATCTTGTATGACCTTTATGATCAAAAAACCTATAACTTTGATCGAAAATTTCATGACTATGTTAAAAAATATTCCAAAACTTTCAAGTTAGTTTGTAGAACTGCAAAACTTTACACATTAATAGAAAAATTCAAAATTCAAATAATAGAATGAGACCGTTTGGCAAATAATAAACCGTGAAACTGGCAAAGTTATACCAAGGGACAATGATTTCTGCCTAAAAATAGGTGATGATGTTGTTAAATCCAGCGCTGATGTTGCTCGAGGTTTTGAAACATTCTTCACCAATGTACCCGTACTCACAACAGACCGTCAAAATTAATCTCCATATGTAGCAGAGACTTTATTAAAAAATAACACAAGAGTCAGTAACGTATATTTAAAATTTCATCATGTATATCCCCAGGACATTGTGAAAACGTTTAAGTTACTTAACTTAAAAAATACAGAAGACCTGTGGGGTATATCAGTCAAAGTCATTGGTTCAGTAATTCTAGTTATAGCCCCACACTTAGCTTATATATTCAATAAATGTGTTGATGATGGGGCTTTCCCAGACCTCATGAAACACAGTAAACTGATACCTCTGTTCAAGTCGGGAGATAAGGGCATTCCTTCAAATTTCAAACCAATATCTGTTCTTCCAACACTAAGTTGGAAGGAATATTTGAAAAGATTATACTCAATCAAATGCTCTCACACTTCAACCATACAAAACAACTCCACGCCAAACAATATGGTTTCACTAGGGGTAAATAGACTGCAGTAATTACCGTTATATCTCATATTTATTCTGCATGGGAGGCCGCACAGGATGCTATCGGAGTTTTTTGCGACCTGTCAAAGGCGTTTGATTGTGCTGATCATAATACGCTATTAATTAAATTAAATCATTACGGAGTTAGAAATAAAGCGTTGGATCTACTAAGATCATACCTAAGCAATAGAATTCAAAAGGCAGAAGTTAACGGCGTAAAATCTGATGGATCGGGTGTTAAAATTGGCGTTCCACAAGGTTCCATATTAGGCCCTTTCTTATTCCTGGTATATATTAACGATTTGCCTTTCATGGTGGAGAAATTAGCTGACAAAGTGTTGTTTGCTGATGATACTTCACTGGTCTTCAAAATTGAAAGACAAAAAGGAGATTTTGATGATGTTAATGGTGAATTGTCTTTAACCTTGAATTGGTTCACATTTAATAATTTATTGTTAAACGCTGGTAAAACCAAGTGTATCAAATTCTCTCTTTCAAATGTCAGGTAAGTTGAGACCAGTTAAGTGTTAGACAACAGCACGTTAGAATTAGTTAATGGTACGAAGTTTCTTGGAATAACCATTGATAGCAAATTGCAGTGGGGACCCCACATAGATAAATTGGCTGGTAAATTAAGTTCTGCGGCTTACGCTGCTAGGAACATCAGACCTGATGTGGCTACATCTAGGCTAGTATATTTTAGTTACTTTCATAGTGTGATGTCCTATGGTATCTTGTTGTGGGGGAAAGCAGCGGATATTCAAACTATTTTTATTTTACAGAAAAGAGCTATTCGGGCAATTTATAATTTAAAACGAACAGACTCCTTAAGAGAGCTTTTTAAAGAAATTGACATAGTAACAGTAGCTAGTAATTTTATTTTCGAAAATATTATGTATGTACGCAAGAACCTTACAACATTTTCCAAACTTAGCGATAGCTGTTATGTTAACCTAAGAAATAATCACAGACTGTGTGCGCCCCAGTTTAGACTCGCGAAGGTTAGCAATTCTTTCAAGGGTCAGTGCATTCTCTACTACATTAAGATACCTCTGGAGATTTTGAAATTGCCATTTGAGCAATTTGAAAAGCATGTTAAAGCGACTTTGTCGAAAAAAGGATATTACAATGTTCAAGATTACTTAAATGACAGGACTGTATGGGGTTAATCTGGCTCAACACAGACCTTGCTGTTAATAGTTTTGTAATTATTTATTCCTGCTTATTAATCATAACAATGAAATTTTTTATATTTATATTAGTTAAGCACAACTTATTTTTAAAAGAGATCTAAAAATCAATCTGTGGGAGTTTCTTCGCCCTTCTTCTCCCACACTGGTCCAATGTAGAGAAGAGGCAAATAATTACGTTTGCTAATTATATGTAAATATCTACAGTAATAAAGTACTTTGACTTTTTTGACTTTTATGAGCCATTATTATACAGAGACCATGAACATTCAGCATTTTTTTACTATAGCAACCCCTCTTCCAAGGCCCATCCTCACATGGCGACCTTGCTAGGATGGGCCTCGATAAAGGGGTTTTTAAATATAAAACATATTATTTCTCTGTGTTATATGAATCCATGATGGTTTCATTCTTGATTTATTGATGTTTTCATGATTTTTTATATTTTCTATGTATCTTATTTTATTGAGTTATAAATGATTAATACCTTTTTTTTTTTTTTTTTTTAATTGTCTACAACTTTAATTCTATAAATAAGTACAGAGAATATAAATAAGATATTCATTCTATTTCAAGACGTGTGGGTCTGCCGCTCCATCCTCATATAGGCCTGTGCGATTCCACCTATGGCGGGTACCGCGGATGCACATGCTGCTAGCCCTGATGATGGCGGTTTGAATTCTTGCTCGTAGCCAGCCCATTATTGTGGCAGGGGTCCGGTTCCAGCGGTCCGCCAGCGTTTCGGCGAGGTGTTTAGTGAATGATATCATTTGTGGAGCAAAAACTCCGTCGACAGAGGTTACTAAAGGGGTGAAGGTGGTGTGGCGCGTCTCGCATGGGTCGCAGTACTTCCTTTTCTTTTCTTCTTCAGCTGAACGAAGGACAGCCGCTACGGGGCGTGATGCGTGGGAGGGAGCGTCGGTGTCTATGACACGGATATCAAATAACGCCTCCCTCTGGGCAATCCATACCCCCCGACAAGCCAAGTCACCGCGCAGCCCAGTATCGCCTTCGGAGATGACTGGCTCTTTCGTGACGTTTCCCCAGGCTTGCTGGCACAGTTCACAGAAAAGATCCCTTATTTCGTTATGTCTGCGTGTGATAAGGCCACCTGTTTTGCAGCACAAGGCGTGGTCCACGTTGAAGTTGTCATTGCCGCAGCCGTCGCAAGTCGCAGGCATGGAGATTGGTGTGCGGTGGTATCTTATGGCCAGGGCATCTCTAAATTCGTGGGGTGATAAGTCGAAGTTGTCTTTTCTTGTCGGTATTACTGAAAGCCATGTTGATGTTTTTGTTTTCATTTTTGTCGCTATTGATCTTTCTATTGCTCTTTTCTTTTTGGATGGTAATTTTGTTAGAATGCTTTCTAGAGTTTCGTTCTCGTATGTTTCTTTTTCCTTGTTTCCTTCCTTTCTTGCGTCACGCAAAGAATTGTAGTTTTCAGCAAGGTTTATGTCTTTTATCTCGGTTAGGGCTGTTGAAAGTATTGTAGATCCCTGTTTTGAGATTTGGTATGCACGGTTTGGTGTGTTGAAGGGGTCAGAAAGGGCAAGTCCGCCTTTGTGGACTGGGAGGGTAAATAGCTGGGTTTCAAGTTTTGTGATTTCGCCTCCGATTAGTGTTGGTATGAATTTGTCGTGTAATGTGTTAGTTAAGGGTTCAAAAAGTTCTTCTGAATTTTTTAAGACACGTAGTAGGAAGGACCATTTAAACTGAGCTGCTTTAGTTAGGGCAGTGTAAGCGGCTTGAGGTGAGTTTTTGCAGATTGTTGTGAGTTTCTCGATGATAGATATCCATTCGGTTATATTCTTTTTTACGAAGTCGTCCCCTCCTGTCCCTATGTAGCCTCCTAGGAAGCGGGAGCCGGTAACTATGGAGACGTTGGTACCGGAGAACGTCTTTTCTGCGGTAGACTTGTCAGTTTCTGACACTATTAGAAATGATTTTTTACCTTGTGGTAAGTATCCGTATGCTGGGCCTGTTTTGTTTAAGTTGTCCCACCATTGTCGTAGGCTTTGGAAAGTGCCTTGCGCGGAGGAGTCATCGGCGTACCAGCATTGTGTGACTGTGTTTTCGGTTTTAAGTTTGTTAATTATTGGTAGTGTTGCAAGCGCGTACAGTGGCATTGCGAGTGGGTCTCCTTGGGTTACGCCTTCTCTGCTATATAGTCTTGTATCAGAATCGCGAAATACCAATTCAGCGTGGCCATTGTAAGTATTATAAAGAAAGCGGGCGCAGTGTGGCCAGTATATTCTTGCTTGCCAGAGGGCTAGTTGTCTATTCACGGCGTTAAAAGCATTGTTCGCGTCAACGAGGAGCATTCCCCAGTTTGAACCAGGTTGGCAATCTCTTTGGAAGACATCGGTCATGGCATGAATGGCGCCTTCGATGCCACTGCCCAGTCCACTGCAGAGCTGTGACTGGCCGCATGCTTCAGTGACTTCAGAGCCTGTTGCTAAGATCATGCATTTGGATAATATTCTTCGTAGGCATTCGCCGATGCCGATAGGTCTTACGCCTGGGCATTTGTCTAAAGCAACAAGTCGGCTTGACATTAATGCTTGTATTTGGGTCCAGGGTATGGTTTCGTTGCTAAGTTTCGTTGTGAGCTGCGCTACGGCTTCTCTTAAATGGGCGCTTGCTTGGCCGAAGCGGAGTAGGAAATCTCTCCAGTTTTCGGCTGTGCATCCAGTGGGGCCTCCGCCGCCGTGTAGTTTTCTCGCAACTGTTTCGACATGGTCACAAGTTATTTCGATTTCAAGGAGTGGTGGGAGTTTTGTGACGTCTTTGGGGAGAGTGAATAAAGCGGGATCTGGAGTATTAGGCGGGGGGTGCTTTTCTCTCAGCACATCACTGACGGTTTTACCGGATGGATCAACTTCAGTGTCTGGGTTTAAAACTTTGCTCGTGTCTTTTGTGAGGAGCCAGTTGAGCGCTTCCCGCGTTTTTCCGTGTAGTATCAGTCGTGTGAATAATTTTGTTTCTTGGTCATTGTTGTTTTGTTTCCGGTTTCTTGTATTTCATATAGATTTATCTGCTTTGGTGGATTCCGTGATGAGTTCCTCGAAACGTTTGTCTGCCCAGAGTTTTAGGCGCCGATCGAGTAGTCTCAGTATATCTTTCATTTTTCTAACGTTTTTGTCTCTTTGCAGTATGACCGCAGCAAAGGTTAATACGCGTTCAGAGGGGTAGGTTGATTTGGTTAGATGCTCAATTTTGTCGGCCAGAGTGTGCACGAATTTTCTACTGGCAGTACCGCATGGGAGGTCGTATAGCTTGCCATGAAGGTTACAGACGTTGTCCCAATGCCTTTGCCAGGTGCCAGACTTGGGTTGGATGGCATTCAGGAATGGGGATCCGAAGGCTTCTTCCAAAGGTGACATTGGTGTTTGCCCATCGGTGGTAGTTTTAAGAGTAGCGGATGCTGATTGGTTTAGTACATCGTTGTGTGCTGATCTCATGTGACGCTGGAGCCCATTTTTCTTGAATTTCCTGGGGCATAGCGGGCATTCGGTGTCAGCTTGTGACATATGGGTGGGTATTTACTTACTTGATCTATTTGCACTATAATTTTGTTGTTTAGCTCTCGGATAAGGGTAAGATTAATAAAAACAAGGGATTTTGTTGATAAATAAATGGGTCTAAAGGAAATAATATTAAAATTAAGTATTTTTGTGAAAAATATGTCTATTTGACGTGACAGCTGACCATATCTTGATTTTACATATATTTTGATGTTTATATATTGATGATGATTGATAAATTGATGTTTTTTATAGTGTAAATGTGTTTAGAAGGTACCTTATAGATTAGGTACATTCTAAACACACATTTTCTCGTACACCACTTTTGATTGATTTCGGCATGATTTTTAAACAAGACTTGTAAATATTGGAAAAACGAATGAACACTCAACTGAACAGCACACACTACAACAACTGACAGCGAAGTGACATTTTCAAAATGGCGTCAGTAGTTTCCACTGTAGCCATTCTACAGATAGATGGTGGCACTGTACAAAGAGTATATAATTTTATAGCATTGTACTGAAAATTCTATTGTCGAGAAGAAAACATGATTTTAGTGTCAAAATTTTCCTTTTCCGGCCAGCGGATTAACGGAAAGAGTTAAATCATCCCACCAAAGAAGATTACCTATTTGAACTATACGTCAAAACTGCCATTGTCGTGTATAAACCAAAATAATGCTGCGTCAATTTTGTATATTCCTCTGGATATTTATTCAGTTTAGTTTGTGTTACGCTTACAAATTTGATGCGAAACAGCTCAGGCCTGGGCAATTCCAAGAAAGCAAAACTAAAAAACTGCACCGTCACAATGAAAAACGGGAAGAAACGAGTCGATATGACAAAAGCCGATATCTGGGCTACAGTACTTTTGATGACAAAAAACCTGTTGTTCAGATAAATGTGGCAGAATTTATTCAGAAGCCGAACATTAGACAGGGGAGGCAAGTATATGAATTTATCACGAACACAGGATCTTAAAACCAGACTAAAACTACATTCTCAAGTTAATGTACATAGTTGATCATCATGTGATATTATGAGATAATGTATAACCGAATGCCCCTCAGAAGAGGCACAATACACCACATTTATTCTCATGTGATTGCACATTTTGATATCTTCCTTTCTTTCCTCATTAGATGCTTGCAATGCAACGCTTGATTTACATGCTTACAGAACACGCCACATATCTTTATCTCTAAACTAATGGTGTAAATGTGAGGGTTCAATGTCAAAAAAATGGTGGTGAGGGAGAGGGAGAGGTCGCATTTCATTCAGAATCAAAAATATTTGGCGCGATCTTTACCAAGGATAGCTTTACGTGAGTGTTAGTGAACTTAGCAGATCATTGTCCAGCAGATCAAAATTAAATAAGAGTTCTGCTAGCATGCAGCTTAGTTCTAGAGTTCCTGATACTTTTCATAATAGTTCTGGCGTAGTTACCCAAAAAATTCATATGTCAAAATGATCTGCCAAATTCCGGTAGCAGATAATTTTGCACCAAATCAAATAAAAAGTGAGTTCTGCTCGCATGCAGCATAGTTATATAGTTCCTGGTGCTTTTCAATAATAGTTCTGGCGTTTTTGCCTAAAAAAAGTATAATCAAAAAATTATATGCCAACAGCCAATGGCATATTACCTAAAATAACATTTTCATCGTTTTAAATCAACTTGAAGGCTAGAACTCTTTTGTTTCTCACAAATATTTATCAGACCTATAATCTAAAAATCTATTCGAGCCTAGAACTCACAAAACGAAAAAAATACGAAAGTAAAAATTAAAAAATATTTATTTTATTTTCTAATTGGCTTGAAGGCCAAAACTCCTTGGTTTATTGCAGATCCTATCAGACCTATAATAGTAAATTTGATTTGAGACCAGAACTGACGTAAAAGTGCCAGCAGATCAAGTCAGAATGTTTTTTTTTATTATTTTCTATTTAGCTTCAAGGCTAGAACTCCTCAGTTTCTTACAGATCTGTATCAGACCTACAGTATTAAATTTGATTCGAGCCCAAAACTCACGTAAAAGTGCCAGCGGATCAAGTCAGAAATCAAAAATTAAAATAATATTAAACATTTTTTTTTTATTGACTTGAAGGCTAGAATTCCTTGGTTTCTTGCAGATCAGTATTAGAACTATAATTTTGATTTTGATTTCAGCCCAGAACTCACGTAAAAGTGTCAGCAGATCAAGTCAGAAAGTAAAAATTTAAAAATATGGATTAAATATTTTTTTAATTTCCTAATTGGATTGAAGGCCAGAACTCCTAAGTTTCTTGCAGATATGTATCAGACCTATGATATAAAATTTGATTCGATCCCAAAACTAGCGTAAAAGTGCCAGCAAATCAAGTCAGAATGTAAAAAATAAAAAATAAAAATTTTAATTTTATGATTGGCTGGAAGACTAAAACTCATTGGTTTCTTGCAAATCTGTATCAGACCTATAATATTAAAATTTATTCGAGCCCATAACTCACGTAAAAAAGCTAACAAATCAAGTCAGTCTGTAAAAAAAAATTAAAAAATAATAATTCTAATTGGCTTGAAGTCTAGAACTCCTTGGTTTCCTGCAGACCTATATCATACCTATAATACTTAAATTTATTCGAGCCCAGAACTTATGTTAAACTGCCAGCAGATCAGGTCAGAAAGTAAAAATACTACCTGGCTTGAAGGCCAGGGGGGCGATCGCGGTAAAAGATATCGACCGAACCATAGCTGAACCATAACCGAAACACAACTTTAAGGACTTTTCGTATCGCGCTAATGTTTTGACAGATGGTTGAACCGAAGTTCGATTGGAATTGGACCGTAACCGCTGTCAAATGAACGGTTGTGTTAAAGTTATTGCGGAGCTACTTTTTCAGGACTGGTTTAGAATTGTTGAGATGAAAAGTAGGTGAAAATCGTGAAATTGATGTGTCTGGACTTTGGAAATGGCATACGAGTGTGATATAGGTATAGCCCAATCTAAAACAGAGAATCGGATTTTATCAAGCAATATTGACGGTCGAAGGAGTTAGCTTGTGGACACGTTAATTACTCAATTGACCCTTAATTTGCCACCAACCAGTGCTTTGGATGTGGACACGAAGGTTAGTAACACTATACAAAGTACTAAAGTTTATCACAGCACATTTACTTTTCCTTGGACATGATCAATTTTTATTCCCTGTTTCCCAAAAACAGAACTAAGTGAGCTTAGTAACAGTGCTTACATTTTGTTTCAGGTGAGGGTTGTTTAGCATTTTGCCACAGGCTCCTACCAGACGATTGGATGAAATAGCCGGAAACACTGTTTTTACCAGTCAAGTGTCTTCAAAATTGTAAAACAAGTCACTTAGCATTCAACAAGCCAGAACTCTCTGTGGTGCTGCTACCATGTGCGGTATTTGCTCTGCCTAAAAGAGAGAGGTCCCGGGTTCAATCCCCGGCTGAGGATAAAGAAAAGAAAACCCAGTTTTGTCATCGTTGTTTCTGGTTCCCACAACCCAGGGTACCCTAGTGTGGGGCCAGAAGCAATGTTTGTACCTGTATGGAAATGTTTATTTATAAATGTTTATTATTTTCAGATTTTTCAAAAAGTTCAGATTGCAAGGGGTTCTGGGTTGTGAAGATGGTACTCATGTCTATAGTTACCCCTAATGAACATGAGGAGAGATACTTTAACAAAAAAGGGTGACATTCTATGAATGTTATGATAGTAAGTCTATTGCTGGGAGCGCAATTTTTGATAGATTAAGGACTAAAATAAATGATATTTAACTAGGTAAATTTGTTTTATTCATGTCTTGTTACTTAAGTTATCTCACTTTAATTATTCTCACATTAGAGTCCTTTGCCCAGCAATGGGATATTATAGGCTAGTAATAATAATTAAATATTTTTCACACGTATCTTCTCTTTGTTGGGTACATAACTGAAAAAAGAAATAATGTTCAAGTTAGTTAAAGTGTATATAGTATATTATATTTAAATGATAGCATGAATTAATAAATTATAGCTAATATTTTCTACAGCACATTTACAGGAAAAGTAAACATGCTTTAAAAAACTTATGGGGAAAATGTCATTAAAATTATACTAAGGGCACTTTTAAAATTAAAATTTATATTAAGTTTAGGGCACATTTCCTATATAACTATGTCCTACCCAAACTGATAGTAAAGTAGAAAATTACCTGCTTCATCAATCTATGATTTCACAAATTCATTTGAAGGACTCCGCTATGGTATTAAGCTAAGAGCCTGAGCATTTTACAGAGCAGCCTGGGAAGTCTGTGCAGCCTTTGCCCTCAGATGTTCAACTTTCAATCTCATCAGCCTTGATTCGTCCAACATGCTTCTGCTGACTGGAACATTAATAAAACAATTTGCTTCCATATGTGCCTATTTCATTAGAATTTGTACATTTTCCTTTAGGATATGAAAGCAATAAACGTTGTTATACTTATTTATCTAAACTTCGGACAGCATCTTACAAAAGCATTCTATTCTGATAGGGAAAATTTTAAGATAAAGAAAACTACATACCTGATCCCCTTTGCAGTCCTAACTGCTCTAAAGGGGTTGAGGATGTCTGCGCACTCCCTCCACAGACAGTCTGCTGTCGCACGGAACTCTTTCTATTGTATTCAACCTAGGGCTAGATCTCGATGAACTTCCAGAAACTCCATCATCATCTCAAGTTGGCGAACAGGTTGTGACGCTGCGGCGCTGTTGCTGCATTTCAAACCAAAAGTATTCACACCCGTAGGTAATGTTGAAAGGACACTTATTTATAAAGCTAAATTTCTATCCACTTGAATCTTTTATCTGTAATTTTTCGTTCAGCTCGTAAACACATCAAATCAATTTCCACGAATTCTGTCTGGTCCCAAGTCTGGTCCACAGACTATATAGGGGATATGGTGTAGTCAAAACTAGAGTTGTTAACAACAAAAACGCGAAATCGATGGTCGATTATACACAATCGATGCTACACCTCTAATGTTTTGATTACGACAATGGTTCGGTTATGGTTCAGCTTCGGTCACCACTTAAACTTTAGCGCGATACCGAATTTCATTGAACCGAACCAAAGTTATAATAATACCTTGGACACTATTTACACACATTGATCTAGCCCCAAACTAGGATTCTCTGTATCTTGGGTTAGTTGAATTACAACTGGAACTGAACCAGAACCAAACCTTTGACATTCGTTAACTATACAAAATAGCGCGATCGGCCCTTTGAACTCCTTGATTTCTTGCTTGAGTATCAGAACTATAATATTAAATTTGATTTAAGCCCACAACTTACGTAAAAATGCCAGCAGATCAAGTCGGAAAAAAAAAAATAGAAAAAATATGTTTTTATTTTTTTATTTTTCTAATTGGTTTGAAGGCCAGAACTCCTTAGTTTCTTACAGACATGTTTTAGCACTATTGGATTCGTTCCCAGAACTCGCATATAAATGACAGCAGATCAAGTCACAATGTAAAAAAAAATATATTCTTAAATTTTCTGATTGGCTTAAAGACTAGAACTCCTTGGTTTATTGCATATCTGTACCATACATATTTGATTTGAGTCAAGATCTCTCGAAAAACTGCCAGCAAATCAAGTCAGAAATTAAAAATTTAAATAATATTAAAAATATTTTATTTTTTTATTTTTTTATTGGCTTGAAGGCTAGAACTACTTTGTTTCTGGCAGATCTATATTAGACCTACAATACTAAATTTGATTCGAGCCCAGAACTCACGGAAAACTGCCAGCAGATAAAGTCAGATTTTTTTTTTTTTCACCTCGCTTGATCTCCTTAGTTTCTTGCAGATATGTATCAGAACTATAATATTTAATTTGATTCAAGCCCAGAATTCTTGTAAAACTGCCAGAAGATCAAGTCAGATTTTTTTTTTTTTTCACCTCGCTTGATCTCCTTAGTTTCTTGCAGATATGTATCAGAACTATAATATTTAATTTGATTCAAGCCCAGAATTCTTGTAAAACTGCCAGAAGATCAAGTCAGAAAGTAAAAATAAAAAACTATTTATTTAATATTATTTTAATATTTACTTTCTGACTTGATCTGCTAGCTTTTTTACGTAATTTCTGGGCTCGAATAAAATTTAATATTATAGGCCTGATGCAGATCTACGAGAAACCAACGAGTTTTAGCCTTCAAGCCGATCAGAAAATATAAAAATATTTTTGGTTTTTTACATTCTGACTTGATCTGCTGGCACTTTTATGCAAGTTCTTGGCTTAAATTAAAATAAATATTATTGGTCTGATACATATCTGCAAGAAACCAAGAAGTTCTGGCCTTCAAGCCAGGTGGAAAAATAAAAAATATATATTTTAATATTATTGAAATTTTTACATTCTGACTTGATTTGCTGGCAGTTTTCCGTGAGTTCTGGGCTCGAATCAAATATTGTTTTATAGGTTTGATATGATATGAAGGAGTTCCAGCCTTCAAGCCAATTAGAAATTTTAAAAATATTTCTTTTTAATATGATTTTACTTTTTACTTTCTGACTTGATCTGCTGGCAGTTTTACGAGAGTTCTTGGCTAAAATCAAATTTATTATTAAAGGTTTGTTACAGATATGCAAGAAACCAAGGAGCTCTAGTCTTCAAGCAATCAGTTTTTTTTTACATTCTGACCTGATCTGCTGGCAGTGTTCCGTGAGTTCTGCGCTCGAATAAAATTTTGTATTATATGTCTAATATGAAATGAAGGAGTTCTAGCCTTCAAGCCAATTAGCAATTTTTTATTTTTTTTATATTATTAAAATGTTTACTTTCTGACTTGATCTGCTGACAGTTTTACGAGAGTTCTGGGCTCAAATCAAATTTATTATTATAGGTTTGGTACAGATAGCAAGAAACCAAGGAGTTCTAGTCTTCAAGCCAATCAGAAAAATAAAAAATATTTTGTTATTTTTTACATTCTGACTTGATCTGCTGGCATTTATATGCGAGTTCTGGGATCAAATCAAAGTTAGTATTATAGGTTTCGCACAGAACTAACAGAAACCAACGAGTTTTAGCCTTCAAGCTGATTATAAAATTAAAAAAATATTAAATTAATATTTTTTAAATTTTTACTTTCTGGCTTGATCTTCTGGCAGTTTTACGAGAGTTATAGGCTCGAATTAAATTCATTTTTATAAATATGATAAAGATCTGGCAGAAACAAAGGATTTGTAGCCTTCAAGCCAATTAGAAATTTTAAAATTATTTATTTTTAATATTTTTTAATTTTTACAGACTGACTTGATCTGCTAGCTTTTTTAGTGAGTTCTGAGCTCAAATAAAATGAAATATTATAGGTCTTATTCATATTTGCGAGAAACCAACGAGTTTTAGCCTTCAAGCCAATCGTTTTTTTTTTTTTTTTTTGTTGTTTTTTACATTCTGACTTAATCTGCTGGCACTTTTACGCGAGTTCTTGACTTGAATCAAATGAAATATTATTGGTCTGATATATATCTGCAAGAATCCAAGGAGTTCTCGTCTTCAAGCCCGGTGGAAAAATAAAAATATATATATTTCAATATTATTTTAATTTTTTTCATTCTGACTTGATCTGCTGGCAGTTTTCCGTAAGTTCTCGGCTCGATTGAAATTTAGTATTATAGGTCTGATATAGATCTACCAGAAACCAAGAAGTTCTAGCCTTCAAGCCAATTAGAAATTTAAAAATATTTCCTTTTAATATTATATTAATTTTTACTTTCTGAATTGATCTGGTGGCAGTTTTACGAGGGTTCTGGGCTCAAATCAAATTTATTATTATATGTTTGGTACAAATATGCAAGAAACCAAGGACTTCAAGCAAACAGATTTTTTTATTTTTTATTTTATTTTTTACATTCTGATTGATCTGCTGGCATTTATATGCGAGTTCTGGGATCGAATTAAATTTAATATCATAGGTCTGAAACACATCTTCAAGAAACTAAAGATTTCTGGCCTTCAAGCCAATTAGGATATTAAAAAAATATTTAATTCATATTTTATCTATTTTTTCTTTCCGACTTGATCTGCTGGCATTTTTACGTAAGTTCTGGCCTTAAATCAAATTTAATATTATAGTTCTGATACAAATCGGCAAGATACCAAGGAATTCTGGCCTTCAAGCCAGGTAGTGTTTTCTTTTTTTTTATTTTTCTTTTTACTTTCTGACTTAATCTGCTGGCAGTTTAACGTGAGTTCTGGGCTTAAATATAATTAAGTATTATAGGTATGATATAGATCTATAAGAAACCAAGGAGTTCTAGACTTCAAGATATTTAGAAATTTTAAAAATATATCTTTTTTTTTTTTTTTACAGATCTGCTGGCTATTTTAAGTGAGTTCTGGGCTCGAATAAAATTTAATATTATAGGTCTCATACAGATCTGAAAGAAACCAACTAGTTTTAGCCTTCAAGCTAATCAGTTTTTTTTTTTTTTTTTGGCATTCTGTCTTGATCTGCTGGCACTTTCACGCGAGTTCTGGGATCGAATAAAATTGTATATCATAAGTCTGATACTTATCTGCAAGATTATCTTGTTGGTACAGAAAGAAATTTATTAAGCAAAAGATTCATGAAAATAAGTACACAGAATTTAAATAAGATATTCATTCTAGTTCAAGACGTGTGGGACTGCCGCTCCATCCTCATATAGGCCTGTGCGATTCCACCTATGGCGGGTGCCGTGGATGCACATGCTGCTGGCCCTGATGATGGCGGTTTGAGTACTTGCTCTTAGCCAGCCCATTATTGTGGCAGGGGTCCGGTTCCAGCGGTCCGCCAGCGTTTCGGCGAGGTGTTTAGTGAATGATATCATTTGTTGAGCAAAAACTCCATCGACAGAGGTTACTAAAGGGGTGAAGGTGGTGTGGCGCGTCTCGCAGTACTTCCTTTTCTTTTCTTCTTCAGCTGAACGAAGGACAGCCGCTACGGGGCGTGATGCTCGGGAGGGAGCGTCGGTGTCTATGACACGGATATCAAATAACGCCTCCCTCTGGGCAATCCATACCCCCCGATACTACTAATCTGCAAGATACTTAGGAGTTCTGGCCTTCAAGCTAATTAGATTTTTTTTTTTTTTTACTTTCTGACTTGATCTGCTGGCAGTTTTACGAGAGTTTTGGGCTTGAATAAAATAAAATATTATAGGTCTGATACATATCTGTAAGATACCAAGTAGTTCTGGCCTTTATTATATGTGGAAAAATAAAAAAAAAATAAAAAATTTACATTCTGACTTGATCTGCTGGCAGTTTTCCGTGAGTTCTGGGCTCGAACCAAAAATAGTATTAAAGTTCTGATACAGATCTGCGAAAAACCAACGAGTTATAGCTTTCAAGCTAATTATATTACAAAAATAAAAAAATATTAAATTAATATTTTTTAAATTTTTACTTTATGACTTGATCTACTGGCAGTTTTACGAGAGTTATGGGCTCGAATAAAATTAAATATTATAGGTATGATATAGATCTGCCAGAAAAAAAGGAGTTAGCCGTCAAATCAATGAGAAATTTTAAAAATATTTATTTTATTTTTTATTTTATTTTTACAGACTGACTTGATCTGCTAGCTTTTTTACATGAGTTTTGAGCTCGAATCAAATGAAATATTATAGGCCTGATACAGATCTGCGAGAAACCAACGAGTTTTAGCTTTCAAGCCAAACTTTTTTTTTTTACATTTTACATTCTGGCACTTTTACGCAAGTTCTGAGCTTGAATCAAATAAAATATTATAGGTCTGATTCATATCTGCAAGAAACCAAGGAGATCTGGCCTTCAAGGCAGGTGGAAAAATAATAATTACATTCTGACTTGATCTGCTGGCAGTTTTCCGTGAGTTCTGGGCTCGAATCAAATCAAGTATTATAGGTCTGATATAGTTCTGCAAGAAACCAAGGAGTTCTAGCTTTCAAGCCAATTAAAAAATTAAAAAATATCAAATTAATATTTTTTTAAATTTTTACTTTCTGATTTGATCTGCTGGCACTTTTACGTGAGTTCTGGTCTTGAATAAAATTTACTATGTTCAAAATATAGTTTACAATTCGATTAATCTACAGGAAACTTCGTCAATAACTTAAAACTAAACTTAAAATTTACTATTATAGGTCTGATACAGATCTGTAATAAACCAAGGAGTTCTGGCCTTCAAGCAAATTAAAAAATTTAAAATATTTTGTTTAATATTATTTTAATTTTTCCTTTCTGATTTGATCTTCTGGCACTTTTACGTGAGTTTTTGGGCTCGAATTAAATTTAATATTATAGGTCTGATACAGATTTGTAAGAAACTAAGGAGTTCTAGCCTTGAAGCTAAATAGAAAATAAAAAATAAATAAAAAACATTCTGACTTGATCTGCTGGCGCCTTTACGTGAGTGCTGGTCTCGAATAAAATTTACTAACAAACCAAGGAGTTCTGGCCTTCAAGTCAATAATAAATTAAAAGAAATATATAATAAATATTTTTAAAATTTTTACTTTCCTATTTTTTCGGTTTTTTTTTCTTTCTTACTTGATCTGCTGGTACTGTTATGTGAGTTCTAGGCTCGAATAAATCTTTAGATTATAGGTCTGATAAAGATTTGTGAGAAACAAAAGAGTTCTAGCCTTCAAGTTGATTTAAAACGATGAAAATGTTATTTTAGGTTATATGCCATTGGCTGTTGGCATATAATTTTTTGATTATACTTTTTTTAGGCAAAAACGCCAGAACTATTATTGAAAAGCACCAGGAACTATATAACTATGCTGCATGCGAGCAGAACTCACTTTTTATTTGATTTGGTGCAAAATTATCTGCTACCGGAATTTGGCAGATCATTTTGACATATGAATTTTTTGGGTAACTACGCCAGAACTATTATGAAAAGTATCAGGAACTCCAGAACTATGCTGCATGCGAGCAGAACTCTTATTCAAAATAAACTGCTGGACAATGATCTGCTAAGTTCACTAACACCTTACGTGACCCACATGTCCCGGCCAACGTCAATTGCACGGCGAGGAGCACAGCACAACTAACTCACGCAAGCTAACACAGATACACTGATTACAAGTTTGTGCTTAAGAGAATTTGGCAAAGCTTGTCAAGCATACATAAAAAGGCCAAGGCTAACCTTTAGGCTCAAATACAGTAGGGGTCAATTGGCCCTTAACATTTCGCACAGCAATCAATCAACATGACGCTGCAACGTTGTAACATGACGCGGCTACGGTGTAACATGACGCGGCTACGTTCACTCAGAGAAAAATCGGCTAACAAAGCGACAATAAAAGCTTTGTTAGAATTTTATTGTTACCGCACGTAAGTGCATCGTCGCTGCAGCTATAGGCCCATAGTTGCTTTGGCAACTTTTTTATTGTTGAAATTATTTTTGTTATTTTAGCTAAAGACACGTAGATACGGTAACTATGTTAAACATGTTTAAATGGGATAACAACGGCACGTTGTCAACTTATCAACGTTATGAAGTGATATTGTAGCAAAGTTTAATCTATCAAAATAGGCGTTGTTACTATGGCTAAATGGTGTTGTTGACACGGCAACGTTATGAAGTGATGTTACAGCAAAGTTTAATCTATCAAAATAACATTTACTACTACGGCTAAATGATGTTGTTGATACGGCAAAGTTATATACTAACAAAATACGAAGTAGATGTATTGACAAAGTATTCTTAGCTAAAATTACAAAGTGACGTCTTATACTTGTTCTCGCAAGCGCAAACTGTTTCTCCTATTGTGCCAGTTTCAACGTGGATGTCGTGCAGAAACGTAGTGTTTATGCTCAAGAGTGATATGAAATATGGCATTGGAGACTTTTTTAACAGAAAATAAACTGCGGCATCTGCTGCAGTCTATGCTTGGTAAGTAACAGTGCCTTAATACAATTATGAGGTTCATGTCGTTGACCCGTTGTCGTTGTCGTTCACCGTCTTGAATCCAGAAACCCACCAAACAAAATCGCGATAAATCTGCTGAAAGAAGACTCCAACCTCATGCAACAATGGTCGCAACAATTGAACTCAACAATGGCCGGCAAATTAGGCTCAGATCTTGTTCCAGGCTCCAAAATAAAGGGGTCCCAGCTGCCGAGGCGCGACTGGTGTAACTTCAACAGACTACGCACGGGACTACGCATGGACGCTGTGCCCAATATAAACATCGCTGCGGCTTGATAGACTCCCCTGCTTGTACCTGCGGAATTGAAGTACAAGACATCCAACATATTATTTCTGAATGCCCAGAAACGCGATATGACCGAATGGCCGAGTCGGTAGTGACGCTGCCTACGAAACCAAGGGTCCCGGGTTCGAGTCCCGGTGGGGGCAAATGTTTGTTTGATGAGAACGAATGTTTGTACCCTAGTCATGGTTGTTTATCTATCTAAGTATAATATTTCTCTATATAAGTATATATATCGTTGTCTAGTACCCAAGATACAGGGAATCCTAGTTTGGGGCTAGATCAATGTGTGTAAAAGGTGTCCAAGGTATTATTATTATTATTATTATTATATACCGGGGGACCTCCCGAGGACCTGATCAAGCTTACTGACGAAGCCACCGAGTGGCTTAAATCCCTTAATATTAACTTGTAATTTGGTATGAACTGTTTACTAATGCCATAGGAATAAATAAGTAAAGTAGAGATTATTACATACTTTTGATATAAATATTTTCTTTTAGGATTTTCAAATACCTCTATCCTCTTATCGTATCTTGTGCTACTCAAGCAATGTTCTACATTGTAGATTACAATCCCTTCACTTTGTAAATGGTACACTGAAAAAAATCTATATTCCTCGAAGCTTCTGCCTATATATTGTTACGGGTATACGTACCTTGACCGGAGTGCTCTGTGTATGCACCATACAGATGTATGGTGTACATTAAATATAGTTCAGGGTACCCATACTCCTGCAATAATAGTCAGAAGCTTCGGGGAGTATATAATATTTTTTCATGGTTTACCATTAACAAAGTGCAGGGATAAGATCAGCCATGTTACTTTGCTAGAGCAGCAAAATATATACGAGAAAAGTAACTTTGTCGGAAAAGCAACGGTGAATTGATAAAAGCACAAAGGAAGATAGCTAATTCAACAAAACAAAGTTAGATCCACGGACAGTAAACCTTTGTCTTTTTAGCAAAACCCCTTGTCATCGGGACAATATATCTTTGATATGATAGATAGCTAAAGGCATTTGTCATGGGAACAAAAGCACAAGAAATCATATAGTGACACGAAAAATTTTAGCATTGTAATTTCAACAATGTTTTATTGCTATTATATCAAAATTGGTAAATTTACTTGGTAACAATAAAAAAGTTGCCCTCATAACTATGCAACTTTGACGGCTGTCCAGCATCAAAGTTTTTTTGTTGCAATGGCAATATTTTTGTGAGAGTGTTGTAACATGACGCGGCTACGTTGTAACATGACGCGGCTACGTTGTAACATGACGCGGCTACGTTGTAATATGACGCGGCCACGGTGCAACATAATGCTGCAACGTTGCAAAATGACGTAGCCACGTTGCAACATGACGCGGCTACGTTGTAACATGACGCGGCTACGGTGCAACATAATGCTGCAACGTTGCAACATGACGTAGCCACGTTGCAACATGATGCTGCAACGTTGCAACATAACGCGGCCACGTTGCAACATGACGCGGCTACATTGCAATATGACGCTGCAACGTTGCAACATGACGCGGCTACGGTGCAATATGACGCTGCAACGTTGCAACATGACGCTGCAATAACGCGGCCACGTTGCAACATAACGCTGCAACGTTGCAACATAACGCTGCAACGTTGCAACATGACGCTGCAACGTTGCAACAAGATGCGGCCACGTTGCAACATGACGCGGCCATGTTGCTTCATGACTCGGCCACACATACCATAGTAAAATGTCGCGAACCGTGTTTCGAGACACTGCGCAACATTGCAGCGACATGTTGCTGTGACATTTTGGGGAATGTTTTGTCCCTATCTAAGATTTGATTCTGGCACAAGATTCTCAGTCGGGATCCAAATGTGCAAAGTCGTACCAACGCAAAAACATGTTACAAAGCTTAAAGGAAATAGATTGAACTACCGTCGAATCTATAATGGATCATTGTCAAGACAGTATGCTACTGCAAGCCATTGAAGCTGCCGACCATTTCTTATTGGATCCCTCTAATGGATTATCCTGTGAATCGAACATCTTGAATTGTCTCATTTATATCTAACTGCGAATTTAAATTAATCTTTTGCAGACATTTGTTTCAATCCAGGTTTCAATGCTGAAATTTGTTGTCTTTCATGAGAATACGCCACTCTTATTGGCTAACCTAAATCTTCCGAATATTGATGAAATATGACAGTAGTCTCATACATTAGTTGGAAACGGCTTAAACGATTATCAAAAAATTCGAAAATTTACTACGAATAAATACGCAATGACTGCCGAAATGGATGGATGTCCACATTGTCCAAATTGTGTTTGGATAAATGATCACCAAACTTCTTTTTATAATTTGTGTACTTAAGTTTATGTTTTAAGTATTTTTTGTTGTTCTTACATGTTCAACCTAACACGAAGGATAGAGGGGGCTTCGCTTCGCTCACCCCCTTTACCCTTCACCTAAGCTACCGCAGTATTTTGCCCTGATATTTTCTGCAACTTTTGATGGTAATTTAGCCATTTTGGGTAGGAAAAATATATTTTGGTGGTCATTATATTTGTTGCCGTTGGAAACTGCATAGTTGCTGCTGTTTATTTGATTTAATTATTAGAGTCGATGGAGTTCAATACTACGCAATTTACGGACAAAATTAACAGCTTGATATCGACAGTTCTTGCCCAGTTCCCATGGGTGTTATTTTAAAACTTGTTTTTTCAATAATAATGTAGTTGTGCCGCCTTTGGAATTGTTCTGAGTACATAACGAAATTTGCGGGCTGATTTGATTTTATGTAATTATTTATAGGGATACCTTCAGAGTTAGCCTTACCACGTTCTCCTTAGGCGCATGATGCATGTAGTACATATGGGTAAACAAAAATATGTAAACAATAAGTGATAGGTACTATGGTACCATTTTTTAAGTAAAGTGCCCACTCATCCTGCTATAAGTTTTAGCAAAGCCTAATTGGCACGAACTTGGCCGTATTTCGTTTTAAGTTTCCGTACTAAAGGATCTCTTCCTTGTCTGTCTGTCTGTCAAGCCCCAAGTTTTAGGGTTTCATCATAATGATTTGGGAGGCAGTTGCTCACGCGCGAAGGAGATACTTGGAACCTACAGCCCTTCACGTCCTCCCGGGTAGTGCAAGGAGCAACAAATCAACACTAAAGTTTCCAGGTTTCCAGATTTCCACGAAAGAGAACCTGTCCAAATACAGTGAAATCTATAAAAACACGTGATATCGGCGAAATTAACCTAGCTGTTATACCACCATTTATTAAGAAATTGATTGATCATAATGATCTTAATCGAGGTTTATTCAGAAATTTGCAGACAATATGGAGAAACAAAGAGGCAAGTTTTATTCTGATGGTCAGGGGGCTAAAGCGCTTTCATCAATTAGACATCACAAAGTAATTAAAACAGGGAATTACTTATATGCGCAGAATATTATTTACTGTACGGAAACATGTTCAATTTCTCACACACGGTTTAAGGATACGACTTTCACGATAATAGGTACAAACCCTTTTCAAACCACGACAATAAAGCAAGTCGACTTGAGCGTTTAAATATATTTTATAATATTAAATCTCTTAAAAAAACATACTAGGTATATGAAGTCATATCAAATATATATATATGACCTTGCCGAAAAAAAATAATCCGCGTAGAAATTATCCCTTCGGCTGTGTACGTAACCGGAGGTTCGTAAGCAGTTACGAAATAAGAAAAAAATATCTTTATATGATACTAGTTTCCAATAATCATTTTCCTTACAGGAAACTGACTTTTTTATTCGTAACCAGTTACGGTGGAAGAAAAAAATATCTTTATGCGATACTTGATCCAATGAAAAGTAATCTGTTTTTTCGTTACCTAAGGAGTTTTCTATAAAGAAAAAATAACTTGCCAACTAACTACCTTTAATAGTGGCTAACTAAAACGAATGTTTCATTTCAACCCAAAAAGAAGAATAATAGTTTATGTGACTGCTACATAATGGAGGGCATTATCACTCGAGAGTTTTAATGCCTAATTATGTACAGTCACATACACTAGTTTATCTACACACATATCATAAGCTCTCTTTGATGTGTTCAGGAACCGCATATTTGACCGGCATTGTGGCTCTGCAGTTGTTTAGCTTGTTCTGGTACCAACTTCACACACAAACTAGGGGCGGCACGCAGGCGGGCGTCGGCGTTCGAAATTTGAATGTCATAATATGTAGAAAAATTACACATTATGGTTTAGATAAGAAATGAGTTTTTACCAAGTAGTTTAACATTATGCTGATTATAACGTGTGGTTTTTGGACGCAATAAAGAGGGTTTATGATACGTGTGTAGATAAAAAATATTAAAACCTAAAAATATAGGGAGATATTATTTCCAAACAATGGCCAACTGTTATTTTATTGAGGTTTAGATCTGAAACTGTGTTATTAACTTCTGCTATACGTTTCCGTGCTGGCTGAAAATCAGTGCTGTAGGTGTCTGACATCTCAACATAATGCTGAGCCACTGTCCGGTTCACTGCCGCAGAGACACACTTGTTTCATATTTTATCTGTTTTTTGTTTATTTTATTTTTTAATATGTTTGTCCTGTGTGTTTGTGAATAAATCTATCTTTATTTTTATTTTATTTTATTACATCAACAAAAATTATTTATTTATATTTATTTCTTTCTTTCTTTCTCCCATCCCTTTTGGTGGTAATGAAGTCGATATCAGTAATTCCTAGGCACATTTTCTATGCAATTTTTATTCATTTACTTGTGAAAATTAAAATACATGGAAATAACTGACAAATTGTGTTGTCAGTGACAACAAGTGACAATGACTCTTAGCGTGAACAAAGACATCATTAGTCATAAAATAAGTAAGCAATGAGTTTCGTTAATCTAAAAGTTAGTTATGTAGGAAGAATAGAAAGTATTTTCTCGTAATTCATCTCATCGCAATAAGGAAATTTTCCTTCGTTGAAACTCAGCATTACTTTAGACGCCAAACTACAATGGGATCCTCATATAAATAAATTGTCGAACAGACTGAGTTCGGCAGCGTTCGCAGTTAAAAAAATTAGAGCTCTTACCGACGTAGACACCGCTAGACTAGTCTACTTTAGTTACTTTCATAGTCTAATGACCTATGGTATTTTATTGTGGGGTCACGCTGCGAATGCTAATAGTATATTTATTCTGCAGAAACGGGCTGTTCGTGCAATTTATAGATTAGGGCCTAGAGTGTCACTGAGGGAAAAGTTTAAAGAAATCAATATTCTGACATTTGTGTCTCAATATATCTATGACAATCTTGTGTATGTAAAAAGAAATATAACTAATTTTCAGAAGTACAGTGATATACACAATTTTAATACTAGAAATAAAGACAAGTTGGTTGCTTATGTAAGCCGACTACATAAAATTAGTAATTCTTTTAAAGGCAATTGTATACGCTATTACAATAAGGTCCCTACTGATATTAAAAACTTACCTTTAGACAAGTTTAAAATAATAATAAAACAGAAATTGTATAAAAAAGGTTACTACAGGATATCTGATTACTTAGAGGACAGATGTCCATGGGAATAGATTGTTTGAGTAACAGGCTGTTTCGATATATAATTAGCATTCATTTTGTAATTTGACAATATTTTATTTAAAAAAGGAAACGCAAAAGATGCGACGACTGTGGAGTTTCTTCGGTGAGCTCTTCTCCACAGATTCCGCCATTGGGTTAGTGAACTCACCCAAAAAAATGTAATGACGGATCTAAGTGATGTAACAACATCCTATGGAAATAAATGATTTTTGATTTTGATTTGATTTTGATTTCAGTTTCGTGTAAGGTAGTTTTGTATAAAGATATTTTTTTTCTTCTTTCGTAACTGTTTACGAACCTCCGGTTTCGTAAAAAGCCGAAGGGGAAATTTATTATTTTTCCCCCTTACTTTCCTATGTTGTTAAATACCACAGTATTAGGCCATTTACTTCAAAAGTATATTTTTGTTTGTTTAGGTGTCCTATACTCATATTTACCACATTCTACATGCGTTAAATGAAAAAAATTGTAGGGCCGTCTACAACACAGGATTTTGAAAATAGCCTGCTCGAAAAGTATCCCATTCAATTAATTATTGAACTCCGTGGTCAAGCGGTTTCACTCTTCCTTCTCACGTAGGAAATGCGGCTTTGAAGCCGGTGCTGACTCCGAGATACTATACCAACGAGATAAGTAATTATTTTCATGTCTCAAACGGACGTTCTAATGATGATAGTGAAACCTTTATTCTCCATAGCTGCGATTATGGGCAAGCCCCCTGTCACGTTAAATGCTATATTGAATAACTGGCTAAATGTGGCCACAACTATGCCTCTGCTACAAAAAGGCATAACTCTCTATGTTTATGTTTTATTGAAATATTAGAAATAAGTGCACGATTCATTAATTTCCATTTCCGAGTACGGTCAGGTAATAGTGCCAGGTGGCACGACTACAACTTTCAGGGACCCAAAAGTTCCAACTCCCACATTAATCACCATAATAGTGGTGTATTCATCAACACGCACACATACGTTCGTTTCCTAAACTCAGTAACAGCCCAACGGTTATGGCCCTTCAGAATAACTAATTATTGAATTCACTGAAATAACTAAATTTTAGTTGAACCTAATGATGAATGTAGTGCAAAAAAATAAAGTCTTCATTATAAACAATTTGATGATGCAGGCGAAAGAAAATAATTATGATAAATGTTTTGCCTTTTCTCCGAATTTTTACGTGATAATTATATTCCTAGTCATTTTATTGACACTTGTTATGCTCCTTCCCTTTTATGGTTCTTTTTCCTATCATGCCTTGGTTTGCTGGAAAATATATATTTTTAGAGATAAGCTCGTCTTCGTACATACATTTTTCTTTTAATGTAACTGCTTAAATATTTGTGTGCAATAAAGAAGAAACAGTTATACAAATATTTTCTGTTATTCTGATAGAATCACTCAATCTACTTCATTTCTTCCAGGCTCCAACTATCCAAAAACTTTAACTGGGCGTCGTACCAAAACCCAATACAAGACAACATGCCTGATTATAATATAATGGACCATGAAATTATTGAACGGAAACAAAGAAGTAGCAAACATATTTTGAAACCTAAAGACACTAATATTGATAGATTTACTAACCTGGGCATCAAGACTCATAATCATTATGTCCCTGACCGTAAAGGATCCAAAAACTTCGACTGGGCTACATACCAAAACTTTAATCCAATGGACCAGGGAATTATTGATTGGAAACAAAAAAGAAACAAACATGGCTCGAAAACAAAGCATAAAAATCTTGCTAGATTTGCTAACCTGGGCATCAAGACTCCTAATGATGATTTCCCTAACACTAAAGGATCCATTAAAAAGAAAAGGTAAGATCACTGATAATATATAACTTTGACAATGTTTATTTGTAAAGATGGTGAGAACACCTTCATATCGTCAGAGCTGCAGTAAAAGATTTAGCCCCTTGCACGGACTTAGAAGATTATTTTGGTCAAACGTGGATGGAAACGTGTCCCTACCACCACGTATAGGAAAAGGGGTAAAGATACTTAATATATGTTTTATTTGTATCCAGCATGACATCAACATTTTATTACAGCATCATGACCAGACTGAAGAATTTTCCTTTTTTTTTCCATAACGCTTCTTACACTTCCAAAATAAAAGGGAAGAATAAGAAATCGGACTTATTCACTATCCACCGAAATTCGGCCAAAATCGATCAACATTCTCCTCCTGGTTTCTACACAACTGAGGCAATGATTAATCCCTTAAAAGTAAACAAGCGATCTTACACGGAACAGTTATGTCCTATGTGCCAAAGGTTATTTGTACGCGAAGAAAATACAAATATGAGAGACAAACGATTTTTGAACATCATGCACAACTGCAGACAATATTACTTGAAACGAATAACAGAGCCCAAGAAAGTAACCGATCCCATTGCTAATAAAATCGCTAAGATATCTAACGCAGTTGAACAAGAAAACGAAAATATATCGGAAGGAAAAAGTGATATAAATGAAAGAGCCGAAAAATCAAATGGTGAACTAGCTCAACAGTTACAAGAGTAAGATGAATTTGAGAAAAGGGTCACTGGAGAACACGGTTTGGAGGATTCTGAAGAGGACGACATGTTTGTCGTCCTCTTCAAAATCCTCCAAACCGATCCTCCAAAAATAGAACAGATTGAACTTGAGAATTAGGAAGAGAATCGCAATAAAAGCATGTCACGATTGAGATATCGACGTAATTTGAGGAGTAATTCGGTAACTTACTTTTTAGTGTACAAGGTTTGTATATGTAGTTTATTTTAGATCAAATCGACACTATGTATTAAAATTTATGTAAACTTACGGTAATATTATTCTGAAAGCAAATGCTGTAGCAGGAAAACCTATGTTTTTCGAGACGCCTCCTCTTAAATAAGGTTTTCTACTCCTGTGTGACGATAGTGTGTGATACCCAACTAAACATAATCGTATGTTTATCATTATCTTCGGATAAGAGGCTTTAACAATACAATCAGAGTTAACATTTCAATGAACAGATAAGTACCAAACACAAGGCACAATCACACTAAAACGTCATCAGGTTAAAGTTTGCGTACGCAAATAACTCATTTATATAAGATCGACCTTATCAAAGTCCGTACTTTTGTATAGATTATTCATTTTTTTAAATCACTTTGATAATACACAAAACCAACGTACCTTGATCTCAGCGAAAACTAAATTACCGCTTCTCTAAGAATTACAGTAATTCAAGGCTCAACGGGTTTTGATTTGAGATTATTTTGATAATTTATTATAAAAGTCAGTGTGGTTGTGATTAACGCTTATTAAGTCGGTGAACCTTCAAAGGGAAGATGGATTTCAAAACAGGACTTTTGCTAACAAGCCTCTTCTTCGGGTGCCTCTGTAAGTTTTTGATCATTATCTGAAAATTTGACGTTAAAATTTACTTAGCTACCTACTTGTTTTGTAATTCGTCTGTCTCGTGCACTAAGGGGTGTCTAGGAATTTTTGGTATTTGACTTTTATATCAAGATCTTCGTAAAATTATGTATCTATGAAATAAGACACTGCTAAAATCTTTCAAGGTTTTCAGCAAAACAGCCTCCGAAAAAACATTACGCTGTAGAAAATTATTTCAAAGGGAAGATTAAATTACACTTTAAAAAAGTGACAAGAAACTCTTGGATCTTAGATGGTTCTGTGTCTAATATTGCATTTTCTGATTCTCACAGAGGAATCATAGTATGTAGACAGAAACAATGTATGTCAGTAGTCTATATGCATTCAATTCAATTATCTATATGCATTTTTTCCAGCAATCCCAACTCCTCAAGATGAGGACTTATCCATCTTTTTCGAGCACACGGACACACAGAGCCGTATCGTCGGTGGCACCATCGCCCCTGAAGCTAGTGCCCCTTGGATGGTAGCTCTAAGCAGTGGTATCTTAGTAAGAAGTTTTAGTTGCGGTGGTTCTCTTATCTCCACCAGGACAATTTTGACAGCTGCTCACTGCATAGTTCCTTTCTTCGTATCTGGATCACTTCTGACGTAAGTTTTGTTATCTTTGATTTTGTTATCTTGACATATAAATTTGTATTGTAGGTCGAATGGTATTTTAAATGGTTAATTGATGCAAAGTATAAGACTTTCTATGTTATCTTACCATGCACAAAAATGTCTATTAATATAAAACGAACACTCATAGCATCTCTTAAGTAGCGGCTAATAATCCCACTTCTAGATATAGGCCTCGCCCTTTCCTGGTCAGAAACGTGCCGCATACATTTTACCTATTTTGCTGCCTCACAAGCTACAAATAACAGCATAGAATATCGTCCGAGGTTAACGTGTGATGTCGTTGATTCTATTTGTTCCTGCTGGAACGGGTGTTTATTTATTTTAACTCATCTTTTCCAGATCCTACCGTGCCACCCTCGGCTCCAACCACTGGAACCTCGGCGGCATCTCCTACGCATTTTCCAGCAACGTCACACATCAACATTACTTATCCAACACCATCAAGAATGACATCGGTCTCCTCATCACGAGCATGGATGTCGCGCTTAGCAACACTATTAATATTGTTCCTCTAGGTTTCGATAACGTAGGTGGTGGTGTTGAAGTGAGGGCTACTGGATGGGGTCGGATCCAGGTGAGCATATACAAGATGACATTTAATTAGCCGACCATATTTTGTGGATTGATAGCACCGATCATTATGGACAATTTTCCCAAAGAAACATATGGTCGCAAACGAAAAATAAGTTTCGTCCCTCAGTACATGACCTGATCAGCTGATTACAAGTTACTATGGGAGGCCCAAAAATTTCTTTCATTTACGACCATATGTTTCTTGGGGAAAGTTGTTCATAATAATGGGTGCTATCATTCCCCAAAATATGGTCACCTAATTAAATGTCACCTTGTATAATCATATATCAGTATATCTTCTGTAACTGAAAGGAGACACAATTAGCAAACTGCATCGCTACTATTGTGTCAAAGATAAATATCATCGTCAAGAGCGTCTATAGCAAAATTTTTATCTGACCATCACCATCATCATACCCAGCCTACATGGACGTACTGCTGGGCATCGGCTTTTTCTTTATTGCGCTAATCTGCACAGTGCTGTGCCAATCGTTTCCATCCATGAACAAGATAATAAGATAAGATTAAGGAATAAAAACCGACTATTAAAATATCGCGTTGTAAAGAGTAGGTATGAAACCTGTAATAATCACAATCAATACGAATACAATCACAATATATGTAATATATGTGTATATATTAGGATCGTACTAATTAAGCCCTTTAATCTTTTTAGTCCATGACATAGGCCTTCGAGATGACGCTTTTAACCAGTTTATAATAAAGACGCCTAAGGATAGATCATTTGTCAAATTCTTATGGGTAGTTTAGATGTTCTAAAAGAACATCAACATACATGCATACTTATCAAAATCATAACCCAGCTTTTGGCTTTGCCGTGGTCTGAACATATATTTGAGAATATATTTTTCGGACTACGGCAAATTTGGCTTTTTTCCAGGCCGGCGGAGCTATCTCCACTCAGCTGTTAGAGCTATACTTGCACACGATCAGCGGAGAGCAGTGCATCCGCGATGCCACTCAGGCGGCCATCGACTTGAACATGAGTGCTCCGACCATCGAGCCGCACTTAGAGCTCTGCACCTTCCACTCCCCGGGCAAGGGAATGTGCAATGTGAGTTCTTTCTTTAATTTCCTTCTAGTTCCTTCTGTTTTTTCTTTCGATCGCTTATTGAGCCTCATCTTGATCTATTTTCTTACCATTCACTAGTACATGGGATGTGCAATATGAGTTTAAGTTCGTTCTGGTTTGCTGGTTCTTCCGCCTTCTCGCTCTGGAATAAGCAAATATGTATGTATCTTTTTGCAGTTGCTTACTTATAAAGAGAGTCGAATATAAATTTTCAGGAAACTTAGCTACTAGGTAGTACGTGTAGTAGATCCTTGGCCACGCTGATAGCCAAGAGAAGGCAAAAAAAACGGAAAAATTGTCTCTTATTGGATGAGCACTCTACTAAAAAAAAACAATTGACTATCAATAATTTTACGAAAACTTGCCAAATAGGCAGCTAAATCCGATTCGAACAGGACTAGATTCCTCAACACAAAAAATAGAAGTTGGCATAAAAAACAAGTTACCAATGATGATCTCCTCCGTCTAATCCAAAGTATCTCTCAACAGGGTGACAGCGGATCAGCTCTCGTCCGCACCGACAGAGGCCTGCAAGTCGGTGTCGTCTCCTGGGGATTCCCCTGCGCGCTCGGAGCTCCGGACATGTTTGCGAGAGTCAGCACCTTCCGGGATTGGATCCTGACACATGTGGTTTGAATGAAAATATAACTACGATATGTGAGATATGTAGTTTGATTTCGGATAAAACTATTCATCAATGATCAATCATCATCATCGATCAGCCCAGATGCACCTACTGTTGGGTAAAGACCTCTTTTTTCCCGCGTCATTTACTGGATCTTCAACTTTCCTACCTGCTATTGCGATGATCTGTCCATCTGGCTGGTGGTCTGAATACTGGACGTCTTGGGGTTTTGGATAGTTATTTTGATACCGCTTTAGATCACCTTCCATCTTCTCCCATAAAAAAAACAACACCGTGAAACAAATCCCTTGACCCTTATAAGACTATGGTCTGCTAAATTATTCAATGGACTTGATTGAAAGATTGAATGATATCACGATGGAAGGTACATTGCCTTACTTATACCTTATCAATTAAAAAAAAATGTGATGGATTAGATATTGATATTTTTATGTGTAGTGCTGCTTTTTATTGATAAATATATTGACAATTATCCCCATGATTTGTTGGATAAATAGAAATTACCGAAAACAATTAGAAAGCGCAGCTTTGCACAATTAAAATAAATTGTGCAAGCCACCCTGAACTAACCCTCTCGCATCATGCTTTCGGCGTTGTTGGTTAAATAATGGTTTGTGGATATTCGTGTGCAGGACTTCAGGAGATGTTTTAAGAAGTTCTGAGATAAAGTGTACAGGATATAACAGAAAGGGAGTTACAAGCCGAAAGGTGGTTCTTAGGGATATAATTCTGAACAACTTTTACCATGGAACCGACGTGACCAGGGCAACTTTATATTTCTTATTTCAGTTCATTTCGGGCCTAGCGCTCAACTGATTTATATGGTGGAGTTGAAAATAAAGTTGCTCTCATCAAGTCGGACCCATACTAAAAGTTGTTGAGAATGATGTCGCTAACAACCACTCCACCATACAAAACAACTCCTTTCTACTTGAACCATGCCCCGCACTATGAGCTTATTCCGCCCGCCGCCTAATGTACGATATATATGGCACTGTGTGCATATTGTATGGGAGCTACCATTTTTAGAGTTTTGCGGTAATGACGAGAAGTGTGAAAAAAATCGTTAGTCCCGTTTTTGAATAAACTCAATAAATGTGTTTGATTTCTATGACAGGTACCTTAGATAATCAAGTTATGCAAAAACAAAAAAAAAACGGCCTAGATATTTACCAAATATCCCCCAATACAAAATTTCATCCGATTGGGTTCAGTGGTTTAGGCTCTAGAGCTGACAACGGAAAACAACCATCCATAGATACATACATACACAAGCACACAAATACATACATTTTTGATTTTTTTACAGTTTTCAGACTAAGTTAACGATAGAGAACCTATCTCCATCAAAATCTCAACCTTAATTTTTTTCTCAATTACAATACTTCCTTAATTTTCACTTTGTTCAACTCGAAACTTGTTTAATTGACAAATTATAATAAAGAGTAAAAATATACTATCAACTAATGAACTGATATCAATAATTGAAAAAAATAATTAAGCCCTCTCATTCTCAAAAGCAGTCTCCCCATACTACCAATTGTTCCTAGGTTTTCAATCCTTGAGGTTGAAAATCGCCGTGGTTAAGATGTTGATTCCTATGCATACCAATTGGCTTATTTAGGATATATTGTACACATATTTTATAGAAAATAAACAACTTGATTTTATTAGAACAATAACTTATGTCTAAATGTAAATGTAAAATAAACCTATAATAGTAGGACAACATATTTTAATGGTTTACGATGAATAGTGCTGTAGGTAATCATCAGGATGAATAAAACTAAACGACAATTTATGCTACACCTTCCTATATTTATTATGTCCATGGTTTTATTGGGTTTTTCGAACTGCTTGATAATATCACTGTCAGTCAATTTGGGGTTCTTGACACACCGAGAACGAAACATGAACTTATACTCAAATTATATCGTAAGCCAGCATTCCCTAAGTAAGTATGTTTTGTGTAAGCATAAGTAGTATGTGTAAGGAATGCTGGCTTCTGAGCACTTTTTCTTCATATCCTGCGAGATTCGTTTTTCAAAATAAGTCACAACAAAGATTCATTTTTGACCCCACGATTGTATATGATTTTATGTGGCACTTTAAAATTTAGGATAATATTTTCCTAAAGACAATATACGGATATTATGAATCGTCTTGTTTACATCTTTTTTGACAGTACAGATGTATGATTTAGTCTCAGATAAACGAAACGCTTTTAGTTGAGGATGTCTTTGTTGTCCGACAAGCTATGACAATGGCGTGTACTTTTTACAATTTTATGATTTCATTTGTTAGAGCAGTAATCTAGTCATAATGAGTCATCATCCACTTGTGCAAAGTCTTTGAGGTTTGCATATAATCGGATTATTTATGGCTTATGTTTAAACGATTACCAAAAACGCACCTATTTTACTATCAATAAATTCAAAATAACTGCCAGAATGGATGAACGTCCACCAAATTGTGTTTGGATAAATGATCACCAAACTTCTTTTTATGTTTTGTGTGCTTAAGTTTATGTTTTAAGTATTTTTTGTTGTTCTTACATGTTCAACCTAACGCGAAGGATAAAGGGGGCTTCGCTTCGCTCACCCCCTTTACCCTTCACCTACTACCGCAGTATTTTTCCTTGATATTTTTTGCAACTTTTGGTGTTCATTTATCCATTTTGGGTAGGAAAAAAATATTTTGGTGATCATTATATTTGTTTCCATTATTTATTGGCCATCGATATGTTCAGCACTGTTCAAGTTGTAGCAAGATTTGTGCATTTTGAGTTGTCGAATAAGTTACTACACTCATCATTTATTTTTGTTATGTCCGTAGCACACGGATCTACTGAAAAGCAACTTATGTCAGAGACTCGAATGCCTAACTAGTTTCCTTTGAGAGTGCGTTGAGGACTAGTCTGTCTGTGTCATTCAGTCAGTACGTATGTTTCAGCAACCTGAGTTGCCAACCGGTTTAGTTCCTATCCAGTTACTCCCAGTACCATTAAAACCATGTCGAAGGAATTTCTTGAGTGATGCAAAATCTATGATTATCAGTAAAGCAATATTTGGCAACATGATTATAAAATTAAAAATACAAATTTATATACAGGCACATACATTACTTTTGGTCCCACGCCAGTTACCCTGTGTCGTGGAAACCAGAAACAGCGTCGTTACACATATAAACATCTAAGTTCTGTCTCCATCCTTTCCTGGCATTTATGTCTTATTTTTAAATGTGTTGTAGCAAATGATTTTACAGCTGCTGATCAAAGCCGTATCAGACCCACTTTCCTCAAAAACCACTCAGGCGCCCTCCCATCCACCAAGTTTCACCTGTAGCTTTAACTGTAAGGCTGAAAGTGCTCTTCGGGTTTGCATTAAACTAAATATTTATAAGGGGCCACTTTGCAGATCCACCTTTTGAAATGGAGTATTCAAACGGCAGGTCCTTTGCACAAAGCGACTCTACGACTCGGCACTCCGCTAATCCATCAACCAGACAGAGTTGTGGTGTCAGAATTTTTGGGAGCAAACATAATACAGACAAAAGGTTAGCCCTGAGAACTAAAATTGTATGTGTGCAGGGCCGGCCAATGGGCTACTTGAGAAGAGTACACTACACGGATGAAACTTACGTGGTCACATCTCATACTTCGTCGAAGCCATTACAGATGAAAGCACTCACACAAACGCATTTCTCAGTCTCGCCTTCTGGACTTTACTCACAACACTATTTCATATTAGCGGGATCTATAGGTACATAAAGTATGAATCAACCTATAGCCATTTAAAAAAAACTACAACTGCGAGTCGGACGCGCACACGAAGGATTACGTAGCAACGTAAACAAAAACATGAGTATAAAGTTATCTATTTTCATTTTTAAACCTGAGCATTTCAGGTTTATGAAAAAAGTAAAGCTCGCCACAAGCCCTTTTATTAGACCAGGCACAGGATACAGTTTGAAATCTTATTATTTGTATTTCAAAATTCATAATTTCTTTATTGCGCACAAATAATACAAAAAACAAGAGTTACATAACAATTGCCTCACAATAAATAATAATAATAACAATAATACCTTGGACACCATTTACACACATTGATCTAGCCCCAAACTAGGATTCCCTGTATCTTGGGTACTAGGCAACGATACACATACTTATATAGATAAATATTATACATACATAGATAAACAACCATGACTAGTGTACAAACATTCGTTCTCATCAACCAAATATTTGCCCCCACCGGGACTCGAACCCGGGACCCTTGGTTTCGTAGGCAGCGTCACTGCCGACTCGGCCATTCGGGTCGTCAACAATCGGGCACAATCCCAATTTAAATGTATTATAGGTATACATTTCTGATGGATGGGGCTGGCGCAGGACCGCGTCAAGTGGCCTGCTGAAGAGGAGGCCTATACTCATCAGTGGGTGCGGAAGGCTGAATAGATAGATAGATGTATACATTTCACATTATTTTTCCTGTAATATTTAAGAAAGACCTTTGATGCGTGTTTTTTATTTATTTTAAAATGATTGTTTTGGAGTTAAAGGAATGGGAATGGTTTGCTTTGGAACGAAGCCAAATATATAACAAACCTATCCTTGGATAGCACCATTAATGCTTACTATAACTGTAAAGTCCAGTTTTAAGGGTAACGTTCAGTATATATTTTAGTCCAATATAAAAAACAACAATTTCGACACAACAAGTTGCCGCTCTAATATCACGTTTTTAATCACAGCAAAAAGTTTATCTCTACAGAGTTCGTATACAGCTGGGTACAACGTCCCATCAACTTCATTGCTACAAAAAAGTAAGATTTAATATATTTTTGGCATATTTTGTGTTAGCCGATATCCCAGATTTTTGATCATTCAACCTATATATAATAAATAAATAGACTACTTTAACTGATGAACACACACAGCCTATAAAATCATCCGTAATCCTTCTGCGCGAGTATCAAATGAAAGGGCTTTACTAGTAAAACACAGTATACCATGAAAAAAATACAAATCCAAGATGGCCGCCATCATAAAATGGCGGATGTCATGTGTTTTTTAAATTCTTCAATATATGTATCAAATGCAGTAAAATATGTAAGAAAAGTGAGAGGCCTTAGGCCAAGCAAAACCAAAACGAAAACAAACCTTACATTATAAAGACGCAAGGCCCTAGGTTATAAAATCAAAAATAAAAAATAAAAAAAAAGGTGAATTAAGCGTCACTAATTTCCCACTTCATACAAATACGAAGTTCGGACAAAGCGAAGCATTATGTAGAATGATGAATCATCACGATTTCATCTAGTTTACCGTGTAGGCTTCTCCTATACGACATCAGAATATACAAACAAAAGAATATGACGACAGAAAAACACAGCACCTAAATGAATGATCATTTATGTACTGTGTTTTTCTGCTACTTGACACAATTTTCAGTACCAATATCCCCTATTCCCGAGTGATATTTACTCATTATCTGCTAAACTATTCAACCCAGCGACGAACTTCCAAAACTAAATCCAGATTCCATACTTGGTCCCATTAGCCGGTAGAGACACTCCCACAATAACATGGGATAAATCTTTGTAACTCTGGCGGAGAGGTGTTGTCTGATGAGTTGCGTTACTGCATTAAGGAAATACTTGCGGCGATGGGTTAGTGCCATGTCACCGGGCCAGTTATTTTTCAATTAATTGTTTAAAAAATATATATATATATGTCACCGGAAAATAACAAGATCTGCAAGTTTATAAATTTCCTAAAAATTTTTCCGCATGTTTATAAATATACTAACCTAACCTAACCTAACCTAACCTAACCGAACCTAACCTAGCCTAATATAATCTAGAAGGAAGTTTATAAATTTCCTAGGAAATTTATAAACTTGCGGATCGTGTTATTTTCGTGACATATATACTCCACTGCTAGTCCTCCATACTTCCAATGAAAGCGTTTTTTAAGATTTTAATTCCTATTCCTCTAAAGGCTGGGTACACTGTCAGCAGAACATAGAATTTCAACTTAAGCTTACTTTTAGGGTATCAGGAATACAAATACTAAAAATGTCTCTTAGGCGATGTATGAAGGACTACTAGAGTAACTTAATTTTATATTTTTCATCACGATTAAATCATAAACATAAACATTTACATACACGCACATACGTGTCGTGGGAACCAGAAACAGGTTTTTATTTGCCCCCCAGCTGGGGATCGAACCCGGTGACCTCTTGCATGGTAGGCAGCGCCACAGAGGTTGTACACAATAAGTACATAAATTCAAATCCAAATAAATCAAGCAATAATTATGAAATAATACACGTTAGAGAATGCATGAAGTTACTCTGATCAACAAGCTAATATTAAGAAACAGCTGCAGTGATAGGCCCATTTTCTATAAGATTTACAAAACCAGTGGGACCATCAACAGATGATTGATTATTTTTTGAACTTTATTACCAACCAACAATAAGCAAACAAGTTGCCTTAAGACATATTTAAAACAAGATTACGCAATCTATCTTCGATAACTGCCTTTGAATTAGCTGATACTTTTACTCAACCGGAAATCAACCCCAAAAAATGATTGTTGGCTTTTCCCAAACGGGGTGAAATAGGCTCAGGAGGTCAGCGTGAACCAACCCCACTTCTGTATCACCTCGCATGTCGCGGGTCACTCTAGGGACGGCTCCAAGTTGCGTGGGGAGGAATGCTAATGAAGATAACATTCCGCAAGTTTGCGCCCAACAAATAGTTGGTTTAATCACAACTATTACTAATAGCTGTTGACAAATTGGTCTTAATTTTGATTTATTTCGAACACTTGCTGTTTTCGACGAAGGTGTTCCTCGAGTGTTGGTAGGTCTAAGGAGATTGTGATGCATGACGTTTCTCAGAGAAATCAGCAAATGTTTGTAGGTCTTGAGACTTGAGTAACTGATAGTGTAGTGCCCACTCAATACAAATTTATGTTTAGTGTATGTTTTCCCATACACTAAACATAAATTTGACCCTAACTACCTTGGATTTAATAAATTAATTAATAAATAAGGGGGCTGTACAGATCGGGTAACTAAAGCTGGCACGTTCAACACATTGACACGTTGCGCTAGTGTTGTGTCTGTGAATATGGGCGAGGCGAGAAGTTGCAATGCATGTCTCTCTCGCGCGCGGTCAAACTTATGAGTATGAAGACAGTTATTGTTTTGCTCGATTTGCTCGATTTGCTCGTTATAGAGGGATCTTTTTGCTTTCCTGTCACGTGTCAATCGACGCGCGTTACTGTGATTGTTTACCGTTTTTCAGGTTAGAATAAAATCATTCATTTTAAAGATACTATATAGTGAAATTGCATAATTGTGAGTACTGTGCACGCGCCAGCTTTAGTGAACTGATCTGTACCTCCTCTTCTGCTTAAGAATAGAATGAATCAAAGGCCTGTAGAAACAAGTTAATGCGAAATACAAATTTTTACCCGTAACTGCCATCCATAGAAATACTCACACACCACTGCACACTGAATTTTCACTGTCGCTAATTTTAATTGGCCCAATAGTGTAATCTTCATTTTTAGTTTCACCCTAAGTATGGCATGGTATTATCCACTAAATAAAAATAAAATAAACCTCCGTCAAATCATAAAAATTTCTTTAACTTTAATGATATAATAATAAAACGTATTCTCCTAACTTAATCCAACCAAACAATGAACCCCTCATTTTTGAGTAAGACTCCAGCGAGCAATGCACGTAAGTGCCCTCCGCTATAGCCTCCAGGGTCTGATATTTTAATAGCGCCAAGCCCCCATTGTACTGAAGCCGGAGTGCAAGAGAACAATAATTTTTATCAATGGAACGTCTCTGAATTGAACCATTTTCTGCAGAAATGGCGCTCCAAGTAGTCTTTGTGCGAAGAAAAGCGCATTGTCGAATAGGATCGCGGTGAGCCTCAGGTGGAGAGATTTATGCCTAGCGGTGGCTTGACTCTTGGAGACAAGTGTGTATAATATACAAGGTGACATTTAATAAGCTCACCATATTTTGGGGAACGATAGTACTCATCACTATGAACAACTTTCCCCAAGAAACATATGGTCGCAAATGGAAAAATAATTATTGGCCCTCAGTACATTGAACCGATCAGCTGATTACAAGTTTGTATGGGGGACTCAAAAAATTTTTTCGTTTGCGACCAGATGTTTCTTAGGGAAAGTTGGTCATAATTATGGGTACTATCATTTCCCAAAATATGGTCAGCTAATTAAATGTCACCTTATATAGTTAATAAAATAAAATAGGAATAAATAAAGCACATTAGTGTCCCAATGAGTAAGATTAAAGCAAAGTCTACCATGCTGGCTCAGTGCGGGCTGATAGAGGGGAATGGGGCTTGTGGCCAACCTGGCTGTCAGAAGTTATCAAGCTGCCTTTTTAGGGTCTCAGCTTTACGACTACTACCGCTGAATAGCACTATTAGCCGAGACCTACATCTTAAGGTGTCATCCAAAACACGGAAGCGTCCGAAACAAATGCCACATGGAACGGACACCCATCCAGTGCTCGTCTCGGCCGGATGTTGCTACCCGCATGATCGTTTCCGATGAGCGAATAGCGCTAGGCCACGGACGCTTCGATTATATATTAGGTCCTTATATATGAAATTGGCGTTTTGTACGGAGAAATTGAAGTTAACTCAATTTTCAGTACAAACATTTTTGTATTTTGCTTAGGAATAACAGATCCTAATTTTATAAACTTTGTGTGTATGAATGAGACAACATTTAGCTAACAGAAAATTTTATATAATTTTTGAAAAGTGTCAGCTGTAAAAAAATATTACGAATATTATCATGAAAATGGATGACATTTAGGGGGCACTGATTTTGAAGATAACATTTTAGTTATTAAACTGAAAATTAAAAGAAAATTTAATAAGTACATGTAAAATATTGAAATTAATTTTAAAACAATAAAAAAAAACTGGAAATAGCTATTGAATTACTCGAATTATGAACTCCTGAATCTGGAAGAAAAATTCGCCAATTTCATAGGTAAGCACCCAATATAAAGTTTATTTAATGTTTATTTATTTCCTTATTTTCATGCAAATATAGAATTTATTTGATCCAGTTATAAAGCTATCTATATTTCAAAACTTAAAAAAAAAGAAAATGAAATAATAACCGCTTAGGAATATTTAGGTGTCATCATAACATCATTCTGAACTTAGCTTTGATATATTTTTGAAGGAAAAACAAAGCATTGTGAAGAAGCTCATAAAATATTCAGGAAATATCAAATAAATAAATAAAAACACTATATTATAGGCCGAGCGCCTTAGGCCGTTATTATTTTTCTTTTTGTTTTACGGCGTCAGTTGTCAGCCAATTAATTTCTACAAGTTGTTGACTGAACTTGTAGAAATTAATTTTCAACGTTGAATAGATTATATCTTCAGTAATCATATAGATTATGTCTTCAGCTATTAAACCTATAATACAAATTCAAGTCTCCATATTTTAACGAAATAAGTTGAAAATTTTGTAGCATAAAATGGCAATGAAAACAACATTTCTGTTTATTTCACAACCGTGTCTTGAATTTCTAAATTGCAATAAATTTAGGTATAAACATTTTATTAACATTGTAGCCGGTTAATCAACCGTTTGGTATGTCTATTTTTTGGCGACCACTTATGCTTTGCCAGATTTCTGAATGCGATTTCACTGAGTTTATTGTGCGGATAGCCGCCTGCTGACTTAAAAACTCGGGATAATATTCACAGAGACGTTGCGAATGACTTTATGGCTTTAAAGCATGCATTGCTGGATTTGCCTTCTGAAGAGAAAGAGGATGCGGCGGAAAACCGCAATAGATCGAATAGAACCGAAGTTGTAGAATGTGTGAATTAAAATAGTGTTGAAAGCATCTTCATAATACCATTTAAATTGCACTTCACTGTTGCTTTAAAAATCAGAGGTGCGGTAAGTATTATTTATTCTTAAATTGGTACCTATTCAAGATTCAGTAAGTAACAAACAAAATAGCAGCTTTTGGAGAAAAAAAACGTTTTAATGGTTCTGTCAAAAGATAACGAATTGATGAAATTAGAAACGCCATTTGTCAACACATTGATTGTTGATATTTTGAACACAGCCATATTAAAATAAAGTTAAAAACACCTCATACTGCAACATGAGTGTAACGTCAGTCGCTGCGACAGATCATTGCAAAATTGTGATTTTATTTATTTCCTCAAATCCACTGAGTATTTTTTTATTTTAAACATAACGTTTTAAGATATTTTGAATAACATATTTTTTGAAGATTTTTTTGAACCTAAGTAACATATCTGTATTATTTTTAGATCCCAGGAAATATCAAGTTTTTACATGTTTTAGGTGAAAAACATCTATTTAGTTTATTTTTTTTTTTCAAGCGATCGAAGCGTCCCCGTTTCAGAATTGGGTAAAAATGCTGTCGAATGTCCCGATGTGTGTTCGGATGTGATCCTCTACAGGTCGCATTTCTCAACTGATTCTCGGGATTTTTTGCGAACAGGTTCAATAATTAAATAGTTATTTTATTCGATTCAGTTTTTGGATTTTTTCGAAATGGTGGCGATGTGGGGTTTTTAAAATTGCAAAAAACCGCTACGATCCAAACAGGTATCATTCGATTTGTAGAGACCATGAGACAGCTTCGTAACTTTTATTGAAAATCAATAGGTTGGATTTAAGACCGCAAAATATAGTTTACAAAGTTATTGATCCATGTAACCTCCAAAACTCCGTAACCAGGGTGAATGCATAAGTTTGTATGTGCTATTAACTACTCAAACACCGAGGGTAGTAGCAACGGATCACGATTTCGAAGCCTATGCCATGGTGAATATTTAAAATCTAAAAGCGAACGAAATACCAGGGCAAATACTGCGGTAGCTTAGGTGAAGACTAGAGGGACCTCTAGTCTTCATGTTAGGTTGACATGTAAGAACAAAAGAAACTTAAATTCTAAACGCTTTAGGTCTGGTTTACTATCTGTCGACAGTTGATCAACTACCGCGTTGGTTTATCAACTAACGGTTTTGACTATCTTCCGGTGACATATATAAGAGGACGCTTCAAAGATGGGCGTTTCACCGAATTTGACGTTACGCAGTCATTAAATACTATCCCGAGAGAGCGAGCCACAGAACTTGGCGTGGATGTTTGCGCACGCGCGCCTGAAACATCAGAATTGTTATCGATGGGCAATTGTTAAATTTACGACCGGCTGAGTTGTAAAACATCAAACGGTCTTCTGCGAAACAATAAAGTTTAGATTCACGGCGGGACGACGCCATTATACTCGAAATTACAATTGGTAGGAAATGACGACAGGTAGCTTTGTTGTTGAATTATGTCTTTATTCAGATCGAACGTTATTTTATGATAAAACGACAATCAAAGACAACATAATTGGTACTGTTTCTTTATTTAATAAACACATTATACATACAAAATCACATGTACATAGACAAACTAAATACTCCATTTTACACGACATATCACAAATCATCTTGTGGCAATGAGCCAGCCCTCATCGCCACAAGATATGATACTCACGATGTTTTCTTTTTCGATGTCTTAGCTTATACTTATACAGTTTGTTATTGAAACTCTCGTACGTTATGATATTTTCTACGATTATGTTCCAACAAAATCCATGATTTATACCCTCTAGCGGAAGAAGGCCTCGATCCGATAGTTTGTCGAGATACCTCAAACCCGGCGTAGTACTGATGCACACAGATGATAAGATTAATAAAATGTGACCATTTAAGAGAGAAAAATATATTTCGAAATATTGAACGTTCTACAGGCGGCGCAAATAACATGCTTGTCGGAACCGAGGAAGATCGAAATATTTAACTGTACAAAAATCCAATAAGTTTACCCAACGTCACATCTCCGTGCCCGCGGCAATAGGCTAGCCCTGTAAAATGGATAATTAAATAACTTTCTCAACTAAGGATGGGCCAAAATTCGTTATACATTCGGTTAAACTGAATTTCGGCAACTTGAACAGAACTTCGGCATCGGCTGAAATTCGGTTTAAATGCCGAACATTCGGTGCAAAAAAAATAGTAAAATACTCACTTGAATTTTGACTGAAATCAATAGAATAGAAATCATACGTATCATAATAATTGTTAAATAAAATTAGGCATTTATTCATTGTCATTTATTTTGAAATTAAATTTGTATTACACACAGTACATTTTTGCCCAGACTTAACAAAATAAACTTGGTATTTTTAAATGCCTAACTACTGCGTAATTTAAATGCGTAACTATAAACTTCAAGTTCGGCGGGGTGCATCTATTCATTTCGACGATTCATGTAAGTGCGTACACAAGTCATGACGTGTCGTTCTCAAGAAATCGCGGCGAAATTAAACCAAAGTTCGATTTTTTTATTTTAACCGAATGTTCGGCCGAAGTTCGTATTCGGTTATAACCACATTCGGCCCATCTCTAGCTCAACACATTATGGTCACATCTGTACCTCTGCTGCCCCGTACGGGACTAGGGGTGACCCTATGTGTGCAGGTCTATTATGTAGTCTATCCCAGTTAAGTAATCATACTAACTTGAAAATTGAATCGAAAGCAGTATTTTTTTTTATATAAAAATGGCAGCAGCGTACCATACCAATAATACCCAATTTACATATGGGACGACGCCGAAGGTTTTCTCAGTAAACAGTGGAGACTATTTCACTGAAGAGGATAGTATATGCGGGTTCTGTAGACTCCAACCTCTCTGAGATATCCGTAAGTTCAAACTCAGGCAATGAGACGTTGAGAATAAGTTTGAGTTAAATACAAGAAGACAATAAGTTCGATAAACTAGAACCCGACTTCTCAAACATCGCGTTCTAGAGAGTTTGAATCCTGTAGCCACCGGGCAGTCAATAACCTTCTAACGACTAAAAGCAAGCAAAGCAGCGAGCAAGAGCTAGTAATATATATGTCACCGTAAGATAGACAAAACCGTTAGTTGATAAACTAACGCGTTAGTTAATCAACTATCGACAAATAGTAAACCAGACCGACAGGGTTTAGAATTTACGTTTGTTTTGTTCTTACATGTCAACCTAACTCGAAGACTATTCGGGGGCTTCGCTGCGCTCGGCCCCTCTAGTCTTCACCCAATCTGCCGCAGTGTTTGCCCTGGTATTTCGTTTGCAATTCAAGTTTAAACCAGTTTACTATGTAACGTATGTATGTATGAGTTGTGTCCTTTTGTGGGCTGAAATGACAGCACCATTTATTGTAAAATATTTTTTCGAATCGTTATTAAAATATTGTATCAAACCATTGTTAGACTTAAGTTTTTTTCGTTATATTTTTTTTTCATTTTTTGCAAGTTTTTAATTTTTTTGTTTAAGTTTGTTTGTTTTTATTTTTTTTTGCTCTGTATGATTTTGGTGCTGTTGAGTTGTTGGTCCCAATAAATTTCTTTTCTTTTGTTTTTCTAATGGTTTTACCGTTAGTTTATCAACTAACGCGTCATTTACTAAGCAGTACACTACAGTTTACTATCTGTCGATAGTTGACCAACTAACGAGAAAAGAAACGTTAGTTTATCAACTAACGGTTTTGACAATCTTACGGTGACATATACATTCTGGAATGTGCTATGTAAGCCTTTTGATTTGTTGACCACCATGGTCTGGTTCATAAAATTGAAAAAAAAAACAGTATTTTAAGTTCTCTAGAGGGCACTATATTCAACTTGGTGTGACAATACTAAACCTATAAGTAGCGTACAATCAATACGCTTGTAATGATACGTCATTTCTAAAGTTTACATACATAACCCTCCTTTCGGCTTCGCTGTAGTCGGTTAAAATGGGCTATTGCAAACACGCAATTTCATTACGTGGGCTACAAATGATGGGCTTGGTCCCTATCCGACTCCGTCCTACATATCCCACAGCTTACCGGTGCCACACAGGTTGTTAAAGAAAGGTGTACTCATACAGCAAGGGTATCGTAATTGTTATTAACTAACCGTATTTTGAATTATTACTGTACCTATAATTATCGATGACATTCCCAAAAGAACATGAACAATATTCACAAATTATTATTTAACATATCGATTACAGCCTGATACACATACACGTTTTTATGGGGCCCTAAAAATTGTTTCGTTTGCGACCATAGGATTCTGTGGGAAGTTTTTCACGACGAAAAGACGAAAATAAACTTTTAATTGAATTCGTGCGTACTCATACTTAACTTCCATGATTTGAACCGAACAAAAAAACTGCATACTAACATAGATTGACATTGCAAATTTAATAAAAGTTTTTAATGATTGTAAATAAATAAAAACACCCCCGAAACATTAATGGAACCTTATGGCTAAAATTTGGTTGACTTGTTTCCTATTTAGGTTGATAACTTTTGAACCTCTGAAGTGAGTCTAATGAAATATATCGACGAACCATCGCAGTGAAGTACCAACTATAAAAATTACATTAAAATCAGTCCACGTTAGACCGCTTAATCTAAGAACATCTGAACTACGGAACCTATTTGAATAAAACATATCTAAGATTTTTTAAAGGGAAGTCTACTACCGTCGTTTACTGAAAACCGCATCAAAATATTACCACCTGTTTGACCGCTAGGGCTCCACGCACAGATATACAGACACACCGACCTACAGAGGCTTCAAACTTTAATAACACCTCACCTGCTCGTTGGGGGTTAAAAATGTGAAGTCAATCTGTGTCTCAGTAATACATTCTTTCACACTTGTGTGCAGCATCACCAAAATCCATCCACCTGTTTGAGGGCCTATGCCACATACCCCTCTTTTACGTCGTCTCTGACTTGAACCACATCACCATCCTCATGGACACATCCTCACACACATACACATGCATATATAGACAGACACTCACACAAACACACAGACGTAAACTTCAAACTTATGACAACCCTCTTTTTCGTCGTCTCTGTACCATATCACCAATATTCGTCCACCCGTTTGAGCGCTAGGGTGCCACAGATAGACACACACAGAGACACACCCTCATACACACACAACCCCTCACATACACACACACATACACACACACACACACTCTCACACACTCAGATACACACACACACCCTCATACATACACACACACACACACACACTCACACTCACACACACACTCACACACAGATAGACGCCTCAAACCTATAACAACAATTTTTCGTGGTCTGGGGTTAAAAAGTCCAAAATTTGGTTGACTTGTGTCCTTGTAAAGTTAAAAAGTTTCGAACTACTGAACCGATTTTGTTAAATCATAGCCAAGAACCATTGCAGGGAAGTGTTAACAAAAACCGCATTAAAATCCGTCCAACCGTTTGAGCTCTAGAGTGCCACAGACAGACACTTCAAACTTATAACACCCCTCTTTGTCTTCGGGGGTTAATAAAAATCAATTAAACGTAACCCTGTATTGCGAAAAGCCATATTACTACTGAGCAGCCCTCTGTATCCCATCGGACATTTTGCTAAGGGACATTCTGCAAAAGGGGCAGTTCGCGAAACGGGCAATTTGCGCAAGAAAGAAGCGATGTATTACGAAAGGGACATTTTGCAAAAGGGACTTTTTGCGTAAAAAAGTAAGGGATATTTTGATCAACAGGGAGTATGGAGGGCAAACCAACCTCCAATGGTTGACCGAGCTAGTGAAGCGACCAAAGCGTCTCCGTTTCAGGATTGGGCAAAAATGCTTTCGTATGTCCGGATGTGTGTCCAGATGTTATCCTCTATAGGCCGCATTTCTCAATTTATTCTCGTGGATTTTTGTCAGCAGGTTCGATAATCAAAAATAATTTTTGTCGATTCACTTTATGGATTTTTTTCAAAATAGCGGAGATATGGAGTTGTGCCCAAACGACTCTATAGATTTTTACAAATGAGGTGCAAATTAGGATTCGTGGAGACCGTGAGTATCCACACCAATAACTATGTAAACTACACTTTCATGCTCCATTTGCGTAATCAGGTGCATTTATATAAGTTTGTATGTGGTATTTAAAGAAAATGTTGTCTGAATAAAAACTTCAAGGGGTGTGATGCGAGGGGATGAAAAATAGTAATATATAAAACTGGTCAAGTGCGAATAGGACGTCGGACCCGCACACGAAGGGTTGCATGCCAATGTATACGGGAAAACGTAAAACGACAGTCTTTTGTAGGAGAATACTTATAATTTTTGATGGAAATTATAAGTCAAGCCACAGACTTTTTTATTTGCCACGTGAACTAACTTCTCATTTTTAACTAAGCAACGGGAAAATAAGATAGCCTCTAATAAACTAATTCATCTTTTTTACAACGCCAATCTAAATATTCTATAGAAAGCGTCAAGTAAAGATCAACGATTATTTTCACTTGTCTTATTTTAATTCGTTATTCAAAGTTCTTTATTGCAAACAAATATTCAAAAAAAAATGCACGTACAAAGGCGAGCTTATCTCTAAAAGAGATTTCTTTCAGAAAACCAAGGCATTACAGGAATTGGTATCAGAAAATGGTAGACAGTGCACAATAAATACTATAACTAAAATGCCTAGGAATAAATTAAATACCTATAAATATAATACAGATAGGAAATAAAAAATAATTACCGAAATAAATTTTAGAAATAAAAAATAAGAATGTTTGTACGCAGCGTTGTTATGCCGCGGAGTGTATAAATAAGGTCTCACTTTTAGCTAAAAGTGAGACTTTATTTATACATTGTACCTAATTTACTAACTCAGCCACGAATTTTAAGTCTTATCAACATTTTACATTTCATAGCTTCAACACAAGGTCCTCAAAAAAATATCATTCAAGCTTCTATATAAAGTATCATGAATTATATTATAACTTAGCATGTAAAATATGAAAATAGCCACTGCGAGACGACAGCGACCAGCCATTTGGCACCAATCAGAGCACGTCATTCGATTCATGTACCGACGAGTTAGTCAGGTGTATTTATTTATTATTTATTTATTTATTGAATATAGGTAATAAATACATAACACATTCACAATCTATAAGATACTACATAATCCTCGTGGGATTGTGCGCAGCACCTTCATTCTTCTTCATTTGTTTATTGACGTTAGAGCGTTCGTAGGGCAATTGTTTCATCTGTAATTAAAATAAAGTATGTCAATAAGATTACATGCTCATTGGCTACAGTAGATTATTGTGGCTAAATTTCCATTGGGTTATAGTTTATGTTAGAACTTAGAAAGAAGCAAAACCGGAGCGTTAGTTTTTTCTTTGGGTAGATGCGGTGCAGTTGAGTTGAATTGTCTAGATTACTGGTTGTTGTGATTGTCCAGATTTTTATCGCAAGTACATGTATGTGCAAGCATTTAAAGATGGTAATTTAATACGCAGTTAGATTTTTCAAAAATAAAGTCTTTTATTTTATCTCCCCTCAATAGTTTCTAGGTAATATTAGTGGTCATAATTTACTATTTGATGGCAATTTTGGTAAAATTTTGACAAATCAATTAATGTGGGATGAGTTACATTTTAAATGTAATGAGTCAAAAAATTAGAAGCTAATATTAAATCTTATTTGATGTCATATATTAATATTTTAGAAGTTTACTGCTTGAATGCATGTAACAAATATAGATGCTAAAAAATAACCACGATGCTGAGTTGTATTTAGAGTAGCTTACATAGAATATAACTAGTGGCTAAAATAGTATCATTCAGACGCTCGTTTATTGTGTGTTAATAATTCTATTAAAAATAAGTCTGTTTAATTAGCACCTATTTTTAATAATAAAATATTACAACATTCAAGGCCGTAAAGTATGGGCATTCTTAATTGGCCCACAATGTAAATAAATATCATGTGATCAGAAAACTCGATATTCCAAAGGAATCACTCGATGTTGGTTACCACATTCAGGTGTAAGACAATTTAAAACACAAATACACTAGAATTCACAAAAAATGGTCTAAATTCTGCTTATAAATAACATTATTCTCCAAAATTATACTTGCGACGAAAATCTGAACATAGATTACCAAGAAGTGTCTTAATTCGTTTTAGTAATGGACATGATTTGACGAAAGAAGGTTTGCTAAGAATAAATTCTTAGGGCAACTGGCTAGAAGGCGGAATAAGACTTAGTGCCACTAGCTATAAAGCAGATTAGCACTATTCTCCGATTAACTTTGACAACTCCGTACACATTTGTATGGAGTTGTCAAAGTTAATCGGAGAATAGTGCTAATCCGCTTTATAGCTAGTGGCACTTAGTATTAAAATACTAGTAGCACTAATTCACATCCGGCATTTTATGGACAGTCGTTTGTCGGTACGGTATGTGCGCTATACGTGCCAGATAGATATTTACGCGCGTGCAGGCATCAGCTGTTAGCGGGCAGCACGCACCGCATGTTGGCGCGCCAGCAGTCTCCGCTGGTGAGGGCGAGGTATAGCCTCAACGCTCTGTTGGCTGCAGCACCATTGACTGACCTGTTTGGTGGTGCATGGAAGCATATTGTGCGAGACTGTGGCAGGTTCTACGAGGAGAATGTGTGAAAGGTTTGTGTGATGTTGTAATTGAAACTGATTCCAATTAAGTTTTATCTGACATTGATCTTATTTAACTTTATTGACATTGATTTAATTTAATTTTATTGACATAATGTTTGCTGGTATCCCAATTGTTTTTTTGTTCGGATTTTATATTTTATGTGTGCTGTGTGTGTATGACGCTTCGTTTTTTTTTAAATCTGTACGGTTATACACTAACGGCCGATCCCAATAACCTATCTCTATCAGTGATCTGTAGATTACGCGTTACAGTTACAGTTACGATAAGGGATTTTTGTCAAATTTGACACTAGCAGTCTCAAATCTGCAGATTATGGATAGAAGACAGGTTATTGGGATCAGCCGTAAGATGGAATCATAAATAAATAAATAAAATAAATAATCGAACGATCGAAACTATTTGTAGACGCGAAATCGGATAACACATTTTAATACATCGGTTCTAGCCGGATCCTGCAACCGTATGATTGTGTGAACGCATGCATTGAAATACTGTTACCGTTAATTACGTTACAAAAACAGTTCCCGCAAAGAATCGGATGTCTCCCAACTCAACACAGAAAATTCGCAGTGCTTAATTTTACTTATTAATTATTACTAGAGTCGTCAGTTGGCCAGCGGGATTCGCATCTGGCCGAGACGGGTACTGGATGGGAGTCCGTTTCTCTGTGTTAAGTTAAGGGCTGAACAAAGGCCAATGGCATTGAGAATTAGACAAAGAAAACAAATACCCGTCGCATCGCGTCGAAGCAGACTGACGCATGCTCCCGCGCAGAGCCCCGCGGGGCAGCCCGAGCTCCGAGACCAAGAAAATTATAGAAAATATTACTAAACTCCTGCAATAATAACATTAAAAATAAAATAAAACAACCAAAAAATTTCTCTTTTTTTTTTACCTATTTTTGCGTGTAAGTTTCATATAGGAAACTGATTTCGTCTCCGAGCGCTTGTTCATTTAGTTGAATAATAATGCATTGCGAAAAATATTTTTAAGTATTAAATATAACAGATATCCGATAATTTTAAAAGTCCATTCTTATTTCTAATAGACCTTTTGTAACATATATTTATCCTACATTTTTATGTTGTCTAGTTTAGCCTAGAATTGAAGCTAAAGATGCATTTCTGGCCACATTTAATCCCTTAAGCTGCAGGTTTTGGCTACTATCGCTTCTCGTTGGTGGTAGTCGTGAAGCTGTGTCAGAGGCAGCTTGACAACTTATGACGTTTGGGTAAGCCACTAGCCAACCCGCACTGAGCCAGAGCGTGATGGAGTATGGCTCAATCTCACTCGTGTCCTGGTATAGGCCCGTGCCTCTCGGTAGGGAAAATCATGGGCTACATTTATTTATTAATATTGTAATATATGTATTACTTAAACACAACCAAATTTAAAAGGGATCTAAAAATAATCTGTGGGAGTTTTAGCTCCACAGTGGTGCAATGTAAAGAAGAAGCAAAAAATTACGTTTAGTAACTAAATGATAATATCTACAATAATAAAGAAATTTAGATTTGACTAGACTTGGCTGTCATTTGACGTCATCACAACAGGACAACATTTGAAATCAGTTTCCCAAAAAATCCCTACCTTAGTTACAGTCTATTCAGCACATATTTTGACAAGAGCAATAAAAAAAGAGTTAGCTCTAATGCTTCAAAAATACATCTCCTGCACTGTGTCTGGCTATGAGAGGAAGAGAGAAAGAAAATATGCGCGCGCACCTCTCGTTCACGTCGTCACACTTTTCGTAACGCTCTCGTCACGCATTCGCCAGCTTACTCCCCAAGTCAAGCGTGGGTAAAGAAGTTTTACTTCAAAAACATTGTTTATAATGTACGCAATAAGGAAACTTTATAGTAGTTTATGTACACACGTATCATAAACCCTCTTTACTGCGTACAAAAACCGCACGTTACGATCAGCAAAATGTTAAAATACTTGGTAAAAACTCATTTCTTGTCTGAAAAATTACACATTATGACCAATAATGTGTAATTTTGCTACTAATTATGACATTCAAATTTCGAACGCCGACGCCCAGCTGCGTGCCGCCCCTAGTTTGTCTGTCAAGTTGGTACTACTGAACAAGCTAGATAAAAAGTTAAGTAAAGCAATGAATAGTGTATAATTAGCCGTGACAAGCATACGATACGTTTTAGTGCAGCGAGCGTGCCGAACAAGCTTTCACAAAAACAGCCAGGAGGTGGAAATAATAAAAATCTAGAGGGTGGTGCTTGCACATTATGTAAGTTTCTCGCAGTTGTGCAGCTACTCCGTATTTTTACTTCATTACCTCTATATTTTATAACACTTCGCCTTCACTCCTGAACGAAGTGTCCATTTACGTGGAATAGAAAAGGTACAGCTTCCAAAATACTTTCTGATCTATTTCGTTATTTGTGTTACAATTTGTATCGTTGTCTTTTTATAATGGACTATTGAATATCTGGCTAAAGGTGGGCACAGCTGTGCTTTGTCGCCCCGTTTGTAAATAGACGTGACACTAGATATCATCCACATCATAATTATGTTTCGACGACCTCTGTGGCGTTGCAGTTGTGGCTCCTGCCTACCATAAGAGAGGTCCCGGGTTCGGTCCACGGCTGGGAATAAATAAAATAAAAGCCTTGCTGTGAAGGAAAAGCGCTTTCCAAACAGTATTGGTTATATCAGTAATAGTATAGTCGCTATAAAGTAAGTGCATTGTAACTGGTCCATGTATTTTTTTTTCGTGAATATGCCGGTTGATAACAATAAGTGTATTTTTTTATTACGTTTAATTTGCCAGAGTCAATTATAAGGAGAGCGACATCTTCGGGAGTAAAGTAAAAGGCTTGAGCTGCGCGCAAGTACTAGACTAAACTAGACTACATTATTATAGGGAATCCTAGCTTATATACTAGGTTGGTACATGTTATTAATGACGTGCATAAGACATAGTGCGTGATGAATATAAATATACCTTATCTGTGACGGTCGTCAACTTATCTTAACATTACGTGAAAATATGACTAACATAGTCGACCGGCACATTTAATTAATTTAAGTCCTTAATTTCTAAGCGAAATTACTGCAATAATTGATTCTGAAGAAGTGGAATCGTCATTACTCATTATAGTAGGGAACTTTTTTTACTCGCAGTTGCTGAGTACTTGCGCCGAGCAGACGTGGTCATGAATAGTTTACTATCTATCGATAGTTGACCAACTAAAACGTTATTTTATCAACCAACGTTTTTTTTTTACTACCCTACGGTGACATAGACACTGAACTCCTGCCTAGTTATACGCACACATTTGCTTGTCAAGCCCGCGGCTCCCGACGTTGGTTAGATAGCGTGTGGTGACTCAGAAAAGTGCTAAATACGATACAAGATTTAATGAAAAACGTAATAGGAAAGGTCGTGTCAAGAAAAAGATCTTGACCTAAACCCAGAGAAAACAAAGCTACTCTTCACGGATAAACGGAAAAATATTGAAATGCTAACCATAACGTTGCACGGCACAAGACTAGAAGTAGTTCATGAGATTAAATAGCTAGGAGTGATTCTTTGAAGAATTAAGTTTGACACTCATGTTAAGTCACAGTGAGCTAACGCCATTAGAGTCTTATATAATGCAAGAGAGCTGTAGGAAACAGTTAGGGAATGAAGCCAGAGATCATCCATTGGATCTACACGGCAATCATTGTACCAAGGATTCTATACAGATCAATTGTATGGTGGATAATAACAGAACTGGCAACTACGAAAAAAGAGCTTCGCAAGGTTCAAAGATTGGCATGTTATATGATCACAGGAGCCATGAAATCTACACCAACGGCATCCTTACTAACAATGCTCAATCTTAACCTATTACATTTAGAAGTAAAAAGGACAGCAACTGAACAATGGTATAGAATGAAAATGAACAAAGAATGTAAATTTAACTCTATAGAGCTAGGTCATGCCTCCATTGTAGAAACGTCATCTGGAAAGATGGCAGTGCTATTAGCAAACAACGATCTGATAAAGAAAGAAAAACAATTCTTTAAGAAATACCGAATCCAAATACGAACAAGAGGAAATTAGAAAAAAGAAACAGACGAACCGGTTGTAACTTGCTTCACGGATGGCTTAAGAAGATTGAGTACAAAGCAAACAAAACAAAGCAGGAGCTGGTTTTTGCATCATGGACAAAAATAAACAAGACAAATCAATTGCCTTGGGGCTATACACCAACGTGTTCCAAGCGGAAATCTACGCCATAATGGAATGCGCTGTAGCACTAGGGGAAACAGTAGAAATCAAAAACAAGACGGTGGTAATTTATTATGTGGGTCAGGCAGTTTCAAAAGCGCTTAGACAACCAATGAATAAGTCTGCACTAGTCAAAGAGTGTAAGGAAAAAGCAGATGAGCTGGTAAGAAACGGCGCTGATGAGCGTTTTATTGGACCAGAACCAATAGAACTTATATCAGCGACTGTCACAAAGAACATCTAAAACATGATAGCTATGAGAGATGCAAACCAGGAGTGGAAGAACACCAAACACTGTAGGCAGACTAAGATTATTATCTTAAGGAAAGACCCCAAAAAGGCTAAGTACTTACTTAATCTTAGTAGGGAAAACTTTGCAATACTGGTAAGTGTGGTGCCAGGTCACTGCAAACTAAATAGACCTATCATTATTAAGGCTCGTACAGGACCCATCATGCCCTCACTGTGGCTTGGAGGAAAGAAGCCAGCACTTCTTGGGAGAATGCGTAATGTATTCAAACATAAGATGGCGAACACTATGGATAGATAACATTAAAGCAGATGATTTGTCAAACTTAAAGCTTAGCGACATCCTAGTGTTGTTTAAGTGAACAAGAAGATTTGGGGAGGGACACCTGTTGAACCAGCACTAACCAGTGCCCAAATTCTGGGAATTGGGTGAAATAGTTACGATAGAGGACCGATCGCCCGCTTGTGGTTCTTCGGGCGTCCTACCTCATAATCATCATCAAGTACATCAATTTCTGTAAAACAGTTCTCATAGGGAGTCTGTGCATTTTAAATTACAATTATTGTTTGAGTAACTCTTTTCGCTGTATTCGCTGATTTCCCCACACAACAAGATATAAGACATGACACTATGTAGGTAACTAAAATAGATTAGTCTAGCTGTAGCCTACACTTGGTTTTGTCAGCGTTTAAAAACAAATTATTAACTGTGAACCAATTAAAGGTTAGAGAAAATACATCATTAAAATCACCAAAATCTTCTATTTGTCTTTAAATTTTGAACACCAGTCAGATCAGCAAATCATTCGAAGTATCATCAGCAAAATAATGACGCATGGACAAATGCAAAATAATGATTTTACTGTACCTCCCGCCGTTCAAATAGTTAATTATACTTGGAAATATTTTTATGACAACGCAAGCGCATAGCATTTGCCTTCATTAAAAAGTAACTAATTAAGTTCCGGGCAAGTTTATTTCACCCCTCGGGCGGACATTAATCCAATGTTTATGTTTGTAAGATGTATTTAGAGTTGTGTACTAAAATAATAAGACTATATTTTGTACATAAAAATTAATCCTAAAATATGTTGCAAATCTTGCAAGCGGCTGGACCGATTTAGATCAACTGTTCGTTGAAGTCTTGGGAAGGTTCTTACGGAGACAAAATTCGAAAAACACTCAGAGAATACAAAAATCCTGAAATAGTTGTTTGTGCAACTAGAGAGCAAAGCTAATTTTTGCTGCGAGTGCTTGTTTGAGTCCCGAGTAAGCGAAGGATTCAATATTTGAATCATGAGCGTAGTGATTCTACGTTAGAATTCTGAGTGAGTGATGGACTCGAAGGCACGATATTCAAATAATTTTGGTCTCGTATTGAACATACAACTTTTCATCTCAGCAATGAGAACATACCATATAAGAGTTTGAAAAATACAATACAATGAAAAATTAAATAACATTTATTGTAATTTTTCATGGTAAATTTCGACTTATTTACACTGGGAAATTTCTCTAATTGTATTATTTATCAATTAGAATGGCTAGGAAATAATAGTAGTTTATGTATGTGACTTATACATAACGGAGGGCATTAAAACTCGAGAGTTTCGTTCATAATAATATCACTCGAGAGTTTTAATGCCTAATTATGTACACTTACATACACTAGTTTATCTACACACAAGTCATAAGTTCTCTTGATGTGTTCAGGACCGCATGTGTGACCGGCATTGAGTTATTTAGCTTGTTCTGTAGTACCAACTTCACAAGAAAGTAGGGGCGGCACGCAGGCGGGCGTCGGCGGCGTTCGAAATTTGAATGTCATAATATGTAGAAAATTTACACATTATGGTCGTAATGTTCAATATTCAGATAAGAAATGAGTTTTTACAAAGTAGTTCAACATTATGCTGAATGTAACGTGCGGTTTTTGGACGCAGTAAAGAGGGTTTATGATACGTGTGTAGATAAAATAAAATAAGCTCGATTATTTGAATTTAATATCGGAGATTCTGCAATCGAGTTAAAAATCGATAGCAGTATCTGTTACATGGCGAAATCGCAAACAGCCAAAGAACATCGAATTATAACTCGATGCCCGTTGGCTGTTTGCGATTGCGCCAATGTCCGCTGCATTCAAAATTAAAAGGCTACTTTGTCTCACACAGTGAGCAAAATGAAGCTTTTCATGCTGTTTACTCGCAGCCAAAAGCCTCTTGTTCGAGCTGCTGAGGTGAAAAATCATTTGGTATGGGCATTTTCTATGAGAATTCAAGGCGGGGCGGCGGACGTTGGGGGGGCCCGGATCAAATTCTAAATTTGAATTTTGCTTTTTCCTATTAAATTCAAATTTGCCAGTTCCCTTGTATACGAAGCTGCGCTAAGGTCAGAATAATATTAATTCAAGCTATTTGTATATTGTCTATGTGTGTATTTATTTTTGTGTAAAATGCCATATTATTGTGTAATATGAGCTAATTTTGAATAAGACTTATAGGTTTACCCAGGGCAACCATGTGATAGATTCTGTTGAGTAACTAAGTTACATTTAAATACATTTATATACAGGAACACACCAGGACATCCTGTATCATGGGAACCAGAAGAAGCGCCGTCACTCATCCAAAACCTGGGATTTTATTTTCTTCCTCGCCAGCCAGTATTCGAACCCGGGACATCTCGTTTGGGAAGAAGAATCTCGGATCGTAATGCCACAGAAGTCGTCAAGGCATAGCGAATGCATTACGCTATCAAATCATGTTCGAATATTTTCCCTTAAAGTCTGATTAAAACCACTTCAAATACAGAAAATAGTAGTCATATTTGATGGGATTGTTAGGGACATCATTCCGAATAACGTTCACTACGGCATCAATCTCCACACAAGTTCCATCAGTTGATTACACAGAGTTTTATAGTTACTTATGTTCCATTTTCGTATAATTCTCCAAGCCAATCAGAGCGCGCCATTTGACAATCCCCGTGAATCGGCCAATCAAATCAATTGACAAGTTACAAGTGCGAGGGTACATGCGTGCTCCATACAAAAGAAAATTTAAATAAAATTGTGCAATGAAATCGGAGAAAAATACATCTATTAAACAAATACCGTTAAATTATTGAATTTATAAAATTTTAACTAGTCTGCTAGGAAAAAGTTAACTTAGCTTGACACGCTACTACGTCTTGATGTAAGTCTTTTCTTTAGCCGCCAAGTCATGTCAAAATTTCATTATTACTGTCGATATTTTCATACACTTAGCAAATGTCATTTTTTGTCTCTTTTCGACATTGGACCACTGGGAGAAGCAGGGCAAAGGAACTCCCATAGTGTTAAACTAAAACAAATAATACCATATTATTTACTATAAATAATAAGCAGGTATAAATAATTAAAACATTTTTAACAGTCTCTTCTGTGTTGACTTAAATTAACCCCATACAGTTTTATCATTTAAGTAGTCTTGAACATTGTTATAGCCTTTTTGGGACAATGTTGCTATCATCTTCATCACAGTAGTGTTATTCAAACGGCGAGGTGTGTTTTCCTAATGTTTCCTTCTACCTTGTGTACATTTATCAGACAAACCGAACGAGCGCTGCATCGCTTATCTAAATTGTTGCACTATTTTTGCAGCAGAAGAATACATACAGCCATTTTAGTAACGAATTCTAGTTGTAGTTTAGCGTCACTTTCTCTTACGAATTGCCATATATTTATTCTCGTTAGATTTTTACAGTTTTAGGGATACTAAAATAGCGTCACTCCTTTTCTCGTACAGCATGGCAGAGGCACAGTTGCACCCATATTTAACCAGCGAGCCCTTTAGAGGGTTCTGTCCATATTTTGGACACCATAATTTCATTGGTTTCGGAATTCATTACCAATCAATAAGGTAGAAAATCGCCGGCTATTTTTCGAAGGTCTGCCCTTTAAAAGGTTTATCAACCACCATTTTGCTGATGCGTGAAATATAATTTAAAGACTACAGCCAATTGTTGTGAAGAGTTGAAATCGACGTGCTGGGATTGGCCACGGTAGTAGTAAAGGTATATTGAATGAATGAAAAGACTCAATAATTATTTATATGCGAAACAAGCACTTAAAAAAATATATAATAACTAAATTTTCGATACTAAATTTCTGTGTGAAGCTTGGGTGTCGCAAAACGGACCCCGACTCAGCATAATGCTGGCTGGTTTACAACAAACGCTGGTCTTCCGTCAGAGCCGGTCGGTGATGTCACGGACAATCTACCTATTTAAGTTGTATTTAGATACAACAATGGTTCGTTATTCCTCTAAAGTTTGTACGATACACATATGTGTATTTCAGGACTTCAAACAATAAGAGAAAGTATCTAAATCTCCTGTAGATATTTCTTATAAAGTCGTTTGACATGCGAAATCACGTGGCCAAACCACGGTCCCAGGTGAGATCCAACAAAACGCTCATCAAGCCACCATCACAAAACGGCGCGAAACTTTCTCAAATTAAAACCTTGAGACAAAATGTTTTCATTATAACAATTCAGCCAACCAGATTACCGCAGTTTGAATAAGTTAAGCAGGCAATTAGCTGCTGCAAAAAATACAGAGTCAGCGCTGAATACAAACTCATCGGGTATGCAAATTGCAGTTTGCATTTTTAAAATGGCGACGTTTTCTCGCCAGTCACACAGCGCCGAATTTTATACCCGTGATAATGGGCATTCGATGTTTTAATTTGGATTGTGCTGAGTTTTGTTTCGCGGGAAATTCACACTCGTAACTAGATAATTCCAAACGGAAGAAGCATGGCGCGTGACGCTTTTCAACCAACTTAAAAGAGGAGGTTTATTTGTGTGTATGTTTGTTACGCGATTACTCCGTCAATTATCAACCGATTTTGATGATTCTTGTTTCAATTCCCATATTTTTTATTTAAATTGATTAAGCGCCTTTTGAACAAATCAACAAATACAAAATATATGTATATTTAGATTTAGATGACGTTTTAGTTTTTGGTTCCATGCAGCATAAGCGTTGATGAGGAATTTGCATGTACACAATACTTCATTCGCATCCTTGAACTTGAACTTGAAGTCGTTTTTTTAAGTTTTTGGTGAATTCTTTCATACAGAGTGACCCATGTCCCATACTATGAGGCAGAGGTATAGTAATAACCACGTTCATAAAGTTATACCATAAAAACATACCTCTTATGTAGTGTATAAAATACCGGAATGCGTTTCGCCTCGCGCGAAGCATGCCTCGCGAATGCTCGGTCGGTCAGTAACGTGAATTCTATAGAACTTTTCCCTTCGCCGTTAAGTTGGCTTTAGTGCAAAACTGTAAAAAATGGGGAAAGCAATATCCATTGCGTGACTCGGGTCACAAATCCCCGCTTTCAAAAAATCAGAAATTCGTCACCATACGAAACGTAAATTGAATACATATGATACTTGTGAAAATCAGCAACGAATATGAATATTTATAGAATTAGTTAGTTATTACATTTTCTCCCTTTCTCCCGAAACAAATTTTTCAAAAGCTAGCAACACTGATTTCATTGCTACCAGTTTGACGGCGAAGTTTAACTTGCTTCTCACACAGGAGATGCAGATTCGATTCCAATGAGATAATTAATTTATATTAAACACATTATAAGGACGTTCTAACAGTGATGGAGGTATCACTCTGAGGCAAACGCCCGAGCCTGCCGCGCGAGGCTGCTCGCTCAGTTAGTTCGCGGCTAATGTGCACACTTTTCAGAACTCGTTAATGCCAGAGACTGCATTCAGAGATTTTCAGTGCGAGTTTCCCTCAAAGTCAAAGTCAAAAGTTCTTTATTACTGTAGTTACTTAAATGCGTAGGGGACATATTTCTTTGCGTCTTCTCTACGTTGACTACTTTGGGTGTTTCTCTACTATGCACATAGTAGTTCTGAATATCAGTCAAGTAGTACTCGCGTGCCCGGGACGTTAACAAGCAAGGCACCGCAATCCATTAAGGAATTTAGAAGTGGTTAGGGACAGAGCTGGCTACGTTGCGATATCAACCTAGGTTGACAATCCGTGACTCGATTAGAGGTAACATTTTGAAAATTACTTTTATTACATAATTAATTACGGGAAATATTAAACTGCACATCAAAAGTACTGATTTGCACAACAAATATGCAGATTTTTACAGCAAAATAATGCGGTAGCTTAGGTGAAGGGTAAAGAGCGTGAGCGAAGCGAAGCCCCCTTTACCCTTCGTATGAGGTTGAACATGTAAGATCAACAAAATACTTAAAACATAAAAAGTGTTTTTCTGATCCTTTTTTGCTGTGAAAATCAGTATTTTTAATGTGCGATTATTCAATCGCTATTTAATGGCTAGTATTTACTATCCATTAATTACTATATTTGATCCAGACAAGTTTGCTAGGTTTGCTGGAAGAAATCTCTTTTTAGAGATAAGCTCGCCTTTGCTTATTACATTACTTTTAATTGTCTGTAACTTTATACTATCTATGCAATAAAGAATAAAGTAAAGTAAAGTAAAGTTTGCCCAGTTATTCAATCTCTCATCACTCGTGTTGCGTGACAGCTATGGAGAATATTCATAAAGCTTTTTTCCATCATCGTTAAGATTCCCAGAAAACGTACTTAGGATAAATTGCATATCTCGTTTGTGGTTGCACCGAGACTAAAAGCTGCTTCCCCTGCGTGATAGGCAAGAGCTTTACCACCAGACCTCGCACGCTTAATAAAGTGGTACTCGTATGTAGTAAGCATGAAAACCATGACTTTTGAAAAATACAATATCATTTTCCTTTTTACCAGCTGGATACTAATGTTTTGGTACACTGCAAGTTAGTGGTATATTTGGCAACGTAACCTTAAAGGTGCAATTACTTGCGTTCAATATAAGAGCTTTGCAAAGGGATATTTGTCTTAGCAATAAGCTGACCAACTAAATCATGGAAGATGTGAATCAATAAAATTTACATGGTAGACTACTAATACTCTTGTTCTATGGGTAGCGGTTTAAGTATAAGATAAATTATCTTTGAATAATTTAATGATCATTATTAAATTCATCACATCTCAGATATGGATATGAATTATATGGACGCTAAGATGCCACAGACAGGTACACAGATGCAAACGCCGGACCTTTACGTCTTTTTTATCGGAAGTAAAAAACAGTAAATAATAATACATAATAATACCTTGGACACTATTTACACACATTGATCTAGCCCCAAACTAGGATTCCCTGTATCTTGGGTACTAGACAACGATACACATACTTATATAGATAAATATTATACTTAGATAGATAAACAACCATGACTAGGATACAAACGTCCGTTCTCATCAAACAAATATTTGCCCCCGCCGGGACTCGAACCCGGGACCCTTGGCTTCGTAGGCGGGGTCACTGCCGACTCGGCCATTCGGGTCGTCAAAATCAAATACGTCATCAAATAAATAAGTAACAAACCAAGCATCCTTACTCATGGCCGAAACCAATTCACAATCAATCCACCGGCTTGCCTTCTTTCATGTTTTCCACAAAAAACAGTCCTTTTCCTCATATTATTAACGTAGATTTTACGCCGTAATTGAGGAAAACTACCCCATCATAGTTTGCTTTTAGGGTTCTGCGGAAAAAATAAAAACGAACAGGCCCATTAGACCTGCTTCGTGGAACCTCTGTGCAGTTAAGATGGTGGGTACAGGCCGTGTCAGGAAAACAGGAAATACGTAGGTGAAGTAATCATTAGTGCCTTTAATTTTGAGCATTGTTATTTATTGAAAGCGACGATGCGTCTCCGTTTCAGGATTGGGCAAAAATTATTTCGTATGTCCGGATGTGTGTTCGGATGTTATCCTCTAAAGGCCGAATTTCTCAACTGAGTCTCGTGAATTTTTGTGAGCAGGTCCTAAAATTAAATAGTTTTTTTTTGTCGATCCAGTTTTTGGATTTTTTTTTCAAAATGGCGGAGATGTGGGAATTTTAACATTAACATAGTGTCACGCTTTTCTTATACAGTGTGGCAGAGGCACAATTGTGCCCACTTTGAGCCAGTTATTCAATTCTCCATTTTTCGTGACAGTGGGATAGCCAATCGCCTTAGCTATGGAGTAATGAAGGTTTCCTTACAATGTTTTCCATCACCGTTAGAACGTCCGTATAATGTACTTAAGGTAAATTAATTTTCATTACTTATACTCCGAAAGGGGGTCATTGTTCATCCAGGCACCGTGCTGAAAGTGGTACATGCCTGCTCTAAAGCAGAAAAGTATTAAAAAAATTATATATGAATCGTTTTATATTGAACAACGCAATGGTAGTAACCTATACAGCCATAAAACGATTAATTCTTCATTTATTAGTTTTGTTGACATTTAAATTCTTTTTGATGTTTATAATTAATATAATGTACTTTATGTATTTATTAGTCACTTTCAAGGCGAGATGTGATTTGCGAAATAAATTAAAAAATATTTCTCTAACGCCCAATAACTGTACAAACGTTAATATTAATTTCAAGTGACTTTGTTTTTTAATAAAATAATTTTGATTTCAAGTGACTTTGTTTTTTAATAAAATAATTTTGATTTTAACTGGCTTGTGTTTACTTTCCTCGTAATCGTAATGAAAAGTAGAGTGTTTTACTCGGGTGATAGCACCCATTGCTGCCTCGAACTATTGGCGCTCTCACTTCGTTCGAGCGCCAAAACATCTCGTCAGGAATGGGTGCCTTTCAGCCCTCGGTTAACAATCTACTATATCTCATAGCAGGAATCGAACCTGCATCTCCTTTGTGAGGAGCAAGCGTGAAACTCAATAGACCACAGAGCTCAATAACGGGTTTTAATATTTAAAAAAACCGCTACAGTTCAAACTGCTTGACAATTTTTTACAAATTCGGTATAGTTGGATTTGTAGAGACCATGAGAGTAACAGGCTATATCATTATAGTGAACTAGCTGACCCGCTCTCGCTTCGCTGCGGGTAGCTCTACCCCTACTTTACCCTTACCTATCCCTACCCTAACCTACCCCTACCCCTAACCAACCCCTACCCAACCCCTACCCTACCCTACCCCTACCCAACCACTACCCTACCCTTCCCCTACCCTACCCTACCCCTACCCTACCCCTGCCCTACCCTACCCTACCCTACCCTTACCCTACCCCTACCCTACCCCTACCCTACCCCTACCCTACCCCTACCCTACTCCTACCCTACCCTACCCATATCCTATCCTACCCTACTTTTAAACCTTCCCTGGTCTACAACAAACATTTCAAAACCAAAATCAGCTAAATCGGCCCAGCCGTTCTCGAGTTTTAGCGAGACTAACGAACAGCGATTCATTTTTATATATATAGATATAGTCAATACAAAGACCACGGTATTTTTTTTAGGTATAGCGATTTTGAAACTCATGCCATGGTAAAAAAATTCAATGGCAATGTACACACCTTTCATTGTCGAACCAACCGTATCTAAAAATTAAACCCGTATGTTTTACATAACACCTTGGACACTATTTACACACATTGGTCTAGCCCCAAACTAGGATTCCCTGTATCTTGGGTACTAGACAATACTTACATACATATACTACATATACTTATATAGATAAATATTATACTCAGAAAGATAAACAACCATGATTAGGGTACAAACATCCGTTCTCATCAAACAAATATTTGCCCCCACCGGGACTCGAACCCGGGATCCTTGGCTTCGTAGGCAGGGTCACCGGCCATGCGGGTCGTCAATGCCCACCTACACAATTTAATTGATACAAAAGCTTGTTGCGGGATTTATTTGTGTAGATTGTGTAAAATATGTATGTACATCTAACTACCAACCTAATCGAATCTACACAAGTAAATCCCGCAACAAGCTTTTATATCATTTAAATTGTGTAATGTAAAAAAATATGGGTTTGAATGTTGGTTACGGTTGGTTCAACAAATAAAGGTGTGTACATTACCATGATAAAAAAGTGTGTATATATTTCAGAGTCCCTGTTGGAAAGAAAACCGTCTTTATGATAAAATGTCACTAAAATTTTATTCTCTTCTTTTTAGAGCATTTAAATAAAAGCTTTTTTTTAAATAACTTTCACTTTTAATTAATTTTCTATTTTTAAGTTATTTATTACTTTTTACTACAATTTACAGGAGAAGCAGAAAATTAAGGGGATTATTATTTGCAAAGGGGCTATGAAGAACAATTTTTAAACATATAACATAAGGAAATCCGATCAGAATTAACAAAGTTGTTTTTCTGTGCTACCACAAAACTGTTAGGGGCTAGATAAACTTGGAAAATACAACATTTTTAATTTCAGAGTTTTGTGATGGTACAATGATGTAATTTCATGCGGGGAATTGAGTTTCCTTCCGGCTTCAGCATCAGATCAGCTCCATGCCATTAAAAATATTCACGGACCAAAGTACTTGTCAAGACGAATCAAATGAGCCTAAACTTGATGGGATTGCGTCGTTTTACTACAGAGTTCTCCTGGCCTAGCTATAGCTTCAGATCTGCTCCATGTCATAAAAAATGTAGGATCAAAGTATTTGTCAGGACGAATCGAACGAGCACAAACTTGATGGGGTTGCGTCGTTTTATTATAGAGTTCCCCTGCTAACCTTCCATCTCCATCATCAGATCAGCTCCAACTCAGAAAAATATTGCATTGTCATCCAACTTACATAAGTATGCAAAATTTTAGCGCAATCGGATAACGAGAAGTGGGTCAAATTCAAGCCGACAGTTTTAACGCTAACACACGTACATACATACACTAAAAGTTAAATAAAAGTTTTTAAAAACAGGACCAGCTCTCTTCATCATTCTGTACACGTGAAATTAAAGTCGATAGCTTTCAAAATAATGTTTTGAAAGCTGTTCCCCATCTTGACACCTTGACCAATCAGAAAGCGATTATATGAAACGAGCTGTGTCGTTTAAAGCAGTTGCTTTAAATTCAGTTGAATTTGAATGGAATCAGAATATGTCAAGAGATACAGAATGATACTGAGCTGCATGATTTACGTAGTCAGTTTGACGGACTTGTTTGAAATATGTTTTTAATAGGTATAGGGTAAATATTGGTATTTTTATAAACAGTGCTGCCTTTTATTGATAAAAATATCGTTAATCATCCCCATGATTAGTTGGATAAATAACAATAGCGAAAACTAGCAGAAAGCGCAGCTCTGCGGGGGCTCGCGAGATTTTTTACCAAGTAATACTTAGTGGCATAGAGAAGATTATGAATCCATGGTCGTCCACTCACCACACCGTTCTTGCACTCGACAAAGACAACAGACCTACAGAACTGGAAACAAAAATGAAGTAAACAGATGAAATTATGAAGTGACAAGCACTTTAGATATAGGTACATTTGAATTACATGGTTCTGAACTGAATGAATTTCATGTTAACGAATTTAATAATATAGCGGATAAATGATAATAATAAATGACATCATACAACAATTTATTTATTTATTTCAATAATTTAATAATTCAATTGAGCACTCTCATAAGGTCGCAAATCGCTGGCCAATTTTCGAGTTCAATGAGTGGGATCTTAATTGTATATTTAACATTGTAAATTATTTAAACACCAACTCCTAGATCTGAATATGTTGATACTTATAAATTGCTCGATATTGGTAATGGCAAAATACCTGTTGACTCATCGTCTGGATACATCACATTTCCTACCAATTTTTGTCACTTTACTGAAACAAAGACCAAACTCATTACGTTTTTCCAAAATTGCTCAAAATTACAAAATCATGTATGGTTGAACGAAAGATTTATATTGGCTGAAAAAAACGTTGATGAATTTTCAGATTTAAAATAAGATAGCTTGCGAATTAATGATATACAAATCGATTGATTCCGTTACTAACCAAGATGATGTTGTCAACTATCCAACGGAGTTCTTAAATTAGCTGCAACAAAAAATCGGATCTGTAATCATTATATTGCGGAATATAAACCAGCTACGTCTTTGTAATGGCTTGCGGTGAAAAAATTAATGAACAACGTCATCGAAGCCAAATTTTAATTTTGATCCCGAATTGGCGGCGGCAAGTTGTTCCAACACTTCGTGGACAGATATCTGAAGCTGCGCCGAAAATCAGCTGATCCATGATGGGGTATGGACACAATGCTCGTTGTGGCCCTCTTTGAGTGGTGACGTGAAACTCGCCAGGTGAGTTTTTCGTACAAATACTCGGGTATTTGACATTTGATCACACCAAACAAGACCGTGGCTAGATGTTATTTCTGTCTAGCGTCCAATCTGAGTAAACTGGCCTGTTTCATATAAGGTGGCCACGAGGAGCAATGTTAAAACAAAACCTTACACATGCATTCTGGACTCTCTGCATCAGTCGGTAAGTGCGTTTGCGCAGACAGGGCCCGTATACCGAAATTCCATAGTTTACCTTAGACAAAACCAATGATTCGCACAGCGATATGCGAATTTGTTCGCTTACAAAGCATGTGACTCCATATAAAATAATAAGACGATAGAAGCATTTCTACCAAATATAGGACATGCTTTTCAAAACGTAATTCCTGATCCATTATAAAGCCAAGATTACGTGCCTAGCAGACAATCAAGCTGCCTGAAATAGAGACTTGTAGATCTAGGTTAGTTAAAGTCTCGATTTGATTTCTGGACCCTAAAATCATACATTTCGACTTGGCAGGGTATGTAATCACTAAACCATCTATTTTCTTTAATAATCAGCAATATTTAGACAGACAATGCACATCATAAACTGGTGGAGCTAGAATCTAAGCGTTTTATGGAGGTCCCTGCATGGCGTACGGGATTCAGTTCGTTGTCGTCCAAAAAGCTAATATGGGCTTAAGAGACAGATCCGGATTAAGGTCTGAATGGAGTATTTAAGTTTAAAAGAAAATCAAAAACCACTTGCGTAAGTAAAATGTATAAATTACAATTTTGAAGATAATTTCACGTTTAACACTTGTTTATAAGAAGCCATCATCATTGTAACCATAGGATGCCGTAATAAAGAGTTTATGCAAGTTTTATATTATAATATTTTATATATTACTGCGTCTCTTTTTGTTTTCTAGAACTTGTACAAAATAATTAAATAATCAATAGTATTTTGCTTTATATTTTTCCCAGGACGTTTTGAAACGAAGACGTCAGCATAACTTGAGTCAAAATCAGTAAATATTGGACGTTCAAAATATTACAGACACTAGAGATATCTATAGATAGGCGATGGTTTTCTGCCTTTACATTTTCGTGGGTTGAAATAATAAAAAACCGGCCAAATGCGAGTCTGACTCGCGCACGAAGGGTTCCGTACCACCTTATAATGGTAGGGATGGTGTGGAGAGAATAGTTTGGATTTTACATAGAAAAATGTTATTTACAAAATTATTGGTGCGACTAATTTCACACTCCATGTACGTAACCAGGTGCATTCATAATTAAATAATCAATAGAAGTTTGCTTTATATTTTTCCCAGGACAGTTTGAAACGAAAAACGTCAGCGTAACATGAGTCAGAATCAGTCAATATTGGACGTTCAAAATAACTAGAGATATCAAGAGATAGGCGATGGTTTCCTGCCTTTACTGTCCAAACGATTTAAATCGGCCAGAAATGGATTTCTGTCCATTTTTGTGGGTTGAAATAATAAAAAAACCGGCTAAATGCGAGTCGGACGAAGGGTTCTGTACCACCTTACAATGGTAGGGATGGCGTGGAGTGAATAGTTTGGATTTTACATAGCAAAATGTTATTTACAAAATTATTGGTGCGGCTAATTTCATACTCCATGTACGTAATCAGGTGCATTCATAAGTTTGTATATGGTATTGAAAGAATTGTTGTATGGGAGCCCAATTAAATATTTATTTTATTCCGGTTTTTAGTATTTTTTGTTCTAGCGGCAACAGAATTACATCATCTGTAAAAATTTAAACTGTCTAACTATCACGGTTCATGTGATACAGCCTAGTGACAGGCAGAGAGACGGACAGCAGAGTCTTAGTAATAGGGTCATGTTTTAACCCTTTGGGTACAGAAACCTAAAAATGAACCACAAATTAGTTATTTTTTACAAAAGCTGGCTTTGATATTTAATATATTATGCCTTTATGTCTGCAATTTCACCAGCCATCCTGGGTCAGAGGCAAAAACTTTTGCGACAACAATTCTTCTTTCAGTTCACGGTGCATCTTATTATAGGTTTTGACTAAAATTATAGTAAAAATTGTTTTCCTCGACGGAAACTTGACTATTTTCAACAACTAAAATGGTTGAAGTTAGTAAAAAAATATATTTAAAGAGGATGCTCAACCATTGAAAGTGCTATTTCAATGACAGATACAGCTTTAGCTAGTAATGTATGGAGATTTTCCTTGGTTCAATCTGACAGCAGAGCTTGTGGTGAATATGTAGAGTTTTGAGTATTCCCGATTGGTACATATAGGTCCATTGGGTTCTCACTTTAGTATACATGCGGTCTCAGTTCATCTCGCTTTTATGTTCTGGAGATCAGAGTCAAATATCCTGAGGCTTGTTTCGTGCGTGGAGAATATTCGATTTTGTTGTTTCTCACGAGTTGGTTTCTTTAGAAGGCCGACGAGGACATACCTCATAAGCTTTTGTTTAAAATTAACTTATTTATTGAAAAGTTACTTTTAATTATGACTAAATTCATCTACTTACCCTCTTTCGATATTTTTATAGGTAGGTAATTAGTACCTTTTCTCTGTCCGAGTGAAGTCTGAGGATACTTCCGGGCTAGCCCTAGGTTCTACTATGCTACCTAACTACGGTGAGCTTTTTTTTCCTCTTTTAATCATTTAATAATCCCCACATGAGTTTTTTTTTAACTAATTAAAATGAAAATGAAAATAAAAATGTTTATTTCTTTGACTAAACTTAATTTAACAAACAATTTGATGAGACCTGCTTTTAAGTATTTAAATACCTGTGCTAGAAGTTATTTCGTAACAAGGCATTAATTAATTTATTGTGAATAAACCTAGTATTTGTTTCGCTTTAAAATATAATATCTCATAATTCAAAGAATACACTGTAATGTTAAAAGATAATGACAACGTGCGTGTGTATTTAAGCATGTGTATGTGAGTGTGTGTGTGTGTGTGTGTGTCAATGTGTATATGTTTGTGTGAGGGAGGGTGTATGTGTGTTTGTGGTATTCAAAAGGTTCTTTGTTTTAAAGACTCTTTTAGCCAATTAGTCAAATATGTTTTACAAACACGGTACGTTTTTGGATAGATGTCAATGTGTTTGTGAACTTAGTTGTACAAATGAGTTGATAGCGATTTATACTGTCTACCAGCAAAGGCTGTTTTGATGTTGACAGAAGGAGTTATGGTGTATTTTATTCTTTTATTTAAGTAACAGGGGTCATAGGAGAGGGATTTGTGTAATCTAAGAATAGCGTGCAGAATGTATTGCCTTCTCATCGAAAGAACATCACTAAGGGAGTACAGAGTATCAGTAGGGAAGCTCTTTGTGCCCTTTCTAGCTCCAGATTCTTTGTTTAACTACATCCTCCCCACACTGAATTACAATAACTTAATACCGATTGCGCTAAAGAGGTGTAGATTTGTAAAATAAGCTTTTTTTAAGCAACGTATCTAAATGTTTTAAAAGTCCAAATAAGTTTCCTAATTCAGTTCAATATTAATTCCATATGGTTATGCCAAGAAAGGCGCTGATCTAAAATGATACCTAAATATTTTGTATTTGTTAGATTATTTAAAGAAGTCCAGTCACAAGTAAGGTTTAGGTTTTTGTAAGAGTGAATTTTTATGTCAAAATTTATGGAAGGTTGTGTTGTTATATAATTTGAAAAACAAATGTAGTTCGTTTTACTAGTATTAAAAGTAAGGAGCTGAGCATCTAGCCATGAATAAACCTTTGAAAGAACAATTTCAGCAGATTTTCTTACCTCGTCCCATGTTGCACCAGAAAATACAATGGCAGTGTCGTCGGCATAAGAAAATTATTTTAGCAAGTTATTTATATAAGTTAAAAACAAAGTAGGTCTGAGGACACTGACCTGTGGTACACCGTAAGATACGTTTACCTTGTTGCTAATAAAATCACCAATTTTCACGCTTTGTTTACGGTCCTGGAGATAGTTCTATAATAGATCCAAAGGGGTGCCTCGAATGCCTATGTTATGGAGCCGGTTTAGAAGAATAGTGATAGATACCGTATCGAAAGCTTTTTTAAGATCCAAAAATAGGGCCATACACTTTCTACTCCTATCAACTTCATCCACTAAAAGAGATGTAAGCGCTAAGACAGCATCTTCCGTTGATAACCCCTGTTTAAATCCATGCTGTGAGTTCGATATGTGTTGAATTTGTTGAGGTAGTTAATCAAACGATTATTAACTAGTTTTTCTAAAATTTTTGAGGTAGCCGGTGAAACTGATATGGTTCTGTAATTATTTCCGTCATCACTATCCCTATTACTCTTGTACACAGGCGTTATGATCGCTAGAGGGGAAAACACCTTTTTCATAACAAGTATTAGCTAGATGGGTAATAACGGGGACAATTATTGGGCAGGTCATTTTAAGAATTTTGTTGTAATATTGTCCCAGCCAGGAGCACTATCTGATTAAACAGAAATAAGAATGTTGTATACCACCTTCGGGGTTGCATTAGAGAGAAAAAAAGACGTGGGTTGTGAATTTGTGCTATTTAGGGTTTCTTTATGATCCACTGATGACGTTTTAGAGCTGCTATCTATTAGATAGTTTATAAAGTATATACGTGTAAGCAAAGTTGGTGCGATTCGTATGTAGCTTTGTTAGCCTATAACTAGTTTTACTGTGTATGTATATAAAAGTTCTATGTATGTATATAATAGTTTGAGTATGTAGTGTGTATGTGATCGTGATATTGTGTTGGGTTTTAATATATATTGGTTCCATTGTATGTCTCTGAGTGGCGTCTACGGGCAGTGTGTATGTGTCTATTTGAGATTGGTATGGGTTATGTGTGTAGATGATATTTATGACTGTGAATGTGAGCATTTTAATGTGAGTGTTATTTGAGTGAGTTAATGAATGTTACAAACTGTGATAGAAATAAAAAAAAAGAATTTTGTAGTCATATTTCCTGTAGTAGTTTATGCACTTGAGCTTCATTGTCGACTCTAATCTTAGGGGATGTTTCGTTCCTTCTAACGTAAACTTGGCCAAACGTTGCCCAGAAAAACTTGTAGGCTTTGGACTTTGCGATGTCTCTTGCCAAGAAGTGGAGGCGGGCTCCTTTTGCAGTAAGCTGCTCCGATACAAATATAGGGGTGTCGTCGTTCTTGGTGAAACCTAGATGTTTGGCACATAACTTTTCTTTGCGCTTCATGTTGTAGGCTTTAATCAATCTGAGGATGTATGTCCTTATTATATTGGAGCCGGTCTCAACTATAATGGGTGAGATTTTTACCTATCGCTTGCCGTTGGCTCTATAAAGGTCTCTTATATCAGAGTTCTCAATTTTACAGTCAATTTTTTTGGATAGGCACATTACCATTTTCATCAGATCATCTTGTGTCTCATTAGATGTTTTTTTTTTTTTTATCTCGATGCTCGTTTTGCGATTACCTCTTTGTAGGTCTTCTAATTTATCTTCTATAAACGTAATTCGTTCCCTATGCTTCTTAGTTTGCACTTCTAATTCCTCAATTTTCTCCCTATATTCTTCATTTTGGTCTGTGATGAAGGCTATCGCGGTCTCAATGTTTGTGTTCGACTGCTGAATCTCTTTCAAGGTTTGGCGAATCAAGTCCTTGTATCGCAATCATCTCTTTCATTTCCTGTTTGAATTTAATTAGTTGGGAACTTATATCCGTCTGTAGATTGTCATTCTCTTTATCTTTGAGCACAGGGCTGTCTTATTGTAGCGAGTATGTATACTTTGCCTGACTCTGCAATTTTCCAATAGGTGTGTCGTATTCGGCGGGAAACATTACGACACCCCGGGCATTGCCAAGTTCTTTTATCATTTTCTGATAGCTCTTTTATTTGATCATTTGTTATCTTAAGGCAGTGATAGTGAAACTGGCTCCGACAATCCCTATAGGCAAGTAACTCAGTAGTCGAAACGGCCTTCTTACAGGTCAAGCAAGATTATTATTAGTGATAAAAATTAGAGTACAGTTACTCTTAATATATGTGTGTACACAGTGACTCTTAATACGTACTCAGTATACTTATTCTTAATATATGTGTGTACACAGTGACTCTTAATACGTACTCAGCGTACAGTTACTCTTAATACGTACTTGCAGCTATTCGTAACGCACTAAGTAATTGCGGCAGCGCGTAGTGGATGAGGTGAGGACGCGTAGCACTGTATCAGCTGCGCGCGTAGCGAGGTGACGACGGTAGCGGCGTAGCACTTGTAGCAGTGAAGGTTGACTCACGCGCTGGTTGTGGGAGCGGAACGAATAAACATGACGATTTTATGTACAAATATTTCACTTAAGTTCGAATTTCACCTTGCTGTAACTTCTTTTGTTATCGATTACGCACTGAATGTAAGGACAAAACTAATTTATTTTTGCCTGACCTTTACTAAAAATGCTCGGCGTTTATGGGGTTGAAATGGATTTTAATCCAGCATTGGATTGAAATCTGGGCGTTTATCCATCACTGCAGAAATCTCTTTATCCAAATATGTAATCACGATGTCATAAGGGCTTCAAAACTTGTTATTTACTTCCATCTAATACATTAAAGTTAAATAATAATGAAAGGGGGCACCCTTTCATAATTAAGAAATACATTTTACAACTCTGTAAGTGAATAAATCACTTCTCTCACTGGAGTTTTAAGTTTTTTTTTTAATTGTGCAATTGTGCTAAGTTCCCAAATTTTTAGAACATGAAATACTAATATTTAGCCATGACATAATTGTGCATCGCTCAGTGCAATGCCTGTACATTGCTGGGGCAGTAGTCCACACATCGATTTAACCATGCCCTTTCCTGGGCTATTAGAGAATAATAAAGTTTCAAAGAAAACATTCGTACAAGAAATGGTAAAACTGCTTCCTTAGTACAATGATCTTACTCAGCGTAGAAACCTCTTAGGATTTAAACACCTACACGTGCCGTAAAAAACACCATTTGCACATTTAGACTTACTTAGAAGGCATTCGTAGAGCAAGGATAAAGATCCGTGAGTTAAACTAAAACCAACACCTAAACTAAACTCGAAGTAACCGCTCACTTTTATTATTTCTAGCGAAGATCCTTATTCGGTTTAACACCCGAGCGCGTATGAGGCTCGCGACTAGTAACTGGAACCGCCTTATGAGTCTTGTTGCTGTTGTTTGACGACCTCTGTGGCGCAGCCGTTGTGGCTCTGCCTACCACGCGAGAGGTCCCGGGTTCAATCCCCGGCTGGGGTTAAAGAAAAAGAAGCCCCAGTTCTTGGATGTTTATATGTATGTCACGTCGCTGTTTCTGGTTCTCACGACACAGGGTAGCCTAGTGTGGCGCCAGAAGCAATGTATCAGTAAAATTGCAGTTATAATACGTTCTCTGCTTGTCTGTGGTTAAAGAATCACGAATAAAAATTTCTTGCACAAAAGTCTGTAATTTGATACGGGTAAAGAGGTAATAAAGATATCAAAATAAAACAGATGTAAGCATATTTGCTGTCACAAATGCACACATTAAACGACCGGTTCACCCATTGACACTTGCAACCCTGGACAACCATGCCATATAATTGGTAGTTTCCTTTAACAATATCAGCCACGAAGCGGGTGGCGTTTGACTTCCTGCCAAATAGGCCATTTTGAGACGCTGCTGGAGAGTAACTGGTGCTGTAAGTGATATGTGTCGAAGGTTGCATATAACTCAGTCTAATCAAATTTCCTGTAGGTAGTGCGGTGATGAATGGCTGCTCCAGTGCAATTTGTTCTGAGGAACGATGTAAGCTTGAGTGTCTAGTTAACCTGCTCGTAAAAGGGAAGTGCTTCGTAAGGGTGAGCCCTTAAGACAGACAGTGCAGATTTATTCATTGGACCCTATGGATTAGGATGTAGAGTTGAATATTTGATGTCAAGCAGTGTGTATGGTCACAGGATAGTAAGTTGACTCAAAAAAGATGTAACATTAAAACAGAAATTTCATAAGATTCCTCTTTTGTACTGACACGAATCGACCTTCTAATGTATGGGTAGGTATAACTTAAATATTGATTTAAATTTATTGATTAATTTTATCAAACTAGGCGAAATAGGATTGATTATATAGATTAACTAGCTTCTGTCCGCGGCTTCACTCGCGTGACCTAAAAGAAATAAAAGATATTTATTTTTTCAGAAACAAACGTTATATTACATTACTCCCTGTCAATTGAATATACAAACTACAACAATATATCCAAAATAACGAAATAACGACGAAATAAATACATTTACTGTAAAATTTAACTAATATCTGGGAATCGTTAGTGAAATGATCCAATGCAGTATTTCCTTGTAAACAATATTTTTTTCACACTATTCATAAAGTAAGTTTTGCTCCACGACGAAAGGGAGCAAAATGCTACTTTTCTGTTTAAGCTACTTTTTTAATTTATTCATTGGCATGTAACATTCACGCACTGTGCCAATTGAACACACATCTTAATAAAATTATCGATTGTAACTTCATCGTAATCGATTTAAAAACGAACATGTTTCAAGTTTTAACTTTAAAAACGTTATAGGAAAATTAATATTAAAAAAAAATGTCACAATAAATTATTTGTTTTACTGAAATCAAAACTATCGATGACTGTTATTGTGATATAATGAATATTGATATCCGATACCATTGTAATATTTGAATCGATTATTTTACATATTGCAAAAAGAAGCACAGTAATATTTTATCCATGGTGACCACGTGGTGACCTTTCTCTAATCCTTCACAATCCGCCATTATAAAAAAAAAGTTTTGTTTTTGTTGTTCGATTACTGTAAAAGTGGTAAAAGAATAATTCAAAGTATTGTTGTTTCATTTCAATTTTCCTTATAGTCAGTGTGAAAAGTAGTACGTAGTTGGGCGTTAACGCTTGAATCTTTCGTTACGCTCAGGATTCTAACTTAGAATTCCTCGCTACGCACAGGTTTCTATCGTCGAATAACCCGCTTCACTCTGAATTTAATGTACCGCCCTCGCCGTAAACACATCATTTTGCTCCCTTGAGACACAAATAACTATTGTTTTTCCTTTAGGTGCTAAGATCACCAGGTTACTCCCTGAGCTTACTCTGGAGCAGGACACGAAAAACCGACCGTGTAAAAAGCAGCTCTCCCTTAAGTCTTCCCCTGCTAAATTAACAGTTTGGCCTTGAGATTTATTTATGGTGATGGCAAAGCAGACTTTGAGGGAAAACTGCACTATTTTGAACTCAAAGGGGTAGTTTGATGGTATTAGAGCAGTATTTCCCAAATAGTGGTACGCATACCCCAGGGGTACGCGTTGCTTAACCAATGGGTACGCGTGCCAATCTCTTGACCAAGATTCTAATCAGAGAAAAACAATTAGGTGCGCAAACAGCAATTTTGCGCAAAAAATATTTTAAACCATCGCCATCGACATGTGAAAGCACGCACACATCGATCTCCGCAAATGCATTAAATCGATTTTTCATTGTATTTTGATGGTAATAAATCATAAAAAGCATTTTTTATTTATTAATGTTTTCTGCAATAATAGGTACGCAAGTTAAAGATCTTTCTTTAAGTGGTACTCAGCAAATACTAATCGGTAACCACTGTATTAGAGGAAGCCTCGGGATAAACACAGACTCCCCTCGGGAACAACCAGTTAGTATAGTTGACTCGATGAATCCTTTGTGGATCTGAGTACGGTTTTGTAGAATGAGGTGCAGATATCCATCACTCTATTCTACTGCCGTGTTCAACACCGTTTTGGTCTATTAGTTGGGTGATCCAGGTTTTTCGATTGTTGATACCTTGTTTGGCAATTCGTAAGGACCGGTTTTTCTCTATAGCTAATCTAACCAAGTCTGTATTATGTCTTCTTATGTCTCGTCTTATACTCTTTTTTACTTCTCTGTCTATAGTGTTACATTTAAGTGAGCATCTTGGGAGTGGTTCTCTTTTTTGTAATGATATATAAGTTTTGGTTAAGTCTTACTGTCTTACTAACTATTTTAATAGCATTTTTTGCACAGAAAACACAATGGAAAAAATACAACGAACAATATGCAAAGGTGAGCTTATTTCTAAAAAGAAATTTCTTACAGCTAACTTGTGAGGAAAGGAAAAAATATTTATAGAGAGGTAGTCCTAGTGTACAATTAAGATTTAAAAGAAAGAAATAAAGTCAATATACTATCAGATAAATCACAATACATCCTACACATACTATAAAATAAATTAATAGAATACAATAAATACATAGATACACATACATACTATAAGATACCCACTATGCGGAAGAGAGGAGATGCTGTTTCAACTTTTTCTTAAAAGAGAACAAGGATCTGCAATCCCTAATAGCGCAAGGAAGTGCATTCCACAAACGTATTGCCCTTAACCTAAACGAGTGCTCGTAAGCAACAGTGTTGTGCTGAGGAATTGACAAAAGTGACACCGTGTGAGATCTCCGAAGTCTATCCCCAGAGAAAAGAAACTCAAAATGTTCACGAAGATATGCGGGATAGCGCGGATTTCTCAAAATATTGAAGAGGAAGGAGAGAATGTGCATATCACGACGAAGTCGGATCGGGAGTCAGCCTAATTCCCTGCGATATTGGGACACGTGATCGTACTTGCGGAGACCGAAGATAAACCGAATCCCGAGATTTTGAAGTCGCTCGAGTTTGTTCAGTAGATCTTCGTTCGCGCTGGCCCAGCAAACATCGGCGTAGTCAATTAAAGGCAGAAGAAGGGTCTGAACTAGCATGATTTTAGTCTGCCTAGGCAAGAAGTACTGCAAACGCCGAAGGGAATGAAAGGATGCAAAGACTCGTCTGCTGACCTCACAAACGTGGGGCGACCAGGATAAAAGAGTATCAAAAACAACCCCAAGATTTTTGGCTTTCTCGCTGTACTTGACAATGGTACCGTCATAAAGCACGGGAGCAACTGACCTATGCTGCAACAAATTAAGTAAGTGCCGTGTACCCAGTATCATCGCCTGAGACTTATCCGGGTTGACTAATAGCTCATACGAAAGAGCCCATTTCCTGATGTTGTCGAGGTCAGCATTCAAAGCCTCTACAGTCGAAGTCAGATCACACAAGGGAAAATGCCGATAAATTTGAAGGTCATCTGCATAGAGATGATACGAGGAAGACAATACATCCGAGATGGAATGGATGAAAACTGAGAAAAGAAGAGGAGAAAGGATGCCACCCTGCGGAACACCAGTAGAGAGCTTGCACCATTCCGTAGTGACTTCTTCAGACTTGATGCGCTGCTGGCGGTCTCTCAGGTAGGAGTCAAACCAGCGAGCCGAGTGTGAAGAGACATTGAGTGTTTTTATGATTTCAACAAGTATATCGAAGTCGACGCAGTTGAAGGCGCTGCTAAAGTCAAGGAGAGTCAGGACTGTGAGCTGCTTCTTATCCATTGCCAGTTGGATATCGTCAGTTACCTTGAGCAGTGCGGTGGTGGTGCTATGCCCTGGCCTAAAACCAGACTGAAAAGGGTTCAGTGAATCCATGGAGGAAAGGTACGAGGACAGCTGGGAGTGGACAATTGATTCAAGGACTTTGGAAAGGATTGGTAGGATGGAAATGGGACGGAACTCTTTGAAGGAGGACGAGTTAGAAGTTTTAGGCAGGGGTATCACTAATGCTCTTTTCCACTGGCTTGGGAAGCAGTACTCGCTCAGCGACGCGTTAATTATATGCGTTATGGGTGGTAAAATATTATCGAGTACACTGAATAGCATCTGAGAGGAGATATTGTCATCACCTACAACCTTGGACGAGATTTCTAGAATAGCTTTCTTTACTGCGCCAACTCCGACAGACCTGAGGTTGAAAGTTAAGCAACTGGATGTCGTTCTGGTACGCAAGTTACGAAGGGTAGCATCCTTGACACAGGGGTCCATCACGACAGGGGAGACAGCAAAGAATTTGTTGAGACCATTGAGGTCGACACTACCGGCAACTGCGTCCTGGGACTTACCAACACCAAGGGTCTTCAGGAACTTCCAAACCTGTGCAGGAGAGTAGCCCTCGATACTTTCATAGATGTGGCGGCGTTTGGCATCTCGACAAAGACGGGTGCACCGATTACGGAGACGTTTGTATATAAGGAGATTATCGTCCGTCGGATACTTCTTATATCTACATTTGGCACGGTTTCTCTGGGCCATCAGACCCTTGATGGTGTCGGTAAGCCAAGGCGCAGGGAGATGTTTGACCCTAACCTTTTTGACAGGAGCATGTTTGTCGAACAAACTTAAGACAATCGAGTTGAAATGCTGGACTTTGTCATCAACGGTCTCACTACAGACGACAGGAGACCAGTCTATAGAAGCGGCGTCAGACTTAAGGGAGCTGAGATCCATACCCTTGAAACTGCGAATATCCAGGAATTTTGCTGCGCGCTTGGGAGGCCTTAACTTGAACGAGAGATAAATCAAATCGTGAAAGGAGAAGGAGGCGTTAAGTTGGCCATGCGTAGCAACCTTGGATATGTTAGAAACAATCATAAGATCTAGAAGAGAGGGGGTGCAGTGGGGCTGGAAGTGAGTTGCACTCAAGGGAAGAATATTTAAATTTAGGGAGCTGATGATAGACTGGAGTTTGGCTGAGCGAACATCATTTTTAAGTAAACAAGTATTGAAATCACCTAGGATAACTGTGTCACTGTATAAAAGAAAGAATCAAAGTAGTCGATGAGTAGAGAGGGGCTATAGAAGACACCCAGAAGGACCTTATTGTGATGCAGGCATAACTCGAGAAAGAGGTGTTCAGCGGATCCAGAGTACAGACTAGGTGAGTGGCTGATGACTTTGCAAGAAATGTCGGAACGAAGGTAAATAGCAATATTGTATAGTGTTTCTGCATCCTCTGTATCTATAGGAGTCTTTAAAGTACCTAGTTTCTAAGTTCAATATTGAATTTTTCGCTAATATACACCAGTGAGTCTTTAGGCAACCTTTTTACTTTGTTTTTAAATACATTATCTCTTTTAGTTTTTACAGTAAGGTGTACTTTATCCCGAATGGGCCTGTGGTCGGAACCATATTGAAATTTATTGAGGGTGGAAATAACTTTTACTATGTGCTATTCTGATGAAAGCACAAAGTCAATTTCATTTATTTTTATCTGGGGAAATCCAAGTCCAGCGGCGTTGCGGTTTTTTGAAGAAGAAACTATTACTAATTGTGAGACATTGTCCAAAGGCGACCTGGAGCAACCGAGTTCCACGTCCATTTTGGCTTCCCAGCCCGTGTGGTCAAATCACGTCATGGTTATCCAGTTCCAGCCTTACTCCGACTTTCGCATTGAAATCACCGAGAACTAAGGTCCAAGAACCTCGGTGTTCATCGCAGGCCTTATTTATTGAGTCATATACGTCTTGTTTAATATTTATGCTTCGGAACGCACCTTTTTTTGTTGCGCGACTCGGACCGCGAGTGATCGGAACGGAACTAGCAGCTGTCACTTGTATAGAAACGAGATGACGAGTTAGAGGTTACTTTTTTTGACATGGAAAAAATGTCGGCACATGGCGTTCGGGCCTTGGCTGTATTTTAATTGTAAAAATTGTCTAACACAGGTGTCGGGCCTGGTCGGAATGTTAATTATAATAAGCACGGAACAATCGTCGGGAAATAAGTAGATTCAAGTCATCGGAGTGAGTGCTTCGTGTTGTGAAAGGTTGAAGTGGTTCGGTCCCCAATTCGTCGCATTCGGACAGCGACTCTTTGTGTCGGCAAGCAACACGACGGCGACAGCATCGGGCTACGACGAGAGTAAGATTCGACTCCTCTCCCCCCACCCCTTGTGCTCCTCATCCCGTGTTCCTGCCTCGAATTGAGCTTTCGAATTCCGGTCCACGGCGTCAAAGGTCAGTACCACTTGTGATACTCCTGGTGAAAACCAACCCTACCAAGATTCCACGCCCGTTCGGTTGAGGCGTGGAATTAATCATTTTGGTAGCAGGCGCGGTTTCCTAGTGGGAAATCGATTCACGGACGGTTGTAGGGTTGTTTTTTTACCACATTGTAGCTGGGAGAGGGTGGATACCTCAGATTGGTCGGCAACCATTTTGTGAGTGAGTCGTGTGGTCGGTATACCACAATTTAGGTTCATTTTCGGTTAGTGAACGTATAATTGACGATTTAGTTAACAATTATTATAAATTTGTATTCGGAAACTACTCGGTATTGCAGTCGGGTTCCATAGCATTGCAGTGTTATTTCGGATTACAGAGCAGGGTCAGGCTATTTAAGGGGTATTAAGCTGATTTTGCTGACCTCAGTGGAAGTGTGGGTCATATCGGAGGGGCCACTTCTAGAAGGTTAACAGCTACCTTCATTATATTAAAAATAGCCTTTTTTCTTATAATAAATTTTTGTGTGTTATTTTTTATTGTGCCTTATGGTGGCATTCTCTAATTGATTTAGAGTGTATAGTTATAAGGCGTATGTCCACAGGGCGACCATATTAAATATTTTTTAGGATTTAATTGTTTTTAGTGGTTGCCTTAGTTTTGACAACTTAGTTTTAATTTCTGTGCCCAGCGCTGACGGGCAAGTGCTGGTCTCTGGCTATACTTAGTTCGGTTGTGAAGTATAAGACCAGAATCTATTAAATCGGTCAACATGGCACCTTCGCCCTTGACGGTACTGCGACATGGTGTCCGGGAGGAAATGAGATGGCTCGCCCATACTCTTAAGTATGTGGAGCGACCTGACATGGACGATGTCCTGCTCAAGCGTGTGGAGGACGCAATGACATGCGTCGGGAAGGTGTGTCGGCTGGCTGCGGAGGCTGAAGCTCTCGGGCTTACGGATGAAGCCTCGGTGGCTGCAGTAAAACAGCTCTGCGCGGATGCTGACCAAGCGATGGAATGCTTGGGCGATATCGAGCGTCGCGCGGAGAAAATTAAGCGGTCGCGAAGGAATGACCATGGGGAGAGTAACGGAGACCCACCCCCGAAGGGTGTTGTTGGACGGCTGCCACACCTGGAGATTCCGGCCTTCAGTGGGGCAATTGATGAGTGGCCGGCATTCATTAATTTATTTGATAGTTTGGTCCACGGTCGGGACGACCTGGACAACGCCTACAAGTTGGCCCAACTATTGATGGCTCTGCGGGGTGAACCGAAGGAGTTGGTCGGTCACCTAACGGTCACGGCGGGCAATTATGAGATAGCCAGGTCCATATTGTTTGACCGCTACCAACACAAACGGCGGTTGGTTGATGCGCAGCTGGGGAAGCTGTTTAGCATCCCTAAAGTAACCCGGGATGTTGACATCCGAGTACAGGTGCTCAACCCTGTGCTGGTGGCCACGAAGGCCCTTCAGAACCTTGGTCTTCCGGTAGACCAATGGTCATACATTGTTTTGCATATGGTTTTGTCACGGTTGCCTGCAGCTGTTCAAAGTCGGTTTGAACAGCTGCATGGGGGCAGTAGCACGGAACTGCCCACGCTCGTCCAATTGACGGATTTTTGGAGGGTGAATGCAGGCGATGTGACACACTGGACACGGAGGCCAGTGTGCAGCGCCAACCCGCGCGGATGCGGGAGGGGCCGCGCCCCCCGCCCCCACGGGGGGGTGGGCGGTCGAAACAATTTGGCGTTTTGAATGCCGCACCGTCGGGTGACGGCTGTGTGCACTGCGACAGTGCCGGTCATGAAGTGACCAGTTGCGCCAACTTTAAGGCGCTCGGGGTAGTTGCCCGCATAAAGGTAGTCTTCCGCCACCGATTGTGTTTCGGTTGTTTGGGGCCGCACCCGCTGAGCAAGTACTCACGCGCGTCCCCCTGTGAGTGCTGTGGTGGCAAGCACCACATCGTGTTGTGCCTGAACCGGTCAGGCCCTTCGGACGGTCACCAGGGCCGGACTCAGGTTGGTCGGCCACAGGGCCAACCAGGGCCGGACCCAGTCCCCCTTCGGGCAACGGGAGTCACCAACGGGGTGACTGGGGTACCGGCGGACGGGACCCACCCCGAGGGGAAGGGGGCAGCGCGGGGGGTAACATGCGGGATAGCCGGGGTTCGGTCGCCGCTGTCCACGGTCAGCGAGGACTTCGGGCCGCTGGCTCACCGCGTGTTACGGGCGGGTGTCAGATGGCACCTATGAGTGGCGCGAAGGCTGGGAGCCCACCACCTTCTGCGCCACCCTGCCCGTCGCTCTGGGAGGCGAACAGGGAGGCGAACAGTCGGATGTCGCCCCCATTCCTAGAGCGCCCCAGGTTGGATCCGCTCTCCCCCATCCATCCACGGTGGCCACCGGGCTCACCGTACACCGTCCGGTATGGTCGGATACCGGGACAGCGAGGGGCCTATTATCCGGGTTGGGACCCCTTGATGTACATACGGTCTGATATGCCGGTGGCATATCAGCAGCCTAGTTACTCCACGGCCGACGGAGGTCTCAGCGGGTTCGGATCCCGCGGAGGTTCCCGCTAGGGACATGCCGCCCACTTACAGGGTGCCGCCACTCCACAGACGGTCATGCTCCCCACCGCCTCTGTGATAGCGTGGAGTTCGGACGGCAAGGCATGTGTGACACGAGCACTATTGGACTCGGGGGCCCATGGGTGCTTAGTCTCGTGCAACCTTGTAAGACGGTTGGGCATTTCTGTAAGGGAGTATCCACATTCCATTCGGGGAATTGGGAACACGGAAGTCGGTTCCGTTAAGGGAGTATGTCGGATTACTCTCTCGTCACGGGTGGATTCATCGGTGAATCTGACGGTCACGGCATTAGTCATGCCTAATGTGATGGGCTCACACCCTCACGTACGGTTGTCGCCCTCGGTGCGACAGTTGGTCGCTGGGTTGTCACTGGCTGACCCGGAGTTCGATATTCCGGGCCCAGTAGACATTTTATTGGGTGTCGATGCCTTGAGATACCTGTTAGTGCCAGGTGTCCACGTGTTGCAGGCGACTGGTCTGGTTTCGGTCAACACCAGACTGGGCCATGCGGCAATGGGTCCGGTCATGCCGGCTGCCCCACGCCTAGCGACTCGTAGTCCCTTATTCGGTTCTGTACTCTCGGAGGTGATACAGAAGTTTTGGGAGGTGGAGGAACCACCTACGGTCCGCCGGTTGGACCCGGTTGAAGAAGAGTGTGAACAGTTTTATCGGAACAATACTAGTCACCTTCGGTCATGTCGATTTCTCACACGTCTCCCATTCCGGAGTGATCGCCCACCGCTGGGCAGTTCACACCATGCAGCCGAGACGCGGCTTCTGTCGATGGAACGACGCATGAAGCGTGACGGGATTTTCCGACAGAAGTACGTCGACTTCATGCGGGAATACGAGTCGCTCGGCCACATGTCGGTTTCGGGTATCGACTGGAAGCGTGAAGACCACTGCTTCCTGCCTCATCACGCGGTCTTGAGGACCCCGGAGGGCAAAATACGGGTAGTGTTCGATGGATCGGCATCAACATCTAACGGCATGAACCTGAACCAGTGTTTGCATTCAGGGCCGAAGTTGAACCATGACATCGCGGATGTTATCACACGGTTCCGTCGACACAATGTTGTGTTTGTAGCTGACATCCGGATGATGTTTAGACAGACGGTCATTCACCCTGACGATAGACGGTATCAGCTGATACTGTGGCGAGAGAGCCCAGATCAGCCCATCAAGGTGTACGAGCTGAACACCAACACGTACGGGCTACGGTCTAGTCCTTATTTGGCGATTCGCACTTTGCGGGAGTTAGCGGATCGAGAACGGTTAAATTTCCCTAGAGGAGCAGCAATCCTGGAGCAGGATCTCTACGTGGACGATATCTGTACCGGTGCAGATTCCGTAGAGGAGGCGCTCGCTCGTCGGGACGAGCTAGTTGAGCTCCTACGGGGTGGAGGTTACGAGCTCGGGAAATGGATGTTGAACTCTCCAGAGTTACTTTCTGGTCTTCCGGATGACTACCAGCAGGATCCCCACATTTTTGAAAACTTGGAAAATCCAAATATGTTGTCGGTATTAGGCGTCCAGTACCAGCCGGTGTCAGACATGTTTTCGTATCGGGTCGAGTTGGACTCTTCGAAGGTCTGGACGAAACGGAACGTCCTTTCAACGGTGGCTAGGACATTTGATCCAAACGGGTGGATCACCCCGGTAACATTTCAGCTCAAGTGTTTTATGCAGCAATTGTGGTCTGCTGAGCTGAAATGGGACGACCCGATCGGCGGGTCATTGAGCTCAGAGTGGGACTCGTTCTTTTCGACCCTCCCTGGCATCAATCGGATTTCACTGTCACGGAGGTTGGTCCCCACCAAACGATATACCGCCACCCTGCATGGGTTTTGCGATGCCTCGGAGAAGGGCTACGGAGCTGCGGTGTATCTGTGTAAGGTCGACTCCTCGGGGGAGGTTGATGTGCGGTTGGTCATGGCCAAGAGCAAGGTTGCGCCGTTGCGCACTCGCCTGACCATTCCCAAATTAGAGCTTTCAGGAGCGGCTCTCCTGACTCGTCTGCTCAACCACACGATGACGGTTCTTCGTGGGTCAATAGCGTTAGAAGATACGGTCTACGCTTGGACGGACAGCCAGATCGTGTTATGCTGGCTGAAGTCTTCAGTTCACAAGCTGGAGATTTTTGTGGCGAATCGGGTTTCGCAGATTTTGAATTCGGAGGTTCCCTTAATCTGGAGACATGTTCCAGGGGAAATGAACCCAGCAGACTGTGCGTCTCGTGGGTGTCACGCTCCGGAGTCGGTTGGACATCCTTTGTGGTGGGGTCCAAAATGGTTGACTCAAGCCGAATCGGGTTGGCCAATGATTCCACGCGTTACCTCGGCGAACGGCGCCTTGACAGTCGGTGTCTGTACGACGCAACCAGAGCAGGAAGAGGAGTTCAGCCTGCTGGAACGGTACAGCTCGCTCGACAAGCTGGTCAATGTGACCGCCTGGATCTTCCGATTTGCGCGGAATTGTCGCATTTCTGAGGCGCAACGAGTGCGGACACAGGTCCTGACACCACGGGAACGGAACCATGCGTTGTTCGCATTGGTACGGAACGTGCAGACGGTGCACTTTAAGTCCGAACTGGACATTCTGAGACGCGGACGCGTCCAACTGAAGGGAGCTGTGGCTCGGCTCAACCCGTTTATTGACCCTCAAGGATTGCTGAGGGTAGGAGGTCGGCTGCGGAATGCCAACCTGCCTTATGCGGCTCGCCACCCGTTGTTACTCCCTAGGAAAGGGAAGTTGGTCGAACTGTTGATACAGGATCGACACATTCGGATCGCATATCGGATGCCACGCCTTGATGGCGTTTCTCCAGCGCGAGTTCTGGATTATATCGGGAAGACGCTTAGTGCGTAGCGTCGTATTTCGGTGCCTGCCTTGTTATCGGGCCAAGGCGGCTACGATGCAGCCCCAGATGGGCGATTTGCCCTCGGATAGGGTTAACGAAATCCGGCCCTTTGCGGGTGTCGGAACGGATTTCGCGGGACCATTCATGGTCAAGTCTTCACAGCTCCGGAACGCCAGATTAGTGAAGGCATACCTGTGCGTCTTCGTGTGCTTGGCCACGAAGGCAGTCCACTTGGAAGTGGTCAGTGACCTCACTACAGAGGCATTTATCGCATGTCTAGATCGGTTCGTCTCACGAAGGGGCCTCCCGACATTAATCCGTTCGGACAACGGCACAAATTTTGTCGGAGCCAGGCGATATCTGCGGGAGGTCACTCAATACCTGAACGGTAACCAGGACGCCATCGGTACGGCTTGCTCCCGACGAGGGATTGAATGGGTTTTCAGTCCGCCGGGATGTCCTCATTGGGGAGGAATTTTTGAGGCTGCGGTTAAATCGGCTAAGTCGCACCTGACGAGGATCATCGGTGAGACCTCTCTACGCTTTGAAGAGCTTGTGACGCTGTTCTGTAAAATTGAAATGACACTGAACTCGCGTCCGTTGTGCCCGCTCAGTTCGGATCCAAATGATTTGGAAGCGTTGACGCCGGGTCACTTCCTGATAGGTCAGCCCCTTAACGCCCTGCCAGAATACCCATTCGGTGATGTTAAGTTAAGTCGGTTAACTAGGTGGCAGATGTTGCAGCAGATGGCTCAAGATTTTCGGAAACGGTGGTCCCTTGAGTACTTGCACATCTTGCAGCAGCGCCTTAAGTGGACTGACCGGACGAGCCCCCCTCAAGTCGGTGATTTGGTGCTGATTAAGGATGCGAACCTGCCATCATTGAGATGGAGACGAGGACGGATCGTCAAATTGTACACGGGTCGGGATGGCACGCCTCGATCAGCAGAAGTCAAGGTGGGGGACTCGGTCCTCAAGAGAGCGGTCGCAACACTTTCTCGCCTTCCTATTGATTAGGTTCGGGCCTGTCCGGGCGGGTGACTGTTTAATATTTATGCTTCGGAACGCACCTTTTTTGTTGCGCGACTCGGACCGCGAGTGATCGGAACGGAACTAGCAGCTGTCACTTGTATAGAAACGAGATGACGAGTTAGAGGTTACTTTTTTTGCACATGAGAAAAAATGTCGGCACATGGCATTCGGGCCTTGGCTGTAATAATTGTCTAACACAGGTGTCGGGCCTGGTCGGAGTATTGATTTGTAATAATCATCACGGAACAATCGTATAATCGTCGGGAAATAAGTAGATTCACGTCATCGGAGTGAGTGCTTCGCGTTGTGAAAGGTTGAAGTGGTTCGGTCCCCAATTCGTCGCGTTCGGCAGCGACGGCGACAGCATCGGGCTACGACGAGAGTAAGATTCGACTCCCCTCACCCCCCTGGTGGTCCCCATCCCGTATTCCTGCCTCGAATTGAGCTTTCGAATTCCGGTCCACGGCGTCAAAGGTCAGTACTCCTGGTGAAAACCAACCCTACCAAGATTCCACGCCCGTTCGGTTGAGGCGTGGAATTTACCACGTCTTTTACACCGTCTTCTTCTTCACCGTCGCTGTGCTTGGTGGCGGGTGCGTATACTTGAATTATTGTTAAATTTTACTAATCTGTGACCTTGAATTTAAGAACTGCTACTCTGCAAATTCGATGAAATTATTTCTCCATTTCTTTGCCACCAGGAAACCTACCCCGTACATTCCACTGATGGATCCGTAGTGGTAAAATATGCCATCCTCTCTTTCTATCGTTTGTTCGCCCAAAGGTCGAACTTCTGAGAGTCCAACAATGTCCCACTTGATATTTTTAAAGCATTTCCTAATTCAACGAGACGCTCGTCAGACATCAGACATCAGACTTGTTTTGCAGTTGGGAATATTCTGACTGCTTCTCTATCGGCGAATTAACCTTCCAGTTGGATTCTGGGGCTATCGAGGATTTCCAGTTGTTCCTTGGTGAACTCTCTAACAAGGAGACTATTTATTATATTTGCAAAGGAATTGTCTCCGGCCTGTCTCACGTTTTGTGGTAATTCGCAGAAATTATACAAATGCCGCAGGTAGGTTTCACCGGAAAAAAATATATGGCTACCGAAAACAGTATGCAACTCCAGCAATTGTGGAGACTGGCGGCAACTGTATAAAGTCTAAAAACCGGCTGACATTGATGCCACCAAAAAGGCCTTTGATTTTCCTTCAATTGTTGCAGTCTTTAGTGAACATTTCTGAGGCATATAAGGCACCACAGATATTTCATCAATAATAAGCCAATTAATTATTAATCTCGATTTTTGGCGCTCTTTTTGTAGCCTCTCAACAGTTAATCCTCGTAATGATTAAGGACGTGTATAAAATTATACAACTAGTAAAAAAACGTATAGAAAAAAATCGTGGGGAAATGCACATAAAAAAACACAAAGAATCTATAATTTCGGATTTTTTTGTTATTTGTTATTTAGTTATTTTTTTAATATATTTAGCTTGGTTAAGTTGCTAATCTCTCCTTAAGATTGTCAAAACCGTTAAATTGTGAACTGGTTTAAACTTGAATTGCAAACGAAATAACAGGGCTAACACTGCGGTAGCTTAGGTGAAGACTAGAGGAGCGCAGCGAAGCCCCCAAATAGTCTTCGTGTTAGGTTGATATGTAAGAATAAAAGAAACATAATTCTGAACCCTGTCGGTCTGGTTAACAATTTGTCGATAGTTTACAAACTAATGCGTTAGTTTATAAACTAACGGTTTTGACAAGCTTACGGTGACATATACATATAAATGTTATATTACTTGTAAAAATAAAATCCAATAAGTTCAAGTCAATTTGGTTCAATTAATACATATTATCATATCAATAAAAAATCAAACAATAAGAATTTTAAACGAGAAAAAAAAAATCTCAACAGTATCAAGCATTCTTCTCCGCAGAACCTTCCACATTCTCGCTGGATATGCGTCATACCTAAGAATTTGCTTAAAACTAATAGGTCGCGAGATCTGAAAATTTCGAAGGAATTTCCTTTCCGAAGTATAATTTTATATGCTGTTGGCTCTCATGTAAATCAAATAACACCAAACATGACAGTACTAAGATAGAAATACTCTATCGTGTCGTGTGCTTTGTATGTCTGTTGAGAGGCGACGAAGTAAAATTTTCCTTCTCTTAGGTAATGTTTTTTTGTGTAAAAACATCGCATAATATTCAAACGCGGCTATCTGATCAGTTTAAAAGCTATAAGTCTAACCAACAATAAGTTAGACTTCTGATGAACAAAAGTTCAAAGAAAACAGTGCTCTTCGCACTTGTTTAAATATAGCTTTAATATTTTTTCTAGCAAGATGGGCAAAGTCGGGAAGTTGCAGCTTATCTCGAGCGAAGCAGAAATCTTCTCCTATTCGGAGACCCCACAAGTGCGGCTCTGCAACCTGAGGTCTCGGGTTGAAGCCCTGCTCATGCTCCTATGAGTACGTCGAGTCAGCGATAACATTCTTGGGGGATTACAATCTTAGCCGACTTTCTTTTATGTCATTTTACACTGACTTATGAGAGCTAGTTGCTGTAAAGTCTTGCTAAAAATGTACGTAAGCATAAATATTTACACAGGCACGTAGAATGACTCTAGTCCCACACTAGGATACCCTGTATCGTGGAAACCAGAATAAATATGTCACGAACATTACAAACATCCAAGACCACAGTTTTTTTTCCTCCTCCCAAGCTGAGATTCGAACTCGGTACCTCTCGCAGGGGAGGCAGACTGTACAGAAATGCAAACATAAATACTGTGATAGTGCCCTGGAAGTGTCCTTTGGGTTAGTAGATAGGAGATACGCACTAACGCCTCGCAAAAAGCTTCAACTTAATAATATGGTTCTATAAAATTTTGTGTTATTGGAAAAAATCCTGAGTTAAAGATTTTCAGCTCGCATTTAATTAAGAAATTACTTACTTTGGACTTAGAACTTTCAAAAGAATCTAAATATGATGAAAATTTAAGATCCTACGAGTGTCGGCTAGATCCCATTAATTAAATTATTATAGGGCATTGAAAACGAATTATAATAAAAAATAAGAAGTCAAAAATTGAGTTTTGTGATGCAAATTAATTAGTTAATGAATAATAGAGATAACCTATAAGCAGTGATAGGAATAGGTAGTGCGTATTAACCTAAACTTCGAGGAATAGAAGCGAAAAGTGGAGTCGTCGTTAGAGCTTTTATTTTTTGAGACAAAAATTTGTCCTTGTTTTGGATCAAAGTCTGATATAGTAAAATAAATCTCGTAGTTTGCTAAGATATTTTTTGAGAGAATATGTAATTAATTTACAGTAAAATAATAACATTATATTTTGGGTTTTTTTTTGTCAATATTTATAATAAGGTGAAATTCCTTTTTTGGCTTAATCAGTGAAGAGATTTTTTCTTAAAGATATCGTGATAAACGTGATATAAACAGAAAAAATAACTTACACGTGGACTCCGAAACCGAAATATAATTATATTATTTTACTGTAAATTAATTACATATTCTCTCAAAAAATATGTTAGCACACTACGAGATTTATTTTAATACATTCAAACTTTGCCCCAAAACTAGGACAAATCATTGTCCCAAAAAATAAAAGCTCTAACGACAACTCCACTTTTCGCTTCTGTTCCTCGAACTTTAGGTTAGTAAGCCCTACCTATTCCTATCACTGCCTATATGGTTCTTAATCTATATAACATTACAATATAGCGTCACGCCTTTTCCCATACGAATTGGCAAAGGAACACTCAAGCCCACGTCTCTATGTTTCTGTTACATTATAAGTGTAACAATTGATTTGTCTTAAATCCTAGTAACTCTCAATTTAAGTTGTCCATCACTAAGCCAAAGCTTAAGATTTGCCGAGAGCTTTCCATTAAAACTTAATTCCCGTAGTTACAAAGCTACTACAGGGCTGTTTAAGCTTCGCAAATATGCCTGAATGAAGTAGCAATCTTGATAATAGTCAGTACCCTTATTTTGTATTTCTGACATCAGTCGTGCCAGTCAGTAGCTAGGTAATGGAGTCCAAAACCTGAATGTTTATTTTTTGGTTCGACGTCCGAGCGGATAAGCTAGAGGTATCGTGTTGGCTCTGGTGGAATATCAACATCACGGAATCGTCTGTGACGTTGCTGAGTCAGGACCATTACGTTGTTGCAAAATTGTGCAATCTTTAATTGTTGCTTTGTTGTTTTAACAATGTTTGATATATATTATTATTTTTTTTTTTCTGATGTGTAAGTTTTTTAATTGTTTTCTTGTATTGTAAAATGAAAAAGTGGTCAAGTGTGGGTCGGACTCTCACACAAAGGGTTATTTATAGTATAGTATAATGTGAATAGTGTATAGTATAGTAATAGTATAATGTAACAAATTGATAAAACCAAAAAAATAACCACAAATATATACACATTTTAACTAAGCTTTCTTATACCGGCAGGCCGAGACGTCGATGGCGGGACGACCTGGACAGGTTTTTGCCGGACTGGGTGGAGGCAGCACAGCACAGGCAGGAATGGCAATGACATTGGGGAGGCCTTTGCCCAGCAGTGGGACACTATGCAGGCTAAAAAAATAATAGTAGTTTATGTGACTGCTACATAATGGAAGGCATTAATACTCGCCTTCGGCTCGTTGCATACTAATATCACTCGAGAGTTTTAATGCCTAATTATGTACAGTTACATGCACTAGTTTATCTACACACATATCATAAGCTCTCTTTGATGTGTTCAGGAACCGCATGTTCAACCGGCATTGTGGCATTGATCATTGCTCTGCAGTTTTTCAGCTTGTTCAGTAGTACCAACTTTACAGACAAACTAGGGGCGGCACGCAGGCGGGCGTCGGCGTTCGAAATTTTAAATGTCATAATTTGACAAATTTTGGTACATTATGGTCATAATGATCAATATTCAGATAAGAAATAAGTTTTTACCAAGACGTTTATCATAATGCTGGTTGTGACGTGTGGTTTTTGGACGCAGTAAAGAGAGTTTATGATTCGTGTGATAAATAAACTTATAGCTAAATTAACCTAATTAAACATTATCATAACATATAGTTTCCAGGGCTATTCTTATGAATTCACTCAGTATACACGAGAAAAGATCTAATTTATTGTGAATGCGGTTGATCGTACACAGAGCGCGCGCGAGCTCGGCACCGCTAACAAGTGCGGTCGCCGCCTTCACTGGACGTCCTCGTCAAGGACACACACATAGAAACCCGATAACAAGTCCGGATTTCGGATTTTGGTATTCATAATCCTTTTTCTTAACCCGTAAGATTGTCAAAACCGTTAGTTGATAAACTAACGTTTTTTTTCGTGTTAGTTGGTCAACTATCGACAGATAGTAAACTGTGGCGTACTGCTTACGCGTTAGTGTATAAACTAACAGTTAAAACGTTAAATAGTAAACTGGTTTAAACTGGAATTGCAAACGAAATACCAGGGCAACACTGCGGTAGCTTAGGTGAAGACTAGAGGGGGCGAGCGCAGCGAAGCCCACGAATAGTCTTCGCGTTAGGTTGACATGTAAGAACAAAATAAACGTAAATTCGTCGGTCTGGTTTAATATCTGTCGATAGTTGATCAACTAACGCCTTAGTTTATCAACTAACGGTTTTGACTATCTTATGGTGAAACATATACACTACCAATGTTGTTTAATATTTATGCTTCGGAACGCACCTTTTTTTTTGTTGCGCGATTGGACCGCGAGTGATCGGAACATCACTAGCTAGCTGTCACTTTGCACATGGTAAAATTTTCGGCGTCAGGCATCGGGGCCTTGGCCGAATGGTATTTCAATGGTAATCTCGTAATAATCTACAAGAAATAAGTTGATTTCACGTCATCGTAGTGAGTGCTTCGTGCTGTGAAAATTTGAAGTGATTCGGTCACCAATTCGTCGCGTTCTGATAGCGACCCTTGTAGTCGGCAGCATCACGACAGCACCAGCAGCGGGCTACGACACGAGCAAGATTCGACTCCCAACACCCCCCACCCTTGTGTTCCTCATCCCGTACTCCTGCCTCGAATCTGAACTTTCGCATACCAGTCGACGGCGTCAAGGTGAGTACTACTTTGTGACATTATATTGTAAAACAACCCGTCACAGATTCCACCCTTTCGGCTGAGGCGTGGATTTAACAAATGTGATATCCCTCCTGAAGCTTGGCCCCACATTACCCTTAAAATAAATAGGGCGGGGGGATACATCGAGGGGTAGCGGGGATACACTCCATACTGCCTGAGGTACAAAAATCTTACAAACTTATTTTATATACGCTCCAGCATTACATACTAACGGCCTTAACAAACGCATTATGTATACAAGGTGACATTTAATTAGCCGACCATATTTTGGGAATTGACAGCACTGATCATTATGAACAACTTTCCTGAAGAAACGTATGGTCGCGCATGAAAAATATTTTTCGTCCCTCAGTACATTGACCCGATCAGCTGATTACAAGTTACTATTCCAAATTCCAAATCTCTTTATTACTGTAGATATTTACATATACTTAGCAATCGTCATTTTTTGCCACTTCTCTACATTAGACCACTGTGGGAGAAGAAGGGCGTAGAAACTCCCACAGATTTATTTTTAGATCTCTTTTAAAAATAGGTTGTGCTTAACTAATAAAAAAATTATAATATCATAATTAATAAGTAGGAATAAATAGTTACAAAACTATTATGTTACAAGGTCTATGTTGAGCCAGATTAACCCCATACAGTCCTGTCATTTAAGTAATCTTGAACATAGTAATATCCCTTTTTTGACAAAGTCGCTTTAACATGCTTTTTAAATTACTCAAATGGCAATTTCAAAATCTCCAGAGGTATCTTATTATAGTAGAGAATACACTGACCCTTGAAATAATTGCTAACCTTCGCGAGTCTTAATCGGGGCGCACACAGTCTGTGATTATTTCTTAGGTTAACATTACAGCTATCGCTAAGTTTGGAAAATGTTGTAAGGTTCTTGCGTACATACATTATATTTTCGAAAATAAATTGACTAGCTACTGTTAGTATGTCAATTTCTTTAAAAAGCTCTCTTAAGGAGTCTGTGCGTTTTAAATTATAAATTCGAATAGCTCTTTTCTGTAAAATAAAAATAGTTTGAATATCCGCTGCTTTCCCCCACAACAAGATAGCATAGGACATGACACTATGAAAGTAACTAAAATATACTAGCCTAGATGTAGCCACATCCGTGTTTTGTCTGATGTTCCTAACAGCATAAGCCGCAGAACTTAATTTACCAGCCAATTTATCTATGTGGGGTCCCCACTGTAATTTGCTATCAATGGTTATTCCAAGATACTACGTGTCATTTACTAATTCTAACGTGCTGCTGTCTAACACCAAACTGGTCTCAACTTGCCTGACATTTGGAAGTGAGAATTTGATACATTTGGTTTTACCAGCATTTAACAATAAATTATTAACTGTGAACCAATTCAAGGTTAAAGACAATACAACATTAACATCATCTAAATCTTCTTTTTGTCTTTCAATTTTGAAGACCAGTGAAGTGTCATCAGCAAACAACACTGTATCAGTCAATTTCTCCACCATGAAAGGCAGATCGTTCATATATACCAGGAATAAGAAAGGGCCTAATATGGAACCTTGGGTAACGCCAATTTTTACTCCCGATCCATCAGATTTAACACCGTTGACTTCTGCCTGTTGAAGACCCAATGGGAGACCCAAACATTTATTTCGTTTACGACCATGTTTCTTGGGGAAAGTTATTCATAATAATGGGTAACCTACTATCATTCATATCATCCTAGTTTGGGGCTAGATCAATGTGTGTAAATAGTGTCCAAGGTATTATTATTATTATTATTCCCCAAAATATGGTCAGCTAATTAAATGTCACCTTGTATAATGCTATAAGAGTACTTATATTCGTGAATTCATGGGCAATACGTAGTACAAATCCCAGATTTCTAAAAGCCTTTTGCAGACATTGGTGAGGTGACCGCTGAAGTTGAGATTACACCTAATATGTACCTGCCCCAAAATACCTGACCTCGGACACTCTTTGTAGTACAGTCCTCTCCACTTGGCAGCTGTACTGAAGGGAGCTGCGATTATATTTGAATGACCATGATTATAATGAAGCAGGGCTGATTCGCAGGACTATTGAAACACCTCTCTTGTACGGGGACCCCTTGGCTTATGAAATCTCGTGCTGTTCATTATGTGGTGCTGTAGAGGCAACAGGATTACACATTCTGTGAATATTTCAACTCTCTATCTGTGATGGCTTATATGTCTGTCTGCCTGCCCGGTGACGGATAGACAGACAGACAGACGGACAGTTTGGCACCCTTGCCAATAGGTATTAGAAACCCGGAAAAGGAAACGACTCATAGACATGCTGTCACTGTCACTACTCGGGAACTGAGAGCGCCAGAATGAGATTTAATCGGCACTTTATTATGCAACTTTTGGTGATCATTTATCCATTTTAGGTAAGAAAAAAATATTTTGGTGATCATTTAAATTGTAGCGAAAAACATGTATGGATAATTGAAAAGTATACAGAAATAGTAATCTAGCATACGTTTAACAACAAAAATAATTGTAAAAGTAAAATGGATTTGTTGATTCGTAATCTTATCTATTTTACGAGGTGACGTTTTATCCTTTGCCCATATAGGGATGTAGCGAAGCGTTGAACTGGGAATATCGACAAACGTTTGGTTCTTATCAATGTGATTTCGTTTTAGGCACATCATGATGTACCCAAAATGAAAATGCCCCATAAACAACGACATATTTCAAAAAACGACGTCATATCCTTATATGGTGCGGCACATCATGATGTGCCTATTTCTACAATCACCCTTCAATCCAGTCTACCGGAGCCTACAAAGTGTTAACTTGTCCAATAATAAAGCTTAATTGCTGTGTTTCATTCAGTCTTGTAGATAATTATTTAAAAGCATGTCAATTATGCTCTTAAAATTACAATTTGTAAAAAAACAGAGTTTGAATAATAAAGTAATTTTATCCCTGACGAATTTAATGAGATCGCTGAAAGGCTTTTTATTCCGAACTTTTTAGGTAACGGTTTTAAAAACAATTATTGAAATACCGAAAAGAAGTGAGGTAGGTTCCCTACTTTAAATTAAAAAAAGGATTGATAAAAAATATTATTTTTTTAAAAGCAAATCGCGTCAATCATAACCTCACCTCATAACGTATCTAAACCTAATAATGAATATTATTTTTTTTAAACTTGTGCAATTCGATCACCTGAATTTTCAACAAGTAGAAATGTCACTTGTGTATATAAACATTATATCTGCTACCGTCGAAGTGAATAATTGGCCATTATAAATAATCGCCGGTCAAAATTAATAATGAAAAAGGTAAGAAATATCTCACTTAAACCGGTCATTATACAGAGTGTTATTTAGTAAAGTTGGCGATTGGCTAAAGTGATAAATATGTACGAAATATGCGTGTGAGATGGAATAACATACCAAGCAAATTGATTAAAAAATAAGTAACGAAAAGATTGCGTTATTGTTATTAAATTTCTTACTTTAACCAAAACGTACTGGGGATTTTCTGCCATATTTATCGCTTGACCAAACGAGGTGGTCAATGGTCATTATTTATAATATCCGGTCATAATATCCTAGCTTGAGAGTAGCGTCTCTGTTTCAGCTTGGGTAAAAATTCTTTCGTATGTGCGAATTTCCGGCTTTTCTCTTCTACAGGTCGCATTTAGTGAAAAGTTGGGATTTTAGATCCCAAAACGTAGTTTACAAAGTTTTTGGTTACAGTATTGGGTACCTTCATACTCCTTGTAGGCAACCAGGTGCATTAATAAGTTGGTACAATACGATTAAAATCAGTTAAAGATTCGGCTTTTCTCGGATATCATCGCCTAAATCCGTAGACGGAAATGACACGAAATACATTACCGCGATTTCTTTTAGGTAGCATTCAATTTGAAGTACCTATCATAAACGTAATGTATAGCACCTGCCAAGATGACATTACTAACAGGTAGACCTAAGAAATTTATTATGCAGAAACGACATGAATTTGAATATTAATAACATCTATAACATCTATACGCTTTAAATTTGTTGAAGCCATGATACATAACTATTGCAAGTTAATTTTGATAAAATTTGATAGAATCGAATATTTTCACGAATGAAATTGGCGTTTATAAAATAAATGTATCATATACGTCACACTGTTTTTATTGACACTAAGAAGGCAGACTGTCAAAATAGACAATTATTTTTGTTATTTCTATATAAAGGTTGTGTTAGTTTTGAGCTACAAAGGAGGTTTTGTTGCTCATATCGTTCTTGTATTGTATTCAATAAGACAACGAGTAATATAATTAAAGGTCATATCTGTAGATTGATAACTCTATGTGAGCGATGAGGGATTCACGACAATTTCCGAGGTTGGCCGAATCGTTAACTGATTTTAATCGTATTGTACAATTGTAGATGGTGTTGAAAGGAAATGCAGTCGGGTTATTCGTTTTAATTGATTCTTATAATAATTCCACTTGGTCATCCGATGAACTTCAAGGGTACGGGTCGTGGGGGGTTGCAAAATAATAATAATAATAATAAACGGTCAAGGGCGAGTCTAACTCGCGCACAAAGGGTTCTCTACTACCGTAGGGATGGTGTGGAGTGAATAGTTTGGATTTTACATAGCAAAATGTTGTTTGCAAAGTTATTGGTGCGGCTACTTTCACACTCCATGCACTTAGCCAGGTGCATTCATAAGTTTGTATGTGGTATTGAAAGAATCGTTGTATGGGAGCGCCCAGAAATATTTATTTTATTCTGTTTTTTAGTATTTGTTAATCTAGCAGTAACAGCAATACATCATCTGTGAAAATTTCATTTGTCTTACTATCACGCGAGGTCAGCTCATAGAGCCACTAGTAATAGCTCAGAAAATTGGCTGAAAATGGGCACATCTTCGTCTCTGCCTCCCTGTATGTGAAAAGGCGTTTGTTTGTTTATTTACTTTATCAAAATATTTTTTTTTCGGAACTTCACACCCAAACACAACAATAGTACGCCGCGGCGTGGAAAGCCGGCAATTGCGGGACTTTGATTCAATTGTTTATTCAATAATACAAGGCAGGCAATTGTTATTTCCGCCGAGGCTTGTGTATGGTGCTTTCCTCAAAAAAATGCTAGGAAATAAATGAAATAGTAGTTTATGTGACTGCTGCATAATGGAGGGCATTAAAACTCGAGAGCGGGTTTATGAAACGAGCCGAAGGCGAGTTTCATAATAATATCACTCGAGAGTTTTAATGCCTAATTATGTACAGTTACATACACTAGTTTATCTACACACATATCATAAGCTCTCTTTGATGTGTTCAGGAACCGCATGTTTGACCGGAATTGTGGTTCTGCAATTGTTTAGCTTGTTCTTTAGTACCAACTTCACGCTGACGGGCGTCGACGTTCGAAATTTGAATGTCAGTACCAACTTCACAGACAAACTAGGGACGGCACGCGGGTGGGCGTCGGCGTTCGAAATTTGAATGTCATTATATGTAGAAAAACTACACGTAATGACCATTATGTGTAGTTTTCCAGATACGAAACGAGTTTTTACCAAGTAGTTTAACATAATGCTGATCGTAACGTGCGGTTTTTGAACGCAGTAAAGAGGGTTTATGATACGTGTGTAGATAAATTCTATAAAAAACCCTTTTTTAATTCTCCAGGACATGAAATTATCGTAAGCTTTTGTATACATTTCCCTAGATTTCTTAGGTAACAAATTTTACATGGCCAATTTAGCTTTCACCCTTAAATTTGGTGGAGTACATTCACTCTCATTGGAACTCATTATAATTTAATCAATGAAATGATAGTTCTCAACACTTTCTTTTTAGCGGTTTAGTTCGTTTTTCCGATAATGGTGGATATTTTTTTCGTGTGGTTTTCATCATCGAGTTACGATGATACGGCCTTGTAATGGTGTATGCTCAATTTTTGAAAACTGTGCATTTTCAATTCATATTCGAAATTTAAATAAAACGTCTCTTTCTTAGACTTACATTTCTGGCGTGCACTGTGTTCAAAATTCAAATGAGTCTGCACTTTCATACTTCATTTCTGGCGTGTTTCTTTTTTGAATTAACATTATAGTCATTGGCTGTAAATTCGATATTTTGCATAATGTATTTTCGGAAATATGAAAATTTACGCGTGACAGAATATCCGTATCCGTAAGAGCATATAATAAAATATTGTAAATAACATATCAGTAAAGTAGTAATTAATTATAAATTAATGACAGGATATTCATTATGAAATACAAATTAAATTATTAACAACGTTTAAGAATTTATAAATTTTTTTAATAATAATAATCGTTTATTTACAGAAATAAATGTACATTACAAGCTTGTTTAGCAGGTTAAACAAGGGATGTATCGCTACTCCCTAAAATAGGGCGAAACCCTGTGTTTTAGGATAAGTTGCTGCTACTTCCCACAAGAATAAATGCCTCAGATTTAAATACTACATAGTGTATAAACAATGTGAAATTTTAAATAAAAATATAACTTCTGACATTTAAAAATATAAGATCAGCAAAAACGTAATAGTTTGGTGTGTAGTGTTGGTGATTTATGTTAGTGGGAGAGAATATGGGGAGTGTGGTGAGTGTGTGATTGGAAGTAATGAGGTGTGTAGTGCCTGTGAGGGTTAATGTGACTATTATTTTGATATAAATATAATTGGACTTGTGTTAGACGATCATAAGTTTTTCGCAGTCATCATATGTTTGTGTGCGCAACCAAAGACGTATGTTTTTATTATTATCAAATGTGTTATTAGACCAAAGGTCAATGTGCTTACTCAGATTATTATAAATATAGGGTCCCAGAAATTTAAAAAATCGCTGCATAAATTTGGTTCGTACTAATACTATGTGAAATACTTTATCTCTTCTTCTTTTAGTACGTGAGTTATTTTGATGTGGGGAATTGTTTTTGTGTTGTTTCAGAACAATGCTATGTATAAACAGCTTTCTAACAGAGAGGACATCACAGAAGCTGTACAATTCAGTTGTAGGGAAACAATATGGTTTAAATGTACACACCTTCAAGACCGCTCTTTGAGCCCGCTCAAGTTGCAAAAGTGTACTCCTATGAGTACCTCTCCAACTGGAGATGCAGTATCGTAAGAGTGATTCACATAATGCCACATATATCCTTTTCATCAGAAGCGGTTCAGCCACATGTCTAAGACCCTTAAAGATATAAGTCAGTTTCCTAACCTTGGAGCTGAGCATTTTAATGTGAATTTGGAAATTTAGGTTAGAATCGAGCATGATACCTAGATATCTCATTGAGGATGTCCGTTCTAAGGGTCCACAGCCGCAGAAGCCAGCAACAGAATCAGCACACTCATGAGCAACTAAACTGAAATCATTTGTTGGTTGGGTTGAGTTATTAATCGAGAAGGTAATGTATTTGGTTTTTGCAGTATTCAAAGTTAAAATATTTTGTTGTAGCCAATCTACGACTTCATTGAGGCCAGCTTGTGCACAGGAATTTACCTCTTCCCAACATGAACCCGAGAAAAGTAATGCGGTATCATCGGCATATGCCACAATTTTGCATTGGGGCAACTCAAGACAACAGAGCTCATTTATGTAGATTGTGAATAGAGTAGGTCCAAGTATGCTGCCCTAAGGGACACCCCAATGGACTGATTGAGAGGAACTTGTGTGTTCACCTATTTTTACACATTGCAGCCTATTGCTTAAGTAGCTCCTAAAAAGCTCAAGCTGTATGCCTCTGATACCTATTTTTTCTAGTTTTGTTATGAGGAGGTCAACGGAGACCGTGTCAAATGCCTTGGCCAGATCAAGAAAGATACCCAGACACCTCCTTTTATCATCAAGGTTTTCAGCAACATAGCTTGTGAGCTCATGGACTGCATCAGATGTGGATCTGCCAGAACGAAAACCGAACTGATATTTTTCTAAGAAGTGAGTCAGTCGTGAATTAATGATACGTTCTAGGATCTTAGAGAGATGGCAGTATCGAAATAGGCCCATAGCAATCGACACGGTCTCTATCGCCCCCCTTGTGAATAGGTATAACAACTGATTGTTTGAGAGCGTCCGGGAAAATTCCCTTCTCAAGGCACAAGTTAAAGATGAATGTAAGGACTGGAACAAATTTAGTCTTAAATTCTTTAAGTATCTTATTGGAAATGTTATCCCAGCCATTTGAACAGTCGTTTTTTAGCTTCATGATGAGACTATCGATTTCGTCAGAATCCGTTCCTAGCAAAGAAAACGATTGCAGTCTTGCTTGAGATTGATTATTTAAGCAAATATTTTTAGTTTTAATGGCCTCTGCCAGTTTTTTTCCCACATTCACAAAGTAGTTGTTAACATATCAGTAAAGTAGTAATTAATTATAAATTAATGACAGGATATTCATTATGAAATACAAATTAAATTATTAACAACGTTTAAGAATTTATAAATGGTGTTCAAGTCAATATCCTGTCATTGTCACTTCCGCATTTCCGTAATAAATATGATTATTGTATAAGATGATTTTGTAATCATAAATAAGTAGCCTTAAATTCATCATAAAATGCGAAATTAATTATGGTAATCATATTAGAATTTACAAGTCCTTATTTAATCAATTTCCGGTATATTCGAAATAGTTGTTTCTATAAATATAATTTATAATAAATAATAAGATCATAATATCAGATAATTGTCATAATAATTAATAATATTTTACACGATTTAAATCACTAAGATTTTACATGTATTTCTGTCTTTCTACAATTATGTTTGTGTGGCGCCAAAGCGGCCACGTGTGGCGGCAAATTTGTTTTTTTTTTTTTTTTTTCTCCTAATTAATGGCTTTCATCGTTTTGATGATTCTGCCAGTGTCAAAGTATCGGCGATGGCACGGAATGATACTGAGGATTCTCCGGTGAAAATCTGAGGATTTCCGGAACCTAGAAAAAAAGGACAAAACAATAGATACGTAAATATATAATACTGGTTGCGATTTGGAAGGTGACACAAACTAAAATTAACAGCCAACTAGACAACTAAACGTCATCATGACGTCATCTTAGTTGCTTAGCTTTAATCGGTATTCGGAAGGCGCCAAAATTAATCGATATTTGTTTTTAAAAGTTAATTTTAACTTGTCTAGTTTAGTGTGTGCCAATTTGTATGGATTTCGTATTCGGAAGGCATTTTAGATGGCCGATTTTAGTTCCTTTTTGACAGATAGCAGTTAAAATGGACGGTAATGGTTTTGGTGGCAATTAAAATTAGCTTGAGGCCATTTTGGTCAGATTTCGTATGAAAACTATTATTTCGTGTGTATTTCAATTTAATTTAATTTAATTTAAGCAATTTAATCAATCAATCAATCGAACGTAACTTTAAGCGGGAAATTTATTTTTCTTGTCATGACTTCTATTTTGGCGGTTTTCACGCGTCGTGAATTCTTGATCCTAAAATATGTATAACGAAATAAAATGGATATCGAATGCGTGGCGGCTTCTTAGCCCTAGACGAAGAGTCTATTTACGGGCGGTAAGTTAGAACAGATTGTTATTCACATACTTATCAATTTCCTTCAATCAATTAAATCAGCGCACATTTACGCACTGCCGGGTACAGGCCTTCCTTTACCACGAGATCTATACCTACTCAGGTCCCGTGCCTTTCATTTTTCTACCTCTTCTTCAGTTATGATAGGTAAACTAAATTGATTATACTTGCATATTGCAGCCCAAACTATGCCAGGCTCATAACTATGATGGCAATATATATAGACATAAGAATGGAAGCTGCAAAAGTTCACCGATTATAACGTTTGCCAAAACTTTCGAAATACATACCAATATTATATAGACCTACTATATATTATTTTTATTTTAGATTCAGAAGACGAAGAGGAGACCACTGCTGCAAGTTGAAGACGCGTTTGACTTCCTGCAGGAAGGCCGACAGCAGCGGGCTAACCTTGTTAATTTACATAAAAAATAAACACAATCTTATACTTTTAAATATTTTATTAACAAACTGATTTATTAATTGTGGTTCCGTGTGCCTCTGCACAGTCTGGCGGCTCGAGCACACGGCAACAGCGGTTGTGTCAGCCCTGATAGCGGCCGTCTATTCAGCTGTTGACTCCCGCAAAGTTTAACGCATCAAGCGGGAGTTTTCATTTAAAGCCTGCACCAACAGGAGTGCAGGTGAATCCGCTGCCCTGCAAAGTAAACAAAAGACTACATAAGTATTTGTATTATGAAGTATAACAGAGACATAAAGAATTTGTAAGCAAACAAATTATTGCTTTCATTATTCACATCTTGAAAAGCAACAGCCTAAATGAAATATACAACAAGCTACCATTCAACTAATTAATATGAAAATGACTAACAAAAGACATGCAATCCATACTCTTGAGCGAGACGGCATTAAGACGTCAGACAGTAGAAAATCCAACCGACATGGAAGTATTAGAGTAGCATGGGACTTTTCTTGGCGGACAAGTTCATCAACACAATTTATTGATTAGCTATTATTTATGCTTATGACCACTAGAATGACTTGCTTTGCTGTAATGACCACGGCATGGCCACTAGGTCCACGCCTATACAATACAATTTAAAAAGAATACATTACACAATACAAACAAATTCATGAATGACATAACTTTCATAATAAGCTATGTTCTCCGGCTAATTCTAGGCCAGTTAATCTATTTGTATCACTTATGTTTCTCATACTCGGTGGTAGATGTGTCATAGGCCCTAAAAGGGCAGCTTGATTTCTTCTGACAGTTGGGTTGGCCACTATTAATGGTTGACACCCCTATATCGAACCGGCAGAGCCAGCATGGTGGAGTTCTTATGACTCAATCTTACTTGTATCTAAGTAAAGCCCCATGCCCCTCGGTGGGGACATTAATGGGCTACATATTAATATGTGTATCATTCTCACACTCTAGTACCTATCTGGTCAGTAGAAACTTATCTAAACAAATATAAGACATACCTATTGCCTCCTTCAAATCTCTGCCGCAGCCCAATACATTGAGCTGTGTGGCAAGGGCCGACCACTGCTCCTGCTCCATTATCGTGGGCCTCGCTCTATTCCCTGCAAAAGTTTAGCAAAGTGAAAACATATGCCTTCCTCACTATTTGTATTTCGATTGCGCGGGAAAATTGCCGGCGGATTTCTGTCATTTATACCTAGTGGTAGGTGTTCTCATCCCGAATAAGATCAAAATAGATAGGTGGGTACCATGTCAGACATGCATATCAGTGTCCCATAGTGGGGAGAGATGAGAAGTCGCATTCACAAAACACATCACAATCTGTTTACCAAACAAACAAGTTATTGCAATGCACATACCCCGAACAATCTCGTTGTTTGAATGGAGCTGCTCTAAAAGCAGCGGTTAGCAGCGCCTGTTGCCGTTTCGACATTTGTTTCCTGCTGTTCTTCTTCTCCAATAATAACACGAAATACAGCACAAAAAGAAATCAAAATCACAGTGAAAAGAATAATGACTGAAGTAAGTGTGACAGGCGACAAGACAGTTCGCGCCGCCCGCGGCTTGCAACACAAACGTTCTGAAACTGATTGAACATAATTTTAGTTTATTCAAAATGGGTCTATCCGTGGATTATTATTGAAATTATCTTAAAAATATAATTTAAACACTATAAAATGCACGTGTAATAATAAATTAATAATAATTTGAAAATATATTTGAACAGTTTCTTTATTTGACTATGACGAAATATATCGATTTTATCGAAACATAATCGAGAAATAAAAAGATACATTCTGGTTCAGAACTGTCCCTAGGGGCGGTAATTCGTTTAGTTGGAAAAAAAAACGACAACTATTCTTAGTTTGCGTTTAGAGAGCGTGACTTCCAAATACCGATTAACGTAATTCAAACTAATATTAGTTCTCAAAATAGTTTAGAGCGGCTAGTTGTCCGTGCCTTCCAAATCGCAACCACTGTTAGTTTAATTAAATTAGTCTACAACAGGTACACAACTACAGTTAGAGTTTGATGTTATTAAAATTAATGAAATTACCCAGGGGGCAAATTTGTTATTGTCAGACAGGGTATAAAAGCAACAGTGAACAACATGGCCGGTCACTTGTGTCTGGGCGTCCGTTCCGAACTAATCTCGGTAAGTGAATTAATCCTGCCTTTCATTGTGCTTTTATGTTACTGGCTCAATGATTATTTTACATTGTGCTAAATCTGTTTTAATATTATTTTGTACTACTTGTATCCTATATAGAAAAAGAGGTGATATTCTATTGTAATAATTAGCTTTGTAGATATATCGACGATATAAAGGATATTGGGTGTTTTATGACCATGCGAATAAATATCCGACAGTAGATTAGTTTATTTTATATACAGTGTAATATAAAATCGTACTTTCATTGTGTTTCCCTCAAGTTTCACTTTCAATAAATGAAATATAAGGTAATGTGTTATTTCATTTCTCAGATGTCATTATTAGGGAATGTGATGGTGAATATAATGGATAACCAGGGATCCTAATAGTAATCTGCTGAATCTAGGTTTGCTTATCGAGATTATAGAGAATAATTTAACACGCGCATGTTTAAGAAAATAAATATACCTATTTTATTTTCGAAAACTGTAACTGGAATGGCCTAAGAGGGTTTCTACTCTGTAATTCATATAAAATTCATCGCCATTGCCTTTTGTTTGCAATTGTACCTGAACAAGTGAAGTACTATTGCAAACAAAAGTGTTGTTTATTCAAGTCCACTTAGGTAGGCGCGTTGGAAGAAGTTAAGTACCGGGTACAAGGTTTTCCTACACTTGATATTTCAGTACGTTTTAAATGCAAAACCTTTGGCATGTAGAATAGGTTCGGGTAAGATTTCGATAGCGTGAAGCTTACCCTAATTTACGCAGTGAAAATTCGAGCAGTTTGCTTGTTCGATCTGTTGGCTACTATTTGCTGTTCCAAAAAACCTTCTCCTTAGTTTAGATGCTACGAGTAAAATATTAAGATACACTGACTTAAATTCAAATTCAAATTAAAAAATTCATTATGGTTTGGATATTGACATATTTGCTTACAACATTATTTTTTGCCTTTTCTTTACATTAGACCAAAGTGGGAGAGAAAAGCTAAGTAATTTCCACAGATTAATTTTAAGATCTCTTTTAATTTACATATAATATATATATATATATATATATATATATATATATATTATATGTAAATTAAATATATATATATATTTAATTTACACGTAAATATATATATATATATATATATATATATATATATTTACATATATCTTAATTATTATCATTAAATGTGCAAGAATAAATATCAACTTAACAGCGAGTTCTGTGTTAAGTTAGATTAACTCAACAGGGACCACCATTGTATTCGAACATTTCTGTGTCAACAACTCAACGATACTTGTTCCTTCCTAGATACCTATACGTCAATTTAAGTTAATCTTAATATGAAGTGCGACTCGACCCACACAAAAACCATGTATGCGTAGCAATCTATTCTATTCTATGAGCTCTTTTAATTAATAAAATCTTTGATATCATAGTATCCCTCTATGCATAAGAGCATTAAGGTAACTGTTGCATCGTTGTTGATTGCTCAAATGCCGATTTCAAAATATTAAGAGGTATCTTGTTATAGTAGAGAATGCGTTGACCTTGACAAATTACTTGACAAAATCAATTGGTTAGGTTAAATATTACAGCTTTCGCTAATTTTGGTAAATCTTCAAAGGTTTTTCATACATACATTATATTTTCGAAAATAAATTGACTAGCTACAGTTAGTATATAAATGTCTTAGGGAGTCGATAATTGCTTGAATTGCTTGAAAGTACGTAATACGTGACTCATAACAATTTATTAGTTTCAACGTAGATTAGAAGTCTGTTACCAAGAAACCAGAGTTTATGGTCGTGCTCACTTAAATGTCTTAGCTTGCGGAGGCTCTGTGTAGCGGGTTGCTCCCCTCCCTCAAATATGGCGAGGGTGGTGATGACTGGTGCTCAAGTCATATTTGAGAACGGGTGCTGCTTGGGGGGACTGGTCCAGCCTGGCTTCTCATAAGTTATGTTCATTGCAGCTTGTCTTTGTTCTTATTTATTTATTTTATTAGATAGTTATTTTGAGACATCTTATTGGCACTTATAGATCCGATGTTATAATACTAATATTAAATTAAATAATATTGTCATTAGATCATATTATTTGCATATTTGCATTGGGCAATAATAAAAAAAAAGACGTAAATACATGAAAAAAATACATCCCCGTCGAGTTTCTTGGTGCTATCTTCTCTGACGGGCGTATTTCCGAAGCACTGGTAGGCTTAATGGAGTTTCCTTTTCTAGTGCGAGATTCAGTCATGAATCACCACTTAAAAGGAAGATTTACTTTTTCAAACTCAAACCTTAATCAGTCATGTACTCATTAGTTTAGTTGATCATATTTGATTTATTTTTTATTTTAAATGTATATGAGACTAAGTGTTTACTTAAGTCTCATTTTAAGTTAAGCATTATTTTTGCCAATTCGCAATAAAAGTTTTGAACTTTCAGTTTTGAATTGAAGTGGAACTCGTCCGGCCACGTCACTCCTATGCAACCACACCGATGATGGGCCAAAATAACATTTCTCTGGATCCCAAATGCAAAACGAGGACGTGGTCGCCCAGGAAGCGCGCAGTGACGAGCTGAGACCACGACAAGAACTGGTGGGAAAGAGCCCTGAGAACTGGAAGAGGGGAAGAGAGGCCTTTGCCCAATAGTGGGAAGACCTTTGTTAATATGAAAACATTTTGAGCCGGCTGATTTGTTTAGAGAACCGAAAAAGAAAGTTAATCTTATCATATCGGTTACCTAATAAAATTTGTTCAAATGATAACCCTAATAAAAGTCCTTAAAATATGACTACACCTTTCTATTACATCTTATATTCCTATGGAGCAGTCATTTTGTTCTCAATAGAAACTCTCAAAGCTATTCTACATATAACCAAACTCATCTTCACAAACCATTCAACTGCTTGTTCAACGTCGATTTCAGACTGGAATGTGTATCACAATTTGTGATAAATGCATTTGCATTTAAAGAGAGAGAGAGACGTCATAGGATTATTTTGAAGTCATCAAAGCTGGGACTGATGTGGAAGCCACATAAGTAAACTAATAAAAAAACGGCCAAGTGCGAGTCGGAGTCGGGTAGGGAGGGTTCCGTACAAATAGTTTTTTTTTTGTGCAGAAACTACTAATTTGTGGTTTACGTTTTTATTCCTCTACATGAACTATAAGATCTTGCTTGGTGCCAAATTTCCCTATTCTAGGTATACGGGAAGTACCTATTGGTTTTGACTCCCTTGCGAGTATCAAACAATTTTAGAAAAACTATCTTTTGATTGCGCTGACCCAAATTTTGATTTTTTTACAGCCGCAATAGACTTAATTTCAACTTAATTCCTCTACTGATACAAAGTGTCTTGACAGACGGACTGAGAGACATCCGGAAGAGAAGTGTTCCTTTATTTGTTTATTTTTTCCTTTTTAGGTACGGAACCCTAAAGGTTCTCTTTGAAAATGGAATCAATGGCTTCAGCACCTGACCGTTGACCTGTCGGATTGATTTTTGTCAGTTTAGTGCCTTAATTAGTTGGTTTTGATACCTGAAGAATCGCACTGACAATGTAACTAGTTTACGTGTAGACGTAGCTTCAAATTTGACTACTTTTGTCCGACTGCCATAGGTTTTGATAAGCTTAGTTAGTTAGCTTCTGAAATCGGACTGAATGTTTGGTGACGATTACATATTTTTAAAAGCTTTTATTTACCATGCAATATATGCATAATATATGTCTTTTTGGTCAAAGTTCGGCTCCATCGAAAATCGGAAAGAGGGTCACTTTCCGATTTTTGATCGCTTCCTGGGCGACCACGTCCTCGTTTTGCATTTGGGATCCAGAGGAATGTTATTTTGGCCCATGATCGGTGTGGTTGCATAGGAGTGACGTGGCCGGACAAGTTCCACTTCAATTCAAAACTGAAAGTTCAAAACTTTTATTGCAAATTGGCAAAAATAATGCTTAACTTAAAATGAGACTTATATAAAAATTAAAAATAAATCAAATATGATCAACTAAACTAATGAGTACATGACTGATAAAGGTTTGAGTATGAAAAAGTAAATCTCCCTTTTAAGTGGTGATTCATGACTGAATCTCGCACTAGAAAAGGAAACTCCATTTAGCCTACCAGTGCTTCGGAAATACGCCCGTCAGAGAAGATAGCACCAAGAAACTCGACGGGGATGTATTTTTTTCATGTATTTACGTCTTTATTTTTTGTTATAGCCCAATGCACAATATACAAATAATCTAATCTAATGACAATATTATTTAATTTAATATTAGTATTGTAACATCGGATCTATAAGTGCCAATAAGATGTCTCAAAATAACTATCTAAAAATAAATAAATAAGAACAAAGACAAGCTGCAATGAACATAACTTATGTGAAGCCAGGCTGGACCAGTCCCCCCAAGCAGCACCCGTTCTCGAGTATGACTTGAATCAATGGCTACAGCATATGACCTGTCGGATTGAATTTTGTCAGTTTAGTGCCTTAATTAGTTGGTTTTGATACCTGAAGAATCGCACTGACTATGTAACTAGTTTACGTGTAGACGTAGCTTCAAATTTGACTACTTTTGTCCGACTGCCATAGGTTTTGATAAGCTTAGTTAGTTTTGTTAGTTAGTTAGCTTCTGGAATCGGACTGAATGTTTGGTGACGATTACATATTTTTAAAAGCTTTTATTTATCATGCAATATATGCATAATATATGTCTTTTTGGTCAAAGTTCGGCTCCATCGAAAATCGGAAAGTGGGTTACTTTCCGATTTTCGATGGAGCCAAAATTTTGCATGCATATCTAAATTGATAACAACACAATATTTTGATAACATGCAGCTGATCTGATGATGGAGCCAGAAGGTGGCCATGGGAACTGCAATGTATGTATGTTTCTCCGGGGGGAATCTTTCGGGTCAAATTTGGTCAAATATCAAACTAACTTCTTACCAAATATCAAACAAACCCACTTCATATCAAAATAAAAGACTTTTAAAGGCGAGTGCGGAAATATATACTAATCTTGCATAAGCTATAACCACTTCATAGTTTTAAGTTAGGTATTTACTAATTTTTCGTATTTTTACGATAAAGCAGGAAATAAAGGACATAATTATAAAAACTTAAAACCCTTCTGCGGTACACTAAAAAGTACAAAACACGTCTTTTCTGCTTGTGCTTTTTAGTGTAGCAATTATTCAACTATCGTTTTAGACAAAGTGCTCTTATGAATTAGTGATGAGCTACGTGGTCTGACGGGTTTCACGCTTGCTTCGCACACAGGAGATGCAGGTTCAAGTCCTGACCATCTTAAATAGATTATATGGACGTTCTAACGGTTATGGAAAACATCGTGAGTAAACCTTCATTACTCCACATATGCGGCGATTGGCCAGCCCCCTGTCACGCGAAATGGAGTATTGAATAACTGTCTCAAAGTGGGCACAATTGCGACAAAGGCGTGACGCTATGTTATGTGTTATGTTATTAATTAGCGTCGTAAATTATCGTTGTATTTTGTAACATAAGTTTACAGTATACTGTAACATCAGGCAATCAGTGAAGCTGTGAAGCAGTGAAGCAATAGCTGGCATCTCTCTTTGTATCAGAAGTGCAAGAAGCTATACTATTACGTCGTAGGAACGATCTGCAGCTGATTGAGTACCGAAACTCAAGGGGAATGGAGGAAATTGGCCGCTTAAGTAAATGCTCCTAGCTATCATAGAAATGCTGAAATACCTCCTAAATATATTGTAGTTATTGACAAAATTTAAGGACAAATCAAATCAAATCAAATCAAATCGTTTATTTGTGATAAATAGGTGATACATCCGTTGGAAAAAATCTGGTTAAGATTGATGTTTTGAATAGGTTCGCAATTTTTAGCCACTTGGCATACAAATATTTGGTTAGACATGCATTAAATTTTACACAATAGATAGGAATTAATAAATCGATCGGACGGAGTAACGTGTGCTATTAAAGGGAAATATCACAGTTCATTATCTTTTATGTAGTCCCTGATGCTGTACTATGGTTTACCATAAGTAATTTCCTCACTTCTTTTTTAAATTGGTTAATGTTAACCATTTTACGAACATTTTCGGGAAGTTTATTATGTAACTCTGGTGCCATTACACAAAAACTGTTCTTAAATAGTGCTGTTTGGTATTTTGAGGAGGATATTTTATTATGATATCGTTCACTTAAGAGTTTGTCAAATAGTCCAAGATTGGCTTTCACAAACATAACATTAATCCAGATATATGTAACCGTAATAATCCAGATATATTACCCGAAATATTCAAATGAGTTACTCAAATAGCCTTAAAATTTTGTGGGGGAAAGCAGCGGATATTTAAACTATTTTTATTTTACTGATTCGAGCAATTTACAATTTAAAACGAACAGACTCCTCAAGAGCTTTTAAAGAAATTGACATACTAACTGTAGCTAGTCAATTTATTTTCTAAAATATAATGTATGTACGCAAGAACCTTACAACATTTGCCAAAATTAGCGATAGCTGTAATGTTTACCTAAGAAATAATCACAGACTAGTTGCGCTCCGGTTTAGACTCGCGAAGGTTAGCAATTCTTTCAAGGGTCAGTGCATTCTCTACTACAATAAGATACCTCTGGAGATTCTGAAATTGCCACTTGTGCAATTTAAAAAGCATGTTAAAGCGACTGTCGAAAAAGGGATGTTACAATGTTCAAGATTACTTAAATGACAGGACTGTATGGGGTTAATCTAGCTCAACACAGACCTTGCTGTTAATAATTTTGTAATTATTTATTCCTGCTTATTAATCATAATAACTAGTATTGTAATATTTATATTAGTTAAGCACAAACAATTTTAAAAGAGATCTAAAAATCAATCTGTGGGAGTTTCTACGCCCTGCTTCTCCCACAGTGGTCCAAATTAGAGAAGGGGCAAAAAATGACGTTTGCTAAGTATATAAATTTCACAAAATAAAATAAAAAGTAGTACTTACGTATTTTTTTTTAACATGGCCCTTTTCTCAGATAAACAGACTGATAAAAGTTAACTAAGGGTGGAAAAATCGGACGTTAATCGGATATCTTGTTATTAAAACAATAATATAACATCACGCCTTTTCCCATACTGGGTGGTCAAGGCAGGTTCTTCGTCGTGCTCCACCGTAGGAACACAGGACATATACAAGTGACATTTAATTATCAAACGATATTTTGGGAAATGATAGTACTCATGATTATGAACAACTTTCCCCATGAAACATATGGTCGCAATCTAAAATTTGTTTTGCGTCTCCCATAGTAACTTGTAATCAGCTGAGGGACGAAACATTATTTTTCATTTGCAAACATATGGATACTATCATTCATAATTTCATAATTTATTTATTGCACATAAATCATATAAAAAACAAGAGTTACTTAAAAATAGTGTACAAAGGCGAGATTATCTCTAATAAGAGATCTCTTCCAGCAAGGCAGGATAAGACGTGAAACGTTATTTGCTGAGCAGGAGAAGACCTATTTATACAACAATATGACGAAAAAAACGAGTACTTACATACATAAAAGTAGTTTATCTACAAACTTATCATAAACCCTCTTTACTGCGTCTTAAAACCACACATTAAAACCAGCATAATGTAAAATTATTTAGTACAAACTCATTTCTTATCTGAAAATTTGTACATTATGACCATAATGTACAAAAATTTGTCAAATTATGACATTCAAATTCCGAACGCCGACGCCCACCTGCGTGCCGCCCCTAGTTTGTCTATGAAGTTGGTACCACAGAACATGCTAAACAACTGCAGAGCAATTTTATCAATTCCACAATGCCGGTCGAACATGCGGTTCCTAAACACATCAAAGAGAGCTTATGATATGTGTGTAGATAAACTAGTAAATATAACTGTACATAATTAGGCATTAAAACTCTCGAGTGATATCGCCTCTCTCTCGAGTGAGTGACTCGCCTGCGGCTCGCAGTCGCAGCAGTCACATAATAGTAGTTTATGTGACTGCTACATAATGGAGGGAATTAATACTCGAGAGTGGGTTTATGAAATAAGCCGAAGGCGAGTATATCGACGACATATCATAAGCTCTCTTTTATGTGTTCAGGAACCTCATGTTCGACCGGCATTGTGGCATTGATCATTGCTCTGCAGTTGTTTAGCTTGTTCAGAAGTACCAACTTCAGAGACAAACTAGGGGCGGCACGCAGGCGGGCGTTGGCGTTCGAAATTTGAATGTCACAATATGTCAATTTTCGGTACATTACGGTCATAATTTATCAATATTCAGATAAGAAATGAGTTTTACCAAGAAGTTTATCATTATGCTGACCTTAACGTGCGGTTTTTAGACGCAGTAAAAAGGGTTTATGATACGTGTGTAGATAAAATAAATCATCCACATAATATAATATAAAACTAAATACTTATAATATAATACTACTACTATATTATATTCTAATAAATAACCCCTTTCTGCCAACATCAGGACTGTCTTCGGTGGTGTGGAGAAAAACTTGAACATCGTGCATATCAATGCACAAATCATTCACTCCAGCTATCCGGACTTGCTTGAGGCTTTTAGTGACCAATGCGTGGACGGCTCGAAGTCTCCGAGTCATTTCTAATGCCATCGCTGTCATCTGCTTCGTACTGCCTTCCAGGTTACAGGCTTTACAGGAACGACAGAGTCGGGAAAGTCGATGGGGGCGTCGCTATTTATCTGCATGTGGAAATTCCGTGCAAGGTGATCAGCGCGTCCCCTAGCCAGTACTCCGAGTCTGCTGAATATCTCTTTCTCGAAATAACTCTTCGCCACAGTAAGGTCCTCCTTGGTGTTCTTTATAGCCCCTCTCTTCGCATCGACTACTTCGACTCATTAGAATCCCTCCTCAATGAACTCTCACCTCTTTATACCGATACCCTCATTCTCGGGGATTTCAACAGCTGTCTCCTTAAAAACAATTCCCGTTCTGACAAACTTAAGTCCATAGTCGATTCCTTCAATCTGCATATTCTGCCTCTTGATGCCACACATTTCCAACCGCACTGCTCTCCCACTCTTCTGGATATTATGATCGTTTGTAACTTGGAAAGGGTCGCCGTACACGGGCAACTCAATTCTCCTTTCTCGTTTCATGACCTTATCTATCTTTCGTATAAGATCAGGCCTCTCAAGAGCAGAGAAAAATTTCTTAATATTCGTAACTTTAGGGATATTGACTTAGAGTCTCTTAGGTCGGATGCCTTGTCAAACGACTGGTCCCCTATCATATCCAGCGAGACCATGGACGAGAAAATTGTCAATTTCAATAGCATAGTCCTAAGGCTCTACGACAAGCATGCGCCTATAAAAAAGTGAGAGTAAAACACCTACCCGCCTCTTGGCTAACAGACAATATTAAGCGTCTAATGGCCAAGAGGAATAGAGCCAAGTGTTAATACCGTAAGAAACCGACAGATGACAAATTCCTTTCTTAGAAATGTCTTCGCAACTGCTGCAACCGTCTCTGTCGTGATGCTAAACGTCGGCACATTCACGAGAGTATTGAAAGTTACACACCATCTCAAGTGTGGAAATTGCTAAAAACGCTAGGTATAGGTTAATCTCAGGACCTACACGCTGGTAATGTAGATCTCAACGGTCTCAACCAGTTCCTTTCTGCTCCGCCTGTTGTGATGTGATGGATCCCACGATAAAACAAGCCACTCTTCAGAGCCTGCGCTCTAAGCCCTTACCCGACACCACACCATTCAACTTGAGCAATGTCGAAATCTTAGCGGTCAAGAAGGTGGTACTAGCAGTCAGCTCGAAAGCGGTAGGTGATGATAAAATTCCTTAAAATTAAAATGATTCTCACAATTCTGGGCGAACTACTGCCAGCTATTAGAAAATAAATTTGTTATCATTTTCAAATATTTTTTTTTAAATTAAAATTAAATATATTATTTTTTACACATGTAATAATTTTTTCCATATCGAATGGAGTCTTCCCTTCCATATGGAAAAAAGCATTAGTCATCCCGTTACCTAAAACATCCATTCCCACCTCTTTTAAAGATTATCGTCCTATTTCAATCCTACCCATTCTTTCCAAAGTCCTTGAATCCATTATCCATACCCAGCTCTCTAATTACCTTCAATCAAACAATCTGCTGAACATGTACCAGTCAGGTTTCAGACCGTGTCATAGCACTGTCACGGCTCTGCTGAAAGTCACAGATGACATCCAGCTAGCCATGGACCGAAAACAGCTTTCCGTGCTGGCTGCTCACGACTTTTAAATATATTTCGAGTAGGACTGTCCCTGATGATGCAGGGAAGTGCATTCCACAACATTATTTTATAATTTATCAAACCCATGCTCATAGGACGCGGTGTTATGCTGTGGAGTTCCATGGAAACTGCGTGAGTTCTCCGAGGTCTGCTGGAAGAAAGGAATTGAAAACTGTCTCGCAGGTATGTTGGATAGCGTGGATTCCCTAAAATGTTGTAAATAAAAATTGAGGATGTGTGAATCCCGGCGAAGACGAACCGGCAGCCACCTTCCCCAAAATATGGTCAGCTGACTAAATATCACCCTGAATATCCTCGTGCTCCTACTGCAAAGGAATTGTGGTGTGTCCAGTAGGAGCATTACAATCATAGAGATCCTAGATCTCCTGCCCTTATTCAATTATAGGTAATGAGATGCACATGATTTGTCGTATGAAATAAATCGGACAAGTGCAATTAGAACTCGCACACAAAGGTTTCCGTACCACCGCAGAATGGTATATAAGTGACTTGCATGGGGATTAGTTATCTTTGATTATCGTGTGTGTTTAGATAGCAAAATAGGGTTTATAAAGTTATTGGTGCGGCTACTTTCCAAGTGAAAAAGCAGAGTACCAAGTCTCTCATATGGATGATCTTTAGTTTTTTAATTGCATCTTTTTCATTATTTTTTGCAAAGTTTCGGCAACAGAAATGCAGGTTCTTTATTAATTTCCACTCTCTACCTTTTACGGCTCACAAGATAGAGCCCGCTGATGGATGATTAGCGGAGGCTTAGTAATAGGGTCCCGTTTGGTACCCTTCGGGTAGGGAACCCTTAAAACAATATGTATCACGCCTTTTCCCAGATGGGTTAGCCGAGGCATATCTTCACATAAATTAACACCTTTATGATTTTTTGACAGGTGTCATGATTTTGACATCTGTAACTCTTTTTGAAAGGTTTCGCCATCTTTGACAGATATTTTACAAGTGCATAATTGTGCCCACGTTCGTCTCTTATTCAATCTTGATATCATGTCAGGTATTTACGTATCCTCTACGCTACGCTAAAGCACCAATAAATAAATAAAACCAATGTCATAAAAACAGAATTTTATATTTTCAAATCATCGTCACAACTTCGCATAGAAAGATAAAACACTACCTTAATAAATGCTTATTAATTAATATAAAAGACGGCATACTACTATGCAATATGTCAACATAGCTGCAACAGCTTTATATCATACATTTTATAATTTCTTAATCTTTTTCCAACTATTAAGTTTATGCCTTCCCCTTCCCCAGTAAGAACTGCAAACTCACCGACACTTTTAGCGGAATAAAAATAAAAATAACTTAAATATATTTTTTTTTACAGCTGGCAGTTTAATTTTCTTCTTTAAAAAAAGAGGAGGTTCTCAATTCGTTGAGATCCTTAATACTGTATTTTTTACCCATGATCAGCGATTTCTCCAAGATGGATGGGGTCCGATTTGGTCAAATATTTTTTCATTTGAAAGTGTTTACTTTTCTAATGGTCCCACTAACGATCAAGTCAGGATCAAGATGATAGCATCCTGGAGCAAACGATAAATAGCGAAAGAATAGCGATTTTGATATTTTTATAGAAAATCATGCACTTACTCTCGGGAAGCGGGAAGGACTACCAGATATCCCATAGGGTGCAATTTATGATTACTTAAATGCGGTTGCTAACTATTGTATGCTTGTCGCAATGTTTAGGTCGAATTGGAGTCCGGTAGTTTGTACGCAGTACTGAGCAATGTTTAGGGTGAATTGGAGTCCGATAGTATGTACGCAGTACTGCGCAATGTTTAGGGTGAATTGCAGTCCGATTGTAAATACGAAGTACTGCGCAATGTTTAGGGTGAATTGGAGTCCGATAGTATGTACGCAGTACTGCGCAATGTTTAGGGTGAACTGGAGTCCGGTAGTATGTACGCAGTGCTGTACAATGTATAGGGTGAATTGGAGTCCGGTAGTATGAACGCAGTACTGGGCAATTTTTAGGGTGAATTGGAGTCCGGCAGTACGTACGCAGTACTGCGCAATGTTTAGGGTGAATTGGAGTCCGGTAGTATGTACGCAGAACTGCGCAATGTTTAGGGTGAATTGGAGTCCGGTAGTATGTACGCAGTACTGCGCAATGTTTAGGGTGAATTGGAGTCCGGTAGTATGTACGCAGTACTGCGCAATGTTTAGGGTGAATTGGAGTCCGGTACGCAGTACTGCGAACATATTACCGGAGTCCAATTCGCCCTAAACATTACGACAAGCATACAATACTTAGCAAACGTATTTAAGTAATCACATATCGCACCCTATCGAGAGTAAATGCATGATTTTCTATAAAAAATACAAAAGGAGAACTCCTCAATAAACTTATCTACGTCGGTCTGGATCCGATGATGGGATCCTGGAGAAATCGAAGGACTTCTTCAAGTAATTAAGGCGAACCTATAGCACAGTATATACAGTTCATGCATTTGGTTAGTTAGATTGAAGATCAGTTTTTCAACCGACTTAAAAAAGGAGAAGGTTCTCACTTCGTCTGTTTTTGTGTGTATGTTTGTTACGCGAATTCTCCGTCAATTATGAACCGATTTTGATAAATCTTGTTTTGATTGGTAGGTCATACTTTAGAAGGTGTGCGGTACAAATATTATCAATATTGATGCAGAGCTTTTTGAAAAAATCAACAAATACAAAAAAAATACACAGATGACGTTTTGGTTTGTGGTTCCGTGCAGCAAAAGTTTTGATGGATGAGGACTTTCGTGTACACAGACTCTATTCGCATACCGACCGGGGAGGAATAAATAGAGCTTAAAGTTGAAGTCGGTTTTTTTAAGTTTTTAACTTGGTGAATTATTATTTAATTTAAGTATTACTTTTTGTTCACTTCTTCATAAAATGTTTTTGTAGTCAGTAACATATATTTCTAACCTTTTTTGCAGAGCAGTCAATACATAAGTGTTTTGATTTAAAATAAAGATATTAAATATTACATATATTTAGATATTAAGCTTAGTAAATATCTGCTCCTGCTATTAACTGCCAGAAAGAATACTGCGATTTTATATTACAATATTAATTTAATATTTATTTATATCCGATCTTAATTTAATATGATACAATATGCCACAACGATATACATTTTTTTATTTCAACTTAAATATTCGTAACATACTTGTCTTTGAATTACCAACTTTTCTGAATTATTTTCTGTATAATTTCCTAAATTATATTTTTTTACAAGTTCTAGTCATGATCTTATATTTCTAAAAAGATATCGTTTCTTTTTCTATTGCAAATATTGATATCTATCAAGCCCGACATTAAATGCTAATAATTTAGTGTCATATGACTAGATATAATCTAATAAGCTAGTTTGCTCAATTAGCATTATTTTTACATTAGAAACTATGAAACTTAATTATCTATTGGTGGCTATCATAATCTCTAATAAGTTAACAATAATGAAGTTTTGAGTAATTATTGAGCATTGCAATATAATTATACGGTATAATTATATGAAACAGAATCATAGAGGTTTTAAGAAATAACTCATATACGTCTGACTAATGAGAAAACGTAACCAATTTTACAATGCAAACTAATACTTCATTATGGAAGAAGGTGATTTTATAATAACGTTTTGTTGTTGATATGGTCATGGTCACATCATCTTTATATATAGCTATTATACATCTTATTATTATATTCGCTACCTTATCAAATCTCGCAGTGCATTACATGTCGGTAGTGACATTTTCAACACTATCAATATGATAATTACTAGTATATTTTACAAGTTTTTTTTACAATATTATATTTTTATGGAGAACGTCGAGAATCAGGTGGGTTGGACGGAAAAAGTCAAAGTGCTGTTTTCTATCAATTATTACTTCAAAGGTGAGTTCAAAAACCGAGTGAAAATGCACTCGGAGAAAGAAAAGAGACGGAGATAATGACAGAAAAAGAGATGAAATGCGACTATCGAACGCTCTCTTCATTAATAAGTGGGCTAGCGCGAAAATCGTGTTTCAAAACGGGATAACTTGTCTATAAACCCGCCAAGCACAGTTTGACATCTGTCTGGTAATTTTTAACGAAGATGAACCAGAGTGAGAACTCGCACATATTTACTTTATCTGAGCCGCTCGAAAACACAGTTCGTTTACCCTCGGTTACACTCGGGTTGTTTCCGAATGCTCTGGAGTAATTTTCGCATCACTCGGAGTAATTTTTAACCGATCTCCAACGCACCCCAAATTATTGTAGTCAGGATACATAACCGCCTACACACGTATGACGTAACTTCCGGCTCATCCATTCTCTGTACACCAACGACTTTACACAGTCATACAACCATAGTCGTGCGACGGATGTGAAGTAGGATAGCACCTCAAAGTCAAGCTGTGGCAGCCCGAAAGCGGGCGAGTTGACACCTGTCCATTAAATCTCTATAATAATAATACCTTGGACACTATTTACACACATTGATCTAGCCCCAAACTAGGATTCCCTGTATCTTGGGTACTAGACAACGGTAGACATACTTATATAGATAAATATTATATTTAGATAGATAAACAACCATGACAAGGGTACAAACATCCGTTCGCATCAAACAGATATTTGCCCCCACCGGGACTCGAACCCGGGACTCTTGGCTTCGTAGGCAGGGTCACTGCCGACTCGGCCATTTGGGTCGTCAAATATGTGTTGTGCTCCACTCGCCCGCACATACAAAGTGCATACAGTTTAACAGGAATGAATCCAAAAATAAAATGGTTTATTCTGACTATTATTTTCTTGCCTTATAGCTCTCAGGCTATTTTATTTGTTAGAGTCTAGAAAACTTGATACAACTAAATCTTTCAATTGTCAAAACACTTTTTGTACGGACTCAAACTTTTACTGTCAGGAGAGTTGACCACAACAAAAACATATTTAATCGAAAGGTATCAACTCGCCTGTCCGGGCGGGATGACCACCAACTACGAATCGCTGGGAAAACGACAGCGCCAGGCCATTGGGCCTTTCGCTCTAGGGGCTGCAGCCACTCGAAGGAGTCTCGAGCTTGATCGCAGCCATCGCAGCATCGATGGGTCGACGACGCGGTTGCCGCCAGACCAAGTGCAAACACAACCGAATTGTATGGTGGCCTAAGACATGATATGAAACTCGAGCCGCCTTCGAGTAATCCCGTACGCGGAGCTTTATATGACCAAGTCTGCTGCATGAGTCGAAAATCTTCACAGTGCGTTTGACATTTGTACTGAAACTAAAAATGCATATATCACGAACTGCATTACAAATTATAAAATTGTTTTGATGCGTAACGTTACAGTTATGTCTTGTTTCACAATGTCCTGATGTGACAGTTATATCATGATTTTACTTACAAAGAGCTTGTAACAGTTTTGGTATACTAAACTGTATGGCAAAATCTTGATTGATAATTGTAAATTATTTGTCATTTGTCAAATTATTCATCAATCAAATAATTGTAGATAATTAATTAATAAATTCGTAAATTATTGTAAACAAAATATGTGGTTATGAATTCCGTAAATGAAACTTTACGAATATTTGAACTTGTAAATTAAATTATATGCGAAATTTATTTCTCAGTGCCCTTTGACCGCAAGTACTGATAAAACATGTTGGCTTTTTTTTATTTTTCAACTCAGAATACTCGCGAAGTGTAATGTTTACGGAATTAATAACTACATGATTTTGTTTGTAATAATTTACTCTATCTATTGATACTAGATTCATCTATGGCCGAAAAAAATCAAGATTTTCAATGTATGTATGTCTCCATACAATAATCTAAATACTCTTATGATTTATCTGCTATTAGGGCTTATCCGCACAGTGTGAAACAGGGCCTTATCGTAATAATTATTGAAAATAAAATTATCTTCTGTACAGGATGTAACACAAATGTATTAAAAACGTATACTATAACTAGTAAATAGGTAATACTTTGGAAAGGTAGTAAAGATAAATTCTAGCTATATTTTATCTTGAGTTATTAATTATACGCATTACATCATTATTATAATTAATTACTTAATATCGTTTATCTACCATTTTATTTAGGAAATAGTAGCAGACAATCGTATTTGCACATTAGGTTAGAGTTAACTGAAGAATTTGAATTAAATCAATCACAACCATAATAATAAATAAAGCTTAAACTCTTTGGCGTTATTTTACATTATTCATCCTAATACTGATTTATAATACTGTTTGACTAGATAAAGTTTTAACGATTGAGTTTTAAGAGATTGAGAGCGAAAAGTATATATACAAAAGGAAAACTATTTACATATTTATAAATTATCATCTTAAATCACGTAGAATAATAGTGACAAATAAACTAAGTTTTTATCATATACCTTCATAAAAAAATGAAAAACACCGTCAACCTTAAATTCATGGAAGTTTAGAAGCCAGTTGAAAAAATGATCTTTAAATTTTAAAGCCCCGCAAAACGTCAATGGCGTATCAGTTCTATGAAATAATGTTTTTTGATAAAACATGTCTCTTATTTCTGATACATAATGCTTATGACAGTTCGCACGCCTCGACATTACTGCCATTAGCGTATAGCGGTTTAAAGTTTAAATATCGTTTCTGCAATTCCATACACTGACATAACATAATATTGTAATAAAGCACTTATGTACAGTTTTCATAATTAATTATACTGATATGCTACTTTCCTAAAGTTCAAATATTTTTAAAGAGTAAAGTTTACATTTTTGTGATTATTTACTTAGCATAGTATTTGGTCGTCAAGTAAGTCTCATTAATTCAAATTAAAAATGATATGTTTGTACCATACAACGTTTTTATTATTGCTTTTACATACTCCCAAGATTCGTTGCTTTGCTTGTACAAACCATCTTTTCATCATATCATATCGGCAAGTACTTAATACCTATACACTTTTGGCTAGAATTTACGGTATAAAACTGTATTTTTAATTATCATATTAAGTACCATAGAGCCATATCCAAACACCATTTCCTAACATTCCAAAATTTAAAAATCTTGGCTTCCATTCATTATAGAACTCAAAGCACTGGCCACATACAATATCCAAACAAAAAAATTAAATATTCGAGACCTACTGTGTGAAGACGACCAAATATTGCGGGGGCTAGGTGCCGCACCTAAGTATCTTTCTGAACGCCTTCCGGAACTCAGGGTTGAATATAGTGTAGATGACCGGATTGAGGAAGGAGTTGATGTAGCCGAGCCATGTGGTGAGGATGAAGACGGTGACTCCGGGGGAGTAGGGCAGGCCGAACTTGCCGCAGATCGCATCGAGGACTGAGCATGTGAAGAATGGACCCCAGCAGAATAGAAAAACACCTGGAATAGAAGATGTGTATATTTATAGTAGTCTTCTACTACTGGTAAACACTGGCAACTACTAGAAGAAAAATCAGATTCGAGGAAATTAATTGGCACAGATGACAAACAATTAATGATGTCGACGAAATTGAATGTAGAAATACTGAATAGTTTTTAAAAGGATCGAAAATAACAAAAGTATTATCATCAGTAAACCACAAACTACGGATACAGTTAGATGTGTCGTTTTCGTTGATGAATCTCGGATTTCAAATGATCCGAAAAATATACGCCTTTGGATGAGGAAATCACGAAAATAAATAGGATATATATTATATTCTCTCTACCCAGCGGAGGGGTGAATATGGGCTAAAATATTGATTTATATTACCTAAAACTATCGCCAAAGTCTTCGTCGCCTTTCTCTCCTTCTTCGCCGAAGACTTCTCCCGCTTCTTCTTACTAGCCTTATTAGCCTTGTAGATTGTAAAGCGAGCTGTAGCAGCGCTAGCTTTCCTCTCTTTCTTGGTGGAATCATCTCGGATATCCAAGTGACTTGCCCCCAGATCCATATCTTCGTCAGTACGGAGCGCTATAGATGCGTTTCTGTTGGATGAAGAAGATTGTATATATTTGCTTGTACATTTAATAATTGCGAGAAGATCTGGGTTGGTTTGACATACATCTCGAAGAGTAGTGGTTAAAAATAAGATAAATTAATATCAATTATGCCAGAATTATAGATTCTCCGGTATTAAATCACTTCCAAATATCATACTAGAAATGTAAACAAAACATAAAATACCATAACTTACCTAGAATCATGCTCTATCCTCGTAGTCTTCCCATTCTTCTTCCATCCCGTATCCGTACACCCTAAGTTCTGGAGTACCGTAGCATCATGCTTCAGCCTCGGTGAGCCAGGTGGCGTCGCGTGCTCTCGTATCGTATCTTCTAAGTTGGACGGCGCATACCCTGAGTCGTTGTTGCCGTTTGGGTCGAAAAGAGGCGCTGGTGATTTAAGCTTCTTTGGGGTGCTGTAAGGGAGATTTAAAAAAAATACTGTATTTATATTACACAATGTTTCTACTAAATTAATTGGAAAAGCTATAATATAATATTTTTCAAGATCAGAGGAGAAGTATAAAGAATCGAAGAAGAAAAGTTTTCATCGAATAATATTTGTGCATTCACAATAACAATTTAAAACTTTTATTCTAATACTTGAAATAATCTAGTATTAACGCAATCATAGCAAGTAAAGTAAATTTCGAAACAGTCTTCTTCGTCAATTCCACTTACTTTCCTGACTCCTCGGTCACTGTCGATAGCATGAACTCTGTGGACTTATCGTTGGGTATCACGTGACAGTTGTCGGCATCAGCCTCCAGGTCTGGCAAGCGCTTGTTGAAGCTGTCAACAGACGAGCATAGGTAAGCTGGCTGGTAGTAGTGTGAGTGGTGGATAATAGGAGGCCAACAATTAGCCGGCAGCCCACCTCGCAGATGGTCCGGTGACGTATCGAGGATAGCGGGAAAACTATGGAAGCGGGTCGCTTAGGACCGTGTTGAATGGCGTGAACATGAGGAGAACTAAATTCAACAGCGTTCATTCTGATCCTGGCAGGCTGATGAGTTCTCCTTCGTCCGACAAAGTTCGGCAAAATGCAGGGAATTCAGGGAATTGTGGATGATTCTATGGGAGAATGTGGGCGTATTGGATCTATACACGGGCACAACTCTGGCTATAGAAAAAGGCTTATTACTGTTTTTACGCTATGCTAAATAATAGACCAGAATGTATTGCTCCAACATCTCCGATGCTCAACCAAATTTGACGATTTTTTATAAATATTTTATTACAAATATTAAATCTTCAAAATGAAGAAGTAAAGGCGCAGATCTTACACTCACTCCTGTAGAACTGTTAAATAATGAAAAAATATATAATCTCAGACCTATAGATTTGGTCAATCGATATTGCCTATCTTGATGACATAATAAAATAAAATATAAACGGATCAACTTAAAATATGGATGCCATTAGCGGGATTTTACCTGTCATCATGCTCGTCCTCGTTGCTCCCAGAACCGGTATTCGTCGGTCTGTCATCATGGAGCGGTGTCTCCGCCAGCTTTCTCGTCTGTGCGACATTTTCTATCACAACTGCAGTAGTGGCTCCTGCCATTGGGTCACTAGATAAAGGTGGCTTCTTGGCTGCGCGCTGCTTTTTCGCTCTGATTCTTAGCGCCTATAATCCGGTTTAAAATATTTATGGACGTTCGTCACATCAACAATCGCTTTGTAAGACTTTCTCATTTTCGTTTTGTTTGATTTGTATAAGCAGTTCAAATTATTTACTGTACAGTATGTAATTTTACGATACCATACCAATAGAAAGGTTTAATCATATGGACATTTTCAGCCTCTTATCCGCTTGCATGCCATGGTCAGCTAGCACTGACATTTCCCCGTTATAGATTTTGATCATCATTACTATGTCAAGAGGTTAAATCGCGGTTTAATTTGAATAAAAAAAAAATATACATCTAGTTTTTGCCATAGTTCAACAGAATATTTAACTCACCTTAAAAATACTATAGTAGAGGAACATCATCATGATACAGGGTATATAGAAGGAGCCTAAAGACGAGTAGATCACGTAATTCTGGCTGTTGAAGAGGCACTCGTCGAAGTTTCTATCCGGCGTGTCGTTAAGTCCCAGGACTATTGGAGCTCCGATAGCCGCTGACACCATCCAGACTAGGACTATGGTGAACCAGACTCGTTTGTTGTTCTTGTGCTTGGCGTACTTAATTGGTTGTGTTACTGCTATGTACCTGTGGAGAAGGATTGGGGAAATTGATTTTGGTATCTTGACTGCGGCGTGAAAGAACGGTTTGTTTGGTTTGGAAAGACGAAAAATTAAAGGAAATGGAAAGAAATACTAGATATAATCGAATTTTAAAAAAGGTACCTATTACCTAAGGCCACGCGTCCAACTAATAGTAATTTGATGCGTGATCTGTCAAATAATTTATATAAATGACGTGGCATGACACGAGATGTCATGCCAATCCTCTACTATTTAGTTTAGTGTTACAAAGCTTGGCGCGCGACCAGCTTTAAATCTGGCAGCTCTATATCAGCTTGCCATAGGTTCTATTGTAAAACTAGTTTTCTTTAGTTTGTTTTTGACGCCTATAGTTACGCCTACGCCTATCAGTCAACACACAACTCCGTTTTTAAATTGACCAACACTCCTCCATCAACCCGCACTAAGCTAGTGTAGTAGAATCTGACTCAATCTTACTCATATTTGGTTACTAGTTACTACTAATGTCCCCCACCACCTAGTAACAATAATTCACCGAGCAAGCGAAGCGACGAAGCGTCCAGTTTCAACATTGCCCAAAAATACTTTTGTCCATCTGTCAGTCTGTTCTTCTATAGGTAAGAAATAGTCGCATTTTCTAACCGATTTTGACGAAAATTGGCACACAAGTTGCTTGATTTAGTTAGGAATTTCAGTCGATCAAAATTTTTATTGGGGGAAAAAAGATGGGAAAAGTGGGGAAATTTTCTGTAGAGTTATTTATCGACGGATTTCAATCAAATTTAAGAACGCCATTAAAGACTTCATTCTAAAAAAAGGGGGAGAGAGGAGGGAGGAATGTGGAGGAAGTTTGCTGTAGCGTTATATATGACGTTTTTTTGTTTAAGCGAGGTATACTGTTCTCACAGAACCGCTAGTTATTAATACTAAACTTACCTATCAACAGATATGGCTACGAGGTTGAATATGCTAGAGGTGGAGGAGGTAACGTCCATCGCGATGTAGACGTCACACACGAATGCTGGCAAGCCCCATGAGCCGTGTACCTGAAACAAACAGAAGAAATGTAGTTAGTAATAATATTTGTAAGTAACATAATTTATTCCATGTGCAATACGAAAAGGATAAGTTAGAAAGTGCCTTTTATAAAATGTGCCACCATCCTCACGCTTAATAGCAATAAAGAGTTTGAATTTAGCTTCTTATACTAGACATACAATAGTTATAAAAAAGTTCCTTTATTACTAGTAGACCTCGCGAGCCCTTCGACACAAATACATACTTTAAAATATTGTCACGACTGACGGAAAAAAAGGCTTTATTATAATGCGATACAAGTTTATTTTGCGCAACAATTTAATGCGGAAATTCCATTTTTAAATTGAATTTCAGGTGCTTGAATTTTCCAATAACTACGCAGACTTATGAGCGAAATGGGGGTATAAGTTTTGGCGATTACTCGCGGTTCCTTGTTCCGAAGATATCATGGTGTATACGGTTTCTTCTCGTGAAGGCGAAGAGAACTGCGTTGTCTGATTAGGTATTCATTTTCCGAAATAAAATAAAAAACTGAAATCCGCTATAACGAATACGTGTGCTACAGCAAGCTCCCCCCCCCCTTTCCCCCACAACACCCCCGTCCCCTTGAAGTTTATCGTACGAACAACTGGAATTATTATAAATTAAATAACCCGACTGCATTTTCTTATGCACCACACACAAACTTATGAATGCACCTGGTAACGTACATGGAGAATGAAAGTAGCCGCACTACTGACTCGACAAAAAAGAACTACATAAATATCGAAGCTGTTTACTAAATTTCACGAGAATCGGTTGAGAAATGCGGCCTTTAGGCGAGAACAGACAGACAGACAGTCAGAAGGACAAACATATTTTTGGCCAATCTCGAAACGGACGCTTTGCTTGATCGGTCAAATACTATAACTCTGTTTTCTTTTTAATGTATTGTGATGCCTATACACATATCCTTACATATGAAATTGGCGTTTTGTATGGAGAAATTGAAGTTAACTCAATTTTCAGTACAAACATTTTTGTATTTTTTTTAGGAATGACAGATCCTGTTGAATTTATTATTTCATTTGCAAAAATCAATTGATTACTTATTAATCGATTTAAATATGCAAAAGTAAGGCCATCTTTTTATGTTTCTTTTTATCGTACTGTCAGTGCTAGGAGTCGGTCGATATTGCTTTCAAGTGACATATATAAAAATAAAATCTCAATTAAACTATAAACGGTGTTTGCTATTTATCCAAATCATAGCCCCATAATACCAATAGGTTACTGGGTCCAGTATACGCAAAGAAAACATTGGGACTAAATTAAAAACTCGGAAGTTTGAAATACCGTAATAAAAAATGGATGGTGTAAAAATAAAAAGTAACATAAAACCTTTCAATGGTGAAAAAATACAGCGTTTGGAAGTTTCTAATTCGCGCGCATAAAATAATGATGAACCAGCACAGACTTGAATAGTAGGGACAGGGCACGGAGCGCTTGAAAGTGTCGCTACAAAAACAGTACAAAATCGGGAAAATTGGACTGTTTGCAATCAGTCGCGCTTGGACGGTGACAGCCGATTGACATAACGGCAGCAACAACAAAAATGGTGACCTGCGACGTAAAAAGGTGTAAATCATACCCAAATCGCTAAACACAAAAAACAGGGAGTGTCGTATCACAAGTAAATATTATATTTTCAATTACTATTGGCTTTAAATTGATTATCTATAAAATATAAAATAAAAATACGATCCGATTTGGTTATTTTCTATTCGTAATGTCAAGATTACTATTCGTAATGTCATTAGATTACTATTCGTAATGTCATTTGGTTCCCCCCCCCCCCCCCCCTAACTAATTCATAACTTTTTCTATGATTAGGTAGTTTATTACTTATAAATTAAAATCAAGATCTTAAATTCCAAGTCACGCTACTAATGTGTATCTGTGAGCTTCATAATTTAACGGCAAAGACAAAAATTAATATGCCTATTTAATCATGTTTCAACTTTTTATTAATTAAACATGAGCTAATTGCGTGAGACCTCGCCCCTTAAGTTAAATTTTAGCTAGATATATTTTATTTCTACTCCTAATCACCGATTAAAAGTCACCGGGTATTTGAGAGTTATCCGTAGATCAACTTTCCTAATATTGTGTCTATACACCACAAATCGGAACGTGACCGACCGTGACGCCGTTACAATTTTTCGTACTGTCTTGGTTCCGACGAATTCCGACAGGGGCGCTATTTTTCTTAGCCTCAAAATGGTAAGAAATTTAGTACGGGAAGGCCTATCCTTAGTATTTATATCGATGTGAACCAGCCTAAAACTATGGAAAGGACAAAAACAGTTCAGAACATTGATACTAAGCAACCATCGACATCGACAAATTATGACGGATTTGCATTTATGACGGGAAAATATCAAAAAAAGGATCAAGAGGACAACATAATCTTTTTGTTGGATTCTGGAGCATCGGATCACATAACGAACAGGGATGATCTTTTCCTTGACTATACGAATCTGCTAACCCCCACTTAAAATTTCAGTAGCTAAGGATGGTGCATTTATTTCAGCTACCAAAAAGGGAACCCAGCGTGTTACCAGTGACACGGGCGTTCAAGGAGTCTTGGAGGACGTACTGTTCTGCAGTGAGGTCCCATACAACTTATTGTCAGTATCAAAGATGCAAAGGGCGGGACTGACAATAATTTTCGACAAAAATGGAGCCAAAATCATAAAAGACGGTACAGTAATAATGACAGGTAGGTCAACCAATAATTTAATTGCTGTAGATTTTGTAGCGTCTGTTAACATGACTCACCCAAATTACCAAGCATGCAGCAGTGCCCAAAATAATTATACTTTGTGGCATCAACGTTTAGGACATATTAGCAAGACGAAATTCTTAGAGCTAAAGAATAATAAAATGGTTGATGACACAGAGCAAATTATTCCAGTAATGCCAAACGATGATTTACATATACGAAGCGTGTATAAGCGGGAGACAGAGTTGATTGCCATTTAACAATTCCAAAGATAAAATTCATATTAAATGACCATTATACGTAGTTCATTCTGACGTCTGTGGACCCATCACTCCTACAGTTGACAACAAAAACTATTTCGTGTTATTTGTTGACCAGTACACTCATTACTGTGTTACCTACCTGCTAACTTACAAATCCGATGTATTCGCGGCATTTAAAGATTTTGTTTCAAAAAGTGAAGCAAAATTTAACACCAAATTAGTTAATTTGTATTGCGATAATGGTGGAAAGTATTTATTTATCTACCGAAATGAAAAGCTATTTTGCTGAGAACTTATCATTTGACAGTTCCGCGAACTCCGCAGTTGAATGGTGTTTCTGAACGAATGGTACGAACTATAACCGAAAAAGCTCGTTCAATGATAAACGGTGCACAACTAGATAAACAGTTCTGGGGCGAAGCAGTGTTAACTGCTGTGTATTTGATAAATATAATACCAACTAAAGCTCTCAGACAAACAAAAACACCATTTGAAATGTGGCATAGTAAAAAGCCTCAAATTAAATATCTGAAGGTTTTTGGTTCAACTGTGTATGTTCATATCAAAACGCATAAAGCAAAATTTGAAGTCATGGAAAGGTGTCCTTATGGGATATGAACCAAACGGTTACAAAGTTTGGAACCCAGAAAGCGAAAAATATGTTGAAGTCAGAGATGTTATAGTAGATGAAATAAATTTTCTGCAGTCCAGGCCTACGCTAAAGCCTGAAGAGAATATTCAAAATTCTTATGACAAAACTGATAACGAAAATATGCCTAAATCAGTGTCACCAAACTTTCAGAACTCTGACAGATCGAAATCAGATAATGGTAAATCTGATGATCATATTTGCCCGACTGAAATTCGCAAAATAAACCATGACGTACAATCTGATCTAACGGTTGGTGTAAATAATGAGAATAGCTCTTACCGGATGCAGGACACAGAAAATATTAATGTTGACACTGAACAGAGAAGGAGTGATAGGCTCAAAGGTCAGCCACCTAAATGTTATACAGAATATGATGATGATTATCTGATGAGCGCTTATTCCACTTATACCACAGGTATAAAAGTTACCAGGTACGTTGATAAAATAACATTAGATCAAAGTGCATACATAAAAATTGTTCTAAATAAATTTAATATGAAAGATGCAAATTCAGTAAAGACCCCTTTAGAAAGTAAACTGAATTATGAGGCTTTGGATTCTGACGAGAAACATGACGCCCCATGTAGAAAAGTCATAGGTTGCTTGATGTACTTACATCATGTTATGCACTCGACCTGACTTAAGTACAAGTGTAAATATACTAAGTAGGTATGTAAATAAAACTAACATAAAGCTATGGCAGTGTCTCAAAAGAGTACTGAGGTACTTAAAAGGTACTATCGAATTAAGGCTGTGTTATCAAAGGTGTCAGGACTACAAAAATATTCTATTTGGATATATAGATTCTGATTGGGGTGGTAATGATACAAAAGACAGAAAAAGTACAAGTGGATTTTTATTCAGAATTTTTGATAATTGTACAATTACTTGGAGTACAAAGAAACAAATGTCTGTCGCAGCTTCATCTACTGAGGCTGAATATATGGCATTGTTTGAAGCTGTGAGGGAGGCGTTGTGGCTTAAATCTCTTGCGATTAGTATCAATATGGTTATAGATCAGCCTATTCTGATCTATAAGGACAACAATAGGTGCATTAGTATTGCCAATAACCCATCAAACCATAAGCGATCTAAACATATTGATATTAAATATCATTTCTCAAGAGAGCAAATGGAGAAAAACGTAATAAAACTCAATTACATACCCTCAGGTCAGCAGCTGGCGGATGCTTTGACAAAGCCGTTGCCTGCCATCACTTTTCAAGGAATGAGAAGCCAGATGGGTGTAGAATAGTTTTCTGTATTTGTGTTGATGAACTTAGAATTATTTTTTTTTGTTGTTGTATATAATGTAAATAATGAGTTCTATAAATTCATTTCATGAAGTGAATGAAATGATTTGATTAGGTTTTTCTGGGTTTTCCCTAATCCTGAGCAACGAATGTTGGATCATCATATTGTATTTTTCCCAGTGAACACTTGAAAGTTATACTCGGTCCGTTTAGTTAAATTAGCTTTTTTCATTGTATAATGAAAATTAATTTTTGAGCGGGCGTGTTGAATTTATTATTTCATTTGCAAAAATCAATTGATTACTTATTAATCGATTTAAATATGCAAAAGTAAGGCCATCTTTTTATGTTTCTTTTTATCGTACTGTCAGTGCTAGGAGTCGGTCGATATTACTTTCAAGTGACATATATAAAAATAAAATCTCAATTAAACTATAAACGGTGTTTGCTATTTATCCAAATCATAGCCCCCCATAATACCAATAGATCCTAATTTTATAAACTTTGTGTGTATGAATGAGACAACATTTAGCTAACAGAAAATTTTATATAATTTTTGAATAGCTGTAAAAAAATATTACGAATATTATCATTAAAATGGATGACATTTAGGAGGCACTATCAAACTTTATCAAACTGAAAATTAAAAGAAAATTTTATAAGTAGATGTAAAATATTGAAATTAATTTTAAAACAATAAAACAAACTGGTAATAGCTATTGAATTACTCGAATTATGAACTCCTGAATCTGGAAGAAAATTTCGCCAATTTCATAGGTAAGCACCCAATATATAAATATATATACATCTTAAAATTATGAAAGAGCTCCGTGGTCTAGTGGCTGCACCCTCGCTTATCACAGTCATATTCTTTATTGCACAGAAATAATAATGGAGCTATAATAGTAGTTTATGTGACTGCTACATAATGGAGGGCATTAATACTCGAGAGTGGGTTTATGAAACGAGCCGAAGACGAGTTTCATAATAATATCACTCGAGAGTTTTAATGCCTAATTATGTACAGTTACATACACTAGTTTATCTACACACATATCATAAGCTCTCTTTGATGTGTTCAGGAACCGCATGTTTGACCGGCATTGTGGCTCTGCAGTTGTTTAGCTTGTTCTGTAGCACCAACTTCGGGCGTCGGCGTTCGAAATTCGAATGTTAGTACCAACTTCACAGACAAACTAGGGGCGGCATGCAGGCGGGCGTTGGCGTTCGAAATTTGAATGTCATTAAATGTAGAAAAACTACACATAATGACCATAATGTGTAGTTTTCCAGATACGAAACGAGTTTTTACCAAGTTTAACATAATGCTGATCGTAACGTGCGGTTTTTGAACGCAGTAAAGAGGGTTTATGATACTTGTGTAGATAAAACAAATTATGAGCAGAGGCTGGCTTATCTTTTCAGAGAGAAAGAGACGGGGTGGATGTGGGATGAAATTCGGTTCTAATCAATGAGAAACGTTTTTTTTGTAGCCGTAATAGTGTCCCACTGCTGGGCAAAGGCCTCTCCCTCTTGAGTCCACACGTCCCCGGACTAAGCCACCTCCGGCCACGCCGGCAGAAACTCGTCGAGGTCATCCCGCCATCTCCGTTAAGACCTGCCTCCACGCCGGTAACTTGGCGATGATCGCCCATCTGTCTGGGTGCATACGACTGACGTGGCCAGCCCAGTTCCATTTCAGCTTGGCGGTCTGTGCATCTCATCAGCGATGCCAGTTGAGGAGCGCAGTGTGGTGTTCCTTGCGCGGTTTGTCTTGCGAACACTTAGAATTGTATCTTAAGTTGACGTTATTTGACGACCCGAATGGCTGAGTCGGCAGTGACCTTGCCTACGAAGCCAAGGGTTCGAGTCCCGGTGGGGGTACATTTTTTTTGATGAGAACGGATGTTTGTACCCTAGACATGGTTTTTTATCTATCCAAGTACAATATTTATCGATACAAGTATGTGTATCGTTGTCTAGTACCCAAGATACAGGGAATCCTAGTGTGGGGCTAGATCAATGTATGTAAATAGTGTTCAAGGTATTATTATTATATAAACGGGCGTTCTAACGGTGGCGACGGTAAACACTGATCAAAGGAAGCCTTTAATCTCCTTAGCTGCGCCGATGGGCTATCCCCCTGTCACGCAAAATGGAGTATTTATTAATGGTGAAACCCGTATGGGAAAAGGAGTGACGCTTTGTTACGTTGTTGTGCTATAAACATCGTTCGTGAGAATACTACGTCTAATTATCGTTAATACACACACAAACACATTGCGCCACGACTTTTCTAATACTAGGTATACCTCCCGCCACGATTTAAGAGCGCTGGGCGACGTTGGCGGGAATTACTGCGCATATGTATTGAATATTGGGTATTGAAAAAAGACCAACGCGCATTCAAGGTCACCGCTCTTAGCGTGTGGCGCGACGTATAGCAGGTGCACAGCTGTAGTCACGTTGAGGCAATTCGTAAGCATTCGTGAATAATAAATAAATTAATTACTAACATTTGCCAATAATTCATTCGTATACGCCTACGTGATATAAGTTTTAACTTTATTTTCCCAAGGAATAGCAACCGGAGATCCCACACCATGTCTCTCGTTTCAACTCCTCGGCATAAAACAGCCGCTTACGAACACTCGTTTAGGTTAAAGGCAATCCTACTGTGGAACGAACCTCCCTGCGCTATTAAAAGAGATAGTCTCTCAATGTTCACTTTTAAGAAAATATTGAAAGTGCATTTTCTTTCTCTTTTGTGATATGTACCATATACATAGTCAGGTCATAAGTTCTGTCACATGTGCAGTATGAAATAATTTAGACATGGTTATTATTTATGTAAACATTTATATAGCAAAATGAACTTAATAAAACATAGATTCTTATGGTAATAAAGTCTATTCAAAATGACCCCCGCGATTTTGAATACAGGCCTTTATTCTGCGCGGCCAGTCGGCTATCGCAGCACGAACGAGGTCCATGTCAATATCGGCGGCTGCCTTAATCAAGGATGCCTTGAGTGACTCCAAATCAGGATGAGGCTTTGAGCAGGCCTTTTCCTCCAAATGTTGCCGTATCTTGTAATCTAACGGACTCAATCTGGACTGGAGGAGGGCCAGTCTTCGTGCCGGATGAAGTCGATTTCACGCGCCGCCAGCCAGTCTTGTGTGCTTTTCGCTCTATGAGCTGGCGCAGAATCTTGTTGGAATACCCAGTGCCTGTTATTAAACATGGTATGAGAAACAGGTTCCACAAGGTTCTTGAGGACTGTATTTTGATACACAACTGCATTCGTTTTTACGCCTTTCTCACAAAAATGTACCTCAGTTAAGCCCCAATAAGAGACTCCCAACCAAACCATGAGCGAGGATGGAAAATGACCTCGTTGGACACGCGGAATACGGTTGCTCGCTTCTTCACTGCTGTGTGCGTACACCTTATCATTTTGTTTGTTGTAGCTCGCTTCCACGGTGAAAATTTTTTCATCCGAAAAAAGAATTTCCCGATGCTTTTTTCCCGCGTACCGCTTCAACAAAGCGCGGCATCTCTTCAGCCTCAGGTCCATTTAACGAGCGTCCAAACGATGTCCTGTTTTTCTTCGATATGCCCTAAGCCCTAAGTCTTCATTTAACACACTTTTCACCGTGGTCCTGCTTAACCCCATCTGAAGGGCCAACAGTTTCTGCTTACGTATGGGATTTATTTGAATTCGCGCCTTCACAGCTTTTATCACTGCTGGAGTCCTAACAGAGCGAGGGCGACCACTTCTTGACCTGTCATCTACACTAGAGTCTTCATTGTATCGTTTTATGGTACGATAAACGAATCTTTTGGTTATATTCAAATTTTTCAGTTAGTCGAAAATCTGAATTGGCGCGTAACCGCAACGATGCAACGCAATAACTGCGACACGGTCTACTTTAAGGGTCCACTCCATATTTAAAAATGAGGAAAATTCTAAAAAGTACACATTTTTATTTTCATGCAAAATTCGAAATTCGAATTCAATAAACTTTTTGTACTAATGAGATACTTAATTTTAATCCTAGTTTGGGGCTAGATCAATGTGTGTAAATAGTGTCCAAGGTATTATTATTATTATTATTATTATTATTATTATTTATCTTAAATACATTATACGGACCTTCTAACGGTGATGGAAAACATCGTGAGGAAACCTTCATTACTCCATAGCTACGGCGATGGGCTAGTCCCCTGTCACGCAAAATGGAGTATTAAATATCAGGCTCCAAGTGGGCACAATTGTGCCTCTGCCACCCCGTATGGGAAAAGGCGTGACGCAATGTTATATTATGTTATATTTTTAAATTTGAGCTTTTGTATTTATATACTATTAATATACTATATTATTATGTTTATCTAAAAACCCTCTTTACTGCGTCCAACAACCGCACGTTACGACCAGCATAATATTATACTACTTGGTAAAAACTCATTTCTTATCTGAATATTGATACATTATGATCATAATGTATCAATTTTCTACATATTATGACATTCAAATTTGTACGCCGAGGCCCCCCTGCGTGCCGCCCCTATTTTGTCTGTGAAGTTGGTACTATCATAGACAAATAAGTACTTACTTATTTGTCTATGGTACTATTGAACAAGCTAAACAAGTGCAGAGCAATTATCAATGCCACAATGCCGGTCAAACATGCGGTTCCTGAACGCATCAAAGAGAGCTTATGATATGTGTGTAGATAAACTAGTGTATGTAACTGTACATAATTAGGCATTAAAACTCTCGAGTGATATTATTATGAAACTCAACTTCGACTCGTTTCATAAACCCATTCTCGAGGTTTAAATGCTCTCCATTATGTATCAGTCACATAAACTTCTATTTCGTTTATAAAATAATTAAAGGTTTATAGTTATACTATATACTCTAAAACTCTCCTGTTGCACAACTTTTCCTGTCCTGCCTAGGTTTGCTGGTTTTCTTTAGAGATAAGCTCGCCTTTGTTCATAAAATGTTTTGGTTATTTACAATTATGATTTCTGTGCAATAAATAATACATTAGATATCTCCATAGCACTTTGTTACACAAAATGGCGTATCCACTCAACTGTGGGGCCATCAACAGTAATTGAATATTTTTCATAGGGTTTAAACTTTATTACTAAGCAGTAAGGTTCGCGGGCAATTTTTTGATCTATCCACAGACGTGTGGATACGGAATACTTGGCTAAAAATGTGTGCACAAGTATATTTCCATCAGTATCTCCCGCTCTTTTACAATTTGAACAAAAAATCTCTGGAACGCGAGGCATGCAGCGCTTCGAACATACTGCCTTAACGGAGGTTGTCGATGTCATAGCTGTGGTTTGGATGCCCGTGAACATTATAATATCCTACATAGTGTGGTAACCACTAGCGCTGGGAATTCAGGGCCTTATGGCCAAATTCGTGTTATTTTACTCGCTCAAGTGAACATGTAGTTTTTAATGTAATTTATATTTATGACATAATGTTAATATTTCACGCACAATGTACATTGTTTATGAATAAATACTTTCTTACTTACCTACTGTAGTGCAGCTTATAGGTAGGTATAATAATGCCGCCATTTCCCTAATGGGATAGAGACAGATTATTTTGGCTTACGTTTAAACGATCACCAAAAACGCAACTACTTTACTACCAATAAATTCGAAATGACCGCAAGGATTAGTAAACGACCACCAAATTGTGTCTGGATAAATGATCACCAAACTTCTGTTTATTTTTTGTGTAGTTAAGTTTATGTTTTAAGTATTTTCCGTTGTTCTTACATGTTCAACCTAACACGAAGGACAAGGGGATGAGCGAAGCGAAACCCCCTTTATCCGTTGCCTAAGCTACCGCAGTACTTTGCCCTGATATTTTCTGCAACTTTTGATCATTTTGTGTAGGAAAAAAATATTTTTGTGATCATATTTGTTACCGATTATTTTTGTCGGTCGCACAACCAATAACTCAAATACCTATTGATGGAGACTCAAGTTGTGCTATCACTTGTCTTTAGCTTGGGATTGAAGTAAGAGTGGGCCTTTATTTAAGCAGCTTATTCGGCTATTATAGTGGCATTTGTCAGAGTTATGAATCCGGAAATAGGCTGAACGATTTTTCTAGAAGTCTACCACAAATAGGTATCTATATAGTACCTATATCCAATGAGTAATGTGATGATCCAGGGGTAACCTGGCAAAGAACTTGTATTAGAATTATTTCTAAAAAAATCTGACATCGATGTTACTTTAACTACAGAACACTGGTTAAAAGAAAATATGATGACTTTTAACATAAATACTTACAAAATTGATGACAGAGCTATATCGATTATTGTAAGTATTTTTCTTAACTAACCTTATAAACACAATAAGGTCCTTAAATACAATTTATTAAGAATTTGATGCCATATCTCGTTTCATAAAATTTCTCCCATATTTCTATTCGTGCCTAGAGCATTCTGGGGGATTCGGTGAATCCCGCAAACTTCAGCGTTGCCTACATTTGCCATGATTTGCGAGATCGTGCGGGATTGCGAGATCGAATATCAAGGCAAGATTCCAGGTAGTGAAATCTTTTGGAGAGCTGGTAATACCTACCTACTAACCTATGCTTAGATAATGTAGATAAGGGTTAAAATATTACTATCTGCTTTTTACTATGGATTGTCATTCTTAAGAATTCCATAAGGATAGGTTGACATGTCCGAGTAGAAAAACATAAATTGCTGACTAAATTCACTAAAATAAGGAAAAAGTAATAGATAGATTATTTTTCTGACCGACTTCAGAAAAGTTATTAACTTATGTACCTATGTTAACTGATTTATCCAAGACGGACATACCGATTTGGAAAATTGATTTTTTGATTTCGAAGTGGTTCCAATAACATCAGGTCAGGATCTTTTGGGATCCTGGAGCAATAGAAGGAACTCTTCAAATATTATAGGCAGACCTATGACGTTTTTTGTAGTTTTCATAATGCATCGTGAATTCACTCTCGGGAAGCATCATTTCTTGAAGCGGAACTGAAGATGAAGACCGCAGATGGCCACCGTAACTGCTCCACAGGGGCCCCGGTACATAATGATAGCCACCGTAACTGCTCCACAGGGGCCCCGGTACACAATGACAGCCACCGTAACTGCTCCACAGGGGCCCCGGTACATAATGATAGCCACCGTAACTGCTCCACAGGGGCCCCGGTACACAATGACTGCCACCGTAACTGCTCCACAGGGGCCCCGGTACACAATGACAGCTCAGTGACAATAGCTTGACGGTCAATTTTAGATATCCAATAGTTGGTTTTTGGAGAATATTTTTTAGGCAATCATGGTAAAAATTAAGAAATTGGTAAGCATTTGACCGTAATCGTTATGTGTCATTGTGCTGTCATTATGTACCGGAATTGGGCCAAAGGTTGCGACCTGATCACTTTATTGAGGTTGGTCAGTAACGTTTGCTCGTCACAATGCATGATGGTTACTTGGAAGTAATGGTGACGTAGCAGGAGAGTCAGGATCTGATGATGGAATCAGGGAGAAATATAAACGAAAAAAATATAAAGATATGTTTTGTAGCCATAGGGTTTAACCTCTTGAATATCACCGGCGTTAGCTAACGCCACTTTCCCGTTATAGGTTTTAAATTTTATTACCATGGCATAAGGTTCAAAATCAGGACCCGACCCAACTACCCTCGGTTTTTGAGAGGTTAATTGAAGTCGGTTTTATCTAAAGTTTAATTTTTTGTTGAAATTATTATTTGAAAATAGGTAACCTTTAATGTGCGATTAAATACTGCTCCTTACTTAATATGTTTTGTGTCATCCAAAGCCATTCAACGGTATCGTGTTCATTTGATACATTGACTGGCCTCAGTTTGTCATTGTATTGTTTTTCATTTATTATCTTCTTCACAGGTAAAATCTGATACTCTTGCTTAAAATACTACATAAGCCACAACGAAAAAGAATGTAATGTATGCCAGGCACTATATACGTTTCTTAGGCAATGTGTTTAATAAGAATATTTGAGATATTATTTCACAAACCAACTAAAGAGGCTCTATGTCCTATACAACGCCTAGGCATTGTACGGAACCCCTGGATCTAATTCATTGCTGGTAACATACATACAAATATTCGCTATAGTAGTAGCTTACTATGACCGTCCTTAGTCTAGCGGTTAGACCAGCCATACTTAACCATTTTTTTGTAACAACTACAAAGACATTTTTAGTGCCACGGGAATTTTATTATTACCTAAATAAATCAATTTTGTGGCCCGTGCCACTAAAATGTCTTTTCACACCTTTCATTCGGAAAAGTAAGTTTTGCTCCACGACGAGAGGGAGCAAAATGCTACTTTTCTGTTTAAGCTACTTTTTTAATTTATTCGATTAGGATTCTATCGTAGAATCCTTCGCTTTACTCTCGATTCAATGTACCGCCCTCGCCGTAAATACATCATTCTGCTCCTTTGTTACACAAATAACTATTGAAGTTCTTACAAAAAAAATGGTTAAGTATGGCTGTCTAACCGCTAGACTAAAGACGGTCATAGTAAGCTACTAGGACACCGATAATTTATATGTATGTAACCTGCAAAGTATGAAATCCACGCCCTACACAACGCATATGCATTGTATAGAAAGCCTGCAGGCTTTGCGTATGTAGTTGTGTAGGGCGTAGAGCCTCTTTAGTTGATTTGTGAAATAATATCTCAGATAATCTTATTGGTCAAGTGCGTATCGGACCCGCACACGAAGGTGATGGTATACCTTCTAATGCTAGTCTGTGTCCCGTACAAAGCAAACATAAATGTCCAAACTTGATTATGATCATACAGATTGAGAAACCGACGACTAACCAATTGCGCCATCGACGATGATAGGCGCCGCGAAATTCGCGTGATATTTGAATCATAACCCCACAATTTAAGGAGTCTTGAATTAAGTAATTGATGGAAACCTATATGGCTGTAGTAAATAAGTAATTTAATTAAGAGAATTAAACTGTAATGCTGTTGGTTTATTAATAAATAAATAAAATGTTTACTTAAAGTAAAGTAGTGTAAAGTGTGTACTTATTTACTTCTTACACGATTCAGGTACTTTACGAGATATATGAGTTAAAAGGGCGAAGCAATAAAACATATTTATCGACATTTTTAAAACAATGCGCTTTATTTGGATCACAAAACAAGTAAGCAAAGAGTTTCGTTAATCTGTGATTAGGATTGTTGTGTTTGTTTGTTTTTAATTGTGTTATAGGATAAAGGTCCATGGCCGGTTATGCATGAAATAGCGCCGTTTGTATCTTGCTAATTTTATGTTAGGGGGTTCAAGCTTGCTTCTCACACAGCAGATGCAGGTGCAAAGCCTGACCAATGTTATATTAAATTTATCTTAAACACTTTATCGGACGTTCAGTGTTTCGGATGACACGTTAAGGCTATAGGTCCTGGCTACTATCGCAACTTGGTAGCAATAGTCATACAATCCCCAATTAACAAGCACTGAGCCAGGATAGTGGAGTATGGCTTAATCTTAATCGTATCCGGGTTAAAGCCTGTATCTCTCGGTGGTACATTTAAAGGCTGCGTTTAATTAATGTTATAAACGAAAAGAGTATTCAATAAGCCCCGGTGTGAAGGGCGGCGCAAGCTATCTCTGAGCATGGCTTTCAAGTCGAGAACCTAATGAGTTATTAACAAGGTCTGTTACGAGGGCAGGCGTATCACTCATAGTCGTGTAAGCTGGCTCGAGATAAGTTCTTTTGTCCGTACCGAACCTCCGTTTCGTATAAGCGTCGCGATGCAAAAACTCTGGACGCGACTTAAAATAGCATACAAACAACGATAAAGTTCATAAGTCCCTTATGTAGGGTTTCTTGTGTTTTAAGATGAACAATACAATACGTTCTAAGCGCATGATCAAACCTCAAATTGAAAGGAAGCCGCTCGGTTTTATTACCTTTAACGCTTAAATAGTTTTTTCACTGATACCTAAATAGGGAAAACAAGTTTTTCCATTTGCGACCATATTTTTTTTTTTGGGGTAAGTTGTTCATATTGATGGGTGCTATCATTCTCTATTATGTGGTGACTGTTGAAACCACAGCCTTTATAGTATAATTTTTAGTTTAGTAAAAACACTTATTTATATAATTTACTTGTATTTCTGCAGACAGGCCTACCTGTCACTGCTAAAAAATTTGTCCTTTTGATCTTGGCTTTTCTGATAGAAATATCTTGTTAGAGATAAGCTGGCCTTTGTAAATATATTTTCTTTATGTTTTAAATCTGAATTTTCACGTGCAATAAAAATATTCGAAGTATACCAAGAACCTGTATTGATGGTGTTAAAATGTGTTATGAGGTATAACTAGTAGATGGTACTAGTGACTAAATTAATGAATAATGTCGCAACTTTGTCGGGTACTCGCTTTCTTGTACGGAACCCTGAAGATAACAGGAAAATAAAACAAAACAGAAACATTTTACGAGATACAACGAACAGTAACTCGCGTAATGGCCACCGGAAGTAAACATGAACGTCCCGGAAATGCCGTCATGGAGGAAAGTTTATCTAAGAGCTCGAGCGTATTCAATGATCGGTAAGAAAATTCGATTCCTGCGACATGTCCAGATAATAATAATAATAATAATAATAATAATAATAATACCTTGGACACCTTTTACACACATTGATCTAGCCCCAAACTAGGATTCCCTGTATCTTGGGTACTAGACAACGATATATATACTTATATAGAGAAATATTATACTTAGATAGATAAACAACCATGACTAGGGTACAGACATCCGTTCTCATCAAACAAACATTGGCCCCCACCGGGACTCGAACCCGGGACCCTTGGTTTCGTAGGCAGCGTCACTACCGACTCGGCCATTCGGGTCGTCATGTGCTCCGTTATGGGCAACACATCTATTTCATGGCGAATTTTTCAGAAACCGTGATAAAGTACCGTAGAGAGTAGGTTTAGTTGAATTTTCGGTTTTATTTTTGAATTTAAATATCGGCTATTGAAATCGAACATCAAAACCTAACCTAATCGAGCAAATGTTTCATACTTTAACTAAAAATCAGCCAATTCTGGAATTCTCAATTGAACTTTACAAAATTTTGCCAATATCAGATGTTTTTAGACACTTGGAGAAAGAGGTTCTCGTTCGAGAATTTATTGTTTTTTTGTTTGTTTGCTCAACCAGGGGAAACGTGCAGGGCGGTGGGTCAAAGTATTTCCCGCGGACGTAAGCAATTATTTCCCCATGATGATGATGTGGCACACAATCGCACTCCTTTATAAGCAGCGAAGGCAAAAACATAAACGTTTATACGGTGAAAACTTACCCCACGAAAACTATACCAGGTAGATTAACATGACGGCGTCTCCAATGGCCGTTCACTGTGTCGAAGCTTGACCAATCAGGGCTGGCCCAGTGTCGCATGACACAGTATGAACCAATCATCAGCCTTTCGCCCCTTCCCTTGACGACCCGAATGGCCGAGTCGGCAGTGGCCCTGCCTACGAAGCCAAGGGTCCCGGGTTCGAGTCCCGGAGGGGGCAAATATTTGTTTGATGAGAACGGATGTTTGTACCCTAGTCATGGTTGTTTATCTATCTAAGTATAAAATTTATCTATATAGGTATGTGTTTCGTTGTCTAGTACCCAAGATATAGGGGATAGGGTGTAAATAGTGTCCCAGGTATATTATTTTCAGTATCTGGTACCGTTATCAAATGACAATTTGTTAGCCTTGTAAGTATATTTTTTTTGTTCACCGTATATAAGTGCTATTTCCTTTCGTCTGTTGTATCTAAGCTCGCTTCTCATGCAGGAGATGCGGGTTCACTGATGTGCTGACCCACTGATCAATGAGATAAGTAATAAAACATAACTACATTACACGGGCGTTCTAACGGTGATGGAAAACATCGTCGGGAAACCTTACGAAGATTGGCACGATTGTGCCTCTGCCATCCCCTATGTGAATTGGCATGAATATATTATGTTCTGTTATATATTTTCGTATCTGTGTCGAGTCTTGTCTAAATAAGCTTAAACCTTGATGAGTTACTGCTAAGTCATACCAGGTTCTCTTGTTCTCAAATAGATCACCTCGTGCTTCGTGTCATCTCTGAAACACGGAACTGATCTTATTCGGACCACGTTTTCGATTACACATTACACGAAGTGCCACGGTCTCTCTACGTGATACAGAATAGGGTTGGCACAACTAAAATAAAATAGTATCTATCTATCTTTTCTCTCAATACTTATAAAAAATGATTACTTTGCTTTAAGTCCACTAAAACTCAAAAACTGCCCACCCGGTATGTATACATAATTCCTTTTTGTTTTGGTATGCCACAATCCAGAGTATGTTTACAAAATAGGAAAAACTAAAAAAAACAGTCAAAATAACGAAAAATATTTTATAAAATAAGTTGATAATTGGCAACCCTGAAAAGCAGGCTAGTGTGAAGTATAGTAAAAGAAAAGATTAATATTTCATACCGACAGACCCTCAAACGAAAACCTTTTATTGAATGATCAAGAGCGAGTTATTTCAATCTAGAAAGGTCTTTTACGTCTTTTGGATGTCTGAAACTTTAAGCTTCTGTTGCTAAAGGAAATTCCAGGTACATTTGGGGTTATTGTATAATTTGTTAAGAATTCTGTCGGGAAAAAAGTTGTAAGATAATGTTGTTTCAAAGGAAGGAACGTGTAGGATCTTCTGTAACGATTTTCTTGCTGGCAAGGCTTAACGAGTATGTACATATGTTCAAATGAATATTTTATTAATGTACGCTGTAACTACGTTTCATTTAGCTATAAACACAACTGCTGCTATAGCCTTCATCGTTGTCTACATTCTAACAGAGAGCTCAATCACAAAAGACCGATCTTGACTCTTGACTCGCGGACCAAATTAAAAAATAAGTTTGTTCCGAAGTGCTTCTTTAATTGCGTTGTCAGCACAGACTAACTAATCCCAGCCTTCTAATCAGTAAAGAGATTTTGTAAATTCCGAACAAATAAATTAAATGTGGTGCAAGTGTGAAAAAACGCGCTAAATGCATTGCGCCTTTGTGTGCACTTTCGTTTGGTGATAATTAAGTAAGGGAAATATTAAACTGCACATCAATAATACTGATTTCCAGAGCAAATATCAGGGCAAAATACTGTGGTAGCTTAGGTGAAGGGCTTTACCCTTCACCTAGGGGGTGAGCAAAGCGAAGCCCCCTTTATCCTTCGTATTAGGTTAAACATGTAATTATTGGTATTATTGGGCTATGATTCGGATAAATAGCAAACACCGTTTATAGTTTAATTGAGATTTTATTTTTATATATAGATGTCACTTGAAAGCAATATCGACCGACTCCTAGCACTGACAGTACGATAAAAAGAAACATAAAAAGATGGCCTTACTTTTGCATATTTAAATCGATTAATAAGTAATCAATTGATTTTTGCAAATGAAATAATAAATTCAACACGCCCGCTCAAAAATTAATTTTCATTATACAATAAAAAAAGCTAATTTAACTAAACGGACCGAGTATAACTTTAGTATAACTAAGGAATTTAGGGTCGCTCCAAGCCCAGACTCAGACTCAGATCAGTTACCTACAAGTTCTTATCTAACGACCCAAGGATGGTTTTGGAATTTGGGGTAGGTTGATATAAAGGATAGGAACCGAGGTATATCTCGGCGCTTCAGACACTCACAAAAAACCACTGAAACTCGCAATCACAATTCGTCCAGTTCTGACGCGTAACACGGCAGACCAAAACTGTTTAGAACTGCTGAAAGACGACTGTCACAGTAGCTTAACGCCGAGACTGAATGCTCTCCCTTCCCCCGCAATCGTATTCATACACCCCACATGTCTGAAAAAAAAAATGGCGTCCTTTGCGAACACGCTCTGCCCAAGCGAAGCTTCTTATCACTAACTACACAGGGTCTAATTTCAACCATGCCATGCAGATCCGCCGTTCTACAAATTGTGTGTACGCATATTCACTATGATCAACCGTAGGTTATCACTCAAGTCATTCTGTATGGCCGATACACAAAATCTGTTGATCGCTGACCATAAAAGCTTGTTGCGATTAATTAAGCCTTCCCGACCGCTAGCGCGCTGGACAAAGACCACTAGAATGCTATTCATACTAGTCGTGTCAAACTCGCCATCTCATACCAACCAAACGCAATTGTATATTTGCAATCAACATAATAGCTTTCTCCGTATCGTTCCATAATAACCTTCCATTATTTAGTTATTCATAATTTATTCAACGCGCAGCCAAATCGGCTCTGATCCCTACATATCTCGCAGGAATGCGACAAAAAAACCTGACCTGTAACCTTCCTCGAACCATCCCACGCGTCGGCTCATTGTTTTTTGCTAACTTGCCCTGAGCTACGCAAAACCCCAAACGTTATATGAACCGATTCTCGTATTCAAAACAGCGCGGCGATGGGCTAGCCCTCTGTCTCGCAAAATGAAGTATCAAATGTACTGACTCTCGAGTACCATTACAGCAGTACCAACTTCACACATAATCTAAACTAGAGGTGGCACGCAGGCGTCAAATTTTGTTACATTATGGTCATAATTTATCAATATTCAGATAAGAAATGAGTTTTTACCAAGAAGTTTATCATTATGCTGGTTATAACGTGTGGTTTTTGGACGTAGTAAAGAGGGTTTTCTGATACGTGTGTAGATAAAAACATTAACAGCTGTAGTTTTTGGGCTCTCTTGTACAAAGCTTTGTACATAGCCAGACTTAAATTGCCCTGTCTATACCGAGAACTAAAAAATGTGGTCTAATTTTGTGTGTCAGCCAGTCAGAAAAAATACCTATACCAAATAGGCGCATAAAAATGTCAAAATCGTTCTCAAACACCCAAAACCCCGTTCAGACGAGGAGAGTCGGTAAATAGGCTACTCCCACCGCGGCCACTAATCGCGAAGAGAAAGAGCTTCTCCGTGCGAGGCCTATAATATTGCCGGCAAGTGCTATTCTTTCTAATACTTGCGGTGTGGAGGTAGGATGAAGACGTGCCTTATGGGGTAGAAGATGACAGCTTAGCTACTGTAAGATAGGTTGTATATTGTATACGGGCCTTTTTAGACTGGGTGTTCACTTGGACACTGTCACGTTATATGGGTAGTTTTAAAAAGAAAGAGGATTGAATGTTTGAAGTCAATGTGACACCCTTCACCGTAGGCTTCGGCCAGTGACTGAGCTGAATTATAGTGAGGATTAGATTAATGGCTATCGAGCCAGTTGTGGATCCCTTTTATCAAAAATGTAAACGAAACTAAAGCAAATAAATACAAACAAAAAAATAAAACCAAAATCGTATAATTTATAGTTATCGTGATCGTCTGGTGAAGGGATCCCTAGGAGTACGACATTAGCACCAGGAGCGCTACCGAAGAACAACACCAAATGTACAGGGTCTCATGGTGAAAGATGTTCAGAATGATGTCCCAACAACCCCCTAAAACATGACCAAATCTTTCTTTTCCAACCTGTATTAGATTAGTTCTTCGGTAATTATATTTAATAACTAAACTAGTAACTAAAAATTTCTTGGTGTTGAACATAGTCGCAAAGTTTGATTTCAGAGGGAAATACATATTCAAATTGGCTAGTATTTAATCGCACATCAAAAATACTGATTTGCCCAGCAAAAAAGGATCAACAAAAATACTTTCTATATTTTAGATATTTTATGTGTACTTAAGTTTGTATGTTTTAAGTATTTTTTGTTGTTGTTACATTGTTCAACCTAACTTGAAGGATAAAGGGGGCTTTGCTTCGCTCACCCCCTTTACCCTTCACCTAAGCTACCGCAGCATTTTGCCTTGATATTTGCTGTGCAAATGAGTACTTTTGATGTGCAGATTAATATTCCCATTCAAATTTACCACATTACAGTTTTTGACTGGTTTGTCAAAATACAAAGATATTTTAAAAGAACTGTCACGACGCTCGTTTTATTCTTGAGTTGAGTCAAAAGATAATTATGTGCCTAGGTCATTTACAATTTTATTTAATTAACTATACATACATTGAAGGAGACAGTCTAAGGTCTAGTACCTATAACTACAATAAAATACAATGACATAAATTCTAACTAAACATAAGAAACAAAATACATATCTATAAAAATAAACCGCCCCAAGAAACACCCGCATCAAAAGTGCCCATTACACTGGCAGCATTACCGCGCTGCACAGCCAGCCAGATCCTCTGTGACAGGAACGATCCGGAGCGGTGATCAAATCCTCGGTCCTCAAACGACGACCAATTTCCTTGACGAAGGCCCTACCCTAAGAACCCCATACCCCTGTGGTCTCGACGACCAAAGGAACAAACAGATAACTTCCCATTAGTTGTGCGTATTCAATGCATTTAAATTAGCTGGTTGTACAAAAAATATGAAACTCTAACTCAAATATTTTATTGTCAGTAGGCATAAATAACGCACTTTTACAACAATAAAAAATAAATCAAATATGATGTACTAAACTAATGAGTAACTGATTATAGTTTCAGTTTAAAATGGAAATTTCCCTTTCAAGTGGCTAATTTTTGTCATTTATTTTTAATTTGTATTTATGCCACACTATACAATATAAAATAATCTAATCTAATGATAATATTATAACATCGTATCTAAAAGTGTCAATAAGATGTCTCGAAATTAAAAATATACAAAAGAGATAAATAATAACAAACAAAAGCTGTAATGAACATAACTTATGAGAAACCGGACTGGACCGGTCCCCCAAGCAGTATCCGTATGACTTATGCATCAGCCTTCAGCCCACTCGCCGTATTTGAGGGAGAGGAGCATCAAAGTCAAAGTCAAAGGCAAAGTCAAAATTATTTATTACTGTAGATATTAAGATATAGGTACTTAGCAGATGTCATTATCTACATAAGATCACTGTGTGAGAAGAAGGGCGTAGAAACTCCCACAGATTGAGTTTTATATCTCTTTTAAAAATTGGTTGAACTTAACTCATACAAATATTACAATATTCATTATTATAATTAATAAGCAGAAATAAATAATTACAAAATTATGAACAGCACGATCTGTGTCGAGCCAGATGGTAGTAGCCCATTCAGTACCGTCATTTAAGTAATCTTGAACATTGTAACATCCCTTTTTCGACAAAGTCGCTTTAACATGCTTTTTAAACTGCTCAAATGGCAATTTCAAAATCTTCCAAGGTGTCTTATTTTAATAGAGAATGCACTGACTGAATGAATTGCTGACCTTCGCGAGTCTAAAACTTTTTATTTCTTAGGTTAACATTACAGCTATCGCTACGATTGGAAAATGTTGTAAAGTTCTTGCATACATACATTATATTTCGAAAATAAATTGACTAGCTACAGTAAACAAGTTAATTTCTTTAAAAAGCTCTCTTAAGGAGATTGTTCGTTTTAAATTATAAATTTCTCAAATATTATAAAATCTGTAAAATAGCAATAGTTTTAATATCCGCTGCTTTCTTCCACAACAAGATATCATATGTAGTGTAGTAGTAGTAATAGACCAGTGTAGTATCATCAGCAAACAACACTATGCCAGTCAATTTCTCCACCATGAAAGGCAGATCGTTAATATACACCAGGAATATGACGACCCGAATGGCCGAGTCGGCAGTGACCCTGCTTACGAAACCAAGGGTCCCGGGTTCGAGTCCCGGTGGGGGCAAATATTTGTTTGATGAGAACGGATGTTTGTACCCTAGTCATGGTTGTTTATCTATCTAAGTATAATATTTATCTAATAAGTATGTGTATCGTTGTCTAGTACCCAAGATACAGGGAATCCTGTTTGGGGCTAGATCAATGTGTGTCGATAGTGTCCAAGGTATTATTATTATTATATTATAAGAACCTTGTGAAACGCCAATTTTTACACCCGATCTATCAGATTCAACGCCGTCGACTTCTGCCTTTTGAAACGTATTCATCAAATATTTCATTCATCAAATTATTCATTAAAATTGCAACCTTGATATTGAATTTGATGCAACATTTCACTAGCGATTGGGTGTTTACGAAGTCGATTTAATCTGATACAAAGACCCAAGAAAGAGTGACATTGTTTCTTTCATGAAAATACCAACTATATATACCTCTACGTGCCTTACTAATAGTTGTACAATCGACAACCACCAATGCAGTACGATCATACCCCCTATGTCGTTTGAAATAGTGACCAAGCTCTAGGCAGTACAAATCGCAGTAGCCATGGTTACCGTCAGTTCCAATGAAGACTAATCGATGTCAATTAGTTAAGTGAATGCAATCTTGTGTTGAAACGGCAGGAGATAAACCAATGAACAGTCGGCATCAGTCGTTTTTATCACTTTTTAAAATCCACACAGCTAAGTCACGCTACAAAATTGTCGCTTAATCAAAACTGTCAATGTTCGTGGTCAAATAGTTTCACGCTTCGGTTCGAATCGAAGACCATGTATTAATGAGATAGGTAAGTTATTTATCTTAATTAGGTATATCATTAGGACGTTTAAACAGTGATGGAAAACAACGTGAAAAATGGAAGTTATGAATAATTCATGTATAATTAATAATAACCTGTGAGCGAGTTTTGATAGACGCCCGAAGTAATCGTGGGTAATAATAAAACGACCGAAAAAAAATTAATGAGCGAATGACCATGAACAGCGGAATTTCCTGAAATGAGTAAAAAAATACTGAATTGAGCGACAAAATTAAGTTTAGCCCCCACTTACTGGCTAAATAAAGACTGTCTGGGTGAAGTGGTAGGACTGAATATAAAAGGGGTGAAGAATAAAGGGGGTGAACGAAGCGAAGCCCCCTTTATCATTTGTGTTAGATTGAACATGTAAAAACAACAGAATCCAAAGCTCGTTTTGTATGTTGTGTTACTCGAATTAAAGTTTTCAAGTTGCTGTTTTTAGATTTTTTCAGTCATGCAATTCAGTAATTGTGTCAGAGGAAGCCAGTATTTCTAGTCGCGCTCACTTTTAACACTATTCAATAATTAAGTCAGTATTTTTGCCAAGCAACAACTGGATTTACAGTCATGCGTTTAAATACTGCCACCTCGTATACCACGTCTCCTCCTACCTCAATAACCACAACGCATTTTACCCTTTGAATTTGAAATAATAAAGTCACGCGGCATAAGGATCGTGCTTGGAATGGCGTCGCGACATTCAGACAGAGGAGGTCTTAACATGGAGACGCAATCTTTGCGCTTACCTCTCTATCGACGTCAAAGATTTTGAAGTGAAACTTACTTCTTAGACAGCGATTTGAAAATCGAAAATTGAACGGGAATGAGATAAAAATCAAAGGCAGTTTACGATAATGTCATTTCCGTTTCAATTGCGAATTAAAAATTCTTATAATCATGTTTTTAGCTACAATTCTTGCGTGTCTACGTAAACTTATCGCCACATTGCCAAGTCTTGTATGTAATGCTTGCGTAAACTGCGACAAGAATTAATTTGCACCTGTAGTTGTATTTATCTGTAGGTACGTCACCTTGGCCCCAGCAATCAGGCACTTCCTCTACAAGGGCTTTCATCAGTTTCCAGGTTCTCGAAATACAAATTTTACTCCCACAGTGGTCCAATGTAGAGAAGAGGAAAAAATGCGTTTGCTAAGTATATGTAAATATCTACAGTAATAAAGAACTTTGACTTTGACGTGTGTCTTGATAAAAAAACGTGACCGCCATTAATAAAGGTAAAAGGCCTCACTTTTGCCAGTTTTTATTTTAATTATTATTGATTATAAGTATATGTAAATATCTAAAGTAAAAAAAAAAAAACTGCCCGAACTAAGTTAACCTGAGTTGTTAACTCGTCATTAATTAAGAACAACGTGATTAGATTAGGATTTAATACCGAACGCTTCTCCAGTCCCTATTACTCTGTGTTCAGAATACGATGGCTGCCACTCGCCTCGTTGATCTTTTATTGGTTTACAATTTACGATATTTTCCTCCGCTCCGGGTTTTGGTATGAATTTTGAATTCCGTTGCCAAGTTTATGATTATGAGATATGTTTTGTCTATTGAAATGGGAGACATGTTTGCAATATCAGAATTGTTGCCTTTCCTTGGCAAAAAATTATTAGTTTTAAAGTATGTGTCACTAAAATTAGCTTATACACAATAGTTTATTACACGAACAGAACTGATGATACGACAGTACACCACAACAAGGCGTCGCACTGAAGCCCCGGCCGGTTTCACGAAGATTTCATTGACGTCTGGACGCAGTGGCGTGTCGACTAGCAGATCTAGCAATTACCAGCGGCCTTATGGAGTAAGTCATCTGAGCTTAAACTTCATGTAGACTTTGACGTTTGAATGCCATGCATCAGCCTCATCTGTCAAATTGGTATCACGCAAGTAGCATCTTATTGGAGGCCAAAACCAAGCTCATTGAATGAACTAAATTTGACGTAAATCGGTATCATGTAATGTTTCAAGCGAAACCCAAGCCCATATCCAAATGTCAAATGAAGATGGGACCCAGGTCAGGAGTAACGACAGACAATTTCGAGAAACCTCCTGTCTTGCCCGCATTTTCGTCCACGTCTAGTCAAATTTTTGATGGTTCTTTAGCTGAAAAAAGTAAACAAACAGAAAAATCCTAACTTGCACTATATGATTCTCGTGTACCCAGTTGCTATTTTTGGTTCCCATTTATGACGTTCATTAAGTCTCAATTTTTGTGCTATTATGAATAAAAATCTTTGAACTGATTAAACTGAACTGTGCTCAGCCCCACAACCCCACGATTTTATCACAGTCTTATTGTGATGACCACTTCAGAAACGATTAGCAGCGCCTATACGCCTATGTTGTCAGCAATTTTTTTGTTTCACTTTTAATGGAGAGAGAGCCTCCGTTTCTTTAGTTTCTATAGTTTTTCAAGAAACATAACGCCTATTGGAATATTTTTCTAGCATTTTATTATTTCTCTTTTAAAAAGAGGAGCGAGGAGCTCTGCCCCCACAACTCATAAGCTTCAATAGTTCTTCTAGCAACACAACGCTTATTGATATTTCGTGCAGCTACACTTTTGATTTTTCTTTTCATGGGGGGCTCCGCCCTCTAACCAACCGGCTTCATAGATCTTCAATGAACACAACGCCAATAGATATATTTATCCAGCTACACTTTTAATTTATATTTTTATTTTTATTTTTTAAATAGTCCTTTGAGTAAATTTTTCCTCCAACTCCTAGCATTTGTCGCTGTCTGATTGTGATGACAACTTAAATACGCCAATAAATTTGTTTGTCCAGCCGCTGTTTTTGTATATCTTTTATTTTTTTATTTTTTTTTTGGTTCTGCAAGCAACACAATGCAAATAGTTATATTTGTCCAGTTACTCTTTTAGTTGTCTTTTAATGGGTGGGTGGTCACCCCTCAACCCCCCATCCGTTATAGTTCTTCAAGCACCTCAACGGCAATTGGTATATTTGTCCAACTACACTATTTTATCTATTTTAATGAAGAGGCTTCGCACCGTAACCCAACGGCTTTCTTTAATTACTGAACAAACTCGAACGACTTCAAAATCTCGGGATTCGGTTTATCTTTGGGCTGCGCAAATACAACTACGTAGCACAGCATCGAGGCTGAAGTGGCTGCTGATAAGTCTTCGTCGGGATTCTCACATCCTCAACGTCCTCTTCAACATTTTAAGGAATCCACGCTATCCAACCTTCTTAAGAGACCGTTTTACATTTTCTTTCTTCCAGCAGGCCTCGGAGAACTCACGCGGTTTCAATGCTCACAACCCCACAGCATAACACCGCGTCCTATGAGCAAGGGTTTAGACCCTGGGCCATTCGATTGTGGAATGCACTCCCCTGCACCATCAGGGACAGTCCTTTTCTCAATATATTTAAAAGTCGTGTGAAGAAGCATTACCTTTCTCTTTAGAAATATAGGTAGTGTGTATGTAATTATTAATCTATATATATGTATAGACTATTTTTGTTTTGTATGTACGTGTATATTATATAATATTTATGTAAGCTCACGTATATTTAGTTCATATAGTTTTATATTAGTTGTTTAGATATGTACTATAAATGTAAATTATATTGTTGTACACATGGTTTACCCCTGCTCAGCAATCGACCTTTACAATCCTAATTTGGTTTGCTAGAAGAGATCTCTTATTAGAGATAAGCTCGCCTTTGTACACAATTTTTATGTAAGTCTTGTTGTCTATATATTATTTGTGTGCAATTAAGAAATTATGAAGTCCACATCCCTCCAAACCACCAGCATTTTTCACAGTATGATTGTGATTACAACTTCATTAAGCAAATACGTCTATGTCTCTAGCTGCTGTTTTTATTTATTTGTTTATAAGTTGATGCATAGTTTTTTCTGGTTCCTACGTCACAGGAAATTTACCTGTTTGTACCTGTTTTATTTGTGTAAGATAATGTTCGACCTACCTCGAATAGTTGCTTCCACAATCCTGTAGTACTGTCGTACTGTCTTAAAAACCCTTCTGTTTCTCGACTTTAACGCAGAGGTTACAACCGATCGTTAAAACGATAAATTTTGTGCCATAGGATTCGAACCTTAACTTAAAAGGTTAAAGTGCAAAATCGCGTTCCAGTTTCAAAAGTCCCGTAACATCTGGGTTAATACCCCGTAATAGGGTGCACAGGCATAAATTACGTGGTTCTCCTAAGACACCAAGCATGGCAACATGAAGTAAACACGGGGTCCTCCCAAGAGATTTATAAGTGGAATTTAATAAGTGATTCGGTAAGGTAAAGCTGGTTATACTACGGAAACATTGATAAATGTATGTAAGGAAGTTTCCTCATTGCGAGTATGCGAATCCACATACTGAATTTCACCCGAAACAATCTGAGTGCAGTGGTCGGTCAGGGTAAGTGAAGGGGATGAACGAAGCGAAGCCTCTTTCATCGTTGGTGTTAGTTCGACATGTAAGAATAGAAAAACTTTAAGTTGCTGACCAATCCAGTTAATAGAAAAATTAAACAATTCTGTTACAAATATCTTTATTGATAAACTTATATTATATTATATATTATTTGTATTTAATAATCATATTGCGCAAAAATATACAGGTTAGTAGATCGATGCACAGCCTTAAAACAATGTTAGTACAGACCATTGAGAACTATTTAGGCCAAACTTGTAATAGCCGATGTCTTACATTTTTGTTTTCGACGAAGATCCAGAATTTAACTGTGAATTAATAATAAATGCGATTTTGAACAATAATTGTGTTTTTTTTTCAATAATTTCTAATTGAATGTTGACGTTTTCTAATAAAACTTGTTCTAGGCGTATACTTGAGACTTGGTTTTTACAGAGAAAAGCAAGATTATTTTACTGCGTTTTTAAAAGAGACAGGAGGTAATGGCGTGCAAATATTTTTCAAAATATGCATAGCTATTGTTCTATGTTTGGAAATATAATTTGTTACGTTATCTCAAAAAATATTGAAATATAGACCTCCGGACAAAATTGAGGGAGAAAACCTTGATTTTTTTTCTTCAAGTTGGTAGCCCACATTTAAAATTACATACATCGATAGAATAGTATCAAGCAAACAAAAAAAACATGTAACATAATGTCCTAAAGTTTTACTTTTGCAAGAAATAAGTTTAATAAAAAAAAAAAGAGACTAAGACAGGCGTCTTATCCGCCAAACTCCTCGCCTATGTGATACTTTAGAACAATTCGAAAAATCACATGTCTTGTTGGATAAAAAGCCTGCTCCATATTTACCATAGTTGTAATGTGCAATTTATGTAAGTTTCCGCTTTAGAAACAATCTAAGCAATGAATGGGTATGTAGATACGGAATATTGCCTCCGACGTTTTGATGTTCGCATAGCACATTAAAAGGCTCTTTTAGCAACAAAACAGGTATGTTATATGTGTATATTTAATTAATAACAATAGCTATAATTAATAATAATAATAGGGCGTTTATTAGATCGATGCAAAGCCTTAAAACGAAGATAACACAGACGCAGAATAAATTTCTCGCAAACGTGATACTTTTGGATATTATGTTAAATTATATTTTCTGTTTGTTTGCTGATTATCACTTTCAATATGCGACAACAATTTTAAGAATACAGATGTTAGGTTTGGCATAAATGGTTCTAAATGGTCTGTACTATCTTCGTTTTAAGGCTTTGCATCGATTTACCAAACACCCTATTATTATTATTAATTATAGTTATTGTTATTAATTAACTACACGTATTATTACAATTACAATATTATTATTATTATTTTTACTTAAATTAATTAAATGTCAAGTTTTACCTATAGTAGTTGTATAGTACCACTTTTCTTTGAATGTTATGCTGTGCATGACAGCTGGAAACAGAGGCTACATAAACATAAACATAAACATTTAGAAACAGACACAGACATTGTTTCTAAACCCACACTAGGATACCCTGTGTCGTGGGAACCAGAAACGTGACGTCACACACATATGAACATCCAAGACCAGGGTTTTTTTTTCTTCACCCAAACCCGGTTCCTCTCGCATGGAAGGCAGAGCCACAACCGCTGTACCACAGAGGTTGACATATTGACTCGAATGATATAAGATAACACGACTCTGTAACCGCCGTTCTCGTAACTTATAAAAGTGGTCTAGTCATACTTTATCCAGCAGGAAACATGAAATCAATGTAAATCAGGAATTCTATTGTATATGAGCTACCTTGCGATATTTCCAGATTTGAAAATGGAACGATTCAATTGAAGTTAATATCATGCTTGTCATGTTTGAGTGCACCTTCAATAAACGAATGACTTAAAAAATATAACAAAAGAAGTCGTGGTGGGAATATTCTTGATTTGAAAATGGAACAATAATTCTAAACAAATGACGTGATTGTTCTAGAAGGGAGAAGACTGCGGGCGCCTGATCATCCGTGAGTAGTTATGACTCTTGTGAGCCAGTGTACTGGAATCTGGTCCGACATCTTTGAGAACCGGCGCTTGTCTAAACACTAAAATATTCTTTCATATTAGGTGGGCATAGAGTTATGTAAAGTGAATTCCACGCGGGGCATATTACAAAATAATATTTACATAAACAAATGACACTAAAAAGTAGATTTATACTATACTTTGGGTTTTCCAGGAGAATCAAGACTATATTGTATACCTGATTTGAAAATGGAACTACAGTTACAAACATACACGTATTGTTCTAGAAGGAAGAAGACTGTGAGCTCCTAAGGCCGGCGACTCCACAGCGCTGTAATGGCGGGCGCCCCTTGATTCTCCCTGAGTACTTGTGTCTCTTGTGACTCAGAGGACTGGAGTCAGAGTCAGACATCTCTGAGCGCTTCCGCTTGCCTGATGAGTGGATCGAGTCTTGCGAGCGCGATGTGTGAGGCGTTGTTGGTGCTGGAATATAATTGAAAACAGTGAACATTGTCATCATAATATCAGTCAATAGATCTTAGTATCTACGTGTATTTGGCATTGGAGATTGCGTTTGCGCTGCATGAAGTATGAACCTTCCAACAAAGCAAACCTTCCAATTCCAAATTTCCTAATCCCATGATGATGTTTTACCACTCGTATCGAATTCAATCCAAAAGCCATTGCGTAAAGATTAAATATTATTTGGTACGAAATTACTTAAATACCCGCGATACACAGAAATGATTTATCTCCCAAGATCGACTTGGTAGTAATTAAATAACTTCTGTTGCTAGATTCCTCAAGGTTATTCAATTTTAATGGGCCTATAAATAAAATGTTTTGAAGTTTCGTTCGGGAAATCTTCGAGCAAATCGAAAGTCTTTACAACTCGAGATACCGCATCCAAACCTAACCGCATTATTCAAGAAGTTAGAAGTTTAATAACGGGAATGGTTGCGGGCGTTCACTGAAGTAAGCGCTTCAACGAAAAACATCCGATGCCCTTAACTGAAAATTCAAATGAAGATCTCTTCCTGACTGTTCTTACTTTTTCAATTATAGGAAAAACTTGACGATTTAAGATACTGGCCAAAAGAGTAGAAGAGAATCGATTTCACTGAACAAAGGCAAGGAATAAGGTAACTAAAATGAAGAAACCAAATTGATCCAGTCAGTGTGACAAAAAGAAAGGGGTAAATAAAGCTGTCGCTCAATCTTCGTAAGGTTTGACGAGGAATGTGTGGAATGGAAAACAATTTATTTGAGAGAATTGAAATAGATTTTTATGAGAATTTTGTATTACTGAATATTAAAAAATAGAACAATTGAATATTTATTTGATGAGAAAACAATTTTGTAAACGATTTATTATTTAGGTACACGAATTAAGTTGATGTAAGTCTTTTAGAGAAGATTTTAGCGCTTCTTATTTTGAAAAATATATATGCATCTGCAAATGCATTACATACATTAAATTTTAGCATGGGAGGTAGGTAGCAAATTTTCTGAAGAAAAAGAAAGTAATCTTCTTTGAAAGTGATAAACAGGCTCAGGTGTTTCATTCCACCAAGTTGCGGGACTCTAAAAAAGAAACGACAAATTGAAATAAAATTTTATCCCGAGCTCCCGCCAACAAGCAACAATAATGTCAATGTCTTTTTGTACTTTGTAGAAGAGCAACTGTGAATCTAGTTAGAATTTCATTAGACCGTCTTTTTATGCAACCACTGGACGGTAGCCAGATCACAAGCAATTTTGAAACCACTCAAACCTAACATCCTGGAACGACGCCAACTTGAATATCTCTTTAATTGTATCAATCTGTATTAATTATATCGTGAATATTTCTAAAAATATCATAGTAAGTAAATGCTATTTTTACCATTTTTTTTAATAAACCTTGATGCAGATACACGAAGCCAGTGGCACTGGCGCTAGTGAGACTTTCAGCCAGTAATGGCCTCATGTAAACCTAGCTAGATGGGCGCTCTATTCACCCCGGCACTGGCCGCCAGCTGACTTGGCTTGATTTTACAAGGCTAAAACAAGGTTTACAACAACAAGCCAGTGAGACTGGCAGCCAGCATTGGCCTCGTGTAAACCCAGCTGCCTTATTTCGGCACCAAGTAAAGGGCCATTTCTTATCAGGATATCCCAGACCTTTTTGAAAACATACCCGCACCTACTTGTTGAAAGCCAAAAACGAAATGTCAAAAGTTAGAAATGTTCACAACCGAATTTAAAGGTAACCACAAAGTTCTTACCCAAATTCATAGTTTGTTGGTCGCTGTAGAAAACACTCTTAACTGCCTTTGTGACTGTCGACCAAAATCTGTTTTGTTTATCAAACTCCACTATCTCATTGCATTGTCTTGCTTCCATTTGATCGGGCATTTTAACTGCGACTTTACGCTTCGTAACAACAAATTTAAATTGTATCTCTGTTTCTTCCTCATTAGTTTTTAAAGCGCTGGTGAGGCAATTCTGAAGAGTGCCAGCAATATTGGAAGAGAGTGCTGATATTGCTGTGCTTAGTGCCGTGCCTGAGTTTGCAGCGGGTGAATCGATGCAGCTTTTGAATAATTCATTCGTATCTTTTTCTGTGTCAACGCTGAGGGCTGGACTATCCTCTTTAAAGTTTATCGCCCTCGCTGGCATATTGGCTAGCTCGCCGACTGGTGGTGTAGTAGTATTGTCGGTGGGCACTTCCCTATTATTTGCCACTGGAGTACGGGCTAAAGTGATGCCTTGGTTTTCAAAGCGATTGATCAGTGCTTGGAAACGAGGATTGAAGCAGTACCGATTAGGTTTTTGCGGTCCTGGCGTGAGCATGCGTTTTGGTTTTCGGTAGACTAAAATGAAGAAAAGAAATACCATGACACAAACATACGTTATGGCAAAACGACTAAGTTTACACGATGATGATGATCTAATATCTCTGTTATATGATAAACCTTTTCTGTATGTTGTTGGTATGCAATAATTAAATTATGAATTAATGAACGTAAGGATTTTTATCCTTACGTCATCATAGACTTCTTGAAACAGGCCCTTAGTCTGGACTTTTGTCCAGACTAAGGGCCTGTTTCAAGAAGTCACGATAAACCCTATTGAACAGATAAATCATAATTGTGTATGTAAAATGATATATGAATCTGTCCTATAGAGCTTATCGGGACTTCTTGAAACAAGCCATAGTGTAAAAAGGTTTGACGGCTTGAAAGTTTTGTGTGTAATTATCATTGAGGTCAACGGCATAAACATTATGTACCCACATTTATAAACTGAACTTGTGTGCATATTCAATTAGGTACTACTGATCAATACTAGAAAAATCGAGTGATTGTAAAAAGATCTATAGAAAACTTTAACTTTAGACATATCACAGTTAGAAAAACTTTGTTTTAATTTTCTGATTTGCCTCCCAATTGTGGCGCCCCTATTTAACCCTAGAAAGATAATCTTATTTAGATGTACTGAAAAGATAATCATACGTCAAAATTACTCCTTAGTTTTAAATAGCTATTATTTCAAAGATTATTTACTTAATTTGATGAACTATGGTATGTATGTATTTCTCATATAAGTTTAAATAAAAATACAACATATTTATATATAAGTACTGTTTATTAATTATTTAAAAAAATAACGAAACATAATGGCTATCATTTTAAAGTAACCAAACATAGGAACTTCTCTTATTATTAAGAATTCACATTTTTTAGACTAATCAGTTATTTCTAGTAATAGTGTTAGTTTGAAACAATAGACTCTATAGATTTTTAATACTTAAATTTACGGAGATCGATTAGATGCAGCTCAGGCACATGTCAATGTTATGTTCACGACAAATCACTTTTTTACACTTTTTGCAACATCCACTAGCCTTACGCTTTTTTTTAGACGGGCAATAGGCACAGTAAGTACGTTTCTTTGGATTGGGCTCTTCTGTGTCGTCTTCGGTTGGTCCAGGAGCAGTTTTCGGTAACGTATCCTTTATCTCATCTCGCAAATATCGCTTCAAAGTGGGTGCTTCCAAGCGCTTGGCCATATAGGGTGAAGTTAGAGCCATGCTCAATTGTTTCATGAATTTGCGGCGATTTAGAGGCTTCTCGCCTTTAGTGACAACATTGTGCCTGTATATTATATATGCATTTACGAATGCAATATTCAGCATCCCATAAAAAAGGCACATGGACCATCTGTTCGTCTTCCTACTGCACGACATAAGAGAGCACATCTGATCAAGGGTATCTACTCCTCCCTTAGTTTGGTTGTAGTACATGATCATTTCTGGTTTCCCAGTAACTTCGTGTATGGCCGCGTCTTCGTCACATGATGACAAAAGGTAAACCATCTTGGCCGGCTTCGGTTTATATGAGACAAGTGTCAGGGGTCCGTCAAAACAAAACATTGATGTTCCTACTGGCCTGGAGCGACTGTTCTTCAATTCTTCAGGTATCTCTCTTTTATTAGAGCGAATGGTCCCGACCAGTGTCAGTTTATAAGGCTCTTGAAGCAAAGATTGAGCCAAAGGAATCGATGTGAACCAATTATCACAGGTTATATTGCGACAACTGCCGTGGACAGGCTTTGTCAACTCCTTCACGTAGTACTCTCCGAGGGGTACGCCATTGGTTTCCGTTCCTCTTCCCAAATAAGGCACTGCGTTTATCATATACGATGTACCACTGTCGCATACCATGACGATTTTTATGCCATATTTGCTTGGCTTATTGGGAATGTACATTCTGAATGAGCATCTACCTCTAAAAGCAAGGAGTTGTTCATCTATGGTGAGATGTTCTCCTGGAGTGTAATTATTTATGCACTGGTCAATAAATAGATCCCATACTTTGCGTACTGGAGTAAAAATGTCAGTGGCTCGAAGTGTTGGACGGATAGTTTTGTCGTCCATTCTAAGGCATCGGATCAAAAAATCAAACCGATCTCGACTCATAACGGAAACATAAATCATTGACGAAGATCGATCAAATAACTCATCTGTGGACATGTGGTTATCTTTTCTCGCTGCTGTCATTACCAGGATGCCGATCAAAGCGCGAATTTCATTATCATTGGTGTCACGAAATGTAGCACTTATCATGGTTTCCTTTCGTCTTCGAGAAATTTCAGCATTTGTCCACTTAACTATTTCAGCAATTATCTCATCGGTAAAGAAAATATCGAAGCAATGCAAAGCTTCATAAAGATTGCGACACATTCGCCTCGGACCCCTTTGTGACCTTATAATATTCAGTGCTGAGATTCGTCCTCTTCTTGATGCCTTTGTAGTAGACCAGCAATGTTTATTCTTACCTCTTATGCTAGGCCGAGACACGGTTATCAGACGACGAGAAGCTGTAGATGGTGGTACTTGTTCAGCATTTCCTTCAGGCGGTACACTGGATGCTATTGACTCTTGGTCCCTCTCCTCGTCGACGAATGCCTCCTCAACGTCACTCTGCACGTCGTCTTCGCTCAGATGGTCCTCGAGCTCGCTGTCAGTGTCGGCAGGTGAAAGATCCTCATCGCTCTCTAAAAGAGCCGCCAGGATGCTCTCGTCTTCTAAATTTCGATTTCCCATTGCGACCGGATATTCTATAATATTTATAAATATAAAATAAAGGTAAAACAATCGCTAAAATAAAGAAAAGTTAGCAAAAAGAACCCTAATTGAAACGCATACAAAAATCTCAAAAGTCACGTAAAAGATAATCATACGTCATTTTGACTCCAACACCTGTTGTATTTCGAAAACGGGAACACTTACTTCGGTGCCGCGACCGCCACTCGGTAGCTCCGCCCGGCGACTGTAATGTCCGTAAAGCACTGCGCCGGATTCGCGCGAATTAGAACGAGACAGCAATATTTCGAAACACACGGAGTCATTTTGACGTAGATTATCTTTTTAGGGTTAAACTATACATTTATAATTATTTTTCCTAATTGCTTATACAAGGTGACATTTAATTAGCTGACCATATTTTAGGGAATGATAGTAACCGTCATTATAATAAAATTTCCCCAAGAAACATATGGTCACAAACGAAAAAAAATATTGGGACCCCCATAGTAACTTGTAATCAGCTGATCGGGTCAATGTACTAAGGGACATTTTTTTTCCATTTGCGACTTTATATTTCTTACGGAAAGTTGTTCATAATGTTGGGTACTATTATTCCCCAAAATATGGTCGGCTAATTGAATGTCACCTGTGTACACAAAAAAGTAACAAACCTCTTTTCATCTTCGTCTCCGGTTCAAAGACGGTATCCTCCGCAAACTTGACCCGTTTTGCTTTAACCGAAGGGTCAGTATTGCTATGACCAACTGAGTCCTGGAAAGTGACTTGCTTCTCTGAACTGTCCTGGCTACCGAGGCGGAGGCGGCTGCCCGTTGCTATGATGCTTTTAAGCTTTGGTACCGAGGTTTCTCCTTTTGATGGCTGAAAATACAAACATACCTCTAGAGAACGGCATCAGCGAAAAACTAAGAATAGTCTACAAATTAGATCACTGTTGCTTTTGATGATAATTCGTCTGAGTAAAAGGTTATGAAGGCACTATTATTTGTAATACAGGCTCTAACGGAGTGTTGGCATGAAGTCAATGCAACCAAATAATAAATATCAAAATAGGCTTTGTAAGCTAGATTAACAAAAACAATTATATACCAGGCACATACATTGCTTATTGCCCCACACCAGGAAACGTTTTGTCGTGGAAACTAGAAACAGCGATGTCACACACGTATAAACATCTACGGCCTGGGGTATATTTTCTTCATCACCAGCCAGGATTCGAACCCGGGCCCTCTCGCTTGGGAGGCCCTGAGTTCGTACCCATATAAAGGCCATTATGAAGGCATGGCCTTAGACCCGGTCACGCAAAAGGGCTATTGGAAACCTCGCTATACGCTGGCAACTGTGCTTCTGCCATCCCGTATGGAGAAAGGTTTTTTTGCAATGCAATCTGAGTGTCATGAGCATCTGTGACAAGTTTAGCTGATAGCCAACCGACCGAGGTGAATGCCATGATCATGAGAAGGCCTATATAGTGGGTTCCACCTACCTCATTGTCCATGCTCTGCACCATACTCCCCCCCTGAGTCCCTTCGATCTCCGACAGGGGCGAGTCCGCTCCCTGCTCTGGGAACATGGCCCACCCACCCTTGGCTGGGTGCGTTGGTGTGCTAGTCGTGACGACCTGAGCGAGCTGGAGGCAATGCTCGTTGACGTGGGAGGTTGGGGTGGTCATGGTGCCTTGGTTTGACGCTGTAACTGACATTCGTTTTTTATTGCGTATGGTTATTGTTACAATAAATAAGAAAACTTATGTATAGAGGCAACATTATCTCGAAAAACAGATTTGTTCAAGTATGGCATGGCAGAAAAAGACATCGTGAAAGGGTTGCAAAGATGTGATGGGATCGTAAACCTGGAAGAAATGACTGTACTCTCCCATAGAGTTTCCAAAAGAGGACTTAAAATTGTATATGACAACACTAATTGTTTAGAATTAATAACGGCTCGTATTACTCAGCCCTATAAGGTTTTAATTCGAAGGTTGTTGAAGTATCAATGTATTTTATAATAATAGTCACATAAAATATATCGTAGGGCAATATGGCTTATTCAATTTTGCCAGGAAAAAACTCAAAAGTGTTTATAAACACTTTATTTAAGATATCACTTGTATAAGTTGAATATATAGAAAGCCCCGGCTGATTCAACGACAAATACGCCAGCGATACGAAGATAGATTTCATTATTGTTCGAAAAAGATATCGCGATAGTTTTAAATCTGTAAAAAGCCTATCTTGGAGCAGACATCAGCTCTGATCACAACCCTCTCATTGGATTATTTAACATAAAATTAATAGAGCTGATACCACCTAAAGCCAACATGAAAATTGATGTTTCTGCTGAAAAACAGAGACACCATACAACTAGACACCAAACTGTTAACTCTTTTAGATAAAAACAACAACCAAACAATGAATATTGAAGAACGTTTGAGAATATGGAAATAATATGTCGAGGAGCTCCTCGACATAGCTATTTCATTATCAAAGATGTGACAGATTAAGGACAAGTATATAATTAAAGGGATCTTCAATTTTGAAGGATGAAGTTGTACATACAATTAAGTCTGCCAGAAACGGAAAAGTGGTACGACCAGACGAAATATATTATCTCGATTTACTTGCGCACCTTTTTAATACCGTGTACGATAGCGGCAGTTTACCCCCAGAATGGATTAATTCCACCTTTTTTACTCTGCCTGAAACGAGAACAGGAAAACTTTGTAATGAATACCACAACTTTTCGCTGATGAGCCACGCCTTCAATGTATTTTGGAACGTTATTCACAAAAGGACATGCTGGAAATAGGAAGAAAATACATCAGACGCACAATTTAGTTTCCGAAATGGCTACGGTACACGAGACACACTCTTTGCCTGCTAAATGCTCATGCAACGATGCTGGGTTACGGATCATAACACGTACGTCTATTTTATCGATTAGGAAATATGACACACTTATCCATATCTTGATAAAAGTAGGTTTCGATTCCAAGGACGTGTCAATTAAAAAACAGCTTTACTGGCAAGAGACTGCAAATGCACGTGTAGGACGCGAACTCACAGATGAAGTAGATATTCTAGAATGATTGCGGTAGGGATGTATTTTATCGCCATTGCTGTTCAATACATACTCTAAAGATATTTTTTCAGAAGCCCTAGAGGACGCAACAGCTCTAGAGATTGCTATAAATGGGAGACTCCTCAACAATATCAATTACTCCGATGATATTATTCTCCTTGCCAGTTCAATGGAGGATCTGTAAATCTGTATAATTGGGTTGAGGTGATTAGTAAAGAAGACCAGGTTCATGGTCGTCGGACGTACGCAGGCAGCTGGTAATATCCACGTCAAGAAATAACTGTTCTTGTGCCGGCACATACGCCCGCCACAGATATGCGGAAATATCTATTTCCACGTAATGTTAAGATAAGTTGACGACCGTCACAGATAAGGTATATTTATATTCATCACGTAGTTTTGTAGTAAGTTGTATATAAGTTTAGTATATCCTATAATAAAGTAGTCTAGTATAGTCTGGTATTTGCGCGCATCTCAAGCCTTTTAATTTACTCCCGAAGATGCCGCTCTCCTTATAATTTCCTCTGGCAAAGTGATGACCCGACTTTTGAACATCAGCAACCTTCGGTTATAGCAGCATGGACCCAGCCGCGAAGAAAACTCCGTGTGCTGCCGTGTACCTTAGAAGTGCAAGCAAGAAGCACTTCGTCCAAGATCGCCGAGCCCCGACTTCTGCATACCTATTTCAAACCACTCTGCAGAAATCCATAATCAAGACCCCACCCAAACAAAGACGACATCAAGCAAGCCATGACGGACCAGAAGCCAAAAGATTTCAACTGAAGATTTCCCGCATCGAAGTCAAGATACCGCAAGAATAATGAACCGATAGTCAGCCGGCTGCTGATTTATCAAAATGGAGCTCGCACCAGCAGAAACGAACGCGTCGGCAAATTCATTCACAGCAAGCAGCTTTTTCAAGTTCAAGACATAGGAAGCCGTTCCAGCCCCCAGAAGAGTATTGAAACATCATCGATATACCTAATCCAACGAATATTGACATCATCCAGGAAGAACGTCGCACGAAGAATAATCAAATCACTGAAGAGAGAGAGATATATATATTTATATATAAACGATTGGTGTATAAGATGTGCCCTATGTTGCCAAATCCCAAGGTTTTTAGGCACACAAATTTCATCAATCGAAAACTTAATATTCACTCAAGAGTGAAGAGCACGCACGTACATATGACGTACGAGATCATTGACTGCCTACAGCCAAGGTTACAGATTTAATGCTGACGCTGATTCAGCACAATCATCCTTGTGTAGGTACGGTCGCAATTATAAACAAACAGTGATTACAACTGCAACGACGTGCGATGCAAATTGACTCATCGATTCCTGAAAACATGGGCGGCTGCAGCATCAGACGACTCTCCTGCGGATCTTTTCCAGGTTACAGGTTAGGTTAGTTTACTAACCGCGAATTCCCATTTTCCTAGTGTTTTTCTGTTTTCCAGTTTTTAGTTTATTTTATGTAGTGTGCGGCCAGACACAAGACTCGCCTGTAGGTAAATATTATGTTATTCTTTAAACTTATGTAGAATTCACATAACCGTAGTTCCTTTATTTTCCTAATTCGTGTAAGATTTACCTTTTAAGTTGAAGTATGCGCTATTACTATCTAGTTTTATTTAACAATGACTTTCCTTATATATAAAAATAGATTAAGTTAAAGTATGCACAATTAAGATCTGGTTTTATGTTTATTAAAATACTACTAGTTATTATTGCAGTTGATATAAGTTTTTTATGTTATCTAACTTAGATTTTTTTCCATTGTTATAAGTACATTCATTTCTTTTTTTCTCTAAAGGGGGGAGTATCTGTGCCGGCACATACGCCCGCCACAGATATGCGGAAATATCTATTTCCACGTAATGTTAAGATAAGTTGACGACCGTCACAGATAATGTATATTTATATTCATCACGTAGTTTTGTAGTAAGTTGTATATAAGCTTAGTATATCCTATAATAAAGTAGTCTAGTATATTCTGGTATTTGCGCGAATCTCAAGCCTTTTACTTTACTCCCGAAGATGTCGCTCTCCTTATAATTGTCTCTGGAAAAGTTCTTATTTTATTTTACCAGACTGCTAATTCGGTAGCTTGTAGGTGTAAAAAGTTATGCTTAAAATTTTAGGTAAAATGAACTAACCTGCAACATCCTCTTTCCTTACTGGCGTAGTTTTATTACCAACCGGAGAGTCCTCCCTTTCCTTCTCAGTCTGTTCCGGCGTTTCAAAATCATCAAAAACCTTTTGCCGCATCAACGTGATAAACTTCTTCACGTGAGGAGTCGCAGCTCTTTGTTTTTTTAGCTTAGGAGTTTTTGGCGCCAACCTTGGATGCGGCGTTCCCATAAATTCCGATTTCCTATTACCTTTTTCTTCAAACTCATCGTTGTCACTCGATTCGTAATCGACCAGAGCCCTTTGTCTCATCATCGGTGTTATAACAGCGGTTTTATTAATTTTATTGGAAATCGTTTGCATATTTACTTCATCTGTCGTCTTTTCGTAAAGAGAATCAAACCTGGCTTCTATTTCTTCTGGATCTTTTTCGATCTTGCATTCATCTTTATCAACCAATTCTGATAAGCTGACACATTTGTCGATATTCTGCAGGTCTTCCATTTTTGTAAAAACTTGGTTACACTTTCCACAGTGTAAAGGAAGGTGGTGTTTTTCCAGATGATTTCGAAAAGATGGATTTTGCAGATCTTCTGGTCTGCAGAGGTATTTCAAGCCCCGACAAAGGCAGCAGTCGTATAAAAGACCATGCGTATTTTTCTCGTGTACCCAACGGCAGGGGCCACAGCAGAACGTAAGTGGGCATACAAAGCAACGAGCCTACAACAGAACATATTTTGATATATTAATAAATAAACAGATGTAAATTTCAGGCAAAAACACAAAACAGACCAGAAAAGGTAAACATGGTAAGTAAATTCACAATTGTATAGACGTGAGGCCTTATCTTATTAACTAGTCATTCACAGTTTTGTTAACCCTCTTTTGTGTAGATGGATTCTGGATGGAAAAAATAAAATAAACTATTGTTATAAAATACCCACTGATGAATGGTTTATAAAGCAATTGTCATTTTGATAAAAAGCTAAATACATCTTCACAGTACGAATTCATTGACACAAACCCGTCGCACTACTTGCAAATTACTGGAACATCCACTACAGTGAACAGACTAACTCCAGTATATCCAGGTTACGTAACGTATGATCATTTGTCAGACAAATCCGTAATTAATACTACACGGAATACTCGACCAATCATGTCGCTCTAATTACTGATAGATGATGTCACGTTCCTGATTACTGTTTATTAGTGTTTGTTTAGATTTAGACCATTTGCACATCAATTTTAGGGTTCCTTAACTTAAAAGGAAAAAAATAACCCTCACAGCATCACTTCGTTGTCCGTCTGTCTGTCCGTATGTTGAACCCTTTTTCTCAGGAACGCGTGCAGGTATCAAATGGAAATTGATAACAATTACTCACTTATGTAGATCCTTGGAGCTATGAAAAATTTAAACTTCTAGGCCCGCGCAATCAAAACTATTTGCTAAACTTGCAAAATTTGCTTGTTACTCGCAAGGGGATCGAAACCTCCGGTTCACCTTGGATCATGAAATCTGGCAAAAAGCAAGGTTCAGCGCAGGTAAAGGGGAAAATCCGAAAACTATAAATTTTTGTCATTGTGCCTTACGTCTGTCAAGACCCTTTTTCACAGGAACGCGTGGAGGTATTAAGTTGAAACTTATATCAATTGCACAGGTCTAATAGGTCTCTACAAGTGTGTACGGAACCCTTTATGCGCGAGTCCATTTCGCACTTGACCGTTTTTTTTTAAGCGAATGAAATTCGCAGTTGCCAGAATTATATGATATGATAAGGTTAGTTTAGACTCTCAATCTATTGCAACTTAATATTTGGTTAATGAAGGGCCTTCACCAACTTCAAACTACATATTTCATATGAAATGTTATCTTCTCAACGACCCAATAAAATTTTAAGGCACCGCGATTTTGAACCTCATGTCATGGTGATAAAATTCAGAACCTATAACGGTATATATAAAATGACCGCTTTTGCAGACCGTGATCGTTGAGGGGTTAAATCGACTATACTCTGAATTTGAAAGAAATCGGCAATTTCACTTTGATAGAATAACGAACCACTAGTAGACAAATAGTACAAGCTTTGCTTCCGGCCCCACACTAGGATACCCTGTGTCGTAGGAATCAGAGACAGCGACGTCACAAACATGTAAACACCCAGAAGCTGGGAATTTTATTCTTTCTCACCAGCCGGGATTCGAACCCGGAATCTCCATTGAAATGTTATTCATATTCCATTAACTCTAGCGGCACGCTGTCCAGAGCTTCTTGGTAAGTCATAAGGTGTCGTGCCCACGTAGATAACGTTACGTGATATCGATCTGACAAAGGCCACGTTTGCACGGCATTTCCTTCTGGGTACTTTTTTAGACTGTGACAAAATGTGGCCTTAATGTGGGAAAAAGTTCAAAATATTTCAATCTCACTTTGTACAACAACTTTACTGTATTTGTATATGCTTAAGCAGAAAATTGTAGAATTTACAAATAAACTTTTATGTTATATTATCTTATCTTTGTCAGATACATGTCACGCGACGTCACGACGCCTAAGATTGAATTAAGTTATAGAGGCAATAACTGATCTTTCATTTCAATCATTCTATTTGATGTCTTCAATTGACTAGAAATTATACCGGCCTGGGACGAGATTCTCAGAATGGCGATATTTTATCACTTTCGATTCGATCAAACGGCACATATCGATATATATCACTGTTAACCTATTACGCTGAATTATCGAAAAATTGCACTCGTCAGTATATCGACTACTCCGGGCAGTAAATATCGTCTTTGAGGTCAAGAAAAATGTTTTTTCACACCTTTCGTCAGTTAGTTTTGCTTCACGACGAGAGGGAGCAAAATACTACCTTTCTGTTCAAGCTACTTTTTAAATTTATTCATTGGCATGTTGCATTTACGCAATGTGCCAATTGAACACAGACCTTAATAAAATAATAGCTTTTAATTCCATCGTCGTCGATTAAAAACCAACATGTTTCAAGTTTTAACTTTAACAACGTTTTATGAAAATTTATGAATTTTTCGTAATATTTGAAAAAATTGCACAATAAATTATAAGTTTTACTGAAATCAAAACTATCGATGACTGTTATTGTGATATAATGAATATTGTTCAGGCCTCTCGGCACCCAATGACCTCGCAGGGGCCCATAGCTACGAGGTAGCGTAGCGATCGGATGCCAAGAAGTAAGAACGTCGGCGATTCACCGAGCTAAAGTAAATAGATTCTATCTGACCTGGTCTGTGCTTCGTTCCCGTCAAACTCCTGTCTCTCTGCAAGGCCTGGGTGCACCCTAGGCTCTTCTTGGTAGACAGGTTCTTCAGCCAACCAGGTATGGCTGGCAGGCCAGCTTCGACGAGCACAGTGTTCCAACACAGGTTATGTTACGTAAATGCGAACTTTATCTGGTTCGGGGAACCACAATACACTCAGCTATATAGACAACCCTGAGGGGAGCCCGAATACAATTCCAGATGGCTTACGATTTAATTTCAATGCCCAAATCAATACGCGTCACATTACGGCGGCTTTTCGTCAGTCAGTTGTCAAAAACTGCTAGGTTGGCAGCTCCGTCAAATTCAAAATGGCCGTTCCGAAACCATCGATCGAGTATCGATTCTGAATCGAACAAATATTGATATCCGATACCATTGTAATATTCGATTCGATTATTTTTACACATTGGTAAAAGTAGCACAGGAATATTTTATCTATGGTGACCTTTCCCTAATCCTTCACAATCCGCCATTATAAAAAAAAATGTTTACGTTGATAAATTACTGTAAAAGTGGTGAAAGTATAATTCAAAGTAAAGGTATAGTTTTTTTTAGAGCATTGAATTTAAATTTTCCTCATAGTCGGTGTGAAAAGTTGTATGTGTTACTCAGGAGCAAAATTATTTTCGTCTTGAACGGTTACGCTCAGGATTCTTCTTCAGGAATCCTTCCCTTCACTCTGGATTCAATTTACCGCCCTGGCCGTAAATACATCATTTTGCTCCCTTGTGACACAAATAACTATTGTAAGAAAAGTAGTTTCTATAGTTAAAAACTTCACAAAAATCATCGGCAAAAACCAAAAGAAACGAATGGATGTCAATTTCATCACAACTCACGGTTACGTTCTGTTATACGACATTATTTTATTTTATAACAGCGAGATCTTGTGAATTTAGTTACTATTCTTAACATAATATTAATAAATTAGCTATCGACACTTAGATATAAGGTTTTATAAGACACAAGTTATATTTCTTTAAAAAGCTTAGAGGTTAATTAATAATATTATTTATTTAAATCAGATAGCAAGATCTATATAACTTTGCGTAATTAGACAGTAGGTAATGAATACAATTATTATAAAAAATAACTAAATGAACATTTTTACCCAATGGTGGGTGGATGGGCCATCCCATCTCTCTGAAAACCTTTAGGATACCGCTGCTACTGCCGCGCATTCTGCTCAGCAATGCTGCAGCTCTTTTTCTCATGATTTCTCATCAGTGCGCGTGTCAGCAAACATCGCTGAAGCGCTGAGAAGCGCGGCAGCTACAACAGCCTCCTAAAGGAGTTATTATAATGGACGCGTAGGGCGCTGTAAGTCTTAAAACAGTCGAGTTTTAAATCTATCGAGGAAATTAATCGTTTCCTGATTTGGTTCCAGACGGACTCAAGTGATGCCGATATTTTGTATCGCCATCGATACTGTTATCGCCGGTCACTGAGAATATGGTTTTGGTGTAATATTCGATATTTCTATTTTGCATCGTTATAGAAGAAATTGAGAATCGGGCTCCGGGAGCCAATTTATAGATTTAATATCACTTGTTTAACAATGAGCAATAAATCACGTGAAGAAACATTTTAGATTCTAAGAACGCAGAATTTTTCATTGGTTTTAGATTAAACAAACTAGGCAGGTACCTTTATATGATGACCCGAATGGCTGAGTCGGCAGTGACGCTGCCTACAAAGCCAAGGGTCCCGGGTTCGAGCCCGGTGGGGGCAAATATTTGTTTGATGAGAACGCATGTTTGTACCCTAGTTATGGTTGTTTATCTATCTAAGTATACTATTTATCTATGTAAGTATGTGTGTTGTTGTCTAGTACCCAAGATACAGGGAATCCTAGTTTGGGGCTTGATCATGTGTGTAAATAGTGTCCAAGGTATTATTATTATTATTATATTCAATAAATATGTAAATAAACTTTGATACATCGAAACTAACCAATGGTTATTGTATTTTCATTTTATTAACGTCCCACCGTTGGGCAAAGGCCTCCTCGCCTCGAGCCCCGCATCTCTAGATCTACTCTGGTTGGACCATGTCCAGGTCTTCCCGCCATCTACTTCGAATGGTTCATGAACTTCACTAATTCACATAATTCAATTATCTCCATCACGCAACCATTTACCTCGTCGCCCAACCTCTAACCAAATCAATTGCATACAAGCCCAAAGCCTGAAGCTAAATAGGTCAACAACTCAATTAAGTCTGAATGCAGACCTGATTTCGAGATCAGCGACATTGGGAAAGGTACTTTGAATTGAAAAGGGATTATAAGGGAGGGGCGATTGCTTCCTGGACTTTGGAGCGGGGATTAGAAAATGCTTGAAGAATTTACCTCAGGGAATATAAAGTTTCTTATTCCGCGCTGAGTCGGCGTGGATCAATCTTACTCTTATTCCGGTAAAGGCCTTTGCCCTTCGGTGGGGTCATTAATGGGCAAAATCATTACGTATTTAGGGTTCCGTACCCAAAGGCTGCCATACGGGACCCTATTACTAAGCCTCCGCTGTCCGTCCGTCCGTCCATCTGGCATCAGGCTGTATCTATGAACCGTGATAGTTAGACAGATGAAAATTTCACAGATGATGTATTTCTGTTGCCGCTATATTAACAAATTCTGAAAACCCCTTTAAATATTTATTTTATTCTGTTACAGGTTTGTATATGTATTATTGAAAGTATTGTCATACAACAATTCTTTCAATACTACATAAAAACTTATATATGCACCTGGTTACGTACATGGAGTGTGAAAGTAGCCGCACCAATAACTTTGTAAACAACATTTTGCTTTATAAAATCCAAACTATTCACTCCACACCATTCCTACTATTGTACGGTGGTACGGAACCCTTCGTGCTCAAATTCAACTCGCACTTGACCGTTTTATTATTATTACTTATGTCAAATAAATAAGGCACATTAAGAAAGTTTTAATGCACATAAGAATGAAAGACATACAGGCAGATAACATTTACATACAGGCACATACATTGCTTCTGTCCCCACACTAGGATAACCCTCTGTCGTGGGAACCAGAAACAGCGACATCACACACATATAAACATCCAAGACCTGGGGTTTTTTTCTTTCTTTCCCCCCAGACGGGGATCGAACCCGGGGCCTCTCGTAAGCAGAGCCACAACCACCGCGCCACAGAGGTCGTGAAATAGTCGGGTGGTATTATGTCTTATAATACGACCCGACTATTTAAATGTGGAGGCGCATCCGAGTTGGCAAGTAGGCATTTGGATAGTAATAACTAATTTCAATACGACATAGGTACATCCTTTTATGATTTCATAAATCATATTTCAATTTACTCTCAAATAGGTCATCATATTATTACGGCCATTCGAATTGAATTTTACGATATTTATAGTAGTTTATCTACATACATATCATAAGCTCTCTTTGATGTGTTCAGGAACCGCATGTTTGACCGGCATTATGGCATTGAGTTATTTAGCTTGTTCTGTAGTAACTACTTCACAGACAAAGTAGGGGCGGCACGCAGGCGGGCGTCGGCGTTCGAAATTTGAATGTCATAATATGTAGAAAATTTACACATTATGGTCATAATGTTCAATATTCAGATAAGAAATGAGTTTTTACAAAGTAGTTTAACATTATGCTGATCGTAACGTGCGGTTTTTGGACGCAGTAAAGAGGGTTTATGATACGTGTGTAAATAAAATATTAAAGCACCCAAAACAAAAATTTAAATATTTTTCTCTGAAAGCCCTCATAACATCCCTTACACACCAGTCGCACCTTTATGCAACACCCTACATTATGCATAGACCTCGTACCTGTGTTAGGGTATGTCACACGTTAACACTATTGTGACGTCATTCGCAAAAGGATCGACTCGGCAAAAAGGGAAAGCTTGTTCCGCGGTCCGCCGCATTACGTCGCCAGTAAGTGTGTTCGGCTTATGTCCCTAGACTCGTGCAGGGAAATTGGGGAGGTTTTGTAAGGTCACTGTGAATACATATATACAACAATGACTCTACAACACAAAACATCAAACATACCTTTCCCTACGTGGTACAAAATTGCAGTTATTCAATACTCCATTATAATGATAATGATATTAATAATGATGATAATAATAATAATTCATCCTGCTGCAAAAAGCTGTGATTCTAAATACAATTAGGATAGTTTTAAAATTTTAAGGAAACTCATAGATCCTTCGCAGTTGGCCACGGCCCGTGCTCAGGACTTACTGTTACCTCCTAGAAGAGGAGTGAAAAACAACTTCGAAAATAATTCAATTCAATTCAAAGATTTTTCTTTCATAATAGCACAAAAATTGAGTCTCAATGAACGTCATAACATAATCAAGCAAGCATAATAAAACATTTAGTAGGTGCTTTATTATTAGTACATAATATATAGTGTGCAATGAACTGGTTTAACGCCAGATGTCGGTGTCTTGTAAAAAGTCATTTAGCAGGCCTTTGTGCACAAAGTGTGCTTTATACATTTTTTTAATCGAGCTTCAGTTAATTTTTGTATTTCTTAGGGAATTTTATTGTAGAAGCTTATACAGTGTCCCATAAAAGAACTACTAAATTTAATAATAATAATAATAATACCTAGGACACTATTTACACACATTGATAGCCCCAATTGATCTAGCATTCCCTGTATCTTGGGTACTAGACAACAATACACATACTTATAAAGATAAATATTATACTTACTAGATAGACAAACAACCATGACTAGGGTACAAACATCCGTTCTCATCAAACAAATATTTTACCCCACCGGGACTCGAACCCGGGACCCTTGACTTCGTAGGCAGGGTCACTACCGACTCAGCCATTCGAGTCGTCATGATACGCAACAGGCGCTATCCCATCGCCACAGCTACATTTTCCGTCATCGTTCGTATTACATTACTTATAAAACTTAAACATACACATTACATGCAAGCACATACATTGCTTTTGAACCAGAAACAGCGGCGTCACACACAAGTAAACATCCAAGACCTGGGGATTGATTTTCTTCCTCCCCAGGCGAGATTCGAACCCAGAACCTCTCGTTTGGGAGGCAGAGCCTCGACCGCAACAGCACAGAGGTTGTCAAATTGGCAGATGGTCAGCACCGGTTCGAACCCGCATCTCGAACGAGCGCGGAACTACTGGAGCTCGGAGAAAATCAACAACATGGAATAACGACTTTTTCAATTAGGGGTGGCACAGACACAATTGTGTCCACGTAGTAATTAATTCTCACGGAGAAATACTAGTTCTATAATATGTGTTTGCTTATTATTGTCCTTAGTGTCACATATAATAGGTGTTTCAGAATTCTCGGCGCTCTGCCTTTGTACAGTTTACAGAGACAGCGATTCCAAAGGATTAAAAATCATGAAAGTAACTTACAAACTAAACTGATAGTTAAAAAGCTGTTAACTCCAGTCAGTCCTTGATGTCGCTGTTTCTGGTTCCCATGACACAGGGGATCCTAGTGTGTGGTCAGAAGCAATGTATGTGCATGTATGTACATGTAAATGTCTATAGCCAACCCGGTCTTAGTTAGTTAGTAAAGATAAATATAATAGTCATAAATAATATAATCTCAAACTATAAAATTTGAATTGTGATGCAGTCGACTATATCACGTGTTAAACACGTCACAGCCACGACGCGCCAAAGTGAAGGCAGCCAACGCTGGCAAAGTTTGACATTTTCACAACTCCATATCCTTCGATTCTTTGAAACGTTCACACCGGAAAATGGTAACTGTATTTCGAAATGCTGTGAATTGCTGAATATGGGAAGACTTTGTATACGTTGAGCATGGCAATGAAATAACATCTAGGAATTCAGAACTAACCTGGAAATATCTGTGTTGAACCGAAACTTAATCTAGTGATAGGTTGGTTAGTCTAGGGATTAAGATTCTCAGACTAGCATAATAATGGGTCAATCTTTATCAGGCCAAAGCATACGGTAAGTATTCATATAAATTAACCAATGTGAGAATTACTAATATATTATAGGACTTTATAGACGTGAAGATCGTGTAAATATTAGATGCCAATGGTTTTGGTGTTTGCCCAATGATATTCTGAAAAGCATTTGTACTTACATATATGACCCTTAATGCTAGAACCGTTCAAAGTACAAATTATATACCTTCTGACTATTTGAATACCAAACATAATCATCTAAATACAATTAATTATAAATCCAAAGACAGATATGATATGATGTACTTACCTCAATAGGGCATTTCATGATTACAAAATGATTATCACATTCTACGTACACACGAGAGAAATATGTCATAAAAATCACTCCCGGGAATCATAAGCCGACTGAAAATAACTGTTTAAACAACGGATAGGTAACAAAACACCAATTTTTGCAAACGACAGACTAATGTTGATAGAAAATGGCTGTATTCTGAATAAACTAGCGAGTAACTGTGCACAATGAAACGCGTAGAGGATTAGTGTTGTCTATTTAACAGTTCACTATCGATAGTCTGGCAATAGTAAAGAGGTACACATCAAAACACTACCGATTATGCCAAAAAATATTTGTGTCATTTTTGTCTAATACGTATCTTAATGGTGCACGGTCAAGGATATATCCCATCTCCACCCAACCTTATTCCGACTTTGATTCCCTAAGAGGCAAGCCTAAGGATATAAGATTAGATTTATAAATATTCTTCTAGCCGCCCACTAGGGTTCCCTGTGTCGTGGGAACCAGAAACAGCGACGTCACACACATATAAACATCCAAGACCTGGGGGTTTTTTTTTTCTTTGCCCCCGTTCGGAGATAGAACCCAGGACCTGGCGCATAATAGACAGGGGCACAAGAGGTCATCATTTATGCCTCGAGCTCTTGCATCCCGCAGCAATTTCTGTGCGTGCTATGTCTGCGGTTCATCTCCTAGACCACGCAGCTCTCTAATAATTTCTCCAATTTCTATGCTGTTGAATATAATCAATCTAATCAATGATAATTATCATCAAAAGTAGTTATTGTCTACTTTGAGATATCGATACCGTTTTAAGCGTCATTCCTGTCGACACTCTATCTGATTTATCTCAATTATCGATAGTTTCGCTATCGATAGTTCACATCACTTAAAAAAACGTAAGCACATTCTTCGTCGGGTTGATATTCTAATTTGTCCAACTACCCACATTTCGTATATAAACATCCACAGTGTTCATAGGCACATAGGGCAACCGCGAACGATAGATTTGATAGATGCAAAATTGGTTATGGAAAGGTTCGGCACATTATTCATACGGCCGCATATAATTGAAATATATCCGCCGGCTTGGTCGTCAATCAGACAAAACTGTAGTAAAATCTTATATTCTTATTATTATTATTACGAGCCCACCATGTCCCACTGCTGGGCAAAGGCCTCTCTCCCCCTCTTCCACTCTATCCGATCCTGAGCGGTCTCCCTCCACTCCTTGTCCCATAGACCCAACTCATCACTCCATCTCTTCCTGGGTCGGCCACGCTTTCTCTTTGCATTTTCTGGGAGCCAGTCTGTGGCTCTCTTAGCCCAGCTATTCGGCAGCATCCGAGCAACATGGCCGGCCCAGTCCCATTTTAGTTGAGCAGCCTTCTGAGCTACATCTATTATCTTTGTTCGGGAGCGCAGCTCTGTATTCCGGATCCGGTCTAAAAGCCGAACACCGAGAATACTCCATGTTTCTCTGGCAAACCCCGAGTTTGAACCTTTGCGCGTCATTCAAAGACCAGGTTTGGGCTCCGTAGGTAAGGATGGGAAGAATGCACATGTCCATGAGCTTGCGTTTCAGGGACAACGGAGGTTGTCCCTTCATCTTATATAGGAATATACATTTTTCACAAATGTATATTTTTGTATGAAAAGTTGACCTTGCGTCTACAAGAATTATTTATCTGTGTATCAAAATATAAGTACGCTATGAATAATTCAAACATAAATATGTCTAACGTTTCCCAACCGAAATACTGACTTGGCCACGGTTTAAATAACTGAGCCAAAAGGTCTTGAATGAGTTATGGCTTAGTCAATATTCTATTTGCTACATTCATTACTTACAAAAAGTAATTATTGCAGTTTGATATGCCCACACAGGCGCTGAGGGCCCAAAGTCATCATCAACACTGAGCCAAAGCCTGATCTGACTGATCAAAACTCCACCATGCTCTGGCTCCGTTAGTTAAATAATAGGTATAAACAATAAATATTTATATATATGTATAGGTATATATGTCACCGTAAGATTATCAAAACCGTTAATTGATAAAGTAACGTTTATTTTCTCGTTAGTTGGTCAACTATCGACAGATAGTAAACTGTAGTACCGCTTACTATATGACGCGTTAGTTGATAAACTAACGGTTACCACCGTTAAATAGTAAACTGGTTTAAACTTAAATTGCAAACGGAATACCAGGGCAAACACTGCGGTAGCTTAGGTGATGACTAGAGGGAGCGAGCGCAGCGGAAGCCCCGAATAGTCTTCGTGTTAGGTTAACATGTAAGAACAAAAGAAACGTAAATTCTAAACCCTGTCGGTCTGGCTTAACTTACTATTTGACTATCTTACGGTGACATATACATAGCTTTTGGCCCCGTACTAGGATAGCTCCATACATAGGCCCCATACTAACTGTAGCTAGCGCTAGTCAATTTATTTTCGAAAATATAATCTATAAACATAAATATAAACATTTACATAAAGGCACATACATTTCTTCTGGCCCCACACTAGGATACCCTGTGTCATGGGTGTAAACAGCGACGTCACCCACATAAAAACATCCAAGACCTGGGGTTATTTTCCTTTGCCCCCAGCCCCAGTAGCCGGGGATCGAACCTGGGACCTCTCGCATGGTAGGCAGAGCCAGAACCGCTACGCCACAGAGGTCGTTATTTCGTATCGTCGTGTGTACGCAAGAATCTTACAACGTTTTACCAAATTAGGCGATAGCTGTAATGTTAACCTAAGAAATAATTACAGACTAGTGGCGCCCCGGTTTAGACCCGCGAAGGTTAGCAATTACAGACTAGTGGCGCCCCGGTTTAGACCCGCGAAGGTTAGCAATTACAGACTAGTGGCGCCCCGGTTTAGACCCGCGAAGGTTAGCAATTACAGACTAGTGGCGCCCCGGTTTAGACCCGCGAAGGTTAGCAATTACAGACTAGTGGCGCCCCGGTTTAGACCCGCGAAGGTTAGCAATTACAGACTAGTGGCGCCCCGGTTTAGACCCGCGAAGGTTAGCAATTACAGACTAGTGGCGCCCCGGTGTAGACCCGCGAAGGTTAGCAATTCTTTCAAGGGTCAGTGCATTTTCCATTACAACAAGATCCTCTGGACATTTTGAAATTGCCATTTCAGCAATTAAAAGCGACTTTGTCTTTTTTTAGGGTTCCGTACCCGAAGGGTTCCAAACGGGACCCTATTACTAAGACTTCGCTGTCCGTCCGTCCGTCTGTCACCAGGCTGTATCTCAAGAACCTAGCTAGCTAGAGAGTTGAAAATTTCACAGATTATGTATTTCTGTTGCCGCTATAACAACAAATACTAAAAAACAGGATGAAATAAATATTTAAGGGGGCTCCCATACAACAATACCACATACAAACTTATGGATGCACCTGGTTACGTACATGGAGTGTGAAAGTAACCGCACCAATAACTTTGTAAACAATATTTTGCTGTGTTAAATCCAAACTATTCACTCCACACCATCGCTTCCATTGAACGGTGGTACGGAACCCTTCGTGCGCGATTTAGACTCGCACTTGACCCGTTTTTTCTCCTTATTTGGGTCTAAAAACAGTTAAAACAATATTGTCAAATCTTAGAGTTTAGCTTATAAACTTAAATAATTGTGCAACCAACTCCAATAACCACATATTACTATTTAACTGTTGAATAAAGTATAAACGAATAAAACTAAGGCATATTGTTATAAATTAATTAAGGTTGCTATTCTATAGTTAGCAATTGAGACATTATCGGTTTCTTGAAAGTAAACATAAACATAAACATTTACATACAGGCACATACATTGCTTCTGGCCCCACACTAGGATACCCTGTGTCGTGGTAACCAGAAACAGCGACGTCACACACATATAAACATCCAAGACCTGGGGATTGTTTTTTTTTTTTTTTTTTTTTTTTCATTACCCCCAGCCGGGGATCGAACCCGGGACCTCTCGCATGGTAGGCAGAGCCACAACCGCTGCGCCACAGAGGCCGTCAAGTGCCAAGGTGCATGGCCAGTATATCTATGTTATTAAAGTATGTGTTATAAAAGTGAACCATACTATATATTGAAGAAGAATTGTAAGAAGGGGCAAATAAGTGGTGTTCCCTACATGTATTCGTAGCTACTCCATACGCTAATTTATTTGTAAGGGCAATACAGTCATATTTGTAATGACATATGTCATATAAGAACATAACTTGTAACAGAAGGCGTCTAGATTTGAGGGACAAAAGAATAAATTAGCTTAGTGAGTGATCATAAGATAATAATAATAATAATACCTTGGACACTATTTACACACATTGATCTAGCCCCAAACCAGGATTCCCTGTATCTTGGGTACTAGACAACGATACACATACTTATATAGATAAATATTATACTTAGATAGATAAACGACCATGACTAGGGTACACACATCAGTTCTCATCAAACAAATATTTGCCCCCACCGGGACTCGAACCCGGGACCCTTGGCTTCGTAGGCAGAGTCACTGCCGACTCGGCCATTCGGGTCAATTAATAAAGTAATAAAGCTTCGGGTACATTTTATAATACTTAGAAGTCGTCTTAGAAAGGATATTACAACGTACATGATAACTCAAATGATGGGACTGTATGGGGTTAATCTACAACTATCTAACTAACCCAACACTAGGGCATGCAGAACCGGTCACGGTTCCAGATTTTTGAGACCCGGTTCTGGGAGCCGTCAGAACCGGGTGCACCCGGTTCAGGCTCATAAAACTGTAATATCAAATAAATCACACAGATACTGAAAGTATATAACGTTATTACGAGGTATGAAATAAGAAAGTTGGCAAATTATATCAAATCAACATTTAATAGGACACTATAGTTTCAAACAGTCATTTTTAGGGTTCCGTACCCGAAGGGTTCCAAACGGGACCCTATTACTAAGACTCCGCTGTCCGTCCGTCAGTCTGTCACCAGGCTGTATCTCACGAACCGTGATAGTTAGACAGTTGAAATTTTCACAGATGATGTATTTATGTTGCCGCTATAACAACAAATACTAAAAAACAGGATAAAAGAAATATTTAAGGAGGCTCCCATACAACAATTCTTTCAATACCACATACGAACTTATGGATGCACCTGGTTACGTACATGGAGTGTGAAAGTAACCGCACCAATAACTTTGTAAACAATATTTTGCTGTGTAAAATCCAAACTATTCACTCCACACCATCGCTTCCATTGAACGGTGGTACGGAACCCTTCGTGCGCAATTTAGACTCGCACTTGACCGGTTTTTTCTCATTACATAACAGGAATATTATAGGAACTCAAAAAGCTTTAACTACACATTAATCAGTCTTTTTAATAAATCAGCATAAATTATCTTTTTATACTAGTATGAGTAACAGCAACATGATAAAACACAACAAATAATTTCTTTTTTATTACCTATAGCAACAAATCACCATATTTTCGTTTTAATTTTAATGAATAGCTTTATTGGAAATATTTTTTTCTTTGTAGTGAGATCGTATGTAACTTATCACATCTAGGCTCCTGTCACTTAACGAGCTGCGCAAGCGATTGCAAATGTAGCCCGCTGAGGAGAAAATTCTTTCAGGCTCTACACTTGTTGGTGGTATGGTTCTTAAATAGTTATATGCTAGTGAAAGGTTTTTACCACGACTTCCACCGTTTTTAAACAATGCCATTTTTATTTTGACTGTTTTTGTAGGCGTCGCGGTCTCGATGATTCTCGTCTTATTACTTTTTACGGCTGTAGCTTTTTGCATCTCTATATCAAGCTCATCTTTTTTGGACATAATCGGGTCTGGGACAAGAATTACATCGACTTCATCAGCATTTCCCACCTCATCTTCACCTTGCTCACATATATCGCATTGTTGGGCCAACACAGAACCCACTGTTCATTAGTTTGTAATTATGCATAACAATTAATATTGTATTATTTGCACTACTTAAAGACAACCAATATTTAAAAGAGATCTAAAAGTCAATGTGGGATGTGCCTCGCCCTCCTTCTCTCACAGTAGAGAAGAGGCAGAAAATGACATTAATATCTACAGTAATAATAATTTTTTGATTTCATTGATTTGATATATGGTTAAGTTATAACTAAACATTTTCGTATGCACCAATATAATGTTTATGTATTGGTGTGGGTAATGTATTGTATATTAACAAATTCGCGTCGAAGTAAATGGGCTGGTTTGAGTTTTCTTGCCGTTTCTTTCTCGTCTTAGCCGACGGTTTGTGAAGCAGTGTAGCTTTGCAATATTAGTATTACTAGAGTCATAAAATAAAACTATAATAAAATACTTATACTGTTACTCATTTAAGTTGTAAATATGTCCACTAGGTACTCTTAAAATGTTTAGAATAAATTTAGATTGAAAATGTTATATATGTCGCAGGCATTTTTTATGATTCCGCCGGTTACATACGGCGTCGCCAGTTTATAAACGCTCGCCGTTATGTAATATGCCGAAGGCAAATTGAAACTCCTTTATGTTTTTAGTATGTTTTATTGTTCTTACATGTTCAACCTTACACGAAGGATAAAGGGGGCTTCGCTTCGCTCACCCCCTTTACCCTTCACCTAAGCTACCGCAGTGTTTTGCCCTGATAATTTGCTATTTTAATTTCAATTTGTCAATTTGCCTTCGGCATATTACATAACAGCGAGCGTTTATAAACTGACGACGCCGTATGTAAACGGCGGAATCATACAATTTGCCTGCCACATATACACCCAGTACCACTGGGTACCATTATTTGAAACACTGTAAATCATATACAACCTAGTTATAAATAATGATGAACAAATACTCATTTTTGTATTTGTTTATTTGTATTTGTATTCCATTATTTATTTACTTTATAAAATCTCTCGTAAGATTTATTTACCACCGCACCGTGACGCATTCTGCCGAAATAAAAGACCCGATAACACCCGACGGCAAACAGAAGCCGTGAAACTTCCTAATTAGGTTTTAAAAACAAACTTTCGCGCGCATTAGCGTTCACGAAGAGCGGGAACATTACGTCACTTCCGGAAGCGACCGGTGACGTGAACAGTGCTATTTCCGGTGGACGAACTGCTGAGACCGCCTTTTGTCTAGGACTCTTTGTGACATCGTTGCAGACCTCCTTTCCCTCGAAAGATGGAAGGCGAAGCATTCAAGTTATTTCATGAATTTTCTAAAGATGTTGAGGAAGCGGAAAAAAATCAAGCTGATCAAGATATTAAGCTGGCTCAGTGCGGGTTGATGGAGGGGAGGGGTCACTACCACATGTGATAGTAGCCGGGACCTACAGCTTAACGTGTCATCCGATACACTGAACGCCCGATAATATACTTAAGATAAAATATGTGTAGTTATCTCATTAGTACATGGTCAGGATTTGAACCCGCATCTCCTGTGTGAGAAGCAAGCGTGGAACCCATTAGACCACGGCGCTATGGCCAGGGGAAGCGAAAGATATGAAAAAGCTCAGAGTGCTGCTAAAAATAAAGAACCGCTTAAGGGATTATATATGGCCAGAAATGCATCTTTAGCTTCAATTCTAGGCTAAACTAGACACCATAAAAATGTAGGATAAATATATGTTATAAAAGGTCTATTAGAGATAAAAATGGACTTTTAAAATTACCGGATATCTGTTATATTTAATGCTTAAAAATATTTTTCGCAGTGCATTATTATTCAACTAAATGAACAAGCGCTCGGAGACGAAATCAGTTTCCTATATGAAACTTACAAGCTAAAATAGGTAAAAAAAAGGAATTTTTTTAGTTTTTTTATTTTATTTTTAACGTTATTATTACAGGAGTTTAGTAATATTTTCTATAATTTTCTTGGTCTCGGAGCTCGGGCTGCCTCGCGGGGCTCTGCGCGGGAGCATGCGTCAGTCTGCTTCGACGCGATGCGACGGGTATTTGTTTTCTTTGTCTAATTCTCAATGCCATTGGCCTATGTTCAGCCCTTAAGTGTCATGATTCCGTCACTCTCATACTCATTAGCGTTACCTACTAGCGAGAGAGACAGGAAATAAATTTAATGTCCATGACGCTGTGTGTGCTGTGTGCGTGCTTTATGAAACAATGTGCGCCTCACACGCGCACGTATACAGCCACGTAACTGCTTTGCCTGTGTTTACCAATACGAGAGTAGGGATAAATGTGTAAGTGGTTATTATGTGTGCGTGTTCGTTGTGTTTATTTAATGATACGTTGTGTGCCTGGATTCAGCTTGCGACAATCGGTTTGCATACAAAATAAGCTGAACGCCCTATCTCCTATGTTGAGATATCTGTGGTTATAGCGGATTTCAGTTTTTGACTTTATTTCGGAAAATTTTATCCTAATAGAACTACTCAGTTCTCTCCGCCTTCACGAGCCGAACCCGTAGACTCCAGATTTGACATCCCAGGACCAAGTAAACGCGAGCAATTGAAAAATTCAAGCATTGAAGTCCAATTTTAAATTGAATTTAAAATTTAAATTGGACTTTCTGCGTTAAATTGTTGCGCAAAATAAAATAGTATCGCATTATAAAAAAGCCTTTTGTCCGTCACTCGTGACAATATGTTTAAGTATGTATGTATGTATGGTGAAGGGCTCGCAAGGTCTACTGTTCTCACAGAACCACTAGTTACAACAACTGGAGGAGTGTAAAAAAAAAGGTCAAGTGCGAGTCGAACTTGCGCACAAAGGGTTCCGTACCACCGTACAATGGCAGGGATGGTGTGGAGTAAATAGTTTGGATTTTACATAGCAAAATGTTATTTACAAAGTTATTGGTGCGGATACTTTCACTTTCCATGTACGTAACCAGGTGCATTCATAAGTTTGTATGTGGTATTGAAAGAATTATTGTATGGGAGCCCCCTGAAATATAAATTTTATTCTGTTTCTTAGTCTTTGTTGTTATAGCGGCCACATAAATACATCATTTGTGAAAATTTCAACTGTCTTTCTATCACGGTTCATGAGATACAGCATGCTGACAGACGGACGGACGGACGGACTGCGGAGGCTTAGTAATAGTGTTCCGATTGGCTCCCTTCGGGTACGGAACCCTAAAAACACTCGCTTAGCGCGTTTTCAGTGTCGTGCCACACCCGAAACCAGCATGACATTGAAAGAGGCCTTAGGAGTGGGTAGCAAATGTGCCAATCCTTTGCCAACATAATGCACTCACAATACAGTACGCAACAACTCGTAACAAAGCTCCCTGTGGGCATAGCACAAATACATTCTGCATTCGAGATTCAGAACTAGATGTAAGTTGCAACAACTACCCACAAGCAGTGCATACGAGATTTGCCGCAAGTTCTTTTGATTGGGTAAATAATTAAGATAGGGTTCCTATTGATTGTTGAAGTTAGGATTATATTAAAGATGCATAGCGTCACGCCTTTTCCCATACGGAGTGGCAGGGCACAATCGAGCCCACTATTAGCCAGTTACTCAATACTTCATTTCGCGTGACGTGGGGCTAGTCCACCGCATGGAGATTCTACGTTTCCTACAAGGTTTCCCATCGCCGTAAGATCGTCCATTCAATGTGCTTCAGATTAATTACTTATGTCATTGGTCAGCGCCAGATTCGAACAAGTATCTAAACAACTTGGTCATATTCTATACATACACAAGGTGAAATTTAATTAGCCGACCATATTATGGGGAATGATAGCACCGACCATTATGAACAACTTTCCCAAAGAAACATATGGTCGCAAATGAAAAATTTGTTTCGTCCCTCAGTACATTGACCTGATCAGCTGATTACAAGTTACAATGGGAGACCCAAAAATTTTTTTCGTTCACGACCTCATGTTTCTTGGGAAAAGTTGTTCATAGAAATGGGTACTAATTGCCATTGCCCAAAATATGGTCAGCTAATTAAATGTCACCATTATTTAAAAGAGTCAATACGCCCTTCTTCTCCCATAGTGCAAAAATGAGTGCAGTGCAAAATATAAGTTTCTTGGCTTCCTGTATGAGACATTGCACGCCCATTTTTCTCGATCGACAGGAAAACAACATGGCGGCAGTATCCTGAAATGGGTTACAGAAAATGCGCCAGTGTTAGCACTGCAAATAAACCGAATTTCCTGTTATCAGGCATTGAAATACGGCATCTGTAGTGTCGCAAAACTGTGTGTTACAACAGAAGCTCATTTGGGACACTTTATAAATTGTTTTTTTTTACAAAACCGATTTTGCTTAAACTAATCTGATTTATATGATATTGTTATACAGTAAAGGCTATAAAATAAATTACATTCACATTCTCGCTGGTATTTTACTTAGAAAATTTAATATATTCTTGTCGAGCTGAAGTGGTCGAGAATATGGTCCTGACCTATATATCTCTGATTGTAAATTCCTACCAATTGATTAGCGTATGCCCCAATAATCCATAAGTGACAGATAAACTGTCATTTTACTTAGAAAATGTTAGATTTATCTGCGCCATAGGGTTTTTTTTAAGTATGAGGGGCGATACGTTTATTATTTTATTACTGTAGTGTAGGTCCTGGAAATGATCACACAACACAAAAAAATCACCTACCTACCCATACAATCACAGATCATAATTCTCAGATTAACTCCATAATTCATGCACTTTTCTTAATCAAAACTAGCAGTTTTATAAAAAAAAACATATCATCACTTTTCTTTTGCCGCTGAAAGCTAGTTCGTAATTATAATTACATAATATAGTATGTAATATAAATTTATTGCATCATAAAAGTGTACATTTTGTTACAGACAAAGTTCTTAGCTTAATTAGATATACGTCTATTTAGAGCGAGAATGTGGAAAACGATTGTGTTGTCATGTAATTATTTTCCCGAATGATTAATGGATATAATGTTGATTGAATAATCGAATATAATTCACCTGAATAATAATTTAATGTGGTGTTAAATTTTATATATTTTATATTAATATTTAGTTTGGATACTTTGTACGACGACTTGCTTTTTTTTCTGTCATGTTGTATGAATTTACTTTAATAAAAATAATAAAAAAATAGTAAAGACATCTGGTACCTGAGCTAGGAAAAATATCTGTTTTTCAGGCTCCAGACCCGGATATTTTGAAACAGGCTCATAGTCTTATAATCCCTTATATCGAGTTGGCAGAGGTACATTTTGCGCCCACATTTAGACAGCTAATCAATACTAAATACTACATATTAAGTGATAGGGGACAAGTCCATAACCGCGAGTAGCTGTGGAGACATTAGGGTTTCCTCACACTTACTTTTCTCATTCCATTTTCTAAACGAGCTCACAACGCGTGTCTTGTTTGCACCTAGAATCAGACCATATGGCTATTTGGAAGCATAGTGTTTGCTCTGATACTGGAGCTAGGAAACAAGCTGTAGATAAACAACATACCACTAATATCCCAATTCAATAATAATAGTTGTTTATGTGACTGCTACATAATGGAGGGCATTAATACACGAGAGAGGCGAGTTTCATAATAATATCACTCGAGAGTTTTAATGCCTAATTATGTACAGTTACATACCCTAGTTTATCTACACACATATCATAAGCTCTCTTTGATGTGTTCAGGAACCGCACTGTGGCTCTGCAGTTGTTTAGCTTGTTCTGTAGCACCAACTTCGGGCGTTCGAAATTTGAATGTCAGTACCAACTTCACAGACAAACTAGGGGCGGCATGCAGGCGGGCGTCGGCGTTCGAAATTTGAATGTCAGTACCAACTTCACAGACAAACTAGGGGCGGCATGCAGGCGGGCGTCGGCGTTCGAAATTTGAATGTCGTAATGCGTAGAAAAATACACATTATGGTCATAATGTATTTCAGATATGAAATGAGTTTTTACCAAGTAGTTTAACATTATGCTGATCGTAACGTGCGGTTTGTGTACGCATTAAAGAGGGTTTATGATATGTGTGTAGATAAAAGGAGTAATATGCTGCAGAAAAGCAGCCGTGGGGTAAAAGAAGATTTAGTTTGATCCATAATCTGAAAATTGAATGATAAGATGAAAAGTTACGATAATTAGTAGTACCTGCTTAATATTGTGAAAATATTTACCATAAGAAAAATACGAGGCTAACTTTTACTTTTTAAGGGCCAGTAGTCAGAATGTTCAGAAAAGGCAAAAAAATTACGTTTTCTAGACATGTGAAAATTTTACAGAAAATAAAGAATATTGAGTTTGAATATGTTCCGAACTCTAAAAAGGAAAAAGGGAACCATTATCGGATCACTCGTGTGTCTGTCCTAGGTGTGTCAAAGTTCTATTAAACGACCGAATTCTGAACCGTTGAAATTTAATACACTTATGTATTTATCTGACCAAAACACGAACGTGTTACGCAAGAGTACATTTAGAATTTGGGGGGTAATTTTGGTGGGTAAGTCTGAAGTTTTTCAAACTGTATCGGTGACATGTAACTGAAATTTATTATTGAATAAATGAATGAACGAATGTTTATTTCAGGCTTAATGACCCATAGAGAGTTACAACTTATACGTATAACAAATAAATATCTCTGTTATGTGATTTCTCTCTGTTAATGAAAACATAAGCACCCATACTTTGTCCACTCTATTAATAGTTTTTTGACAGATAATTGTTTACATCTGCAACGAAAAATATGTCTTATACTGTAGGCACTTACGAAATTTCAAATGTTCAATAAAGGATTGGACAGAGTTATAGGCACACTCCAGCATGGATCAGTTACACCTGGGCCTTTCAAATGTTCAATAAAGGATTGGACAGAGTTATAGGCACACTCCAGCATGGATCAGTTACACCTGGGCCCCCTAGCCCCCTCCGGCCGATGGCACACCTACAAGTGTTTTTACCCAGTCAGCCAAGATATAACCATCCATGCAGTCTGGCCTACTCTCAGGAGGCTGCTGGTACTCTCCATCAGCCTGGCCATCGCAGGGGCCATTCTGTAGCGCAGTATGGAAGCCATGTTGCAAGGCTTTAATTATTTTATCACAGCTTTGAAATATGTAAGAAATTATACAAAAAAGACCATTCACTCTCCTAATTTCCGAAACTACCTCTTCTTCAATTTTGAAAAAATTGGTGCATTATAGTGGTATTATAGTCTACTTAAATATTACTGGAAAAATACTAAAAAATAAAGTTTAAATAGGAAGGCTCGTACAATTGGGTGGCTGAAATTTAAACATATGTTTTGTAAACCATATCGCGTGACAAATCTAATGAAAGGGCTTGTTGCGAGGGTCTCGAATATTTTTTGAAATCCTGAAATGCTGAATAAAAGAACGATTTAACACACAAAAACGATATGAATGTTTGTTTTGTTTAAAATGTTGTCTCCAAAGCGCACGGCTTCTAAAGGTAGTTTGCCTGCATTAATGGTAAATATCTATTTATTTATTTATTTATTTACTAATTACAGAGTTTACAGCACATACGATACAAATAAGACAAAAAGGTAAACTTATCTTTGGTCAATTACAAACTCTCATTATTTAAGACTAAGCAGGTATGATAGAAAGCATACAGTTTACATTAAAAAGAAAAATGAAATTAAATTAACTTACATCAAAATTACATTATTGTGGTTATGTGAGTGAGTTTGTGTATATGGGACTATGTGTATGTGAGTGTGTGTATGGTAGAGAGAGAGAGAGAATTTAAATGATTATGCAGGAACAGAAGGCAGGCTTACCTTTGTTCCTTAAGCAACGACATAATCCGTTTTTTGAAGAGCGGCTTTGATAGATGAAAAATGTCCGGGTCGGCAAAGTACTTGTTGTAAGTGCGGGGCAGCCTGCAGCTGATTGAGTTAGCTGCGTAGTTTGTGCGTGCGAAGGGAATATGGAAGAGTTTGTTTGCAGAGTGGCGAGTGCGAATAGACGGTACATCCAGTTTAAGTAATGAGTTAACGAGGTCAGGGCAATCGACACCTCCGCGACAGACGTTATAGAGGAGCATCATATCAAGCATCTTCCGACGGTTCTCGAGGCTCTCGAAACCGTGGTGTTGGCAAGAGTTCTCGTATCCTTCGCTTGAAAATCTGTCACGGAAGTTAAGTTGTTTTAAAAACTTCTTTTGAATGCGTTCTACTTTGTCCACGTAGACGCCATACTGTGGATTCCAAGAAGTACTGCAATATTCAAGGACACTTCTCACATATGCACAGTAAAGTATTCGAACACATCCCATGTCTGAAAAAGGTTTGGTGACTCTTAAAATAAACCCTAAGTTTCTAAAAGCTTTGCTAGTTATTGCCTCTACATGCTCCTCGAATGTCAGCTTATCATCAAGAATCACCCCCAAGTCGCGTATGGAGTGAACTCTCGGAATAGGGATATTGTTGAGATGATAGCTGTGCGAAATGGGCTGGTTTCTTCTTGTGAAGCTGATGGTGTTGCATTTCGAGGCATTGACATTAATTCTATTTATATCATAGTAGTGTGTCAGACGATCCAAATCTACAGGAATAAATAATGTATGAAATATCTGAGTCAGACTGCTTAATAATTTAGTAAGTTTGTAGGTAGTTCTTAGCAATTCTAATACAGATTTCCTATTGCGGAGATGTGGAGAGTGTGTACTGGTTACACAACAGTAATTATTGGTTAAAATATATTAAGCTACGTGACGCTAAGCTTTGGTAAGACTTACCAAAGCTTATCTTAGCTTTTATAAAGGAGTTGGGGCGCCGGCTGCGTGAAGGTGGTTATGACTACCGCTCCGGGGCATTCCTCGTGCAGAGGATCTCCTTGGCAGTGCAGCGGTGCAATGCCGCTAGTGTCATGGGGACCTTTGGTAGGGAGGTGTTCTGGGGTGGTATTATTTAGTTAATTTATAGTCCTTATTGTATACCTATCTTATTTTAGTTTAGCAAGTGTTTAAGTTTTGTTTTAAGTTATTGACGAAGCTTCCTGCAGATTAATCGAATTGTAAATTATGTTTTCTACAATGATTAATAAACTTATACGAGCAATAAATGTTAATTAACTCGGTTAATAATACCTTACCAAAACTAATTTAAATACCTAATTATACATCAAACTCTCTTTTCGCCTGTTACACAGCCTAACCTATGTAAACCCGCATCCCCACAGGCGATGCAACAGTTGCGGCTGCTTGGACGTTGTGTGAGCTTAGCATTGTGTGTCTACCGTTGTTCATCCAAGCCACATAACGTCACTAGCCGGACCGTTAGCCTGGACTCATTAACCTGACTTACGAAATAGGAAAGTTCATGAAACTGTGATAACTCTAAGGCGATATGCACCGAGCATAGTAGCTGCTGAAGATAAACTAACTAGTTGCTTAGTGGGCTGTATCCCTCGCGAGCGACACAGATAATTTGTGTTTTTTTTCATTAATACCTCTTGACTCCCCCGACCCTTGGAATTATTGTAAAAACAAATAAGCTGACTGCATTTTCTTTAAATACCACATAAATACTTATAAATGCACCTGGTTATGTATAAAGTGCATGAAAGAAGCCGCACAAATAACTTTGTAACCCTGCCATTTTGAAACAAATCAAGAAATTTAATTTAAAAAAGCAATTCACGACAATCGGTTCAGAAATACGACCTTAGGAGAACCACCCGAAAAGCCAGAAATAAAACATATATATGAAATCATTTTTGCCGAAGCTGAAACGGAGATGCTTTGTTGTGCTACGCGCTCGCTCGCTCAATCAGTAAGGCGAATGATTTACTAGAATTTACTTTGAGTCACTGCCTGAGTAACCATGAGGATCACCACAAAGGCCACTACTGGTTAAGCACATGTTTAAGGCTCGTCTGTGATTTGACGACACGAATGGCCGAGTCGGCAGTGACCCTGTCTAAGAAGCCAAGAGTCCCGGGTTCGAGTCCCGGTGGGAGCAATTTTTTTTTTGATGAGAACGGATTTTTTTACCCTAGTCATGGTTGTTTAGCTATCTAAGTATTATATTTATTTATATAAGTATGTTTATCGTTGTCTACAAGATACAGGGAATTCTAGTTTGGGGCTAGATCAATGCGTGTAAATAGTGTCCAAGGTATCATTATTCATTCAGTATGTATCCTGAGTTACTAACCGGTTCATTTTCTTTCCGGTAGCTCCGTTTACAAGCAGGGTAAGTTGTTTTGTGACGTTTTTGGCTATTCTGCAGATTTCAGGTGATACTGCAGCATAATTTCTAGTCAACATAAGTTACACCGTGTTCTATAAAAATGATTGAACTAACAGTAACTCACAAATCTGTGAATATGGCTTTGTGATTTTATAGATCTCTTGAAAAAATACAGACCGAAAATGTTCTACAAGCATTTGACCAGATTCGATAACCATTATTCGTAGACATTTACGAATATGCATTCTACCAACAGGCATTCGACAGAAGTTTGTAATTTCCATACCAATCAGCATTCTCGAAGTCAATCATAATTAGTTCTGACGAGGGTAGCGACGACGACATACTAAGCTTACCTGAAACCAAAAGATAGTGACAATTAGTAAACTGTAAAAGGAGTAAAGTTAAGGAGCAAGCCACACAGAGTCTATCTATCACCAATTCATCAGCTTTCAAAATCACCAGAAAAATGCCAAAAGTGGTATCGTTAACATAACATAACCTAGCATATGGATTTTCCCACGGGGTGGCAAAGGCACGATTGTATCCACTTTAAACCAAATCTCCATTTTACGTGACAGGGGGCTAGCCCATCGCCGTAGCCTTGGAGTAATGAAGTTGTCCTCACGATGTTTTCCATGACTGTTTCAACGTCCTCATATTGTACTTAAGATAAATTACTAATCTCATTGGTGCATGGTCAGGATTCGAACCCGCACCTCCTCTTTGAGAAGCAAGCTTACAACCCACTAGGCAAAGGAGCTCTTCCACTAGACCAGAAAGAAAGCTTTTCTCTATAAGTATCTTTATTTATGTTAAACGTACTACCATATAACTGCTAGAAAAATAAAAACAGATCAAGTGCGAGTCGGCCTCGCGCACGAAGGGTTCCGTACCAATGTACAATGGTAGGGATGGTATGGAGTGAATACTTTGGATTTTACATAGCAAAATGTTGCTTACGTATAAGTTATTGGTGCGGTTACTTTCATACTCCATGTACGTAATCAGATGCATTTATAAGTTTGTATGTGTTCTACAGATAAACAAAAAACCTTGGCAATTCCGTGTAGGTTTTCCTGTAATCGTTGGCTTAAGTACTGTATTTTTTCCATAATGTTAGACTCTGGGAATGGTAACTTTTTGCACTTTTTTGACCATCACTTCTGAAGTTATCAAAAAAACTTTTATTTTTATTTTATATAGCGTAGCCTAGCTCAACGATAGCCTACATATTCATGTAAAATGATGTATATTTTTTTCGTTTTGCCACTTTACCCCCTCCACTTATTTGCAGGCAGTATTTTTTTATATTAGGCTTATATTATGTTGCGGTAACGAGAACAAGTATTTTTGCAGAAGATTTCAAGACTCTATCTCTAATAGTTCCTAAGAAAAGTGGCTGTGACAGGGACGGACAGACGGAAATCCTATGAGGGTTCCTACTTTTGAGAAACGGAATCCTAAAAAATAACTAGGGAATCTTGACTGTGGCTGACCATATAACATCTGAGACGCACAAATGTTACTTCTGGCCCCACACTGAGATACCCTGTGTCGTGTGAACCAGAAACATACAAACATAAAACACCTGCTTTTTTTTCCCCGGCCGGGGATTCAAACCCGAGACCTCTCATTTGTGTGGCAGAACATTGCCCACTATGCCATAGAGGTCGTACCAATAATGATGATGCAAAATATTGAATGATATATTACTCAACCAACAGGTTACCATCGCAACAAGTGGTTTTGTCGAGTAGTGGAGATGTCGCAGACAAATTGAGTTATTTATCTTTTTACAAGCGGGAGCCATTTGTTCGCAGTCATTTTACTAAATGTCTGCGGCCTCTGAAGGCTTCAAAAATTAGGCTAAACTACAATAAATCTCAGATTTAAACAAAATAGCAAAACACGCGTCACGAGTTTTTCTACTTTTGGCAGAGGCGCTACTGATCAAACTATTTTACTAAAACAACAATATAATTAATTAACCTTCAAAGATTCATTTCTGCTACATCTGCTCTAACTTAAATTAAATTATTTTATTACAAACTTTGTCTAGACTTAAATTAATTCTGTCAGTTTGGTACCGTTGAAATAACAGCTTACTAAGTAACAATGAACCAATTGTATAAGAGTAGGTAGTACTTTTTGTTACAGTACTATGTATAACGGTCTCAACAACGTGCTCGATTTAATTCAATCACGTCATCACAAATGCGCCCATAAAAGTAACACGAAAAAACCGCTTCAAATTATTCATGTCAGCAAACCTTTTTCGTAATTAGGCCTTAATGAGGAACATACATTCTTTCAGCGGGTATCTCATACCCTCTGTGAGAACGTTCGCCGCTGGGAACATTCATAAATTTAATAATATTCGTATAGGGTGCGAAAATTGTAATTTCATATGCAAATTTTAACGAACGCTGCTTGTGTGATATTTTTGATAAGTAGTTGTACAAAGTACATACAAAGAACGTTTCGCGCGGGGCTTTTTCGACAAATCTCTTGTATCAGCTTTTTTCTACATGAATAACTTCTCAAAGTAATGATGTAACACAATATCGCCCTATTTCGAAACTATGCACTTTTGGTAAAATCATTGAGCAAATTGTTACAACTCAAATATCTAGTGCTGTAAAACAAGAACTATCTGAAAACCAGCATGGATTCGTAAAGGCTCGTAGTGTTGACTCAAATATGGTTGTTTTCTCTGATTATCTTCTTAATGCCATGGACAGTAACCTACAGGTGGATGTCGTGTACACCGACTTCTCCAAAGCGTTCGATAAAATTAACCACGATTTGCTTATGGTAAAGCTTATGAGGGCCGGTGTACACGGCAACCTATTAAGATGGATAGAATCCTACATACGGAATAGAAGTCAGGCAGTATGTCTGAAGGGGTATTGTTCTAGGTTCTTGCACATCCCTTCAGGGGTTCCACAAGGCTCACACTTAGGACCCTTGCTGTTCACGCTGTATATAAATGATTTAGGTGAGATCATTGGTAACTCTGATCACTTACTCTATGCTGACGACACTAAGTTGTTCAGAAAAGTTTCCAGTATTGAAGACAGCATGGGTATCCCACGCGATCTCAACTCATTATTAGATTACTGTAATACCAACCAACTCTTTCTTAATGTTGAGAAGTGTTTTGTTATAACTTACACTCGAAAAAAGAAACCTATTATGTTTGACTATACAATAAATAATTTAAAACTTGTGCGTGTTAGCAGCATTCGTGATCTTGGTGTTATGATGGATAGCAAGGTTTCATTTAATCTACACATAGACAATATACTAAACAGAGCCTTCAAAGACCTTGGGTTTATCACAAGAATCAGTAAACCCCTTAAAAAGATAAGTACTCTTAAACTTCTATATAATTCGTTTGTTAGGTCTATATTAGAGTTTTCCAGTGTAGTATGGAACCCTTCTTATCAGATTCATATCAATCGTATTGAAAGAGTACAAAAGAAGTTTGTTAAACTGTTAAACTACCGTTGCCATCGTTTAGATTCATATGAAAATTCACTAAATTATTAAAACTTAACATCGTTATTAAACCGCCGTAAACTCATTGATATGTCCTTTCTATTCAAAATCTTAAACAACTTAATCGATTCGCCAACACTTTTATCTAAAATTAATTTTGTAACAAGAATACGCATGCCCATTCGCACTACGCGAAATAAAAATAATGTTGCACTTGTGCCTCCTAACTTAAAGAAAAATTACACTCGAAATAGCTTCATATCTCGTTCAATCACCACTTACAGCAAAGAATTTTCTAACGTGGATTTATTTTATAATAACCTAATATCTTTCAAGAGAACCGTTTCAAAAACATGTAATAATAAGTGATAAACTTTTTATGTAAAATAATATTTAAGCTTTAAAAATTAACTTTTGTAAAAATATTGTGATGCTGCTTCAACTTAAAGTGTTTATTTTGTAGTTTTAAGTCCAAATACATTGTTAATATGAATACACCTTTTCAAATTGATGCAATCTGATTCCAATTGCTGCTGTACTATTAAGCGTCTCTTTAGCTCATTTATGTTTAATATAAGTTGAAATGTACTTTCGGCACTGTAAGGTCTATAATAGATTGTAAGTTTATTTTGATATTTTTTCTTTGTATGTATGACTGTTTGTTGCCATAATAAAGATAAATAAATAAAAAATAAAATTCTGAACAATGAAAATGTTGTAGAGAGCCACGAGGATCTTTTGGCACCTGGATGGCTTTGTTAAAAAAACATCATGTTAAATAGCGTATTATCTAGGTTAGATGATTACATTAATGACAGAGAGTTATGGAGCTCTGCTATTCCAGCGCAGCACAGGAACCACGTACACGTTTGTAACACAAGAGCTATTTTTTAATAACTCCCCAAGTTAAAAACTTAAAACAACGACTTCTAGTTGAACCCCACGTACTTCCTAGAAAAACTGAAAAACTGCAGCTTTTTCCCAAACAGGGCGAGTCGCGAGAAAAAGTATCAGTTGTCTGGCCTTCTTGCGGTGATATCAAAGAGTTATCTTTGGCTTCAACCTCTTTGAGTGGGTCGATATTTTAATAGAAAATGGAAATAGTTGATTGGATACTTAGATTTCTGATACTGACTTAGATTTATGACTAATTTTGACAAATGTTGATCAATCAATAGCCAGATGTCCAACTTAACAAACTAAATTCCAATTCCAAATGTCTTTATTACTGTAGATATTTACATATACTTAGCAATTGTCATTTTTTGACACTTCTCTACATTGGACCACTGTAGAGTCGTGATGCGAATGAAGTCTATATAAGGTGACTGTAAACTAGCGATCAATACTTCGGGGAATGATGGTGCCATCATTATGAACAACTTTCCCTAAGAAACATATGGTCGCAAATGAAAAAAAAAACTTCCTTCAGTACATTGCCCCGATCAGCTGTTTTCAATTTACTAAGGGAGACCCAAAATTTTTGTTCATTTGCGACCATATGTTTCTTGGGGAAAGTTGTTCATAATGATGGGCAACATCATTCCCCAAAGTATTGATCGGTATTTGACAGTCACCTTATATACATGAAAAGTCCTTATCAAAACTTTTGCTGCACGGAACCTTAACCCCTCAGTTACTAACGCCAATTTTCCGTTACAGATTTTAAATTGTATTACTAAGCATGCACGCATAAGGTTCAAAATCGCGATCCGTCCCAACTACCCTCGGTTATTCAATAGTTATCACCTGTATATTTTATGTTTTTGTGTTTGTTGATTTTTTCAAAAAGTGTTAAATCTTTTTTCATAAAATGTATATGGGACCATCTCTGAAGTATAACCTATCAATCAAAATAAAAATCATCAAAATCGGTTCATAATTGACGGAGTAATAGCGTAACAAACACGAAAAAAAAACGACGAATTGGGAATCTCCTCCTTTTTTTAGTCGGTAGAAAAAATATAAATATAGAAAAGCAAAGTAGGCCATGTTGCAGTGTACGAGTTTCTTGCACCGCTTCTTCTCCGCTGCCGTAATACGTTTCGAAGCGTTAGTTGTTTGTTTTGCATTATATAGATTCAAATGACGTTCAAAAAGTGTTCGTAGAAATCTATTTTGACATAAATATTTTGAAGTTTGAAATTTGATGACTCCTTGATCTAATGAACATATTACATGTTCGTAATGATCATTTCCTATTACATGAAATTGCCAAAAGATTCATGTGGCACTGTAGTGCCAATTTCCAGCCACAGCTCAGCGTAGATCATGTTTGGATATAAATATAGATATAGATATGCATTTGGGAATCATTCATAGATTGGTTTTCATTGATGGGTTTATTCTTAGGTTTACTTAATTTTTAAAGACTAAACCAAATTTTAATACAAGGTTGTTTTATACTACATAAAAAAAATCCCAAAATTGCAGGGATTCGCCATTTTTCACCCTACCAATAAGATAAACGCTGGAAGAGAATCTAATAAATAGCTCTGGCCTTCGACTTCAAACCTTCACCGTCTGGATCGAACAATACCTGATTAAGTATCAGAAAGAGCCAATTTTTCTACGAAATTCCAAAAGAGTTAACAATCTATATATTGAGACAGCCTCGTGTGAGCGACATTGACGAAGGTACAAACCGAACTGGATCTACTTAACTTCGACAGATAAATTAATATGTCAGAATCTGAAGGCAGTGATTTCAATTTGTTCTTGTGAATTTGTTAAAAAAACTGGCCAAGTGCGAGTCGGACTTGCTCACCGAGGGTTACGCACAAATCAAATATTTTTTGTGAAGGAACTACAAATTTTGGGTTTTGGTCTTTTTTCTCTTGCTTGTTCTGAAATGACTTGCCAAATCCCATGATTCTGGGTCAACGGGACGTAAGGTTTTGATTCCCTTGCGAGTATAAAGCAAATTCAGCAAATTTGTGGCATAATTAGTGACATGGCACTTAGAAAACGCTTAATAATTTTGTAAATTCCTGCATATCATTTACAATATGTAATAGTTGTCTAGTTACTAGTTAAACAAAACCTATATTTAAAAGAGATCTAAAAGTCAATCTGTGGTAGTTTCTTCGCCTTCGTTCCCCCACAGTGGTTCAATGTAGAGAAGAGACAAAAATAAAGAATTATTAATTTTGAATTTTGAATTTTCTTTACAAAAATGATCTTGACAGATAGACAATCAGACAGACGGATGGCGAAAGATCCTATAAGGGTAAATTAAGTAAAAATAACATGAATACATACGAAAGAGATTTAGCTGAGACGCCTAGCATACTAATTAAATACCTATGTAAGCCAGTCCGATTCCGCTCCTTACTGTACATAACGCATCAAGTTCCGAAGTAACTTATTTAAAACAAAGACAAACGTTAACTTTTTGATGTCTAAAATGGCCGTTTCCTCGCAGACAGACAGACTGTGGAAGTTAACACCCTAGTAATAATGATACCTTGGACACTATTTACACACATTGATCTAGCCCCAAACTACAACACAAATACAACAAACTAAATACCGAAGGAAATGAACCGATCACTTGAAATATGAAAGCTCTAGCACATTATAAACATAGATTATATTTTCTTTCGTTTTTCGGTGATGGAAACCATCGTGAGGTAATCTTCAATCTCCCTACCTGCGACGACGATGGTATAGCCCTCTGACACGCAAAATTGAGTATTGAATAACTGGCTAAACGTGGCCACAGTTGCGGCTCTGCCACCCCGTTTGGGAAAAGGCTCTCATCAAGAGTTGAACTGAGTAATCCTTTAAGGGTCCTTTGGAGATGCGACCCTAAAAAAATCAAAACAAACGCAATAGAAAAATACAAATCGAACCCTGGACCGTTTCGATCACGGCGAGCTAATTCAAAATATCGGTTGCGAAACGAAATCCGAGGTAACTTATATTCTGCGTTTTGTCAATGACAAAATAGGACAATTTATGTCGTGATTTTATGCCCCGAGCAGTTTGGGTGAGTATATGTTGTGGTTTAGTATTGATTAATTAGTATTCCGTACCCGAAGGGTGCCAATCGCGACCATTTTAATAATCTTCCGCTTTCCGTCTTTCTGTCCGTCCGTCTGTCCGTCAGTGGACTCTATCTTATGAACCGTTAGGTAGAGTTGACCTGTTGTCGCAACAGCGACTAATATAAAAAAACTACATGCAATTTTCAACATTTAAAGGGACATTTAAACATTTAAACAACATTAATTTCACCAACAGTAATATCAAGATTCTTTTTTAGGGTTCCGTATGTATGTATTCTGTGAACCGCTTTACGATGTTGTGTCGATGTGTAGTCTTATACCTCTTTAGCGTATTTTGTTTATTTTTTATAGAATTCCCTTCGCCGTGAAGTTGGCTGTCCTATAAAAATTTCAAATGTCAACAGTTTTCCCGTCAGTCATCAACTTTGTGGCCAGTCAGAACATAACAGCATATTGATATTATAGTTTTTAGGGTATCGTACCCGACGCGACTAAACGGAGCAATTGCTGTCACTCACGTGTTCGTCCGTACGTCCGTCCGTCGTCTGTGACACAGTTTTTACATACAGCCAAACGGTAAATGCTAAAGTCTTCATGTTTTCGTAAAATTAACATATTATTGACTTAAATCTACAAAGTAGTCAAAAGATAATTTTGTGTGTTCCCATAAAAATAAAGGCAGGCGCGAAAAAATATATTTGACCCACCCCATCAAGTGGGCTATTGTTGTTTAAAACTCGTTGAGTATGTTAATACAGTATTTTTATTTAAAAAAATATCGGAAAGCAAATGAATGAAAATCCACCAAACTCAGTTTTTTTTTACAAAATTTTGTACCGAAGAAACTTATAATTTATCATTGACCGTTGGCCTCAAAATTTGGCGTTAATGTTTATTATCAAGTATATTTTACTAAAAAAATAGCAATATATATAATAAATCAGTATTTTTCATTAAAATTTATTAGTTTTAAGGCTTATATTCAACATTTGTTACGGAACCGTAAATGTGCGAAGTCCGACAAGCACTTGGCTGGTTTTTTGGTTTTATAAAGTGGTTAGATCTCAGATTATAATAAAGACTTAGTGAAATCCTAATATTAGAACGAGGCGATCATGCCTAGTGTAATAAATGGATTCAAGATCCACTCAGGAATAAAATTAGGCCACCTACAATCTTTCAGCATTTCGGCTGCATTTATCGTGAGTTTTGTATACTTTTCAATTCAATTCATATTATTTGGAACCTGGGCTAAATATACGTTAAAACTGTCAAACAATGTTATTTAGTCCATAATTTTATATTTTTTACCGTCTTTTACTCAATTTTCTGGAACGTTTTAGTTGTTATGAATGTTCAATAGTGACATGTGAATGACATAGATTTTTTCGTTTAGATGAAATGACGTCATAAGGGGTGTTATTTTAAACACTATTAAAAAAGTAATACGACATCTTACGACATCTATTATTCTAAATACTTAAATAAGTTTCTTATAATAGCCTGAAACTTCCTAAAATTAATACGAAAGTACGTATATTTATTTAGCAACGTCCATTCCCCTAACTTGATACTTTTAGGTTTTCTTTTGATGAGAGTACTATACAATAGACTTTAGTTATTATTATAGCCCTATGGGTGGTGCAGCAGAACCCGGTTTTACCACAGAATAAATCTTCTTCCTAAAAGTAGGTTCATATTTACTGTGGCACCTATCACAGACGGGATTGTGTCTTTCCCATAGAACAAATAAATAATCTGGTCGCCCCGTGCCCTCAGCCTTCTTTGAACCTTCTTCGAAGAACTATGTCCTAGCTAATGTGGTCTAATGCTGCCCTGTGGCGGGAAATAGGATCTAAATAATTTTCATTGATCAGAAAAAACAGACGAATAAAAAAGACGTCGCGTGGAAATTCCGCCAAAGCCCTAAGTGATACCAGGGTGTTGTTTTGTATAGTAACGTCCGTCTCAGAGGTGGTTTTTTACACGTTACTGGAAAAAATATCAATAAAAATATGTACCTAATAATTAAATTGCCTGCCTCCCCACTCGCAACATCGTGCACTCGACACGCGGCGCGAGCGCTTCGTAGACCGGCCGGACGTGTCCGCACTTTGCTGTTATTTCAGGACGAATTGAAAACAGCAATTTGTGAATCAAAATTGTGCGAGGGAAAAATAAAACTTTTTTTTTGTTATAAGCTATTCATAAACTATCGTCCCTATGTTTATGTACTATGCGAAGAACAATAAAAGAAGAATTTTCTGACAGATTAATAATAGCTTCTTAGCAGTTCTATAGATGGCGTTAGATTTTTTTGCCCATCTCGGAAGTGTGAGCTAACATAATCGCTCTGAGAAGATTATTCAACAGTAAACTAATTTGATGACACGAATGGCCGACTCGGCAGTAACCCTGCCTACGAAGCCAACGGTCCCGGGTTCGAGTCCCGGTGGGGGCAAATATTTGTTTGATGAGAACGGATGTTTGTACCCTATTCATGGTTGTTCATCTATCTAAGTATAATATTTATCTATATAAGTATGTATATCGTTGTCTAGTACCCAAGATACAGGGAATCCTAGTTTGGGGCTAGATCAAAGTGTGTAAATAGTCTCCAAGTTATTATTATTTTATTATTATTTTAATTGCATGATTATGTCAGGATCAAACTTAGGTTACGTGTGCGTACACCTTTATTCGCTTAATGAATTCGATTATCGCAGTGCGGATATCACGTAATATGGCGATGACAGGGGTCCACGGATTCCAACAAGGGTCAAGTTAGGTCACGCCCTGTCACGGACCCCATTGTCTCCTTATAATTGTATTGTTTCAATACAGTAATATCACGATTACAGACCGGAGGAAGGATTCCGGAGTATGTAATTAAGTTTATGGCAATACTCGAAGTAATTATTGTGTATTTTGTTTGAGAAACTTCCTCTCTCTTTCGTGATAGTCCAAATCCCAAATTCCAAATATCTTTATTACTGTAGATATGTACATATACTTAGCAATCGTCATTTATTGCCACTTCTCTACATTGGACCACTGTGGGAGAAGCAGGGCGTAGAAACACTGACAGATTGATTTTTACATCTCTTTTAAAAATTGCTTATGCTTCACTAATACAATGTATACATATATTTATATCATTATCAAAATTAATAAGCAGAAATAAATAATTACAAAATTAATAACACCAAGGTATGTGTTGAACCAGATTAACCCCATACAGTCCCGTCATTTATCTTGAACATTGTAATATCCCTTCAGTAATCTTGAACATTGTAATATCCCTTAAGTAGTTAAAGTATGTATAATATTACTATATGTACATGTTTATATATTGGTATTTGTTAAGTAGTTTGGTACATAGGTATTTTATTTTTCATATTTTATAGAAATTTAATTATAGATTAATATAATATTAATATGTATTTTATTATAGATTAGAAATTGTGCATGGCCTATAACCTTTCATGGTTAATTTTCCTGTCATGCCTTTGTCTGATGGAAGTAAATTATTTTTAGAGATAAGCTCGCCTTTGTACATTTGTTTTACACTACACAACTTTTTATCTATCAGTGTGCAATAAATTATTACGAAGAAGAGAAACTGAGTGGTTTGATTGAAAATTAAAATGGTTTATTAATACAGCACCAGAATATTTATTATTCTATTAATAAGTAATATGGTATACTTGTCCTGTCCACTGTATGATGAGTTATCACATGATGATAGCATTGTCCTAACACTTGGCAAGCCTGTATCGTAAGGGCCTTATCATGATTAGTTTACAAGACTTCATACCTCAATTGACATAGTAATCGTCCACTCGCATATGAACACCTAATATGGACTTGCATTAAGTTTTAATTTACCTACCGTCCACTCGCGCATGAACACCCAAACTTGGAATAATATTTGTATTTATTTTTATAAAATAATTACTACTACCCACTATTATTTTTTACTATTGGCAATACTGACCGGAAATAGGGGATAAACGCACCTTCTCTCTGGTATCTAACACTTGATTGGTCGAGTGACTAAGTAAATAAAAAAAATAAAATGATCGGTTATGTGACTGGCCGCTATGGCAATTTGGCTTCCTTACAAAGTATTTTCGGACATCATTCTGTACAAGAGTAGTTCTCGTCTGAAATGAAGACGCATAAGTTTTAACCCTTCCCCTCAAGCCCTTAACGACTCGACTAGCAAGGCCGACGTTTGTTATAGTCGTACCTAAAAAAATGCTTTATTTACAAGAGCAATAAATTAACCGGCTCACCCATAAATTACATTCCGCCGCGTACTTTATAAGAACGTGCGACTAAATTTTCCTTATTGGTTATTTATTCTAATTTTGTGCAATTAGTGTTAAGGCTGTTACGGAGAGAGTTGATTATTAAGGTTCCGTACCCGAAGGGTGCCAAACGGGACCCTATTACTATGCCTCTGCGGTCCGTCCGTCCGTCCGTCCGTCAACAGGAACCGTGTATCTCATGAACCGTGATAGTTAGACAGTTGAAATTTTCCCAGATGATGTATTTCTGTAGCCGCTATAACACCAAATAATAAAAAACAGAATAAAACAAATATATAAGAGGGCTCCCATACAACAATCCTTTAAATACCACATACATACTTATGAATGCACCTGGTTACGTACATGGAGTGTGAAAATAGCCGCACAAATAACATTGTAAAAATATTTTGCCAAGTAATATCCTAACTATTCACTCCACAGCATCCCTACCATTGAACAGTGGTACGGAACCCTTCGTGCGCCAGTTCGACACACACTTGACCAGTTTTTTGACATTTGTCATGTAGATTAAACATAAATTATTCTTTCTTGGCCGGGGATCGAACGCCTTGATTTTGAACAAAAAGGCAGGGGAACCATGTGATAGTTTTGCTAAAAAGGATTAAATGCTGGGAAGGAATATCATAATATCAAACATGCACTTATATAAAGGCATTGCTAGCCCCACACTAGGATACATTGTTTCGTTAGAACCAGAAACAGCTATCCAATCCCTGGGGTTTTTTTTCTTCCTAGCCAGCCAGGATTCGAACCCGGGGCCTCTCACGAATCGCAACGCCATAGAGGTCTTCAGTACTGAAATTATTCTAGCCCATTAATATCCCCACAGAGGGGCACAGGCCTTTACCCGGATACGAGTAAGATTAAGGCCTAATACCACACAAACCACTGAAGAGTGCTTTGGCAAAAAAAAAACATAGATACGTCAGTCTCAAAAATATATATATTATTTAGAATAAGATAATCTAGTTTAAATACTGTCTCATTACACAATTGAATTAATTGGCCACGATCATAAAAAATCCTGACATAGTCTATATTAAAAAGGAAATAAAATATATATTTTTTTTTATAAAATTACTGTTATTTGTTAGTCATTTTTCTATTTTAGAGATTGATAATTAATCCTTAAATTGAATCAATTAGCTTATCTCCGTTTGTCAGTAAATTCGAAAAAAACACCTAAATTTTCAGCTACCCCGCCAGAAGTCGACGGGCGAATGCGGCGCCCCTCACCTCAACAGCCAGAACTGGGCCATACTCCACCACGCTGGCTCAGTGCGGGTTGGTGAGGGATTTTATTACGACCTGTACCACGCAGCGATAGTAGCCGGGAATCACAGCTTAACGTGTCATCCGAAACAGAGAACGTCCGATAATGAACTTGGGATAAATTAATTATCTCTTAGGTAAATGGTCAGGATTGGAACCTGCATCTACTGTAATAGAAGCAAGCGTGAAACCCATTAGCACGGAGCTAAGTTCTGGAAAGTGTTCAAAATATTGATTTTGAACACTAAGGTTATACAGGTGTTCCCTGGCAGGCTGATCATTATGATGATGATGTAAAGGTCTCTTGGAAGAAAATTATATGAAAAATGATATGAAATACGAACAAACGCTTGTATTTAAGTCCTCTCTACAGGGTGTTCAGTTCAGTTCTTTATTGCCATAAATTACACGTTTATAAAGATCTTATGATAAAAGTAATAATGAGTCAGTGTAATTTTACTCATAAGAGTGTAGCAACTTATTATACAAGGATTTAAATACTAACAATTATAATACAATTTACACAGTCACAAAGTCATAAAAGAATAAAAACTACACACAGTCATTTGAATTTTAATATCCTAAATAATGTCATTTTGTGGAATTGTATTACGTTATCTTATTATTACAATGACGAGCAATGAAAAAGTTCCACCCACAAAATGCCGGCAAACACCATAATAGCTCCTAAGACATAGAACCTAGCTTAATAAATTAAAAAGTTTTTTTTTAATTGGTAATATTCTGATGCGCTGTTAACTGTACTTCAATATTGCAGACGGCGTCATTAAGCTAGCCTTTCTCGTTTAGGAGTAATTTGGTGCTATGTCACTGGAACTTTTTCATTGCTCGTCAGTGTAATTAATTATAATTATAATATTCATATAAGTCATATGGACACATTTCTAATAGATAGAGATTCCAGATAAAGTTTTGATATCTTCAGGCAGCTTATTGTAAATTTTTATTGCGGTCACCTTTGTGCTATGTGTATGCGAAACTGTTCTGTTTAACGGAATTTCTAAATTCAGTTTGTGTTTATTATTTAGCCTTTCACTTACACCAGGCGGCCTCTGGGGAAACTTTTTAGGATAACGCCTGACCAACTTGCATAACTCTGTTAGGTAAAGTGCTGTAATGGTATGAATCATCGGTTTTTTAAAAGAACAGATATTTTTAATTTCAATACAACCCCCCCAGACCTTTAAAACATATATTATCCTAGACTGGAAGAACGCAAAGTAGCCTGTAGAGCAGCTGTTTTTGTCGATATCCTCCTCAAAGACCGCAATGCGTAGCAGAAACCACTGAGTTTACCTTCAAGAACTTCAACGTGTCGTTTCCAATTTAAGTTACAGTCTGTATGGATTCCTAAGAATCTGGCATACGGAACCGATTCTATTTTCTCGCCGTTTACTTGAATGTCAAGTTGTGGCATATGGGTGTTGCAGTTTTTAAAATACATGAGTTTCGTTTTGCTAATATTTGTACTCAGATTTAAAGAACTAAACCAATATAAAACAACGCCGATCGTTGTATTAATTTCTTTGGCTAAATCTTCACACTCGCTACGTTCAAATTTAAAAAACACAGAGACGTCGTCAGCAAAAATTACAATTTTATTGTTTACTAAAAGCGGAAGGTGATTGATATATAGTAAAAACAAAATTGGGCCTAATATACTACCCTGTGGCACTCCTATTTTAGTTTCACGGCAGCTTGACTCTATATTTTTTAAGATCACTTTTTCTCCCATGGTTGGTAACAAGACACCCTGTTTCCGCTCGCTTAGGTATGAAACAAACTAATCATTAACCGGACCCCGTATGCCGTAACGGTTTAAAATCTCCACCAGAATTACATGACTTACGTTTTCGAAAGCCTTTAATAGGTCAAGGAGAACTGTCATGACGTTTGAGTTTCTATTTAAGGCTTCTGCAACATAGTCCGTCGAAAATAGCGTCTATGGTGAAAATGTCTTTTTGAAATCCGAATTGTTCTTTTGCCAATATTTTTTCCACGCACAGATAAAGACTTAACTTTTATGCCATAACTTTTTCGAACAGTTTTAACAAAACTGGGAGCAACGTTATGGGTCTGTAGTTTGTGACATCCAGTAGGTCGTCTTTTTTATGTATCGGTATTAGCTGAGCCTTTTTGGTCTTGATGGAAAGACGCCTTCTAGAGCAGTGAGATCGCTATGGCATCATATATATGCTTTATGATGCTAGCCGATATAGCGTCATAGCCGCTTGATTTCTAATTTTTAAGGTTCCTCACGTGTTTGTGAAGTTCGCCGATCTCAATTTCATTTACGAACATAGATCTATGGTGAAAATCGGGTAATTTTATTTAAGAATTTTCCCTTGGCATTTCAGACAAATCTGTGAAGTGATGGTTGAATAAGTTTGCTGCTTCATTATTACACTTTGGTGTTTTTTTTCTATCCATTAGACCCCTGTAATCTCGAATGTCTAAATCTTTTCTCCCTTTTATATTCAAGTTTATTAGGTTCCAGGTGGCTTTTATTTTATCGTGAGAGACTAAAATAATTTTTTCGTTTGCAAGTTTCTTAGACATCTCTATAACTCGCCGTAAAATAGTAGAGTATAACTTATAATGCTCGAGCTGCTGAATATTTTTGGATTGCTTAGCTTTAACGAAGAGATCTCTTTTAATCTTGCTTGACTTTCTAATGCCTGGGGTGAGCCAGTCTTTTTTTGTTTTGTTTTTGGAGGCGTCACCTCTTACTTTAATAGAAGGACAACAAAAGTCGAAAGCTTCCAATAAAACGGTACGGGTATTTGGGGTGCTCAGGGCAGGATGTTTGTCAAGGACATTGGGCGACGCTTGAGGGACCGAGGTTTTGACAATCGTTCCGGAGCGTTCCTGATCCAAAGGATCTCACTCGCCGTGCAGCGCGCTAATGCTGCCAGTGTGATGGGTACCTTTGGGTCGGACATGTCCTGGGGCGGTTTATTTGTTTAGAATTTTGATTTTTATTATGTTCAGTTTTTGTGTGTGTGTAGTTTTTAATTATTTGGTAATTCTTAGCTTATTGACGACGCACTTTGCGGATTTTTGCAGAATTGAATATATCATGATATAGCCAACCATGGTCCAATAAAACATCATGAAAGATGTTGAAGCTCTTTTCTAAGTCAGGCTCAGCAAATACTCTATCCCATGATGTTTGCTGTACGCTTTCTTTAAGTTTTTCACGGTTAGAGATGTTAACTGTGTAATAGAAAGGTGCATTCATATTTTCAGGGGACGTTAAGGACATCTTTCTGAACAACTCTTACTTTGAAACCGCCTTGATCAGAGCAACTTTATGTTTCACTTCTCCAGCTGACCGCCCGGCCAAAATTTGTAGGAAAGTAAAAAATAAAGTTGCTCTGATCAAATCAGTTTCGTAGTAAAAAAAATACAACGATGTCCTTAACAAACCCTTAAAATTTAACTACAGCTTTCTGTTACATTTTGTACAAAAAGTGAACCATTGGATTTCTTCCATTCGGGCGCGCAGCTTGATTACACTACGAAGTCGGATCGGTCCGAGGTCTTGAAAGGAGCATTCATGAAGGAAGCTTTTATATCGGAATTGCTTTGATGTTGAAAGGAATTTTTATGTCACAAAAAAGTGCAGCGTTGCCGCGACCGTTTTGCATATGGCCGACAAACTAGGGTGTATAGTGTTTTACCATATGAGGGCACATGATCGACGCCCCACAAACCAACCACCCATTAATATTTGGTGGACTAATGCCCGATTTAACCAACAGTTAAGGGACACTTAGCTCTTTTTCTTAGCTGTCTAGCGATTATTTCGGTGGCTGGACTCTTATATTTAGGGGGTCCCCAAAGAGCCTAGATGACCCTTACACTTTGGGCAAATCGAAACAACCGCTAGGCGACCCCTGAAAGAAATAAAGTGTCCCCTAAAATATAGGGATCGTTGGTGAAATCGGCCATTATTCCCGGTTCAAATAAGTGACATTGGTGAATCTACGATGAACTTCGATCCACAGAAATGTTCTCTGCTTTGTGACCAAACTCCTAGCAGCGTTGTATTTTAAAACGTTTCTCTCGCTCCTAACCGAATTTTACTAGACAAATGGGCGATAATTAGACGCCAGAGGAGAATAAACAAAATCCAATGGTCGTTTTGTGAAGGTCTCGTGAAGCCTAACTGGGTTTTAATGTCGGGCTCCAAAGGTTTTCCATTAAAAGTATCGACTGTTGAGTGCTGACATCGATTTACTGAAAACACTAAGTGAGTAGGACTTGAGTCAACTTGAGCGGGCATTCCACTTGATTACGAGCGTGCCCTATATCAGAATGATGGAAATAAATTATTTTATCTACACACGTATCATAAACCCTCTTTACTGCGTCCAAAAATCGCACGTTAAGACCAGCACAATGTAAAACTATTTGGTAAAAACTCATTTATTAACTGAAAATTTGTACATTATGACCATAATGTACAAAAATTTGTCAAATCATGACATTCAAATTTCGAACGCCGACGCCCGCCTGCGTGCCGTCCCTAGTTTGTCTGTGAAGTTGGTACTACAGAACAAGCTAAACAATTGCAGAGCAATGATCAATGCCACAATGCCGGTCGAACATGCGGTTCCTGAACACATCGAAGAGAGGTTATGAGATGTGTGTAGATAAAATAGTGTATGTAATTGTACATAATTAGGCATTAAAACTCTCGAGTGATATTATTATGAAACGAGCCGAACTCGAGTATAAATGACCTCCATTATGTAGCAGTCACATAAACTACTATTTTTTAATGTGGAATCTCAAATAATAATGAGGTGTAGCAGGCAACGTTAGGTCAGGCGATTGGGTGATTGGAAAATGAAGATTACATTATACTTGACGACCCGAATGGCCGAGTCGGCAGTGACCTTGCCTACGAAGCCGGGGGTCCCGGGTTCGAGTCCCGGTGGTGCAAATACTTGTTTGTTGAGAACAGATGTTTGTACCCTAGTCATGGTTGTTTATTTATCTATGTATAATATTTATCTGGATAATGCTCTGGGGTAATAGCGTCGATGCTAACGACTTGTTTATTATGCAAAAGAAATGTATCAGGATCTTAGTTAATATTCAGCATATAGACAGCTGCAAACCCCACTTCCAAAAAGACAAGATTTTGACTCTACCATCGCTGTACATATTAGAAATAGCCACCTACGTAAAAAAACACCCCGAACAATATCACCACCACACAAACGCTAGACGGAGAAATAATTTAGTTTTACCAGAACCTAAACTAGAAATTTACAAAAAAAGCCCATACTATATGTCAATCTTAATATACAATAACCTATCAAACAATATAAAAAACGAACAAACCGTTAGTTCGTTCAGCATAAAACTAAAAAATCTGCTAATCTCAAAAAGCTACTACACTATAGACGAATTTATGACTGATCTCAGCGTTGCAATAATTAAGAATATTAAAACAAGATATTTTGTATATTTTAATTGAAATGTTAACTACTTGTGAAATGTTTTATCTAGATATTAAGCGAACAATTGTGATACCCTTTCAGGGTGCATGTACTTTTACTCTATATTTACACACACCCCCCCCCCACCCACCTGTAACCAACCCCCGTGTACATGTCTGCAAATAAAATTAATATGAATATGAATATGAATATCTATATAAGTATGTGTATAGTACCCAAGATACAGGGGATCAATGTGTGTAAATAGTGTCCAAGGTATTATTATTATTATTATGATTATTATTTTACACTTACTTGCACAAAAACAGAACATACAGATACTTCAAAATGGAAACTAGGTTGTAAAAAGAGATTTCTTCCAGAAAACCTAGGATGGACAGGATACATTAAAGAAGAGGTAGACCTATGTGCACAACGTTAAATAATAAAAATATTAAACTACTCACCAATATGTATACTGACATAAATACATAATATCTATATAAATAGATCAAAATGTGCTACAAAATATACATCAATACAATATACTTACATAAGTCTTACACACACGTACATAATAATTATGGAAGAGAATGATAGTGTTATTTAACACTTAAGGTCTCGCTAATGGGTCCAGTGGACCCAGTCCCTTGTATTTTGTTGAAATACTTAACAATTGCGAATTTTGCGACGTTGCCGTTCTTAGTACCTTTCGGCCATAGTATAAGGCGATAGATTACCATCTAAGCTGTCAGTTAGCGCGCCGCGTGTGAGTGCTAAGGACGTGAAAGGTGCGTATGGGTCTGTTGGACCCGGTAGAGACTAAATACGTAAGCGCTTTTTACATCTAGTTATTTCTATTTGTTTACTGTTTTTGTTACATTATTTCGTAGAAATTGGTGACCAACCGGCTAATAACAATATTCCACAGTATGTCAAAACCCGTATCTGAAACATATTACCAGAAGTAGAACCAACTCCAGCATCCAACGCACCCCTACCAACGAGTGGACGAAAAGTACGTTGCGGTCTCTGTAACTGGAAGAAAGTCAGGAAAACCAAGGTTTATTGCGTGAAATGTAAGACTACAGTTTGTGGAGAACATATAAAACAAATTTGTGCAAATTGTTATAGCTTAGTTTTATAAAGAAAAATACAGAACTATATTGGAAAGTGATTTTGTACCTAAAATTATAATCTAAAATTTGTTGATTCTGAAAGTTGATTTTGTTTGTTAGTATTATAATTGATCTCTTATTCATATTTTGTCTTAGTGGATACATTATAGTAGTATATTAAAGTAAACAAGATTTTGTTTAAAATATATCGTTGCAGAATTCATAACTATAAGTTTTAGTTTAGTCATAAAAGTATGCCAAAGTTCCTTATATTTTTGTACTGAGTATTTGATATATATTGTTTAATACAAATATTTATTGTTTTACTTAAAACAATAAATATTCGTATTTTATAAAACATTTGTTTACTTTTTGCACATTATTAACGATATTAAATAATACCAACCACTTTCACTAAGCAGTTTTAAAATAAACACGTTATTACGTTACACGTTATTAAATAATATAAAAAATAAATATATATATTTAAATTTCTTAATAAAACAATTTCTAAAATTAATTGTCTGGGTCCGGTGGACCCGGTAGCGAGTGTTTGTGTTTCAATTTGAAGCGCGGGTCCCTAAGTGTTAAAGAGAATAAAAAATATATTAAGTGATCGGCTGTCTCCAGAACCTGATAGTTCGTAGTCTGAACCCATCTTCATACGCGGCTGTGTTATATTGCGGAGTATACCAGTGACCAAGCGTGGGATCTCCGAGGCCTATCCGAAGACAGAAATTCAAAATGACCTCGTATTCCTATGACTTGTCCCTGTGATTTTAAGATGCAACAGAGAATTCCTTGTGTATTGCATAGTATATTTCTAATGTCACTGTTTTTGCTCGAACGTGAAATATCATACAGCTATAGCTTTCATTGGAGGAATGAGTGCAATGTTGTCAATATATATATAGCAATGTATTATTCTGCATCAGCCTCGTTGACCGCGTGCTTAACGTTGAAATCCGCAGACTTCCAAAGTCACAGACGTGCGTACGCGCATCACGGGGCTATAGTGGCAATGGGCGGGACTCTTGGTTAGAAGGGAGGACGGAAGGTGGACCAAGGCAGCCACAGAGTGGCGGCCGCAAGCAGGGCATAGAACAGCGGGCAGACCACCGGCCCGATGGTCAGATAACATTGTTACGGTGGCTAGAAAGCAGTGGACGAGACTGGCGGGTGACCATAGCGAATGGCGTGCTTTGGGAGAGGCCTGTGCCCAGCAGTGGGATGACAAGGGCTGATGATGATGATGATGCTACATTTGTAAGTATGAAACCTGTAAAGGCAAACTCGTCAGAGCCGTCAAATACATTCTAGCATTTTCTTAGATCGCTCAGCTACCCACAGAGGAAATTATATTCGCACCTCGCTCTCTCGCCTGTAAGCCTGTATTATGCTATATTTGTAAGAATGAAACCTGTAAGGTAAACTCCTCAAAGCAGTCAAATACATTCTAGTATTTTAACCTAACCATATGCCTAAGTAAAGTTAAACACAATAACAAACCAAATTAATATGAGAAGTGGCTGACCTCCTCGACACAGGGAATCCTAGTGAGGAAGTTATGAACTCAACCTAACCTAGCCTTAGCCTAAACAGTTATTTAAATATGCTTAAGTTTGATTTGTCACTAGGTTAAGATGGTGTAAACTTTTTACGACAAATAAATTCATTTATTATTATTATATTATTAGATCGATTAGTACCCACAGAGGAAATTATACTTGCACCTCGCTCTCACGAGACTAAATCATTAATTTATATACGTAGTCACAATCGACTCCAATATTACACGTTTATTGAGAAAATCATCTTTTTTTTTGTTCTCTACGCACATCCATAGTTTAGTTACGTCATTCGCATTTTCGTGGTGGGCGGTTAACACGTGTTAAAAAATTTACTCTTTAAAAAATACAGTAATTACATCAGATAAACGAAACTTTTGTGGTAAAAACCTACATTAAGTGAAGTGTGATACCCGAAATGCCGAAGAGAAGGCACAACAATGATTACGAATACTTTAAAAGGAAGATTAAAAATATAAAACGGAAAATGGATCGCTGTACAACTTCATCTTCGGAGGATGACGAAGATCCAGGTAAGTCAGTCGGAAGAATGTTATTGAGAAGTTAGAAGGACTTTCTCACAACATTCTGCATCTGGTTGCCGCTTAATTCACAATAATGAATTGGACATAACCTAAAAATTACAACCGGCATCTTATGCTACAAAGATATGACGTATTTATCGAACCCTAAAAATGATAACGATACCTTTCCTAGCATAGGGACCCTAATGCCTATGCTATGATTTTCATCACCATATGCTGGTCAGAGTTTTTCTTCAATGCTTTTCCACCTTTTGCAATAATTCTAAAAACACTTTAAAAGATTGTGCCAGACAAATCCAGTCGGATCATGATTGTTCCCTACTGGCCAACTCAGCCATGGTTTCCCTTATTCAGATCTCTCCTTATCTCGGGAACGATAGGACTCCCGCCTCACCAGAACGTTTTGATATCTCATTCCAGCTGACGGAGCATTCACTCGTCTCTTACCCTGGTGGGCGGAGTGTTATGCGGCAAGCGCTTACGCGATGTAGCCTCCCGTCAGCCTCGTTAGACATCAAGCTAGCCTCTCTCTCAGACTACTCCATGAAGCAGTATGATAGTTAGTTGGTTATAGGCAGTTAATAATTTTGTAATTATTTATTCCTGATCATTAATCATAATAATTTTGGTAGTTTATGTGACTGCTACATGATGGAGGGCATTCATACTCGAGAGTGGGTTTATGAAACGAGCCGAAGGCGAGTTTCATAATAATATTACCCAAGAGTTTTAATGCCTAATTATGTACAGTTGCATACACTGTTATCTACACACTAATAAAAAGCTCTCTTTGATGTGTTCAGGAACCGCTTGTTTGACCGTCTTTGTGGCATTGATCTTATCTCTGCAGTGGTTTAGCTTGTTCTGTAGTACCAACTTCACAGACAAACTAGGGGCGGCACGCAGGCGGGCGTTGGCGTTCAAAATTTGAATGTCATAATATCTAGAAAATTTACACATTATGGTCATAATGTACAAATTTTCAGATAAGAAATGAGTTTTTATCAAATAGTTTTACATTATGCTGGTCTTAACCTGCGGTTTTTTGACGTAGTAAAGAGGGTTTATGATACGTGTTTAGATAAAATTCTTAATATTTGTATTAGTAAAGCACAAGCAATTTTAACAAGAGATCTATAAATCAATCTGTGGGAGTTTTTACGCCCTTCTCCCACAGTGGTCCAATGTAGAGAAGAGGCATAAAATGACGTTTGCTAAGTATATGTAAATATCTAGAGTAATAAGGAACTTTCACATGACTGACTGACTGAGTTGCCCTAAGAAGCGGTGGACTTACTACATTGAAAATTCAGTCGGCTTTTACTATGCATCAACACCATATGTTATCGAAATCTTTTGAAACCGGATGTAAGTAAAGAAAAGAAAAGAAATAAAGAAAGAAACATTTATTATTAAGCATGCACTTTAAACTCTATAGATAAGCTCTATCTGTAATTCTGGGACCTAATATATCCAAAGATAATGGGTCAAAGAGATTTTTCAAGAGTGTGTTTCGCCTTCGACCCTCGGTATAAAAATGTTCCGTAATATGAGACACCAAAGTTGTCCTGGATTATTTATGCGCCTCAGGTCAACGAAGAATTGTCTTTAGAAAATCTCTCTAAGAAGAGTGTGACACTGTTAGCCCTTACCACATCCCATAGAGTACAAACTTTCTCTAAAATCCAGCTGAAGAATATATATAGGTCTTAGCCACAAAAATTGTAATTAATTCAGATCTTTTAAAGACTTCTAGGCTAGGCTCTAAACAACCAATACTGTGCCTGCCTTTCTTAGGAAAAAAAGAGAAAATATGTTCAGTCAGAACAAAGTTAGCCTATATTGAAAAGACGAATCCGCTGCGTATATCAGAAAACCTTTTCGTAAACAGATGTGTCGTAACAGACAGGGGAGGCGGTGGCTCCAACACCTTAGCTAGGTTTAACAAAAGATGTATAATAAGTAATGAAGAATTAGCTAGAGCAATCATTAATGTTGATGATAATGAATAACTTTTTGCTGTGTTATATCTTTTAATTGACTACTACTAACACATAACATAACATAGCGTCCTTTTCCCATACGGGGTAGAAGAAGCACAATTAGTAGGTGCCCACTTTGAGCCCGTTATTCAATACTCCATTTTGCATGACAGGGGGCTAGCCCATCGCCGCAGCTTAGGAGTAGTGAAGGTTTCCTCACGATGTTTTCCATCACCGTTAGAACGTGCGTATTAACTTAAGATATATTAATTATCATTTGTACATGGTCAGGAATCGAACCTGCATCTCCTGTGTGAGGAGCAAGCGTGAAACCCATTAGACCACGGAGCACGAACGACTATTACTATTTATTACTGAATAATTTGTATTTTAGATAACTTGCTGTCCCAGAAATTTGCTTAAGTTTAATAAGTACAAGTACCTTGTGATTAAATTGGATTTAGATACAAAATACACACATTATGGTTGCCAAGGACAACTAGCCGCTCTAAACTATTTTGAGAACTAATATTAGTTTGAATTACGTTAATCGGTATTTGGAAGTCACGCTCTCTAAACGCAAACTAAGAATAGTTGTCGTTTTTTTTTCCAACTAAACGAATTACCGCCCCTAGGGACAGTTCTGAACCACAATGTATCTTTTTATTTCTCGATTATGTTTCGATAAAATCGATATATTTCGTCATAGTCAAATAAAGAAACTGTTCAAATATATTTTCAAATTATTATTAATTTATTATTACACGTGCATTTTATAGTGTTTAAATTATATTTTTAAGATAATTTCAATAATAATCCACGGATGGACCCATTTTGAATAAACTAAAATTATGTTCAATCACTTTCAGAACGTTTGTGTTGCAAGCCGCGGGCGGCGCGAACTGTCTTGTCGCCTGTCACACTTACTTCAGTATTTATTCTTTTCACTGTGATTTTGATTTCTTTTTGTGCTGTATTTCGTGTTATTATTGGAGAAGATGAACAGCAGGAAACAAATGTCGAAACGGCAACAGGCGCTGTTAACCGCTGCTTTTAGAGCAGCTCCATTCAAACAACGAGATTGTTCGGGGTATGTGCATTGCAATAACTTGTTTGTTTGGTAAACAGATTGTGATGTGTTTTGTGAATGCGACTTCTCATCTCTCCTCACTATGGGACACTGATATGCATGTCTGACATGGTACCCACCTATCTATTTTGATCTTATTCGGGATGAAAAGACCTACCACTAGGTATAAATGACAGAAATTCGCCGGCAATTTTCCCGCGCAATCGAATTACAAATAGTGAAGAAGGCATATGTTTTCACTTTGCTAAACTTTTGCAGGGAATAGAGCGAGGCCCACGATAATGGAGCAGGAGCAGTGGTCGGCCCTTGCCACACAGCTCAATTTATTGGGCTGCGGCAGAGATTTGAAGGAGGCAATAGGTATGTCTAATATTTGTTTAGATAAGTTTCTACTGACCAGATAGATACTAGAGTGTGAGAATGATACACATAATAATATGTAGCCTATTAATGTCCCCACCAAGGGGCATGGGGCTTTACTTAGATACAAGTAAGATTGAGTCATAAGTACTCCACCATGCTGGCTCTGCCGGTTCGATAGAGGGGTGTCAACCCTTAATAGTGGCCAACCCAACTGTCAGAAGAAATCAAGCTGCCCTTTTAGGGCCTATGACACATCTACCACCGAGTATGAGACACATAAGTGATACAAATTGATTAACTGGCCTAGAATTAGCCGAAGAACATAGCTTATTATGAAAGTTATGTCATTCATGAATTTGTTTGTATTGTGTAATGTATTCTTTTTAAATTGTATTGTATAGGCATGGACCTAGTGGCCATGCCGTGGTCATTACAGCAAAGCAAGTCATTCTAGTGGTCATAATCATAAATAATAGCTAATCAATAAATTGTGTTGATAAACTTGTCCGCCAAGAAAACTCCCATGTTACTCTAATACTTCCATGTCGGTTGGATTTTCTACTGTCTGACGTCTTAATGCCGTCTCGCTCAAAAGTATGGATTGCATGTCTTTTGTTAGTCATTTTCATATTAATTAGTTGAATGGTACCTTGTTGTATATTTCATTTAGGCTGTTGCTTTTCAAGATGTGAATAATGAAAGCAATAAATTGTTTGCTTACAAATTCTTTATGTCTCTGTTATACTTCATAATACAAATACTTATGTAGTCTTTTGTTTACTTTGCAGGGCAGCGGATTCAGCTGCACTCCTGTTGGTGCAGGCTTTAAATGAAAACTCCCGCTTGATGCGCGAAACTTTGCGGGAGTCAACAGCTGAATAGACGGCCGCTATCAGGGCTGACACAACCGCTGTTGCCGTGTGCTCGAGCCGCCAGACTGTGCAGAGGCACACGGAACCACAATAAATAAATCAGTTTGTCAATAAAATATTTAAAAGTATAAGATTGTGTTTATTTTTTATGTAAATTAACAAGGTTAGCCCGCTGCTGACGGCCTTCCTGCAGGAAGTCAAACGCGTCTTCAACTTGCAGCAGTGGTCTCCTCTTCGTCTTCTGAATCTAAAATAAAAATAATAAATAGTAGGTCTATATAATATTGGTATGTATTTCGAAAGTTTTGGCAAACTTTATAATCGGTGAACTTTTGCAGCTTCCATTCTTATGTCTATATATATTGCCATCATAGTTATGAGCCTGGCATAGTTTGGGCTGCAATATGCAAGTATAATCAATTTAGTTTACCTATCATAACTGAAGAAGAGGTAGAAAAATGAAAGGCACGGGACCTGAGTAGGTATAGATCTCGTGGTAAAGGAAGGCCTGTACCCGGCAGTGCGTAAATGTGCGCTGATTTAATTGATTGAAGGAAATTGATAAGTATGTGAATAACAATCTGTTCTTACTTACCGCCGGTATATAGACTCTTCGTCTAGGGCTAAGAAGCCGCCACGCATTCGATATCCATTTTATTTCGTTATACATATTTTAGGATCAAGAATTCACGACGCGTGAAAACCGCCAAAATAGAAGTCATGACAAGAAAAATAAATTTCCCGCTTAAAGTTACGTTCGATTGATTGATTGATTAAATTTACACGATAAGAAATTTATTGAGCAAAAGATTCATGAAAATAAGTACAGAGATATAAATAAGATATTCATTCTAGTTCAAGACGTGTGGGACTGCCGCTCCATCTTCATATAGGCCTGTGCGATTCCACCTATGGCGGGTGCCGCGGATGCACATGCTGCTAGCCCTGATGATGGCGGTTTGAATTCTTGCTCGTAGCCAGCCCATTATTGTGGCAGGGGTCCGGTTCCAGCGGTCCGCCAGTGTTTCGGCGAGGTGTTTAGTGAATGATATCATTTGTGGAGCAAAAACTCCGTCGACAGAGGTTACTAAAGGGGTGAAGGTGGTGTGGCGCGTCTCGCATGGGTCGCAGTACTTCCTTTTCTTTTCTTCTTAAGCTGAACGAAGGACAGCCGCTACGGGGCGTGATGCGTGGGAGGGAGCGTCGGTGTCTATGACACGGATATCAAATAATGCCTCCCTCTGGGCAATCCATACCCCCCGACAAGCCAAGTCTCCGCGCAGCCCAGTATCGCCTTCGGAGATGACTGGCTCTTTCGTGACGTTTCCCCAGGCTTGCTGGCACAGTTCACAGAAAAGATCCCTTATTTCGTTATGTCTGCGTGTGATAAGGCCACCTGTTTTGCAGCACAAGGCGTGGTCCACGTTGAAGTTGTCATTGCCGCAGCCGTCGCAAGTCGCAGGCATGGAGATTGGTGTGCGGTGGTATCTTATGGCCCCCTGGCCATAAGATACCACCGCATCCATCTCTAAATTCGTGGGGTGATAAGTCGAAGTTGTCTTTTCTTGTCGGTATTACTGAAAGCCATGTTGATGTTTTTGTTTTCATTTTTGTCGCTATTGATCTTTCTATTGCTCTTTTCTTTTTGGATGGTAATTTTGTTAGAATGCTTTCTAGAGTTTCGTTCTCGTATGTTTCTTTTTCCTTGTTTCCTTCCTTCCTTGCGTCACGCAAAGAATTGTAGTGTTCAGCAAGGTTTATGTCTTTTATCTCGGTTAGGGCTGTTGAAAGTATTGTAGATCCCTGTTTTGAGATTTGGTATGCACGGTTTGGTGTGTTGAAGGGGTCAGAAAGGGCAAGTCCGCCTTTGTGGACTGGGAGGGTAAATAGCTGGGTTTCAAGTTTTGTGATTTCGCCTCCGACTAGTGTTGGTATGAATTTGTCGTGTAATGTGTTAGTTAAGGGTTCAAAAAGTTCTTCTGAATTTTTTAAGACACGTAGTAGGAAGGACCATTTAAACTGAGCTGCTTTAGTTAGGGCAGTGTAAGCGGCTTGAGGTGAGTTTTTGCAGATTGTTGTGAGTTTCTCGATGATAGATATCCATTCGGTTACATTCTTTTTTACGAAGTCGTCCCCTCCTGTCCCTATGTAGCCTCCTAGGAAGCGGGAGCCGGTAACTATGGAGACGTTGGTACCGGAGAACGTCTTTTCTGCGGTAGACTTGTCAGTTTCTGACACTATTAGAAATGATTTTTTACCTTGTGGTAAGTATCCGTATGCTGGGCCTGTTTTGTTTAAGTTGTCCCACCATTGTCGTAGGCTTTGGAAAGTGCCTTGCGCGGAGGAGTCATCGGCGTACCAGCATTGTGTGACTGTGTTTTCGGTTTTAAGTTTGTTAATTATTGGTAGTGTTGCAAGCGCGTACAGTGGCATTGCGAGTGGGTCTCCTTGGGTTACGCCTTCTCTGCTATATAGTCTTGTATCAGAATCGCGAAATACCAATTCACCGTGGCCATTGTAAGTATTATAAAGAAAGCGGGCGCAGTGTGGCCAGTATATTCTTGCTTGCCAGAGGGCTAGTTGTCTATTCACGGCGTTAAAAGCATTGTTCGCGTCAACGAGGAGCATTCCCCAGTTTGAACCAGGTTGGCAATCTCTTTGGAAGACATCGGTCATGGCATGAATGGCGCCTTCGATGCCACTGCCCAGTCCACTGCAGAGCTGTGACTGGCCGCATGCTTCAGTGACTTCAGAGCCTGTTGCTAAGATCATGCATTTGGATAATATTCTTCGTAGGCATTCGCCGATGCCGATAGGTCTTACGCCTGGGCATTTGTCTAAAGCAACAAGTCGGCTTGACATTAATGCTTGTATTTGGGTCCAGGGTATGGTTTCGTTGCTAAGTTTCGTTGTGAGCTGCGCTACGGCTTCTCTTAAATGGGCACTTGCTTGGCCGAAGCGGAGTAGGAAATCTCTCCAGTTTTCGGCTGTGCATCCAGTGGGACCTCCGCCGCCGTGTAGTTTTCTCGCAACTGTTTCGACATGGTCACAAGTTATTTCGATTTCAAGGAGTGGTGGGAGTTTTGTGACGTCTTTGGGGAGAGTGAATAAAGCGGGATCTGGAGTATTAGGCGGGGGGTGCTTTTCTCTCAGCACATCACTGACGGTTTTACCGGATGGATCAAATTCAGTGTCTGGGTTTAAAACTTTGCTCGTGTCTTTTGTGAGGAGCCAGTTGAGCGCTTCCCGCGTTTTTCCATGTAGTATCAGTCGTGTGAATAATTTTGTTTCTTGGTCAATGTTGTTTTGTTTCCGGTTTCTTGTATTCCATATAGATTTATCTGCTTTGGTGGATTCCGTGATGAGTTCCTCGAAACGTTTGTCTGCCCAGAGTTTTAGGCGCCGATCGAGTAGTCTCAGTATATCTTTCATTTTTCTAACGTTTTTGTCTCTTTGCAGTATGACCGCAGCAAAGGTTAATACGCGTTCAGAGGGGTAGGTTGATTTGGTTAGATGCTCAATTTCGTCGGCCAGAGTGTGTACGAATTTTCTACTGGCAGTACCGCATGGGAGGTCGTATAGCTTGCCATGAAGGTTACAGACGTTGTCCCAATGCCTTTGCCAGATGCCAGACTTGGGTTGGATGGCATTCAGGAATGGGGATCCGAAGGCTTCTTCCAAAGGTGACATTGGTGTTTGCCCATCGGTGGTTGTTTTAAGAGTAGCGGATGCTGATTGGTTTAGTACATCGTTGTGTGCTGATCTCATGTGACGCTGGAGCCCATTTTTCTTGTATTTCCTGGGGCATAGCGGGCATTCGGTGTCAGCTTGTGACATATGGGTGGGTATTTACTTACTTGAGCTATTTGCACTATAATTTTGTTGTTTAGCTCTCGGATAAGGGTAAGATTAATAAAAATAATCGGTTCGGCAGCAAGTACCGTACAAGCAACTTCTCTTGAGAAGAATTCTTTTTTTTAATGTTTCGATACCTAGAAAATCATTTGAGAATTATCTGATGAAAGATTCGAAACCAGCACCCTCAAAAACCCACATCTACCCCTCAATACTTGGAATTACATACAAAATTAACGTTGCGTGTTCAAAAAAGTCAGTTTTTTACAAATAAAAAACGAACCGCTGGACCGATTTTTTCTAGACTCCTTTCAGATCTAAGTCATGACGTGGCGTATCGATTGATATGGTCATCAAAGCGATTCGGTCCAGTAGTTATTGAGAAAACGAATTCCATAATTTTGATCACGTACATACGTACGTACACACACACACACACACACACACACACACAGACATCACTCTAAAAATGATTGCAAATGATTCTCCAGGTCTTAAAACGTAAAGAAAACACAAAATTACCTATTTCAATTTTCAGACCTATTATAATAACTTCTCAAGAGAAGTTAACAAGGGATTTTGTTGATAAATAAATGGGTCTAAAGGAAATAATATTAAAATAAAGTATTTTTGTGAAAAATATGTCTATTTGACGTATTGTCTATTTGCTTAAATTAAATTAAATTAAATTGAAATACACACGAAATAATAGTTTTCATACGAAATCTGACCAAAATGGCCTCAAGCTAATTTTAATTGCCACCAAAACCATTACCGTTCATTTTAACTGCTATCTGTCAAAAAGGAACTAAAATCGGCCATCTAAAATGCCTTCCGAATACGAAATCCATACAAATTGGCACACACTAAACTAGACAAGTTAAAATTAACTTGTAAATATCGATTAATTTTGGCGCCTTCCGAATACCGATTAAAGCTAAGCAACTAAGATGACGTCATGATGACGTTTAGTTGTCTAGTTGGCTGTTAATTTTAGTTTGTGTCACCTTCCAAATCGCAACCTTATATCTTACAATTATACGTAATTTCACTAATATTTCCTTAATAGACTCTCCAAGACTACACATATAAATTAATGATTTATTATAGATGGAGTACTAATCTCGAGAGAGCGAGGTGCGAGTTTAATAGATGATTAAACGAACTTACCCAAATGAAGAAATAGCAGAATGATGCGAGGCACCTCGCACTCGCACTCGAAGAGAATATAACTAGAAACCATCCCGCCCTAATACCCAGTTGCCTTATTCAGGAAATATCATTATATTCCGTATTGTTTAAAGATAAGCTCTTAAATAAATGACGTAACTAGGGATGTCCGTATAGAACAAAAAAAAACGGTCAAGTGCGAGTCGGACTCACGCACGAAGGGTTTCGCATAATTATATATTAAAACGTTAAAAAAAATTGTTGAATGGGAGCCCCCTTAAATATTTGTTTTGTTTTAATTTATTTATCTATTTTTAAAGTGAATATATAACTTAATATTCTGTGAATAATTCCAGCGTCTACCTGTTCCCGTTATCGATATCGAGCAAATAAGAGAAAAAAAAATTGATGTATGGCACCCATACATCAATTTTTTTTCCCTTAAATATTTATTTTATTTTGTTTTTTAGTGGCAACAGGAATACATCATTTGTGAAAATTGCAACTGTCTAACTATCACGGTTCATGACATACAGCCTGTTGACAGAGGGACGGACGGACGGACAACGGAGGCTTAGTAATAGGGTCCCGTTGGCACCCTACGGGTACGGAACCCTAACAACGATTATTTTCTCAAGAGACGTGTAACAGTCGAGTCGGTTATGCCTACTACATACACACATCAACACTGGTTGCGATTTGGAAGGCACGGTCAACTAGCCGCTCTAAACTATTTTGAGAACTAATATTAGTTTGAATTACGTTAATCGGTATTTGGAAGTCACGCTCTCTAAACGCAAACTAAGAATAGTTCTCATTTTTTTTTTCCAACTAAACGAATTACCGCCCCTAGGGACATTTCTGAACCACAATGTATCTTTTTATTTCTCGATTATGTTTCGATACAATCGATATATTTCGTCATAGTCAAATAAAGAAACTGTTCAAATATATTTTCAAATTATTATTAATTTATTATTACACGTGCATTTTGTAGTGATTAAAATTATATTTTTAATATAATTTCAATAATAATCCACGGATAGACCCATTTTGAATAAACTAAAATTATGTTCAATCAGTTTCAGAACGTTTGTGTCGCATGCCGCGGGCGGCGCGAACTGTCTTGTCATTGTCGTCTGCCACACTTACTTCAGTCATTATTCTTTTCAATGTGATTTTAATTTTTTCCTTTCTTTTTGTGCTGTATTTCGTGTTATTATTGGAGAAGATGAACAGCAGGAAACAAATGTCGAAAAGGCAACAGGCGCTGCTAACCGCTGCTTTTAAAGCGGCTCCATTCAAACAACGAGATTGTTCGGGTATGTGCATTGCAATAACTTGTTTGTTTGGTAAACAGATTGTGATGTGTTTTGTGACTGCGTTGTCCCCACTATGGGACACTGATATGCATGTCTGACATGGTACCCACCTATCTATTTTGCTCTTATTCGGGATGAGAAGACCTACCACTAGGTATAAATGACAGAATCCGCCGGCAATTTTCCCGCGCAATCAAATTACAAATAGTGAGGAAGGCATATGTTTTCACTTTGCTAAACTTTTGCAGGGAATAGAGCGAACCCCACGATAATGGAGCAGGAGCAGGGGTCGGCCCTTGCCACACAGCTCAATTTATTGGGCTGCGGCAGAGATTTGAAGGAGGCAATAGGTATGTCTAATATTTGTTTAGATAAGTTTCTACTGACCAGGTAGGTACTAGAGTGTGAGAATGATACACATAATAATATGTAGCCTATTAATGTCCCCACCGAGGGGCATGGGGCTTTACTTAGATACAAGTAAGATTGAGTCATACTCCACCATGCTGGCTCTGCCGGTTCGATAGAGGTGACAACCCTTAATAGTGGCCAACCCAACTGTTAGAAGAAATCAAGCTGCCCTTTTAGGGCCTATGACACAGCTACTACCGAGAATGAGACACATAAGTGATACAAATAGATTAACGCGCCTAGAATTAGCCGGAGAACATAGCTTATTATGAAAGTTATGTCATTCATGAATTTGTTTGTATTGTGTAATGTATTCTTTTTAAATTGTATTGTATAAGCATGGACCTAGTGGCCATGCCGTGGTCATTACAGCAAAGCAAGTCATTCTAGTGGTCATAATCATAAATAATAGCTAATCAATAAATTGTGTTGATAAACTTGTCCGCCAAGAAAAGTCCTATGCTACTCTAATAATTCCATGTCGGTTGGATTTTCTACTGTCTGACGTCTTAATGCCGTCTCGCTCAAGAGTATGGATTGCATGTCTTTTGTTAGTCATTTTCATATTAATTAGTTGAATGGTACCTTGTTGTATATTTAATTTAGGCTGTTGCTTTTCAAGATGTAAATAATGAAAGCAATAAGTTATTTGCTTACAAATTCTTTATGGCTCTGTTATACTTCATAATACAAATACTTATGTAGTCTTTTGTTTACTTTGCAGAGCAGCGAATTCACCTGTACTCCTGTTGGTGCAGGCTTTAAATGAAAACTCCCGCTTCATGCGCGAAACTTTGCAGAGTCAACAGCTGAATAGACGGCCGCTATCAGGGCTGACACAACCGCTGTTGCCGTGTGCTCGAGCCATCAGACTGAGCAGAGGCACATGGAACCACAATAAATAAATCAGTTTGTTAATAAAATATTTAAAAATATAAGATTGTGTTTATTTTTTTATGTGAATTAACTATGAACAAGGTTAGCCCGCTGCTGACGGCCTTCCTGCAGGAAGTCAAACGCGTCTTCAACTTCCATATCGCTGGCCGCGCCAGCAGGGGTCTCCTCTTCGTCTTCTGAATCTAAAATAAAAATAATACGTAGTAGGTCTACATAATATAGGTATGTATTTCGAATGTTTTGGAAAACATTATAATCGGTGGAATTTTGCAGCTTCCATTCTTATGTCTATATATCTTGCCATCATAGTTATGAGCCTGGCATAGTTTGGGCTGCAATATGCAAGTATAATCAATTTAGTTTACCTATCATAACTGAAGAAGAGGTAGAAAAATGAAAGGCACGGGACCTGAGTAGGTATAGATCTCGTGGTAAAGGAAGGCCTGTACCCGGCAGTGCGTAAATGTGCGCTGATTTAATTGATTGAAGGAAATTGATAAGTATGTGAATAACAATCTGTTCTAACTTACCGCCGTTAAATAGACTCTTCGTCTAGGGCTAAGAAGCCGCCATGCATTCGATATCCATTTTATTTCGTTATACATATTTTAGGATCAAGAATTCACGACGCGTGAAAACCGCCAAAATAGAAGTCATGACAAGAAAAATGAATTTCCCGCTTAAAGTTACGTTCGATTGATTGATTGATTAAATTGCTTAAATTAAATTAAATTCAATTGAAATACACACGAAATAATAGTTTTCATACGAAATCTGACCAAAATGGCCTCAAGCTAATTTTAATTGCCACCAAAACCATTACCGTTAATTTTAACTGCTATCTGTCAAAAAGGAACTAAAATCGGCCATCTAAAATGCCTTCCGAATACGAAATCCATACAAATTAGCACACACTAAACTAGACAAGTTAAAATTAACTTTTAAAAACAAATATCGATTAATTTTGGCGCCTTCCGAATACCGATTAAAGCTACTAAGCAACTAAGATGACGTCATGATGACGTTTAGTTGTCTAGTTGGCTGTTAATTTTAGTTTGTGTCACCTTCCAAATCGCAACCTATATCTTACGTAATTTCACTAATATTTCCTTAATAGACTCTCCAAGACTACACATATAAATTAATGATTTATTATAGATGGAGTACTAATCTCGAGAGAGCGAGGTGCGAGTTTAATAGACGATTAAACGAACTTACCCAAATGAAGAAATAGCAGAATGATGCGAGGCACCTCGCACTCGCACTCGAAGAGAATATAACTAGAAACCATCCCGCCCTAATACCCAGTTGCCTTATTCAGGAAATATCATTATATTCCGTATTGTTTAAAGATAAGCTCTTAAATAAATGACGTAACTAGGGATGTCCGTATAGAACAAAAAAAACGGTCAAGTGCGAGTCGGACTCACGCACGAAGGGTTTCGCATAATTATATATTAAAACGTTAAAAAAAATTGTTGAATGGGAGCCCCCTTAAATATTTGTTTTGATTTAATTTATTTATCTATTTTTAAAGTGAATATATAACTTAATATTCTGTGAATAATTCCAGCGTCTACCTGTTCCCGTTATCGATATCGAGCAAATAAAAAAAAAAAAAATGATGTATGGCACCTGATTAATTTCCCACGCCTACCGAACGGCGGGGAATCCTGAGGGGGAGTGCCTTTGCCACGTGAGAGAAAAGAATGATGAAATTGGTTACTGACCTTGTCTCCGTAGGCAGGAAATCGAAAGCTCGATTCGATACGGGACTACGGAAAGGGGCACAGTTTGGGATAGGATATGGGGCGAATCGAAACTTATCGTTGCTGCCGACGCCGTCGCCGGCGTGCTGCCTGCCGTGACCGTGGAGTCGCCGCTACCGATGCGACGATGTCCAATCAACCGGGATCACTAGGCCGCTGACGCGAATCTACTTATTTCAATCAATAGCCCGACGCTATGAGGTAGATTTACACTCTGACCAGGCCCGATGCCTGTATGATAATTGGTACACCGAAATACCATCACGGGGCCCGAGCCGCCATGTTATTCTCACCGATGAGACAGACCAAGAGAAAGATTAACCTCCAATTTTACATCTCGTTTCCGATACGAGTGACATCTGCTAGTTGCCGTTTTCGCTAGTGATGTCTCGATTACTCGCGATCGATTCGCGCAACAAAAAACCGGTGCGTTTCCGACGCATAAATATTAAACAGTCACCCGCCCGGACAGGCCCGAACCTGTCCCTAATCAATAGGAAGGCGAGAAAGTGTTGCGACCGCTCTCTTGAGGACCGAGTCCCCCACCCTGACTTCTGCTGATCGAGGCGTGCCATCCCGACCCGTGTACAAATTGACGATCCGTCCTCGTCTCCATCTCAATGATGGCAGGTTCGCATCCTTAATCAGCACCAAATCACCGACTTGAGGGGGGCTCGTCCGGTCAGTCCACTTAAGGCGCTGCTGCAAGATGTGCAAGTACTCAAGGGACCACCGTTTCCAAAAATCTTGAGCCATCTGCTGCAACATCTGCCACCTAGTTAACCGACTTAACTTAACATCACCGAATGGGTATTCTGGCAGGGCGTTAAGGGGCTGACCTATCAGGAAGTGACCCGGCGTCAACGCTTCCAAATCATTTGGATCCGAACTGAGCGGGCACAACGGACGCGAGTTCAGTGTCATTTCAATTTTACAGAACAGCGTCGCAAGCCTTTCAAAGCGTAGAGAGGTCTCACCGATGATCCTCGTCAGGTGCGACTTAGCCGATTTAACCGCAGCCTCAAAAATTCCTCCCCAATGAGGACATCCCGGCGGACTGAAAACCCATTCAATCCCTCGTCGGGAGCAAGCCGCAAAATTTGTGCCGTTGTCCGAACGGATTAATGTCGGGAGGCCCCTTCGTGAGACGAACCGATCCAGACATGCGATAAATGCCTCCGTAGTGAGGTCACTGACCACCTCCAAGTGGACTGCCTTCGTGGCCAAGCACACGAAGACGCACAGGTATGCCTTCACTAATCTGGCGTTCCGTAGCTGTGAAGACTTGACCATGAATGGTCCCGCGAAATCCGTTCCGACACCCGCAAAGGGCCGGATTTCGTTAACCCTATCCGAGGGCAAATCGCCCATCTGGGGCTGCATCGTAGCCGCCTTGGCCTGATAACAAGGCAGGCACCGAAATACGACGCTACGCACTAAGCGTCTTCCCGATAGAATCCAGAACTCGCGCTGGAGAAACGCCATCAAGGCGTGGCATCCGACATGCCCATTCCGAATGTGTCGATCCTGTATCAACAGTTCGACCAACTTCCCTTTCCGAGGGAGTAACAACGGGTGGCGAACCGCATAAGGCAGGTTGGCATTCCGCAGCCGACCTCCTACCCTCAGCAATCCTTGAGGGTCAATAAACGGGTTGAGCCGAGCCACAGCTCCCTTCAGTTGGACGCGTCCGCGTCTCAGACTGTCCAATTCGGACTTAAAGTGCACCGTCTGCACGTTCCGTACCAATGCGAACAACGCATGGTTCCGTTCCCGTGGTGTCAGGACCGGTGTCCGCACTCGTTGCTCCTCAGAATTCCGACAATTCCGCGCAAATCGGCAGATCCAGGCGGTCACATTGACCAGCTTGTCGAGCGAGCTGTACCGTTCCAGCAGGCTGAACTCCTCTTCCGGCTCTGGTTGCGTCATACAGACACCGACTGTCAAGGCGCCGTTCGCCGTAGTAACGCGTGGACTCATTGGCCAATCCGATTCGGCTTGAGTCAACCATTTTGGACCCCACCACAAGGGATGTCCAACCAACTCCGGAGCGTGGACACAATCGACCTGACCGAAGGCGACCAGTATTGTTCCGATAAAACTGTTCACACTCTTCTTCAACCGGATCCAACCGGCGGACCGTAGGTGGTTCCTCCACCTCCCAAAACTTCTGTATCACCTCCGAGAGTACAGAACCGAATAAGGGACTACGAGTCGCTAGGCGTGGGGCAGCCGGCATGACCGGACCCATTACCGCATGGCCCAGTCTGGTGTTGACCGAAACCAGACCAGTCGCCTGCAACACGTGGACACCTGGCACTAACAGGTATCCCAAGGCATCGACACCCAATAAAATGTCTACTGGGCCCGGAATAAAGAACTCCGGGTCAGCCAGTGACAACCCAGCGACCAACTGTCGCACCGAGGGCGACAACCGTACGTGAGGGTGTGAGCCCATCACATTAGGCATGACTAATGCCGTGACCGTCAGATTCACCGATGAATCCACCCGTGACGAGAGAGTAATCCGACATACTCCCTTAACGGAACCGACTTCCGTGTTCCCAATTCCCCGAATGGAATGTGGATACTCCCTTACCGTAATGCCCAACCGTCTTACAAGGTTGCACGAGACTAAGCACCCCTGGGCCCCCGAGTCCAATAGTGCTCGTGCTACACAAGATTTGCCGTCCGAACTCCACGCTATCACCGAGGCGGTGGGGAGCATGACCGTCTGTGGAGTGGCGGCACCTTGTAAGTGGGCGGCGTGTCCCTAGCGGGAACCCCCGCGGGATCCGAACCCGCTCAGACCTCCGTCGGCCTGGTAACTTGGCTGCTGATATACCACCGGTGGCATATCAGACCGCATGTACATTAGGGGGTCCCAACCCGCATAATAGGCCCCTCGCTGTCCCGGTACCCGACCATACCGGACTGTGAACGGTGTGCCCGGTGGCCACCGTGGATGTAGGGGGGAGAGCGGATCCAACCTGGGGCGCTCTAGGAATGGGGGCGACATCCGACTGTTCGCCTCCCTGTTCGCCTCCCAGAGCGACGGGCAGGGTGGCGCAGAAGGTGGTGGGCTCCCAGCCTTCGCGCCACTCATAGGTGCCATCTGACACCCGCCCGTAACACGCGGTGAGCCAGCGGCCCGAAGTCCTCGCTGACCCTGGACAGCGGCGACCGAACCCCGGCTGTCCCGCCTGTTACCCCCCGCGCTGCCCCCTTCCCCTCGGGGGGGGTCCCGTCCGTGGGTACCCCAGTCACCCCGTTGGTGACTCCCGTTGCCCGGAGGGGGACTGGGTCCGGCCCTGGTTGGGCCCTGTGACCAACCAACCGGAGTCCGGCCCTGGTGACCGTCCGATGGGCCTGACCGGTTCAGGCACAACACGACGTGGTGCCTGCCACCGCAGCCCTCACAGGGGGACGCCCGTGAGCACTCGCTCAGCGGGTGCGGCCCCAAACAACCGAAACACAATCGGTGGCGGAAGACCACCTTCCTGCGGGCAGCCACACCGAGCGCCTTAAAGTTGGCGCAACTGGTCACCTCATGACCGGCACTGTCGCAGTGCACACAGCCGTCACCCGACGGCGCGGCACTCAAAACGCCAAATTGTTTTGACCGACCACCCCCCCGTGGGGGTGGGGGGCGCGGCCCCTCCCGCATCCGCGCGGGTTGGCGCTGCACACTGGCCTCCGAATCCATGGTGTCGCATCGCCTGCATTCACCCTCCAAAAACTCCGTTAATTGGACGAGCGTGGGCAGTTCCGAGCTACTGCCCCCATGCAGCTGTTCAAACCGACTTTGAACAGCTGCAGGCAACCGTGACAAAACCATATATAACACAATATATGACCATTGGTCTACCGGCAGACCAAGGTTCTGAAGGGCCTTAGTGGCCACCAGCACAGGGTTGAGCACCTGTACCCGGATGTCAACATCCCGGGTTACTCTTGGGATGCTGAACAGCTTCCCCAGCTGCGCATCAACCAACCGCCTTTTGTGTTGGTAGCGGTCAAACAATATGGCCCGGGCAATCTCATAATTGCCCGGCGTAACCGTTAGGTGACCGACCAACTCCTTCGGTTCACCCCGCAGTGCCATCAATAGCTGGGCCAACTTGTAGGCGCTGTCCAGGTCGTCCCGACCGTGGACCAGGCTATCGAACAAATTGATGAATGCCGGCCACTCATCAATTGCCCCACCGAAGGCCGGAATCTCCAGGTGTGGAAGCCGTCCAACCACACCCTTAGGGGGGGGGGGGGGTCTACGCTACCCTCCCCGCGGTCATCCCGACGCGACCGCTTAATTTTTTCGGCGCGACGCTCGATGTCGCCCAAGCACTCCATCGCTTGGTCAGCATCCGCGCAGAGCTGCCTCACTGCAGCCATCGAGGCCTCATCCGTAAGCCCGAGGGCTTCAGCCTCGGCAGCCAGCCGACACACCTTCCCGACGCGTGTCATCGCGTCCTCCACACGCTTGAGCAGGACATCGTCCATGTCGGGTCGCTCCACATACTTGTGAGTATGGGCGAGCCATCTCATCTCCTCACGGACACCATATCGCAGTACCGTCAAGGGCGAAGGTGCCATGGTTACCGATTGAATTGTTCCTGGTCCTATGCTTCACTGCCGAACTAAGCACAGCCAGATACCAGCACGTTCCCGTCAGCGCTGGGCACAGAAATTAAAACTAAGTTGTAAAACCCAAGGCAACCACTAAACAATTAAATCATAAACAATATTTAATATGGTCGCCCTGTGGACATACACCTTATAATATACACTCTAAATCAATTAGAGAATGCCACCATGTGGTACAATACAAATAACACACAAAAGGTTATTATAAAAAAACTATTTTTCTAGTAGTGGCCCCTCCGATAGGAACCACACTTCCTTGAGGTCAGCAAAATCAGCTTAATACCCCTTAAATAGCCCGACCCTGCTGTGTAAACCGAAATAACACTGTAGGACTACAGAACCCGACGTTCCACCGTAAGTAATACAATCTAGGCTTCGCAGAATGACCGTTCAATCCTTTATGCGCTGGTAACAGTAGTTTCCGACTACAAATTTATAACAACTGTTAACTAAATTGGCACTTATACTTTCACTTACCGAAAATGAACTTTAATCGTGGTATACCGACCACAGACTCATTGCCGACTTGAGCCAATCTGGGATATTCTTTTCTCCCAACTACAATGTGACAAAGGCAGCCCTACAACCGTGAATCATGATTTCCCACTAGGAAACCGCGCTCCTGCTACCAAAACTGATTAATTTTCCACGCCTACCGAACGGCGGGGAATCCTGAGGGGGAGTGCCTTTGCCACGTGAGAGAAAAGAATGATGAAATTGGTTACTGACCTTGTCTCCGTAGGCAGGAAATCGAAAGCTCGATTCGAGACGGGACTACGGAAAGGGGCACAGTTTGGGATAGGATAAGGAGCGAATCGAAACTTATCGTTGCTGCCGACGCCGTCGCCGGCGTGCTGCCTGCCGTGACCGTGGAGTCGCCGCTACCGATGCGACGATGTCCAATCAACCGGGATCACTAGGCCGCTGACGCGAATCTTTTTAATTCAATCAATAGCCCGACGCTATGAGGTAGATTTACACTCTGACCAGGCCCGATGCCTATATGATAATTGGTACACCGAAATACCATCACGGGGCCCGAGCCGACATGTTATTCTCACCGATGAGACAGACCAAGAGAAAGATTAACCTCCAATTTTACATCTCGTTTCCGATACGAGTGACATCTGCTAGTTGCCGTTTTCGCTAGTGATCGCGATCGATTCGCGCAACAAAAAACCGGTGCGTTTCCGACGCATAAATATTAAACAGCACCCATACATCAATTTTTTTTCCCTTAAATATTTATTTTATTTTGTTTTTTAGTGGCAACAGGAATACATCATTTGTGAAAATTGCAACTGTCTAACTATCACGGTTCATGACATACAGCCTGTTGACAGAGGGACGGACGGACGGACAGCGGAGGCTTAGTAATAGGGTCCCGTTGGCACCCTACGGGTACGGAACCCTAACAACGATTATTTTCTCAAGAGACGTGTAACAGTCGAGTCGGTTATGCCTACTACATACACACATCAACACTGCCTAGGGATATTAGATTTTTGTTTGCATTTCTTAGTTTTTCAGAAAAACTACTCAGAATTAGGAAAAAGTTTATAATTATGTGGAATTAAACCTCCTTGTTCCATTTTCAAACTGACATTGGAAAAAAAAAACTTATGAAAACAAAAGAAAGCGCGGGAACACGCATTTGATTCAGTTTACAGTGCTAGTTTTGTGTTGAGATTTATTTAGAAAAACATTAATTAACTAACTCTATCAATTGTTTTGGTGATTTTTACTGTTTGTGTCATCTTGTTGGTGCCATGCAACGTCGACATCTGATGAGAGACGAGATGATAAGAGCGGTAGGAATGTTGGAAGCTGGCGCTATCCAAAACGTTGTTGCGGAGACCCTAGGCACCAGCCAGAATGTGATATCAAGGCTCTGGTCACGTTATCGTGATACTGGGGAAGTGGCGGATAGGCATGCTGGCAGAATTCGGGTGACCACCCCTAGAGAGGACCGTTTTCTTCAAAATACCGCCAGGAGAGAACCTACTCTGACGGCCATGGAAATGGTACAGTAACTCCAACAGGAGCATCAGCTGTTGGTTAGCGACCAAACTGTCAGAAGAAGGCTACATGAAGCTAATCTTCATTCTCGCAGGGAAATTCGTGTTCCTGCTTTGCGACCTGGCAATCGCGGAAGGCGACTATTGTGGGCCCAAGAACACGTGTTATGGGATAATGAACAATGGTCGACAGTTCTCTTTACGGATGAGTCTCGGTTTGGATTTTATCCAGATTCGCGAAGAACACGAGTTTGGAGAGTTCCAGGTAGGGAAAGCCGGCTCCAGCATACACAAGAGGTTCATTCGTACCAAGCAGGAACAATCATGGTATGGGCAGGAATTCGTATAGGCGCGCGAACCCACCTCGTTTTTGTAAGAGGCGACATGAATAATAATACCGTGATGAGTTGGTGGAACCTTTTATTATTCCGCATAGGATGCAAATCGGCCAGCAATTCGTACTCATGCATGATAATGCTCGTCCACAAACTGCGAGGCTGGTATCAGCCGCACTTCAAGACAACGACGTCACGGTAATGAGATGGCCTGCGCAGTCGCCCGATATGAATCCCATCGAACATGCGTGGGACATGTTGCAGCGAAGGGCTATGCATGCCCTCCCTCCAAATCTGGCCACAGAAGAGCAACTTTTCTTGCACCTGCAACGAACCTGGGAACGCATACCACAGCAAGACATCGACACCTTAATTCACAGTATGAATAACCGATGCCAAACTCTTATTAATGTGAGGGGTGGCAACACTGATTATTAAGAGTTAAAATGTCTCACTTTAAGTTGTTTTTTTAAATAAAATTATCCATTTTATTCATTAATTTCATTCGTAGACTTAGCACCATTTTTAGTCTCTTTGTAATTTTATTTAAAAAAAAAATATTTGAAGATCTAAAATGTTTTTTATTTATATAATTAAGTTGGGCATTGACTGAGGTTTAATTCCATATATACTTCTCTGAACAAAATATTTATAGTTAATCAAAAAATTTAAGAAATACAAAATATCCCTAGACAGTGTTGATGTGGTGTATAAATTAATGATGTTTTATCAGGGATGGGCGGAATTTCGTTATACATTCGGTTTGACCGAATTTCGGCAGCTTGAACAGAACTCCGGCATTCGGCCGAAATTCGGTTTAAATGCCGAACATTCGGTGCACAAAAAGTTAAATACTCACTTGCATTTTGACTGAAATCAATAGAATGGAAATCATACTTATATATATAAACTTAAAATAAAATTAGTCCTATATTCATTATCATTTATTTTGAAATTAAATTAGTTATAAATTTTTGCCTAAAATAGACAAAATAAATTAGGTATTTATAAATGCCTAACTACTGCGTAATTTAAATGCGTGACTATAAATAAACAAAAATAAAACACTTCTAGTTCGGCGGGGTGCATCTACAAATAGATAGATAGTACGTAAAAAATCATGACATGTCGCTCTCGACCGATTTTTTTATTTTAGCCGAATGTTCGGCCGAAGTTCACATTCAGCCCATCCCTTCATCACCATTTTATTATAGATGGAGTACTAATCTCTTCTAGGGCGAGGTGCCTCGCATAGTTGTGATAGAACTTCACTAGGGTAAGTTCGACCATGTGCGTTCTTTTACGAGTTAACTTGAATTAGTTGATTGTGAGCTATTTTTATTTCAAATACTAATTAGTAATCGTACTAGCATCTACTGGCTTAAAAATGCGTCTACATCGACGGTGGTCGCGTCCCGTAGATGTAACTATTATCTAATCTATGCCCATAGTATCCCCCTATACCGATAAACTCGTCCCACTTCAATATGTACCACAGCACTCTCAATGAGTATAAAACACTCGGAAATGGACGAAAATCTATTTCTCGATTCGCGATTCAACTTGAAATTAATATAAAGTGCGCAATTCGCAGGACGATTACCCGCGGTGTTGGAGAGATGGACGAAAAAGCAAGATGTTGGTTACACGATTGTTGTTTGCTTGGCAGCGATGGCGTCCTTCCTCGATATGCAAAAACGGGGATTGAGTTACTTACTGGGCTGAATTAAAATAGAAAAGTATAACCTTTTACTTCTAACAATTAAAACAAAATTATCATTAATGATATCAGCAAACGTCAAGAATGAATTATTTCCTTCTACTGACAGGTGATACCTTTCTTTGTTCATTCGGCCCACTGGCAGTTTTTGGGGCAACTGTGCTTAAAATAAACTGTCCAGTTCGAGTCGGGCTCGCGAGCTAACGGTTCCGTACGACGGCACAATAGTATTCAGGTTTCTTGCAATCCCCATGGATTAGGTATCTTTATCATATCATATAGCAAAATGTTGTTACCAAAATTATTGGAGCTGCCTTCTTATTCCGTGTAAGGTGCATTTATAAGTTTGTATGTGGTATTGAAACAAATATTTCCCCCTCCGATTTAAACCATGCATTTCTCTATATTTCCTATATTCGTATTGTAATGTTTAAGTAAAGACCTATATAACATATTTAAAAAAAAATTAGGATTAGTTGTTTCCGAGATTAGGGGGGAGGTATTTTTGCATATTTTCTTATTTTTAATTAAGAAATTCAGGTTTTTTTTTTTTTTATGTCTTCCTTTTATACAGCAATCTGTCATCTAGGACATTCAGCTATAGATTTGATGTGTAGACAGGCTTTTAGGTATGGGACCAGTGTACCATCCTTTAAATTTATTCTAAGATTAGTGTAGCAGATCTTGTGGTGCTCTTCTTTTTAGTCTTTTGAAGGTTATCGGTTCCATCATCAGGTTCAGGGCCAGTGAGTTAGGATGCCTTTCTAGTCTTGCTTTATATCTCTTGAGGTTGGATACAATCTCCTCCTGTACCATTGGGACTTTCAAATCTCGATGAATGCGTTCATTAGTAATGTACCATGGTGCATTTGTGATTAGTCGTAGAGTTTTTGATTGGAACCTTTGAAGGATCGCGATATTTGATTTGGCAGCCGTTCCCCAAAGTTGTATGCCGTAGGTCCATATAGGTTTTATGATGCATTTGTAGATTAGCAACTTGCTCTCCAGTGACATTTGCGACTTTTTGTTTAGGAGCCAGTATAAGTTGTAGAGCTTCAGGCCTAAGGCTTTACGCTTCGTGAATATGTGCTTTCTCCAGGTTAAGCGTCGGTCTAGAAAGATACCGAGATATCTGGTTTCATCTTCTTGAGGTATTTGATTCCCATTCCTCATATCTGGAGGACATGTGTCTCTTCTGGTGGTGAAGGTAACTTGAACAGATTTGGTTTCATTTGCTTTTATTCTCCAGTCCCTGAGCCAGTCTGTTATGGAATTTGTTCAGGCCTCTCGGCACCCAATGACCTCGCAGGGGCCCATAGCTACGAGGTAGCGTAGCTATCAGATGCCAAGAAGCAAGAACGTCGGCGATTCACCGAGCTAAAGTAAATAGATTCTATCTGACCTGGTCTGTGCTTCGTTCCCGTCAAACTCCTGTCTCTCTGCAAGGCCTGGGTGCACCCTAGGCTCTTCTTGGTAGACAGGTTCTTCAGCCAACCAGGTATGGCTGGCAGGCCAGCTTCGACGAACACAGTGTTCCAACACAGGTTATGTTACGTAAATGCGAACTTTATCTGGTTCGAGGAACCACAATACACTCAGCTATATAGACAATCCTGAGGGGAGCCCGAATACAATTCCAGATGGCTTACGATTTAATTTCAATGCCCAAATCAATACGCGTCACATTGCGGGGGCTTTTCGTCTGTCAGTTGTCAAAAAACTGCTAGGTTGGCAGCACGTCAAATTCAAAATGGCCGTTCCGAAACCATCGATCGAGTATCGATTCTGAATCGAACAATCACCCGCCCGGACAGGCACCCACCTGTCCCTTAATCTACGGGCAGCCGAGACAACGTTGCTACCGCTCGTTTTAGTACCGAGCCTCCTACTAGAACCTCTGCAGACCGGGGGGTCCCGTCCCTGCCGGGGAACAAGTTAACAATGCGCCCCCTGCGCCAACGCAGTGGCGGTAGGTTAGCATCCTTAACCAGAACGAGGTCACCAACACTAGAGGGGCTGGTTTTGTCAGTCCACTTAAGGCGCTGTTGTAAGATATGCAGATACTCGAGCGACCAACGCTTCCAGAAATTCTGAGTAAACTGCTGCAACATCTGATACCCTGACAACCGATACAATTTCACTCCCTCGAAGGGGTGCTCGGGCAACGCGTTAAGTGGCTGTCCTATCAAGAAATGGCCTGGGGTCAGAGCCTCCAGGTCATTTGGATCCGAGCTGAGCGGACACAACGGTCGCGAATTGAGAACGGCCTCGTTCTTACAAAACAATGTCGCGAGCTCCTCAAAAGTCAGCGCGGTCTGACCTACTATACGCCCCAAGTGCGTCTTAGCTGACTTAACTACGGCCTCAAAAATCCCACCCCAGTGGGGGCAACTCGGTGGGCTGAAGGTCCACTGTATACCCCGACGGGAGAGGGCCGTTCCAATATCCACTTTATTTACATTCAAAAAGTTGACTATCTCTCGTAAGTATCGTTCCGCACCGACGTAGTTAGTGCCGTTATCAGAGCGGATCAAAGTTGGAAGTCCCCTTCGAGAAACAAACCTATCCAAACAAGCAATGAAAGCCTCTGTCGAGAGATCAGCAACGAGCTCGAGATGTACCGCCTTGGTGGATCTGTGGGGCCAGTCCGATTCTCTCTTGGCAAGCCAGGGTGGTCCCCACCACAAATGGTGTCTAACGAGTTCAGGAGCCCGACATCCCCTGGATGCACAATCAGACGGGTTCAATTCTCCTGGTACATGTCTCCAGGTCAGTGGGACCTCAGACGACACAATCTGGGGGACACGGTTCGCAACAAAAACCTCTAAGGTATGGACCGAAGCCTTCAGCCAGCACAAAACAATCTGGCTGTCCGTCCACGCGTACACCGTATCCTCCAAAACCACTGACCCACGCAACACTGTTAGAGTGTTATTCAAAACTTTGGTCAAAAGAGCAGCCCCGGACAGTTCCAGTTTTGGAATCGTCATCCTTGTCCGAATAGGCGCTACCTTGCTTTTTGCCAAAACCAAACGCACGTCGACCTCCCCGGTGGAGGTGACGGTTCGCAAATAAACCGCTGCCGCAAACCCTCGTTCAGAGGCATCACAAAACCCGTGAAGGGTTGCCCTGTGATCCCCAGCAGGGACCAATTTCCTCGGCAGCGATACATTATTTATATTGAGGCCCAACCATTTTGCTAAATCGTTCGATACAATGCAGCCCTGAGCTCCAGAATCTAATAGGGCGCGAACGTATGTTGGGTTGCCCGCCAAATCCCAAACAAGCACAGAGGCGATCGGTAACACCACCGTCTCCGGTTGGGGGGCAACAAATTGTTGGGCCGCAAATTCCTAGCGAGGGCCCCCGGGGCCCCACTGTGCCTGTAACCGATCAGGTAGGCAGCTATACGCCAGAGGGTCCCATTGTACAAATGGCCCACGCGCCGGTTCCATTGCCACCCTACGACGCCCCCAAAAGGGTTGTGGGCGTGAATTCAACCGTGGCCGCTCCATGAGCGGGGGGGACATCACATGCGACCGTCGAGGACGAGGCGACGAGCGGGGCGACAACTGAGGCGGCGTCCGAACCGCACCCGCATAGCTCGAAGTTGTCCCATGCCACCCGCCCGTTACGGCCTGCTCAACACACCCAATGTCCCGCTGAGTCGGATGCTGAGTCGCAACCGAAAACTCAGGGCCCCCCATGTGATGACCCTGAGTGCGGCCCTGCACCCCTGGGTGGCCGCGTGCTTGTGGCCCCATTGCCCGCTGAGTCGGATGCTGAGTCGCAACCGAAAACTCAGGGCCCCCCATGTGATGACCCTGAGTGCGGCCCCGCACCCTAGTACTACCCTGTGCACGTGGGGACGCTGGCCCCTGAGTTGCGCTCCAAGTCGCAAACGAATTCTCAGGGCCCCATTCCGTATCACCCTGGGTACGGCCCTGTGGACGTGGGGACGTTGGCTCCTGAGTTGCGCTCCGAGTCGCAAACGAATTCTCAGGGCCCCATGCCGTGTCACCCTGGGTACGGCCCTGTGGTGGCTGTTGGCCGGACCGGTTCATGCACAACAGATTGTTGTGGGCCCCACCACAATATCCGCACAATTTTGTGCGCGTGCAGTCCCTAGCCATGTGTGGCCCGAGGCACAGGAAACACCAGCTCCGCTGCTTGGCCATCCGGCGCCGTCCCTCAACCCTAAGTTCCCCGAACTTATTGCAATCGGCCACAGCATGGCCAATCTGCCTACAACATGGGCAGGTCTCACTATGTGGGGTCAATGCACTCACAGTCCCATACGACTGCCGGTTGGTGCGGTCCTTCCTCGTCGGAGGGCCCCTACTCACAGCGCTCCCGGCAGCTCTCTGTGGCTCCGAAGGATGGGTGACCGTCAACCCCAAATTCTCTGCCCGTCGAGCCTCCTCTTCCAAGAATCCGACCAAGTCGGAGAAGGCGGGCAGGTCCTCGGCCGACCTCCCGTGAGACTGTTCGAAACGAGTCTGCACGTCAGCGGGTAGGCGGGAAAGTACAATGTACAGCAGTAGGTACGACCATTCACCAACCGGAAGTCCAAGATTCTCTAGGGCCTTGGTGACGGACAACAACGGGTTCAAAACCTCCGTCTGTATGGCCCCGACCTTGTTCACAACCGGGATGCTAAACAAACGGTTCAGTTGGGCATCGGCCAACCTCCGTTTGTTGTGGTAACGTCTGACCAACAATTGTCTGGCCGTTTCATAGTTACCCTCCGTAACTGTCAAATGAGCGACCAGCTCCCTAGGCTCACCCCTTAATGCTGCCACCAGCTGAGCCATTTTGACAGACTTGGTAATGTCCGATCGCATGTGCACCAAACTGTCGAACAGATTGATGAAGCTCATCCATTCACCGGACACTCCGTCAAAAGTAGGCATAGTTATAACGGGTAACCTGGTCCCCGATCCCTGATGCGGCAGAGGTGCTTCAATGTCACCACCATGGCTGGACTCGCGCTGCCTACGTATGTCCGCAGCCTTCTGCGTGATAGCAGCTGCCATCTCCATACATTGGTCGACATCCCCTAGCAACCGTGACAGCCTGTCAGGTGCGCAACCATCAACTGATTCCGCCTGCGCGGACAATTCGAGCACCCTGTTGTAACGTTCCTTAACGTCCATAGACCGCTCCAATATCACATCATGCCTATCTAAACGGTCTATCAGACCGTGTGCGGAGGAAAACCATCTGAGTTCCTTAGAAACACCCTTCTGTATTTCAGATAACGACATGATCGGAACGATACTTACTCACAATTTGCAGTAACTCAATTTTATTGGACCCTCCAGTCTATAACCCAAACGAGGGAACCCTAGACCACAACTTAAACAATGTTGATTTCCTTAAACAATAGAAACCGAGTTTTATATCTATATAAATTCTGTAATACAATTTAGTTTCCCTATATCATATAACACACACAGATAGTCAATATTAGTTCAAGTTATAAATTGCTATAAACTGAAAATAATGTCATAGCCTGCTATCAATAAATGTAACTACCTATGTTAACCAAACATTCATTAGCATTACTAGACCACTAATAGATTGACTAACTGGTAATTCAATGCAATTTTCAATTCAATATCTGTCTATCTACTACCAGCAATAGACCTATAGCTTACAATACTACCAATCTATGTGGATACAGGAACAACACCAAGTTAGCTAATAACCGCCTATACCTACAGATTGATAGTCCCAAATCGTGGGTTCCTGGAGCCCTTGACGGCTGCAAATCTCAGGAAACCACGCTCTTGCTACCAAAATGTTCAGGCCTCTCGGCACCCAATGACCTCGCAGGGGCCCATAGCTACGAGGTAGCGTAGCTATCAGATGCCAAGAAGCAAGAACGTCGGCGATTCACCGAGCTAAAGTAAATAGATTCTATCTGACCTGGTCTGTGCTTCGTTCCCGTCAAACTCCTGTCTCTCTGCAAGGCCTGGGTGCACCCTAGGCTCTTCTTGGTAGACAGGTTCTTCAGCCAACCAGGTATGGCTGGCAGGCCAGCTTCGACGAACACAGTGTTCCAACACAGGTTATGTTACGTAAATGCGAACTTTATCTGGTTCGAGGAACCACAATACACTCAGCTATATAGACAATCCTGAGGGGAGCCCGAATACAATTCCAGATGGCTTACGATTTAATTTCAATGCCCAAATCAATACGCGTCACATTGCGGGGGCTTTTCGTCTGTCAGTTGTCAAAAACTGCTAGGTTGGCAGCTCCGTCAAATTCAAAATGGCCGTTCCGAAACCATCGATCGAGTATCGATTCTGAATCGAACAGAATTTATGCTCGATTGAAGTTTGGCTGAAGCTGCTGTTGGGCTCTGGTCTGAGGCTAGGACTGCCGTGTCGTCAGCAAAGGTTCCAGTAACAACATCAGTGCTGACTGGTAAGTCTGCGGTGTAAAGGATATATAGTATAGGTCCAAGGACACTTCCCTGTGGCACTCCTGCTTGTATTGGGTGTAAAGTAGTTGAGTCCTCTCCCAGCTTGACAAAGAAGTATCTCTCACTCAGATATGATTTGAGGAATAAGTAGTAATTAATGGGAAAGTACAATCTAATTTTGTAGAGTAGTCCTTCGTGCCATACTCGGTCAAATGCCTGAGAGATGTCCAGAAATATTGCAGAGCAGTACTCCTTTTTTTCGAATGTGGTGTTTATTTTTTCTATCAATCTGTGGACCTGTTCTATTGTACTATGCCTCTGTCTGAAGCCAAACTGGTGCTCTGGAATGATGTTTTTCTGGTGGATTATAGGCATGAGTCTCCTTAGGAACAATGTTTCCAGTAATTTTGATGTGATTGGCAGCAGGCTTATTGGACGATATGATTTTACATCCGTTGCTGGTTTTCCCGGTTTAACAATCATTATTATTTGTGCCACTTTCCATTGCCTTGGGATGAAGTTGCGCTGTAGAATGGCATTAAATATATATGTTAGGAGTTCCACAGCTTCCACTGGCAAATGTTTAAGGATGGTTGCAGTTATAAGATCAAACCCTGGAGATTTGTGGTTAGCTAGATTCTTTATTGCTGCAACAACTTCGTTCTTAGAAAAATTTTCAACTGGAAGATCAAGCTGGTAAGTCTTAGTAAGTAGCTCATTTACTTCATTGGTTTTAGTAGAGCCGTTGTCTGGGTTTGGGACGAATACCCTTTCTAGGTGGTACGCGAAAGTGTCAGCCTTCTCTGTGTCACTTTTCGCCCATGTTTGGTCAGATTTGCATATGGGGGGGTGATGCTTCTGAGGCTGGTTTAGCTTCTTAGTGGCTTTCCACAGCGAATACTCAGTTCCTGCTGTTCTATCAAGACTTCTAAGGTATTTCTGAACTCCTTCATTCCTTACATCTTCGAGTAGTGTTTTAAGTTTATTGGTGATATAGTTCAGTGTCTTTTTATTGCTGGGACACCTGTGAGTTTGCCACGCTTTCCTTGCTCTGCGTTTCTCTGCAAGTATATCTCTTATGTTTTTGGGAATTTGTGTTTGATCTTTTGCTTTCGGCTCTGGGTTTGATTCCCATGCTGACACTTGTATGCATTGATTGAAGTGTTCCACAGCTTTTTCAATATCATTGTCACTTTTTAGCGGTGCAGATGTGCAGATTCTTTCGGATGCTAGTTGTTGAAAGTGTTCCCAGTCTGTTTGTCGATTGTGTAACTTGCAGGGTCTGGGTGTGATAATGACATTCATGTCGACTGTAGCAAATACTGGGGAATGATCAGATGAGAGTTCATAGCTACCCTTGCATTCTATTTTATCCTTGCTTAGTCCTTTGATTATGTAAAAATCTAGAAGATCTGGTATCTTGTTTTTGTCAGTAGGCCAGTAAGTCGGTTTTCCAGATGAGACCACGCTTAAGTTAAGCAAGTTTATGGCTTGCAGTAGCTGCCGTCCCTTCGTAGTAGTTGTTCTTTAGTCGGCCTTGTCAATCTTCTATAGAAATATTTGAAGCTTGAAACATTTCTGTGCAGTATGGCTCCATTTCATAGTGGCGTATGTTTTGTTTTACTAGGATAGCGCTTCCTCCATGTGCTGCCCCGGATGGATGCATAGTGTGATAAACTTTGAACTTAGGGATACTGAAGTTGTTCTTATCAGTGAAGTGTGGCTCAGTTATTAACATGATGTCAATATTATTTTCTTCAAGAAAAGCTTTTACTTCTAGCTTGTGGTTTGGTAGGCCGTTGGCATTCCATAGGACTAATTTAATTGAATCGAATTTGGCAGTCTGGACGTTATGGACAATAGTAGATTTGTTACAGTAGTAAGTTGCTGCATCATTTGCTGCATCATTGACATGAGCATCTTCATCTCGTCTGGTTTTGTAGGGTTGGGTGGTGTATTGGGGTTTAGATTGTCCTGGTATATTTCATCAGACTTTTGAGTTGCTTTAGCAGCGTCACTATAGGAGTATGTTTGAGGCTTTGGTAGAAGGTTAGAGTATATTTGGGGCTTTGGTAGAAGGTTACCAGGTGCTTTAATTGCCTTATTTCCTGGTATGGTTTTCGGTCTTAGTGATGGGTATTTTATTTTTTGGAGCTCTTTGTAGACTGTACATCCCTTGTAGTTAGCTGGGTGGTTCCCCTCACATAGAATACATTTGACATCATTTGATCTAGTCTTCCTGGGACAATCTACTGACATGTGCTCACCAGCACATTTTATGCATTTTGGTTGTCTTCTGCAGTATGTCTTTGTGTGACCGTATTGTTGGCAGTTGGCGCACTGCGGGATCACCCTTTTTGGAATTTGCTCTTCTATCTTGACTTGGCAGTGTAGCAGGTATTTTAGGTTATAAATGTCCTTGTTATTGCTGCATGGTTGCAGTTCAATAAAGAATATGGGCAGTGGTTTGTTGGTGGACCTTGCCTTGATGTTCCAGATATTAGTGGCGGTGTGACCAAGCTCGCCTAGTGCTTGTTTAATATCATCAGTATCAGTTGATGGGTGGATATTCTTCAAAACTACCTTGTAGGTTCTGTCTTGCTAAGGTTTGTATGTGTGAAATTCTGTACCCTTCAGTTCAAGTTGGTTAACAATATTTTTGTAGTGTTCACCAGATTTAGGTTGTATTTTGACTTGGTCGTTACGCAAGACCTTAATCAAGTAGTTGTCTTTGGCATGCTCGTTGAGGAGGTCAATAAGAGGTTGGATATTATCCACTCTGTCTACGAATATTGGGGGCGGTCTTGGTTCTTTAACTGCATGTTGAGATTGCTGTTTCTCACCCTCTAATTGTGCTGGTTCTGGTTCAGTATCTAGACCAGTGAAGCTGTTTGACAATTGTATGGGGTTACTAAGCCAGTAGTTGTCCACTTTGGCTTGTTTATGAGGTGGTTTGATATAGCATTCCCGGGGGCTGCGAGTTCTTTTGCCATTTTTGACGGAAGAGTTTTGTTGTTCTTGCGTCGAATTTTGCAAGTTGGACACATCGCCAAGAGATTGGGTCCTCGGACGGGTGTGGAAAAGCCCTTTATGTAGCGCTTGTTGGACCAATTGCTTGTTGGTTTGCATTTTTTGTTTTGTTTACAATCCTTCTATCACTTTGCTTTGATGATTTGTTTTGACATCTTGATGAGTGAATGAATTGAAAAAATGGTAGTGATGTACGATAAAAATCGGAACACAACCGGTATTTGCGAACCGGAAACGACCACGATTTATTGTCTATGGTTTGATGAAATGTTGGTAGTACTGATTAATTTCAAAAATGACTGGCTTTATCAACAGAATTTAGCTGGATGCTTTCGCTTATTACGAGCTTATTTCAATTTGAACCCGGCACATCTGACATTGTCTAAATTAATTGGCACTAAATGAGTACTAGTCACTTATTTACACGGCACTACAATCACTTTTAGCACACTTTACGGTAAATAAAAGCTGGAGCACTTGTAACACGTCTGGTAGGTTTGACACCCGGAAACGGAAGCCAGGTTTATGATAAAATATATTTGAGATCTCCGCAACAGGGCCTTTATTTAGACATGTCACAAGATACGGTTTGGAAAATATATTTTTTTCATTTATGATTTTCCTTCTAATTGCCTCCTCCCCTCCCTTCCTACTTGAACCAATTTCTCATTATTTTTCTAATATATTTAAATAAAAACCAGTATTACGAATTTATAAAAAAAGCAGTTTTGGAGATATGGGCGGGAGGGGTTCATTTTTGTCCTTCTTTCTATATTTGAGATCATCGAAATAAGTCCCTTCATATATATTTTTTTTCGTTTACTATCGATTCTACAGAGTTTCTTGTATATTTAACTTAGGGTTACTACTTTATCCACAAGGGTTTGTATACAGTAAACAATTAATCTACATCAGTATGTAGGTAGTTGTATACACGTTTTAAGCGTGAAGCTGTTCGCTGGCTAAAAGGCACAATAACTGTTCGTGTAAAATTATGGTAGAAATTATTTAAGGTGTGATTTTAATGTGTGGTTGATTGAAGATTTAAGTTCTGGACAGAGACTTTTAAGAAGGGGAACAAGATTTGAAATTTGGCGTTTTCCGTTGTAGTTAGTAGCTCCTACAGTCGTCAGTTCTTTCTTCGTGGAGATTCTAGTGACAATTTTGTATACTAGCGGTATTTGGACGGATAAGTTAAATAATTCTTCTTTTAAAAGTACGTAATCTGCTTTGGTATGTACTGGAAGTGATTTACATTGTTTGAGCTCATCATTTGTGTACTGCAGTCTGATTTTGGAGGTACTTTTATTTTTAGTATTTTAATTTGTGGCCGCAGTATACAGTCGAGGTATGATTTATGAATGAGAATTGTACAGAATCAGTCTGATGTTAAAAGGTAGGCGATTTTTATGACGTATGTATTTTTTATGGGTAGGTGATTTTTATGATGTAAATATTCGCTAGAAAAGCGTGTAGCTTTGTACATATTCGTTCTATGTGATAACTCCAATTAAACTTATGGTCAATCACCATAAGAGTTGACGACTTCGATGTTGGGTAGCGGCAAGTATTAGTTACACTTTGATTATGCTTAAAATTATGGGTATGCCATCTAAGTTGCCGTTCAAATTTCCCAAATTAAACATGTCAGGGAAAATGGCATCTTAAGATGCTGTGTGTCATTAAGAGGTTAAAGTTCGGAATCCTAAAAAAAACGGGTTGCTGCCGCTAGGGGCCGATGAATATTACCGCTAGGGGCCAAAACCTTTGTCGACCATTATTATTTAAATGAAAACCAACTCGCACTCAGCCAGAGAGGATTGTAAAAAGTACAGTTAGCCACCATTTGTATTGTAAAAACGCTCTTGAAACTTTTCTCCACACATTCAAACATGTGTCGTTCATTCATTAGTCATCGTGAGTGGCTTTACCTGCTTGATGACCTGGGTCACTTATCCTCTATACCCCTTTCATTATACAAATATTACTTAGCCATCTATTGATATATTGTTTTGTGTTTCATGACATTGTTTTGTTATCCAATTAGGACGGGTTGTATTTTTAGAACCAATCAAAAAGTTATTTCTTATCTCATACTAGGCTTTGGACATAGCCTTGAATAGGAACCATAGGTGCAGGTGTCACTTCATGTTTAGAAAAATAAGCGTGCAGTGTGTGAAGTGCTTCTGTGCAGTTTACGTAAAATAAAATGAACGACCAAGACGAAAACGCAGCTGGTACAAGCTCTTCAACGCAGTTTTCGTTTATTATTGAAAAGTTACGTTTACATTTTTCTTTTTAATTTAATATACAGAAAATCACAAGTGGAAAAATTGTCTGATAAGAATAAGGTATCGTTGCAGGACTGAGATTAAAGTTTTGATCCGCACCGTTTTAAATTTCTTAAATACATACTTATTTTTTATTTTTTTTTACTGTAGATTTTTACATATACTTAGCAAACGTAATATTTTGCCTCTTCTCTACATTGGACCACTAATAATAATTAATAATAATAATAATTTATTTATTTATCATAACGAGGTATTACACTAGAATATGTTTGAGCTTAATTAATACATGTAAAGCATTATTTGAACTCTGGTAAAAACAGAAAACATCTGAACCTGAGCTAGGTGGTTAACCTGTATTTCAGGATTCAGCGCTCTTCCTAATAATTACAGTATAAGTGCTATACATTACGAAAAATGAGTACCTGTTAATCATTATACCAAGTACAGCTAAATCAGGTAAAATAAACTACAAAAGGGAGCAAAATTTACATAGGCTTAAGGCCTTGGTGAGTATAAGAGAGAATAACACTGTGGGAGAAAAAGGGCGTAGAAACTCCCACAGATTTATTTTTAGATCTCTTTTAAAAATAGGTTGTGCTTAACTAATACAAATATGAAAAATTTAATTGTTATGATTAATAAGCAGGAATAAATAATTACAAAATTATTAACAGCAAGGTCTGTGTTAAGCCAGATTAACCCCATACAGTCCTGTCATTTAAGTAATCTTGAACATTGTGATATCCCTTTTTCGACAAAGTCGCTTTAACATGCTTTTTAAATTGCTCAAATGGCAATTTCAAAATCTCCAGAGGTATCTTATTGTAGTAGAGAATGCACTGACCCTTGAAAGAATTGCTAACCTTCGCGAGTCTAAAACGGGACGCACATAGTCTGTGATTATTTCTTAGGTTAACATTACAGCTGTCGCTAAGTTTGGATAATGTTGTAAGGTTCTTGCGTACATACATTATATTTTCGAAAATAAATTGACTAGCTACTGTTAGTATGTCAATTTCTTTAAAAAGCTCTCTTAAGGAGTCTGTTCGTTTTAAATAATAAATTGCTCGAATAGCTCTTTTCTGTAAAATAAAAATAGTTTGAATATCCGCTGCTTTCCCCCACAACAAGATACCATAGGACATCACACTATGAAAATAACTAAAATATACTAGCCTAGATGTAGCCACATCCGTGCTTTGTCTGATGTTTCTAACAGCGTAAGCCGCAGAACTTAATTTACCAGCCAATTTATCTATGTGGGGTCCCCACTGCAATTTGCTATCAATGGTTATTCCAAGAAACTTCGTATCATTTACCAATTCTAACGTGCTGTTGTATAACACCAAACTGGTCTCAACTTGCCTGACATTTGGAAGTGAGAATTTGATACACTTGGTTTTACCAGCGTTTAACAATAAATTATTAACTGTGAACCAATTCAAGGTTAAAGACAATACACCATTAACATCATCAAAATCTTCTTTTTGTCTTTCAATTTTGAAGACCATTGAAGTATCATCAGCAAACAACACTATGTCAGTTAATTTCTCCACCATGAAAGGCAGATCATTAATATATACCAGGAATAAGAAAGGGCCTAATATGGAACCTTGTGGAACGCCAATTTTAACACCCGATCCATCAGATTTTACGCCGTTAACTTCTGCCTTTTGAATTCTATTGCTTAGGTATGATCTTAGTAGATCCAACGCTTTATTTCTAACTCCGTAATTATTTAATTTAATTAATAGCGTATTATGATCAACACAATCAAACGCCTTCGACAGGTCGCAAAAAACTCCGATAGCATCCTGTGCGGTCTCCCATGAAAATGAAAATGAAAAATGAAAAAAATATTTATTAAAATAGCACACAATTATAGTATGTAGGTACAGTTTTACAATTCAAATAGGCACGTTCTTTCGTAAATGTTATACCATTTTGTTGGCTATTTTGGCGAAAATTTACAATTTGTATTACTTTTGGTCCTCACACTAGGCAAGCCTGTATCGTGAGTGACCATTTAACGATTTCTAGCATATTTTGCCATCACTTGGAGAAACTTATTGATAGGTATAGCTTTAACAATTTTGGTTTTTATCATTAATGTTATGTAATTTAAAGGAATTAAATTTATTTTATTATAATAAAAGTTAATTTATATTAAATTAGGACATAATACTTATATTTAAGAAAAGGGTTTAAGGAGTTGTTCCGTGTCCTCATACGAAAGGGTTTTTAGAAGTTTCGTGATTTCAATTTTACTTTCGTGGATTGACAAAGACCTAGAATTTCCTGAATTTCTTAGCTTTCTGTGTATACCGTTGTAGACCAACAGCGCGGCCGCATCCCCAAAGCGGCGAGCAAAATTAGTGCAGGTACGTGGTGCCGGGGCCCTGTAAGTTCGACGCGAGCACATGTGGGCATAACTCTCAGAGAGTATGATATTTTTGTGGGCTGATAGACTGACTTTCAACAGATAGAGCTGGCGCACGGTAAGGACTTGCAGAATAAATATGAGATACAAGGGTAATACCTGCATCCGTAGTCGATTTATCCCTAGTGAAACCATATTGTTTAGCGTGGAGTTGTTTTGTACGGTTGAAGTGTGAAAGCATTTGATTGAGTATAATCTTTTCAAATATTTTACTTAGTGTTGGAAGAACAGATTGGTCTGGAATTTGAAGGATCGCCCTTATCTCCCGATTTGAACAGCGGTATGAGTTTACTGTGTTTCATGAGGACTGGAAAAGTCCCATCTTCAACACATTTATTGAATATATAAGCTAAGTGTGGGGCTAGAACTAGAATTACTGAATCAATGACTTTGACTGATATACCCCACAGGTCTTCCGTATTTTTAAGTTAAGTAATTTAAACGTTTTGACAATGTCCTGGGGATATACATGATGAAATTTTAAATATACATTACTGACGCTAGTGTTATTTTTTAATAAAGTCTCTGCTTCAAATGGAGATGAATTTAGACGGTCCGTTGTGAGTACGGTTATATTGGTGAAGAATGTTTCAAAAGCTCGAGCAACATCAGCGTTGGATTTAACAACATCACCACCTATCTTTAGGCAGAAATCAGTGTCCCTTGGTATAACTTTGCCAGTTTCGCGGTTTATTATTTGCCAAACTGTTTTCATTCTATTATTTGAATTTTGAATTTTTCTATTAATGTGTAAAGTTTTTGCAGTTCTACAAACCAACTTGAAAGTTTTGGACTATTTTTTAACATAGTCATGAAATTTTCGATCAAAGTTATAGGTTTTTTGATCATAAAGGTCATTCAAGATAACTCTACTTTTACGAATTCCAAACGTTGCCCAGTCATTAAATTTAGATTTACCGTTGTAGTCACTGACTTTCTTTAATTTGAAAACTTTATTGAATTCTGTCTCAATAATGTTGAAGAAGTCTGAGTAGATTTTGTTTGGGTTCTGTTCATTAAAATCCGGTACTGGCAAATTTATATCTAAGTTTTTCGTATATGTCTCTAGTCTATGGGATGTAATAGGCTAATAAAATGATGGACCAGTCTTATCCTTAATAGTAATTGGGAATGAAACTGTTTGACCACTGTGATCGGAGGGTAAACAGTTAATTACACTTTTACTTGTGAATGCAGAGTCACAAAAAACGTTATCTAAGCAAGTTTGGCTGGTAAGTGTAATTCTAGTCGGCTCTAGAAATACATGACATAAATTAAATGATTTGAACAGAGTTATTAATCGTCGCTTCAGTGTTGTATCTACAAGCAGATCTACATTAAGATCGCCACAAATAATTAACTTTTTTCTGTTATTACAAAGTTTAATTAGGGCTTCCTCCATAATTTTCTCAAATATTTCGAAATTGCCGTGGCCTTTTTCATCCCTCGGTGGCCTGTAGACACAAACAATAATATGGCTATCTAACTCAACACAGGATACCTCTATTTGTCTTTCAACAGTAAGTGCAAGAATATCTTTCCGTTGTTTCACCTTAATATTATTTTTCCCTAAGATTAAAGAACCACATCTATCAGCAGTCTTTTTATTGTAACAACTGACAATTTTGTTATTATTTATGTTAAAAGACATCATATTTTCCTTCAACCAGTGTTCAGTAACACAAATAATATCAATGTCAGAATTTTTTAGAAATAATTCTAATACAAGTTCTTTGCCAGGTAGCCCCTGGATGTTTTGATGGGCAATATTTAACTGGGGCTTACATTTTGACATATTTAGTGGCTCTTGTATGCTAGAGATTTCCTCTATTGTCTTATGAACTAATTTAAATTACTTGGAACAGATTCCAATGTTGCATGCAAAGTATAATTAACAGGTGAATTCCCAATAGGGGTGCATGTCATATTACTCTTAAAATAAGCTGATGTCAAGTTGAACTTAGTTAAACCAACTATAGCTGCGTCGCATATATTATAAGCTAACAATGTAGCTAATAATTTTCTATATTTATTAGACAGGTACAATGTATCCCGTGTCAGAGTAAAGTTATGAATAAAATTTTCATGTCGAAATATAAAATAGCATCGCTGTGATGACATGTTAAATTAAATAAATGAATATTCATTCTATGCACAGATTTGTTCTGTAGTTCTGTCAAATTACAGGCATATGGAAAATTGCATAGTATAAATTTGCATTTCATCCTACTATGTAAGTCTAGAAGTGTTTCAACACTTTAATTGAAATCATTCCGACTAATGTTTGAATGATTTCCTACCATAATTACAATAGTGCTGTACTCATCATAGATACCGCGACTAATCATCTTCACTAGATCTACAAATGAACTATTTGGACAGCAAATGTTCGTTATTTTATATATTTTATTTACTTTACGTTCGTTACTTTATATACTTATTTTATTTTATTACTAGCTGGTAATAAAATAAAATATTGTATCGCTGATTGTATTGTATAACCACCCGCATAGAGCTAGCATGTTGTAAGGAAGTAAGCTCAATGTTATTCATATTTGAATGAAGCCTGAGTTCAGTGGGGTTATCACTTGATGACAACTTAACTAAATGTTGTTTAATTATTACAGGTAATAAACGTTTACTCCTACTTTTGAACGATGGAGCTCAGATATGGTCTTGCACGTCCAAGAGAACCTGCAAAGCCAAGCTGAAAGTACTGCACTCTATAATACTGCGTGAGGATCAACAAAGCTTATATATTATTATAAATAAATATAAGAATGGCGCTCAAAACTTAATTGACATAATAAATGCTTTGAAGATTAACCCTATAATGTTATCTATGCATATTTCTATTTGATCCAAATATAAAAACTTTGTATCTCATTGCTAATTTTGTCTTTCATTTTATAACTATCTTATCAAAACGATTCCTTTACAAAAACTCCAAATCATCGTTTCGGTAGCCGACTGTGCTTAGCCATTATGGCCCTAAGCGGTGATAGAAGTATGAAAATAAGGCGATTCAATTTTATTAATAGTAATATCTCTTTAGGCCTCCTTTGGTAATCAATGTATGGAGATTCGCGGTTACGAGAATAATAGGCTGGCCCCTAGCGGTTCCAACCCAAACAAACATACTTATAGTTTGCTACATATTATGTGGAAAAAAAGTCCTTCAGTCCGCGGGAAATATTTTGATCACATATCACTGTGTTGAATCTTTTCACTGGGTGGTGCTAAGGAGCAACATATGATCGGTAAATTTCAGGTAACCTAAACAGAACTTACCTAAATGCAGTCACATCTATCCAAAAACTTGACATCGGCAAAATTGGCGAAAGTTGTTAGACTATCGTTCATTACGAATTGAATTGAACTACTATGATTACGCAACCGCTACCAGGTGATGAGTTTTCTGTCCATCTATCCTTCTCGGCGGCGTAACCGTCGCGAATCTAAAACAGTTGTAAAAACCAAATTGGTCGCTTTGTATCTCGCAAGGACCCATAAAAGTAACAATTTAAAAAGATCAAAGGTTTCGCTAGCAATTATTTTTGTTTAGAACGTTTGACTTGTTGCCCTTTTAGCCATCTGTCTATCCGACTGATTGAATCAGAGAAGTAAATTAGGACGCAAGGAACTCATGCTTGAATGATTCAAAACGGTAATGGAATTTTTTGTCATTCCTTTCTGGTCCCAGGGAAAGTAGCCTATTAATACTGCTGACTGAAATAAAACTTAAGAAGAATATTGACTGTTGTAAATAGTTATATTTAGCGGGTGGATATAATATGAGTATGTCGCCCAACAAACTCTAGCAAACAATAAAGTTCAAACTCCAAACTTATTTTTTTTTATTCACAATAGATTCTTACGAACACTTTTTGAGAGTTATTTCAATCTATACAATGCAAGAAAAAGTATTACCGCTTCGGAAAGTGTTATGGCAGCGGAGAAGAAGCGGCATAAGAAACTCGTGGACTGCATTACAGCCTACTTTTCTTTTCTGTTGTTTTTTATATAGGTCTTGTGTTACAAACGCGTGCGTGGTTCTCGTGCTGCGCTGGGAAATCAGCTCCATACACCTCTTTGTCATTAATGTAACCATCTAACCTATAATATGCTATATAACATAATGTTTTTTTAACAATGCTTTTAAATTTCTTCTCTGACAAATTGAATATCTCTTCCGGTATTTTGTTATAGTATTATATACTTAGACCCACAAATGAAGTTCAAGCTTTAGCTAGTCTATAGGTATAGCTAGGTTGGTCAATTTTTTTTCAGCTTTTATATTATATCGCTTGTGCCTGTCAACATTTTTAGTAGAAGCTATTTATGTTCATCCTAACGTATTAGCGAAGACTAATGGGAATCACAAACGTATTCCCAAGGATTATCTAAGTTTGTCTGAAAATGAATGTGCGTAAACTGTATCAAAGTCAAAGTCAAAGTCAAAGTACTTTATTACTGTAGATATTTACATATACTTAGTAAACGTCATTTTTTGCCTCTTCTCTACATTGGACCACTGTGGGAGAAGCAGGGCGTAGAAACTCCCACAGATTGATTTTTAGATCTCTTTTAAAAATAGGTTGTGCTTAACTAATACAAATATGTTTTTTTTTATTGTTATGATTAATAAGCAGGAATAAATAATTACAAAATTATTAACAGCAAGGTCTGTGTTGAGCCAGATTAACCCCATACAGTCCTGTCATTTAAGTAATCTTGAACATTGTAATATCCCTTTTTCGACAAAGTCGCTTTAACATGCTTTTTAAATTGCTTAAATGGCAATTTCAAAATCTCAATCTAAAGTGCAATTTAGGGAAAACTCCTAAAGTGCCAGCAGTGGGTCAATGTGTGTTTAACGTGATCAAAGAGCTTATCCACATGTTGCGGACATTACCGGATTTATCGCAGTTTTGAATCTGCGGGTACCTCCTTGCTGCCGGATCACAATGGAAATTCTTTCCTCTTCATAACATTTGAGACGGGCCGAATTCTTTCTATTTCGTTCGTTGGGCGGAATTTCCAATTATGATCGCGGAGAAATTTGTTTATACCTGCCGGAAGTAAAGCCTTTTGTAATTTTAAAGAGTGCTTTACTAGATAACCATCAGCGCAAACGTCGCTGAACATTTTAGAATATATTGCTAGTAGATAAAGCCGATAACAAGATGAGGCTGTTCTTCATACACCATCGTACCGTACCTGACCCTTTATTTAACCTTCTGATCTTGAGGAATTATATTTGGGGCGCCGTACCCGAATGGTGCCAAACAGGACCATTATACTATGCTGTCCATCTGTCTGTTTGTCCGTTACCGGGCTCTGTCTGAAGAACGAAGAAAGTAATAGGTGGAGAGTTGAATTTTTACAGAATGTCTGTTATTGCTGTAGCATTAAATAATGAACTACTCGAGATTTCGTACAAGATAAGTATTTCAATATCCCTGCAAATTACCAAATTATCGTTATTTAGATATAATCGATATATTCGCGTCATCTATTAATAGTTTTGGTGACGCGTTTGGTATGACTTCTGAGGGGTGGAGCTAGGTTCGAAACCTAGTTCGGACATAAACTTCTTTGTTTATGTTTTATGTAATTTTTTGTCCTTAAGTTGTCTTGTTCGATATTACGGAACCCGTCGCGTGCGTGTCCGTCACGCAATGGACCGATTTTCGGATCATCCCATGAAAAGGAGCAAACTATTTGAATCCAAACAGAGCGTCATACCTTTTCCCATATTATTGGCCGGGGTATTGGGTTAAATGCATTTTGCGCTAATAAGCCCGTAACTACTTGAGTAAAACCGTTATTTGCTTTGTTAGTTCCTCATGCATGAGTTTTGTTATTTTTAAGTGTCTTACTCCATCCATTTATATTTGCTTATATTTGCAACGGTGGCGGCAGAGGAAGAGTGGTGCACGCCGTTGCAGCTATTAAGATATGAAGGATTTTTCCATCACCTTTAAAACTACAAAAATAACTATCAACAACTTATGTTATATCATGGATATACGATTTATCGGGCAGAAAGGGTTTATTGATAACACGTGTAGGCTATCATAGAGCAACAAATACAAGCAAATAATATTTATTGTCACCCAACCTGACTCTCATGAAGAGACTATATGGGAACTCGCTGCTACCAGAAATATTGTTTATGTGTAAACCCCGATTATTTGTTGGATGTTGATACACGGCGACCGCTTCATGAGCTTTGAACTCGCTCATGTGCTCGCACGTGGCTTGTGTAGCCAATATTCCTTGTGAAGTTCCTCGCGCATTGCGGGCACGTGAGCACACCATTCATATAATTATTCTGAATTAGGTCAGATGGTCGGGCTTTTAACTCATCGCGCTTGGTGTCGAGTTCGGCGTGCCGGTGGATCTCAAAGTCACGGACTTTGGTTTTAACCAAAGCCCTCCACTCGGCTCTGAGAGCGGCTTGCTTCTCCCACTGGGAAGACTCTATGCCGCACCTCTTCAAGTGCCGCTTCAGCACATCTTTGTACCTGAGGAGTTGTCCACCAAGCTTGCGTTTGCTCTCCTCAAGTTCGTAATTTCTTCTCTTCTTCTTCCATTCGTAAGGATGGCTGAATTAGAAGAGTGAACATGCACAAAGGCACCGCTCAAGTGGGCTTGGTGCAGGCACTTTAATCTCCTGGAGAAGAAGGATAATTCAACTAATGTATCAATGGTATTCATATTGGATTCTTCTGGAATTCCAACTCCCATTAGTTTTCACTAATCCCCATTCTGCAAGCTTCTTCAGGAAAATTTTCGGAAATTGATATGATACCTTAGTCAAATTATGAACAAACACGAGCCAAACGGTTAGCCTCTCATCTATTGGTATTTTATACCAACTGTCTTTCCATTACTTGTGACACAGGCCGTTATAATTAAAAAAGAAGAGGTCAACGCCTTTTGAATACGCTTATTAATATATATTTTTTCACGTCCACGCAAAGTCATTCCAAATTTGCGGCCGGATCTCATTGGACCGATGAACACGATAAACGACGGTCGCTCCAATTTTATCGACTTGGGAATTGGTACCCATTTAGCCCCCTTTAGGTTTTTCCAGGTACCGTATGATGTGACATGCGGTTTGGGAAGCAGAACGTGTGTGCGGTGACGGCACGTTTCTGTAATATTTATTTGGGGGTGGCGTGAACGCCGTTCGGTTGGCAGTTATCATTAAGTTGCACAAGTGGTCCCTTGTCAGGTGTGTAGGCGTTTGTTGTTACTATAGTTACAAACTGTGTATGTGTGTGAGTTTGTCATTGTCCTAAAGCCCTCCACAATGACGTCATCCGAGTAAAATGTTCTCTGACCACTGTGGGTATTGTCAGTAACAGTTATTCAGACAAAGAAGTTTCATGTGTGTTGCTGGATCTTCAGAAGCATGACCCCTAACATATGGACTACACTTTTCTGTTGTACGAATTGTAGTAGTTGAATTAAGCCTTTTTCCTATTTAGGCTTTATGGTAAAAATGCGAATATGTATATAACCTCGTATCGAGGCGATGATGTTGAATCCGGGTATCAATCAGTCCATCAATCCAGTCTATTTATTACTGTAGCGATTTACCTGCATTTTTTGCCACTTCTCTACCAATGTAGAGTGGTCCAATGACCACTGTGGGAGAAGGAGGGCGTAGCATCTCCCACAGATTGACTTTTAGATCTCTTCTAAAAATATATTCCGGTCAGATAGGAATCAAAATATTAAAAAACGGGAATTACATTGCGTTACTGTGGCACTCATTTGCAATTCAGATATAAATTGAAAAACATTTATTCGACGTATGTTTTGACCTAAAAAGGGTGTCCCATCAACCTGTCCATTTAATCTCTTGAATAACACCCGGCGTTAGCTAACGCAACTTTTCCGATATAGGTTTTAAATCTTATTAGCATGGTATAAGGTTCAAAATCGCGCCCCGTCCCAACTACCCTCGGTTTTACTGGTAACCTGTCGATATTTACATTTGTAAATATTTATTTATTTATTTTTATTAATACAGATTAATGCATAACCTTACAGACTATGTCCAATTCGTTGTACAAATACAAATATACAAATAACATATACACCCTTCCATTTAAACCAGATTGAAATCTAACAAATGATAGTATCGTACATGTCAGTTCAATAAATGTCAACAATAATCCAATAATAAAAATGACAATACAGTCATTTGGAATTTAAAATAATCAGTTCAGTTCAGTTCAATATCTACAGGGTACCAGCAGTATTTACTAAGCAAACGTAATTTTTGCCCCTACTCTACATTGGACCACTGTGGGAGAAGCAGGGCGTAGTAACTCCCACAGATTTATTTTTAGACCTCTTTTCAAAATTGCTTGTGCTTAACTTATTAAAATATTACAATATTCATTATTATGCAGCAGGAATAAATAATTACAAAAATATTAACAGCAAGGTCTGTGTTGAGCCAGATTAAACCCCTTACAAACTCTCAAAAGTATAATTTTGTGCACGTTGAATTTAAATATTGTATAGGTTTCACTATACATATATGTTCATATACCCTCTAGTAATATGCTAGTTATATATAAGTCTAAATCAAAGAGTCTGCTTTATGTGTATTTACTTGTAGGCTAGTTAGCACCAACTTTGACGATTATTGGTTTTCCCTCTCCTCTTAAAAAAGTGACATCTATTTTAGCAATAAATTGAATTTAGCTCTATGCAAAACTTTCCTTTTTTTCTAATAGTGGGATGTGGACTAATTCACACACACACACACATATAGATAAACATTATACTTGGATAGATAAACAACCATGACTAGGGTACAAACATCCGTTCTCATCAAACAAATATTTGCCCCACCGGGACTCGAACCCGGGACCTTTGGCTTCCTAAGCAGGGTCACTGCCGACTCGGCCATTCGGGTCGACTATAAACAATATTATTACAATTCGCAATAACAGTAATCGCGAGCGACACGAGACACACGTAACGTAGGAAGCGAACGATGCTATCGATACTAAAGCAAAGCGGTGCGATGCAGGGGAGACTGAACTGGAAATTTCAATTTTGTAACGGTCGGCCACGGCTAACTCCAAAAGAACGGGAAGTAGGTCCATTTGATTTCGTTAAGTTTATATAATAGGTGATAATATTCCATCTTCATTGTTTTGTGCACCTTTTTGGTAACGTCATTATAAAATTGGCATCTTAATGTGCCGCTTTTTATTGTGTATTTAGCTCAATGTCCCGTGACTAAGTGTCTGTTGCGGAAGGACAAGAACCTCAACATATTGCTGGCTTTAGTCTGTGCATAAACATTAACATTTACCTACAGGCACATGGATTGCTTCTGGCCCCACACTAGGATACCCTGTGTCGTGGGAACCAGAAACTGCGACGTCAAACACATATAAACATCCAAGGCCTGGGTATTTTTTTTTTACCCCCAGCCGGGGATTGAACCTGGGACCTCTCGCATGGTAGGCTGAGTTACAATCGCGGCGCCACAGAGGTCGTCATAACGTATCGGGCGAGAATCTGCTTTTTACCCACACAAAGCAATACTCAATGATCCACTAACGAATAAGTTCATAAAATATCTAAAAAAAAAAGAACTATATTATGCTGCCGATGCTGATCAAATTAACTGTCGCTTATATTTCAAACTGGTGCTGTCATTTACCGGGCATCAGACAATGACAAAATCACTTTGATTGGCCGTTAACCTTTGAGTTATGCGTCCAGTAGCACTATCCTCTATCGTTTACACCTAGAAATTTATGTGGCAATCCCTGTCAAATGGGTGTTTTGAAGGATGTTGGCTTACATCAAATTGTCTTTTTACTAAAACACGTCTAATATGAACACTATTATTTCACATGAGCTGTCTTTTCTTGCTCAGTGATTAGTTCAGCTCGAGTTCGAATTCGAATAGCATCGCGAGTAATTGCGACGGATATCAAAAATACATAATAAGTCTACAGAGTCTGAAAACTTGCGTCGGGAGCTGTCATTGATAGCGACTGTCTTTGTTGAAAGGAATCAGTATAAGCCAAGTGATACAGAATCAAGGTGCCAAGTCATACGGTTGAAATTCACAGCTCATTTCTTACGTCAATACAATTGAGTACCTATCCACGTAGCTTGATTCTGTATCACTTGGTAACAAAGTTCAAAAACTTTGTGGCCATAAGGCTAATAAGTCTAATAAAAGACCACAAAACAGGCTGAACGTATTTCAGCAAAACTATATCAGAGTTGTATGTTTTTCAGCAGGTGTATTTTATAAACTCAAAATTGTGTTAAAAAGATACGTCACATGCTAGTGTTTGATAGAACTCGTGAACAAAATTACCGTTTCGACAGTTTCTAGCAGTCAAATGCCAGATTAGAGGCGCGACAATCTGCCATCCATCTTCATTTGCTGCGGACATACCGTGGAGATGTCAAGTTGTCTAGAGAATTGAATTGTGTTAATCGCTTCGCGGCCAAGTCTACCTGCGCTTCGAGTTACAAGCGGCGTTGGGCAAGGAAGGAGATTAAGGGCTGAACAAAGGCTAATGGCATTGAGAATTAGACAAAGAAAACAAATACCCGTCGCATCGCGTCGAAGCAGACTGACGCATGCTCCCGCGCAGAGCCCCGCGGGGCAGCCCGAGCTCCGAGACCAAGTAAATTATAGAAAATATTACTAAATTCCTGTAATAATAACATTAAAAATAAAATAAAACAACCAAATATTATCCTTTTTTTTTACCTATTTTTGCGTGTAAGTTTCATATAGGAAACTGATTTCGTCTCCGAGCGCTTGTTCATTTAGTTGAATAATAATGCATTGCGAAAAATATTTTTAAGTATTAAATATAACAGATATCCGGTAATTTTAAAAGTCCATTCTTATCTCTAATAGACCTTTTATAACATATTTTTATCCTACATTTTAATGTTGTCTAGTTTAGCCTAGAATTGAAGCTAAAGATGCATTTCTGGCCATACTTAATCCCTTAAGTGGGAGACTTCTTTTGAGTTTATTTTGTAGGTTTTGTTGTGAGGCTAATGGTGTAATGAAGAGGGGGTATTACTCAGCTGTGGGTGTAGAGGGCTCGATAGATAGATAGATAGTGAGAGCTACTGCAAATATGGCGGGCAGATTAAGTTCGGCGGCATACGCTGTTGGGAGCATAAGACAGCACACGGATGTGACTACAGCTAGGTTAGTCTATTTTAGTTATTTTCATAGTGTTATGTCCTATGGTATCTTGTTGTGGGGGAAGGCAGCGGATATTCAAAATATTTTTATTTTACAAAAAAGAGCTATTCGAGCAATTTATAATTTAAAACGCAGAGACTCCCTAAGAGAACTTTTTAAAGAAATTGATATACTTACTGTAGCTAGTCAATATATTTTCGAAAATATAATGTATGTACCTTATATATAAGAACCTTGGAACATATCCCAAAATTAGCGATACCTGTGATATTAACCTAAGAAATAATCACCGACTTGTTACACCCCGGTTTAGACTCGCGAAGGTTACCAATTCCTTTAAAGGTCAATGTATTATCTTCTACAATATACCTCTGGAGATTTTGAATTTGCCTTTTGAGCTATTCAAAAACCGTATAAAAACATCTTTGTGTAAAAAGGGATACTATGATGTCCAACATTATGTTAATGATAAAAACGCATGGAGTTGACACTGAACTCAATGTTAAGATTATACAAATACCTTTAAAGTTATCTCGTAAGTCAATCTGTGGGAGTTTCTTGCCCTTCTTTCCTCACAGTGGCCCAATGTAAAGAAATGGCAAATATGACGTGTACTAAGAATATTGTTAATATTGTAATAAAGAACTTTGAACTTGAACTTGAACTATGTCTTTAGCAAATAATTGCCTTCGGTTTAGTGGTCGCGGTTAGAGTTTACGAATAAGAAAAAAAAAAGTTTGTATCCGTATCATGGTGTAAATAATGTTGATATAAAAATACAACAAACGTCTTTGTTGTTAATATCGTGATCGCGAGAACCGTGATTACACTGGGTACACTCAAAGTGGCATTCAGGCAACCACGCACTAAAACACACAACGGTCTAGAAAAGTAAACAATACACAAAAAGAGGTAAGTGCCATCATCTTGAACTAATGAATGTCTGTCTTGTTGTTATTTTGAATTCGTATCGAAACAGTTACCGAGCCCGAGCCTTGGGGTATCCTAAATTATTATAAATGCCTTCTAAACTATCCGAGCATTGTGAATAATCACAGTGATTCATTTAGGCAATCTTTCACGACAAAGCCGTGGTATGATTCAGAGGAAAACGGTTATTTTCAAAGCAAATCGACTCAAACACTGAATCAAGTACTAGGAGATAAGGAGGCTCTAGGATGGAGACGCCATTCTTACGGCTAGCTCTCTGCTGAAGTAATTTTTTTCCTGTTTTTTTTTTCGGTGGGGAAGCTTTTGCCCGGCAGTGGAAATCAAAGTAAATGTATGGGTGTAATGAGTAAAGGATCAATATGTTGCCCAGCCTTGTAATTCTGTGTTTTGTCTAATGATAATTAGCTTTTAACTGTTCTTGCGTTTCTTTGTTTCGTCATCCACTGCAACAGTATTTTTATTCGGAAATTTCATGAATGCACCCAATGACGCAAGTTTTGAAAGATTTTTCAAAATACATGTACAAAGTCAAGCTTATTTCTATTCAGTCCAGTCCAGTCCTTACTATACTGAGGCTCGAGTACTAGGAGAGCAGGACTTGAGAGCACGTCGCGCCGTAGATTCTAATTAGCCTTGCAAAACCGTAATGTCAGCCCGCTCGGTGAAATATGGGGCAATTAGCGACCTTTTGCTTTTGGTCGGGAAGCAGGCCTGCTTCGGCATTTTCAAAAAGATTACTTTAAACAACACGGATTGTGTGATTTGATTTTCAGGTGCGGTTGATTCAGCGCTGGGTTTAGCCAGTAGACCACGTGATATTTTAAAAACACCATCACGCCTTTTTAGATATGGGTTGGCGTATTTCCTTATCCGTATTGAATTCATCCCCTCGCCGTCACCAAATCAATACGGTTATGGAAATTCATTAATGCCCCTTGAGCGTATCGATTTCGTCTCCTCGTGTTAACGAAATTAATACGGTTATGGTATAAATATTGTCATACATAATAATCGCCGTAACAATATTGGACTCGAAAATGGTGGGGAAAAATACAAAAATTCAATACGCTGAAGGTGCAAGTTCAAGCAATTTTGCTCGTCTTTAAAGGTATCGTTTTTTTTACCTCCTAACTTACTTTTTCTTTTTGAAGAAAATTGAACGTAATGCCATTGCAATTAAATAGTGACTTACATGTCATAGAAAAGTAGCATGGGCTCTTGTCAATGTAACATACATCGTTGCAAATAAATGGATCGTTGCCCCCCCCCCCCCCCCCTCCTCCCCTTTAGGAGCTACGAAGCACTGACTATCTTTTCCAATATAATATTTTTTGGTATTACTTGCCAGCGCCACCAATGTTAAAAAATCATATATTCAAAAGAAGATATGATTTTTTAACATTGGTGGCGCTGGCAAGTACATGCCAAAAAATATAATCATAAAAATGATTATTTTTTGCAAAAAGTGCTCCTGAAATTTTCTCAATACTGTTATTGCCTAGCTATTTTTAGGACCTAGGACCTTTTGGTAAAAACATAGAACTAGATATTTATCATTGGTGGCGCTAGTAAGTTGAACAAATCGTCCTAACCACCTCGAGAGACATAAAGTGTTTATTATGGTTGTTTCTTTTTCATACAAAAAATGCCCATATCCGTATTTATTTATTAACACGAGGAGATGAAATCGATACGCTCACGGAGCATCAATGAATTTCCATAACCGTATTAATTTGGTCACGACGAGGGGACGAATTCAACACGGATAAGGCAATACGCGTAAGTTTTTACCCAAGTTTACCCAGTTAATACTTTATTGTAAGTGACACGGGGCTAGCTCATCGCCGTTGCTACGGTACATTCTTATTGGCTGTCATCAGTGGGCTGCTCCAAGAGCGATCGGAGTAGAGTCGTTTTGCTACACCCCTTTACTGGCAACGCCAACTAGACGCAGTAAGTAACTATGGGTTAAAAAAGGATGGGTACGGCCCTGCCTTTGCTCGACTACCGCTCCTACAGATAAGCTCTCATACTAAGTCATCCCTAAGTAAACACAACCTCCTTCAAGCCCCTTGCTACACCCGCCTCCTTGCTCTCGAATTTCCATCTGAATTCCGAACGCACGTGGAATGCTACTTTATAGATCGGACACCGAACAAAAGAATCGTTTCGAATCAAAACACGTTTCGCCCAAAATAAGTGATGGCAAACTGCACTAAAGCCGACCCAACCACGTGGAAAAAACTCTGTTTTTCCGAATATACTGTTTCTTATTCGAATTGTGCTAATACTATTTTTTATCTACACACGTATCATAAACCCTCTTTACTACGTCCAAAAACCACACGTTACTGCCAGCATAATGATAAACTTCTTGGTAAAAACTCATTTCTTATCTGAATATTGATACATTATGACCATAATGTACATAATTAGTAAAATTATGACATTAAAATTTCGAACGCCGACGCCCGCATGCGTGCCGCCCCTAGTTTGTCTGTGAAGTTGGTACTTCTGAACAAGCTAAACAACTGCAGAGCAATGATCGTTGACACAATGCCGGTCGAACATGCGGTTCCTGAACACATCAAATCACATGCTTATGATATATGTGTACATAAACTAGTCGTATGTATGTAACGTACATAATTAGGCATTAAAACTCTCGAGTGATATTATTAACCAATTAACCCATTCTCGAGTATTGATGCCCTCCATTATGCAGCAGTCACATAAACTACTGTAATGCCATGACTCAGACTTTTAGCGTATTATTTATGCGACTAAATACAATCCCCGGTTGGGGTTAAAAAGAAATACCCCAGATCTTGAATGTTTATATGTATGTGTACTTGAATTATACATAGATATTATTGAGTCAGGCTAAAACTTTTATAGAAATCTTCCTATCCAAAGTTCGTCGCTGCATGTACCCATTTCAATAGCATCAAGCAACTTGTTCTCGATTCCTTTCTGCATGGTCGGCTTTGTTTCATCATTCAGCTCGGAGGCCGGTTCTACAACAACGTTTCTGCAACTGAGCAACTATCGAAGGGCTATTCGGACCAATCCTTAGGTAAATATGGACATTGGACAAGCAATCTAATAAAGAGTACATTGGGATTTGTGTATTAGGACTAGGTTATGAATAACATGTTTGAATGCTTGTTGGGCATGTTTCGCCTTCGAAGGTTTATGTATGTCACCGCAAGATAGTCAAAACCGTAAGTTGATATACTAACGCGGTAGTTAATCAACTATCGACAGATAGTAAACCAGACCGACAGGGTTTAGAATTTACGTTTTTTTGTTCTTATATGTATATTTAAAGTAAAAGCCTATTTACTATCGCACTATATTTTTGAAGGCACTTTTAATACTTTTATAGCCTACCCTAGGGGTCCCTGAATCATTGTAATTAGTCTCTTTCGCGGTTCTATTTGTTTCTAAAGTAATATAATTAAAAAAAAAAGTTAAGAAACGTCTGTGGCCTAGTGGTATTCGCCTATCGGTATCGATAGCCTGGCTGAGACTGGCACTGGATTGGTGTCCGTTTTATGTTGCATTTGTTTCGGGCGCTTCCGTGTTTCTTGGCTAATATCGCTAGACTGTGGGAGTAGTCGTAAAGATATCTCAGAGGCCCTAATAGGGAATCTTGATAACGTATGACAGTGGGGTTGGCCACTAACCCGACAACCCTCCATCAAGCCGCATTGAGCCAGCGTGGTGGATAATGGCTCAATCTTACTCGTATCCGGGTAAAGGGCCCTGCGCCTCGGTGGGGAAATTAATGGGCTAAATTCATTACTATTATTATTGCTCTTTAAATTACTTAATATTAAATTTACCTCAACTACGAGTTAAGTAGCCCGTACGTACGTGTCTATGGATAATTTAATAATGTCGTGCACGTTTATTGCGTTCCGTTTTTTATTCTACTACTGTTCTGCTATTTGATTTGATAATAATATAAACTACTCTAGACAATGTTTAAAAATATTGTTGATGAAATGATGTATAGAATTACATAAATGTTATTTAATTATTTGTTTTTTATTAACATTTGATATTGCAATTTATTATTATTGTTCGGAGTATTAACACCGAAACGAAATAAGCTTTTTATAAAAAGCCTTTTTTTCCATGTTGAAGTAAATGCGACTCGCGCCTTTTCTTAGCGCTAAATGTGTTGAGCAAGGGGCCCTGCTGTGCTCCAGCGCTGTGCAGCTCATGCTCACAGCACTGCTGAGCTTGGCCCTTTTGCCAAATATTATTATTTATTATTTTTGTTTATTCTTTAACCGCATGTTTGGCAATAAATGATTTTCTTTCTTTCTTTCTTTTATTATAGGTTATGTACAATACATTCTCGGACACTCAAGTAGTCAGCTTTATGCACCTGAATAGTTGAAGAAATCCATACGACCAGAGCCATAGATAATGTCCAGAATCGTGCCTCTAAAGGTTTTTCAGACAAATATCACTTTCTCGCTCATTTATGCTGACAAGTATTGATGTTCAGAACTTTCTGTTCTGTCTCAGATCTCAAACTTTCTGTTATGGGTCCGATTCTGCAATACACTGGCAGCTCAATCACAATGGAGGGAAGATGACTGTACATTTTAGATATAAATTATTTGGCCTTAAGACAATCTAGGTAAGTAACAGTGTGTAAAATTTTACATTAACAGAAAAAGAGTAAAAAGAGAATTTGCTAATACGCTTTTAAGTAAAAATATGAGAAAAATAAATAAGTGTCTTATCACACCTTTGGCTTTATTTTTTACTTTTTAGCTCTATTCTACAACTAATAAAAGCATTGTTCAAAAAAACTTAATTATTTTTAGAAGTTAAGACTCAGTGACTAAAAAACTATTCTAGGACCCAAAGTACTTGTAAAAACGAATCAAACGAGCCCAAATTCGATATGCACTCAAGAGCAAAAGTTTTGGGTACAGTTTGTACTGAAATTCTATACAAAGTCTATCCAAACCTTTTGCTCTTGAGTGTAGTTGCGTCGTTTTATTACAGAGTCGCTTCTCCAATGTTGTTTTCCCGTAAGTAAAAGAGCACTTGTTATTCCCCTACCTAAAACGTCTAATCCCGTCTCCTTTGACATCTTGACATAAATATATTTAATTCTGACTTTAGGCAGACAAAAGATAGTCTTAATCTTGTACAATATATTGTAAAAGACAATTTGCAAATATTTAACACAAGTAGCCCTGTGGGCAGTAGACCTCGCTAACAGGGGCGACTGTGAACCAATTTTTAGGTAAGTATTTTAGATTCAATCAAAATCAAGTAGTAAAGTAGCCGCACTAATAACTTTGTAAACTACATTTAGCGATTTAAAAAACAACCTATTTACTTTTTACGAAAATTGTCACTACTCTCATGGTCTGTATAGATCCTCTTTACTAATCCGTCTCCTACTTCGAGGAGCCCAAACTTGGTATGTTTCGAAAATATTTCTTGGATTTTTAGAAAAACAGGCGTCCGAAAGGTTAGAAAGGTGTGGTATATTTTTAGAACCGGCTCATGAAGCCCTTTAATTTGATAGGTTTCAGAAAAAAAAAAATATCCTATACAAAAAATTTATAATGTCAGAACGTTTGTCAAATGTTTCGTCACAAACCATCTACAACTTAAAAGTAGCTCTGACCCTTGTATTACTGTCCGATAAAACCATTTTAAACATTAACACACGAATGGTTTACACCAGATGTCAAAAACAAACGTCAGTTAGTTGTCAATGCATGAATTCATGTTGGTTGTTATCTAGGGTTCCGTACCCAAAGGGTAACGGGATATTATTTATATATTACTAAGACTCCGCTGTCTGTCCGTCTGTCACCAGGCTGTATCTCATGAACCGCGATAGTTAGACAGGTGAAATTTTGATTTAATAATAATAATAATAATAATAATACCTTGGACACTATTGACACACATTGATCTAGCCCCAAACTAGGATTTGACACAGATGATGTATTTCTGTTGCCGTTATAATAACCAATTATAAAAAAACACATTAAAATGTATATTTAAGGGGCTCCCATACAACAATTCTTTCAATACCACATACAAACTTATGAATGCACTTGGTTACGTACATGGATCGTGAAAGTAGCCGCACCAATAACTTTGTAAACAACATTTTGCTAAGTGAAATCCAAACTATCCACTCCACACCATCCATACTATCGTACGGTGGTACGGATCCCTTCGTGCGCGAGTCCGACTCCGATTGGTCTGTAACGCCAGCATAACATATCTTGTTTTTTTATTAAGCTCACGGATTTGGATTCTCTTCCTTCAGCCGATATCCACAGACCCTAAAAGATTTAACGAACTTTCAACAGTGTTTATTTGAAACTGACTCGATGTACCTACATACTTTTATAAACCACAAAGACATAAAAAGCCCTGTGATTTATAGAGGATTTTTCTAAAACAGGTCTACACATATAAATTAGTTATTTTTTAAAGGTAAGATTGTTAACAACCCTGTCATAACTAGTATGACAGAGGTTCCTTGCCTTTGCTTTGCCATGTCAAAGTAATATTGACTTTGACATGGCAAAACAAGTTACAAATTATATTTGTGTATAATTTTTTTGTCAATTCCGACAAAGGTAAGCACCGTTTACATATTGCTTATCAAAACATGTATTACCGAGCAATTAAAGAAAAAAAAATGTCTGTTAACATAAATAATTGCAATAATAATAATATAAATGTTACAATAGAAAGGCTGCGGATAGAGCGGGTTCTTTGATAGAAGTAAAAAAAATAAGGTGAAATTAACGGAAATATATTCTTGCAGTTATTGTAAAGAAGACAAACAAAGCTATCCTGTGTTGAGTAAGATAGTCAAATTATTGTTTGTGTCTAACATAACTCCGAGGGATTTAAAAACCATGGCAATTTCTAAATATATTTGAGTAAATTATGGAGGAAGCTCTCGTTAAACTATGTAATGACAGGAAAAAGTTCATTATTAGTGGCGATCTTAATGTAGATTTTATTGAACATATAACAATGAAACAACGATCGATAACTTTATTCCGATCTCCTTTATTTAGATCCGTCTTCGTAGTGATGAGCACATTATCTCCTATCTCTTTAATATTTTGCGAAATCCTAGAACGTTTTGAAGTTTGTTTCACCAGGGTTAGTAATTGGAGATCCCACACGATGTCTCTCCTTTCAATTCCTCGGCATAACACTGCCGCTTACGAACACTCGATTAGGATAAGGGCAATCCGACTGTGGAACGCACATCCCTGTTCTATTAGGAATAGTCCCTCCATTTACACTTGTTTGAAAGAGCGTTTCCTTTCTCTTCCATGATAAGTACCGTTTATGAGTTAGGATATATATGACATAAAGTTTATATTTGTATATACCATCTGTTGCATTTTATACAGTATATATTTTATTCAATATATTATGTATTATTTTATTTCGAACATAACTAGAGACACATAGGTTTTTACGGTGAACTAGGACTCTATGCAATAACTTTCCTGTCCTGCCAAGATTTTCTAGGAGAAATCTCTCTTTAGAGGTAAGCTCGCCTCTGCACAAACATTTTTTTGCGCATACAATATGAGTTTCCATGGCCACTAACCGGCTTTTTTACCAGATCTACTCCGTGTAAAAAGTATGACATCGCCATACAATCTCAGCTTAATCGGGAACCAGAAGGTAAGTCAAATTTGACTTGCAAGATATGACTGTCTGACTGATGGACAGAGCCCGGGACAGGTGAAACTAATAAAATTCTTATAACATAAGCGTAAACATTTATATTCAGGCATATCAGGGTCGCGGAAACCAGAAACAGCGTTGTCACACACATAAAAACATCCAAGAACTGGGGATTTTTTGAAGGGAAGACATTGATTCGTCATTTTGATAGTAGAACTCAGGCCCTGGTCTAGAACAATGTTTGGTTCTTAGGTGCTAATGTTAGCAAGTTGCTGCTTGTTAGGAAATTTCTCGACTTTGGAGATGGCTTGAGATACTGCTCTAGAAGTTTCGGTGACAAGCGAAAATGCTGGCGTGTTAGCCAATAGTTTATTTAGTACATATTTCTTCATTTACAGAAGTTTTCAGGTCTTGTTTCTTTACCAGGATATTTCTAGATTTATCAGTATTGCATATTTATATATTTATCAGCTGTAAAGGAATTATTCAAAATTCATAATAATCTTGCACTTTGTGCCAAGTCTTTAGAATTTGGCAGGCTCATACCTAAATGTGCTTAAGAATTTAGGAAACTACCGCAAATAACTTTTGCGCAACCTCTGGTGGCCTGTTTGCTTTAATTTCATTTATGTGGGTATATTTGATAGATGGGCTTCTATTAGACACACAACTTTAGAGTAATACGACTTTCTAGAATGCGAGGAATCCACTTCTAAGGTCTAATTTGTATTTGAAGGTCAAAATATTATTATATTTCCTAAATTTTTATAACGATTTTGATTTTTGACACATTGAAAACGGTTATTCGTTGACGTACCGTGATTTGTTAATGATGTTTATGACACAGAGCACCATTACCTGACTCAAGCAAGTCGGTTGGAAAATGGCCAAAGCCTACTTCAAAAGCGAGCAATCTAAAATGTCCTTACCACTGCATAGATTTTAATATCTGGCAATCGAAGAACTATTCTTTGATATATCGTGGTTGATGAATGATCTTTGTAATACAAAGCATCATGTCCTGGTTTAAAGTTGGCCGAATCCTGCTCAAAAAGCTAGCAAACTAAATTGTGTAACCAGATTTTAATTTCATATCGACGATCCGAATGGCCGAGTCGGCAGTGACCCTGCCTACTAAGCCAAGGGTCCTTGGTTCGAGTCCCAGTGGGTGCAAATCTTTGGTTGATGAGAACTGATGTTTGCACCCTAGTCATGGTTGTTTATCTATCTTAGTATAATATTTAGTATCGTTGTCTAGTACCCAAGACACAGGGAATCCTAGTTTGGGGCTAGATCAATGAGTGTAAATAGTGTCCAAGGTATTATTATTATATATATGTCTATATAAAGTATAGATAGAGTAAACATATGTTAGTTTAATTGTATTTTTTTAATTACCTTGTTTTGAAAAGTTTAGCTATAATTTTAATTCAAAACAGTAAACCTCCTAAGTTGAAGTCCACGACAAGGGATAGGGCTAAGGTCAATCTCCCATTCATTTCAAAATCGACAGAGAAAGGGAAATATATTGATGTAGTGGCTATATATGTCACCGGAAGATAGTCAAAAGCGTCAGTTGATCAACTAACGCGGTAGTAGATCAACTATCGTCAGATAGTAAACCAGAACCGACAGGCTTTAGAATTTACGTTTCTTTTGTTCTTGCATGTCAACCTAACACGAAAACTATTCGGGGGCTTCGCTGCGCTCGCCCCCTTTTGTCTTAACCTTAGCTAACGCGGGGTTTTTTCTTCGGTATTTCGTATGCAATTCAAGTTTCAACCAGTTTACTATTTAACGGTTTTAACCGTTAGTTGCTCAACTACCGCGTCATATAGTACGCAGTACGCTACTGTTTACTATCTGTCGATAGTTGATCAACTTACGAGAAAAAGACCGGTAGTTGATCAAATCTTACGGTGACATATTTTTTTTACTTTTTTTTTGGAGGGTAGCCTAGCAAGCAACATTTAAAAAGTCTGTCTATCTATTTTAAATTAATTTCAATTAAAATAAAAGTTTAATGTCAGTAATTTTATTATAAATCTAGGCCTGGACCCCTAACATCACTGGGAAAATCACATTTTCCATATACATACCTGGAAATCATATAACAATGGAGCTCTACACTAAACTGAACAACAATATGGAGAAGATAGTGACCACTTTCAACTCCAGGATGTCACAGTATGAGAAGGACCTTCGGGAGGCCGCCACCATGTCCTCGTCCAGCAGCCCACCCGATCTCAACACCATCGCCAGCGAGTTTGTGGAATTTAAGGCATTCACTTGGAACTGCCTTGACTTGCTGCGCGCACAGATGGAGTTGCTGCTTGCTGGCCAGGACCGTCTCGAGATGGCGTCCAGACGGAAGGTGCTTCTTCTCCATGGTGTTCCTGAAGTGGAGAATGAGGACTCCGTTGACATTGGGCGTGCAGTATTGTCCGACCAATTGAAGTTGTCCCCGGAGTGTGTGTCCAACATCAGTGTTGTGCATAGATTAGGATCCATGAAGAAGCCGTCGCATCCCCGTCCGTTGTTGGTGAGGTTCTCGACCTTTAGTGCTCGCTCAGAGGCCTGGAAAGGCAAGACTGCATTGAAGGGATCCAGAGTCACAGTAACCGAGTTTTTAACAAAGACAAGGCATGAGGTGTTTATGGCTGCCAGGAAGCACTTTGGTATGCAGAATTGCTGGACTACAGATGGCAGGATCGTCTTGCTGCTTCCTGACAAATCCAGACAGAAGGTGGAGCGTATGTCGGAGCTTCTGGTTCACACCAGCAAGTTCCCTCCTTCTGTTGGGCAGTCGGAACCTGCTAAGATATCTGCTCCAAAGGCGGCTGGGGTTGCTTCAAGTGCAGTGGCTGCCTCTTCGGCGCCCGGCACTGCCAAGCGTCAAATCAGGCGCGCTGGTCCGACTAAAGCCAAGAAATAAACATCTTTTCCGTACTCGCTATCACAATTTGGACGGGTAATACTCATTTTCCCAACAAGGTAGTTTATTTTATTCATTTATTTTTGTTCACCTTCAATAATGTGTGAATTTATTTTTCGGTTTCTGTTTCATGCTCCTGTCTGAAGTCAACATTCAATTAATTCAATATCATGTTTGTCATTGTGTCAATTATGTCATCCTTTTATTCCAACACTGCCCCAACGTTCATCCAACGTTGAGCTGTTGTTGCTGTATTGTCGGACGGAACGCAGGGCGTGTTCCATATAAATTAATGTTAATTCTATACAAAAATAATGTTAGTGTTCCATATTACCTAAATGCTCTGTGTATTAGTGATTGTTCCACAAAGTGTCCCGTTTTCGTGAAATTAGTCCATTTATGTGTATTATTCTTCCTCAATGTTTAGGATAAAAAAATTTTTTCTGAATTTTCCCCCGAAAAGCCCAGTGTATGTACGACTGGGTTCAGGCTATTTATTTATATTAATTTGAATATTTTTTTTAGGGTAATATCGATTATTGGGTTTATTTATTATATATATATATTTGTATTCATTTTATTAGTATATTTATTTTAGACTATGGATACCTACAACTTTAGTAATAGTTTCTTCTCATCTTGTGATAACGATATTTCTGTTAGCGCGGGAAGTGTTGGGTCAACAGCGGATGATTCGCTGTCATATAACTTGAAACGGGTGTTTTCAAACCTTGGTGCAAACTTCAACGTTGTTCATACTAATGCTCAAAGCATTCATACCAGCTATGCTGACCTTCTTGTGGTTTTTAGTGATCTGAACATACATGGAATTCTTGTTTCGGAATCTTTTCTCCGCCATCTCTTTCTTCTGCCATGTATGCTCTGCCAGGGTTCAGTCTCTACCGGAACGACAGGATAGGCAAGGCTGATGGCGGTGTTCTACCTACGTTCTGACATCCCATTCAAAGTCATCAGCTAGTCGCCAAGCCTGTACTCTGGTTCTGCTGAACACCTGTTCCTGGAGATATTCTTGCGTCACAACAAAGTCCTCCTGGTTGTCTATTATAGCCCCTCTCTTCGAATCGACTATTTTAACTCTTTTGAAACCCTTCTCAGTGACTTGACTCCTCTTAATAGCGACACCCTAATTCTCGGCGACTTCAACACTTGCCTTCTCAAGAATAACGGTCGCTCAGCGAAGCTGAATTCTCTTGTAAGTTCATTTAACATGCATATCCTTCCTCTAGAGGCCACTCACTTTCAACCACACTGCACCCCCTCTCTTCTAGATCTAATGATTACTTCTGACATGTCTAAGGTTGCTGCGCATGGCCAACTTAACGCCCCTTTCTCCTATCACAATCTTATTTACCTCTCTTATAAGATAAAGCCTCCCAAGCGTGCAGCTAAATTCCTTGACATTCGTAGCTTCAAGGGCATGGATATAACCTCCCTTAATTCAGACGCCTCCTCTGTCGACTGGTCGCCTGTCTACGGTAGTGAGACCATTGATGACAAAGTACGGAACTTCAACTCTATTGTCCTGAGCTTGTTTGATAATCATGCTCCGGTCAAGAGGGTTAAAGTGAAGCATCTTCCTGCACCGTGGCTTACTGACATTATTAAGGGTCTGATGGCGAAGAGAAACCGTGCCAAGTCTAGATATAAGAGGGATCCGACCGATGAGAATCTTTTAATTTTCAAACGCCTCCGTAATCGTTGCACTCGCTTGTGTCGTGATTCTAAACGCCGTCATATCTACGAATGTATCGAGAGCTATACTCCAGCACAGGTCTGGAAGTTCCTGAAGACCCTTGGTGTTGGTAAGTCACAGGAATTGGCAGCCGGAAATGTCGATCTCCGGGGTCTCAATAGTTTCTTTGCAACTCCCCCTGTCGCGATGGACTCCCTCGTCATGGATGCAACCCTTCGTAACCTACGGCCCAAGGCAACATCCCTCACCTCAGCATTTAATTTCATCCCTGTCGGAATCGGCGCATAATTAATGTGTCGCTTGACCAATGTTGCTACCCCAGCCAGTGGAAATTGGCACTTGTGATTCCCCTCCCCAAAACGTCTAATCCCGCCTTCTTTAAAAATTTCCGTCCCATTTCTATTCTGCCTATCCTCTCCAAAGTCCTGGAATCAATTGTCCACTCCCAACTCCCCTCCTACCTTTCCTCAAAAATGTTACTGAATCCCCACCAATCAGGTTTCAGGCCGGGTCACAGCACTACCACAGCACTGCTCAAAGTCACTGACGACATTCAATTAGCTATGGATCAAAAGCAGCTTACGGTCCTTACACTGCTTGATTTCAGTAGCGCCTTTAACTGCGTCGATTTCGATATACTAGTCGAAATTTTAAAGTCACTTAATGTCTCCTCGCACTCTGCTCGCTGGTTTGACTCCTACCTGAGAGACCGCCAGCAACGCATTAAGTCTGAGGAGATCTCAACGGACTGGTGTGATCTCTCCGCAGGTATTCTGCAGGGAGGCATCCTTTCTCCTCTCCTCTTCTCGGTATTCATTAACTCCATCTCTGACGTTCTTACCTCTTCTTATCATCTGTACGCAGATGACCTTCAAATATATTGGCACTTCTCTCCGTGTGATGTGAATCTGACAGTAGAGGCGTTGAATGCTGATCTCGATAACATCAGGAAATGGGCTACCTCTTATGGTCTGCTTGTCAACCCGGGCAAATCGCAGGCCATGATTTTGGGTACTCGTCACTCTCATAACCTAGTTCAGAAAATGCCCGTCGACCCTATAGTGTATGATGGTAACATAATTACATACAGCGAGAAGGCCAAGAATCTTGGGGTTGTATTTGATAAATTGTTGTCCTGGTTGCCCCATGTTTGTGAGGTCAGCAGACGAGTCTTTGCGTCATTTCACTCCCTACGGAGATTGCAGCACTTCCTGCCACAGCAGACTAAAATCACCCTTGCCCAGTCCCTCCTACTACCTTTAATCGACTATGCAGATGTTTGCTGGATCGGTCCGAATGAAGAACAACTGAACAAACTCGAACGACTTCAAAACCTCGGGATTCGGTTTGTCTTCGGGCTGCGCAAGTATGACCATGTCTCACAGTATCGCAAGGAGTTGGGGTGGCTTCCGATCCGCCTTCGTCGTGATATGCACGTTCTCTCCTATCTGTTCAACATTTTGCGAAATCCCCGCTACCCCTCATATCTTCGAGAACGTTTCGAGTTTATTTCCTCCAGGCATAGCAACCGGAGATCCCACACGATGTCTCTTCTCTCTACTCCTCGGCATAACACTGCCGCTTACAAATACTCGTTTAGGTTAACGGCGATCCGACTGTGGAACGCACTTCCCTGCGCTATTAGAGATAGTCCCTCAATTTTCACTTTTAAGACAAGATTGAAAGAGCATTTCCTTTCTCTTTCGTGATAGGTACTTTTATATATGTATATATAAGTAGTATATGTTTGATATATATAAATTTTTTTGCTTTTGTATTTTATTTAGTATATATAATTTATTAAATTATTATGTTTTAGTTGTAAACAATTAGATGTGTACAGTTTTATTGCGCACTAGGACTCTCCTGTTGCACAATTTTTCCTGTCCTACCTAGGTTTGCTGGTAGAAATCTATCTTTAGAGATAAGCTCGCCTTTGCTCATAAAATGTTTTGTTACCTTACTATTAAGATTTCTGTGCAATAAAGAATATGAAATATGAAATAAGAATATGAAAACATATATAAGCACAGGGGTCGCCACTTGAACTTTTAAAGCTACCACTGAGCTGATAGACCCTTTCACTACTCTGCTGGCCAGAAAAGGAAAATATTACATAAGGGCCATTTTTATGTTGTTCTTCCACAAAGGCCCACAATTTAATATTCAGTATTCTGGGTGACCTCTGTCAATGATAGGACTGTAAAGCGCTAACGCTAAGCTAAGTAAGTTCAAGGCTAAGGCCCAGATGCATAAACTACAACTCAAACTTTGACGGAAAGTCATACTCTCGCTCGAGTTGCGCCAATAAATCATCTAACCCTTTATAAGGCTCTCGTGGGTAACCACCACCTATAAAGCTATTCAAATGTAGTTGAAAACAAAAACCTCAACATGGTAACCGTTGAATTCCAGCCCCCTTATTCAGTCACTCAGATCGACGGAAAACTGTGGAAATGTGACAGTGTTGCCATACACTAAACGTCAATTTTAAAATAACTGCGTAGGATTTGACGTGTATTTTATGAATTGAATAAGAGGGCAGTACACCATAATGGGCCAACCAAGACCTGTTTAGGATTAACAAAGCCAATTATGTGATTCCTGAATTATCTTCGATTTTTTTACTGTCTGATTCCAGGATTTATAGAAAACTGACAAAATTATATTTGAATCTTATAGGAAATATCAATGCAATACAATTTCTTACAACTCGCTCAAAAAAATCTTACAATAGCAAATCACTAACTTTGACTTTCATATTTTTAAATAGGCTTATCATGAGTGGACATGAAAAAAAGTTCTTTGAGTGCCACTTTTATTACCAAAGCGAATGAATATATATACGTAGCATGAAAATTTCGCTACATTTTATTGTTTACGATCGCAAATAGTCCGCGCCTTCCCAAAGACGTTCGGCGGCGGCCATTTTGGCACTTTCGGGACGTTGGACGCTTCAGTGGTTAGGATGAACATAGTTATTTACAGTTCAGTTCAGGTTTCTAAACTGTTTATAATAGTAACTTCCCTGTACCCATCTGCCCACCAAATTTTCACCCTTATGGCTTGCCATTAAAGTCCAAAACATTGAAAAACTGCATGCTTATGCCCGATAAAGAGTTCAGTGGCACTTTATTTGTTTAATAATAAAAAACTATACTATTTTTTCGTTGTAACTTGATAATTTCAGCATGATATATCTTTCTATTTCCTAGTTACTGGTTACATTATCTACAGGAAATAATCTATTGGACTACAAGTCAGATGAAGCCAAATCACCAAATCACGGTAAATCACTTTGAAACTATAAGGTCTGGAACACGTAACTTACACGATTAATATGATACGTGACCCTACATGGCCCTATGGTTGGACTATTAGACTCTGAGGGACGAATATTGCACTATCCCCACAGATACGAAATGTATATTTATAAACCTTCACGACACTTTGCGTGCTTGTGCACTGTCGTCTATGGTTCCAGCTACCTACGTACATATTATTGTTTACTAAACACATATGTTCTTTAACCTCTCAAAAACCGAGGGTAGTTGGGACGGTTCACGCTTTTGAACCTTATGCCATGGTAATAAAATTTAAAACCTATAAAGAAAAAGTGGCGTTAGCTAACGCCGGTGGTATTCAAGAGGTTAAACGACGTCATCTGTCAAAATGGTGTATCGAAACTTGGGCCCAACTGTGCCTCTGCCACCACCTATGGTAAAAGTCGTGGGGCGATGTTGTGTAGTATGTTGCTACGTCACCAATAATAAGGTATCAATAATAAATTAGACTAATAACATAGAAATTTGACACACAATATGGATCATATGCTAAGCCTTAGTTCTTATTGACACCCTTTTCGTACCCCTGAAATGCGTTTTAGTTAAATTATTTCCTCTTCAAAGCTCAAACAATCCATCGTCTTTAAGCAAAACTGTCAAAGCGTTTCGCTTTATTCAAAGCTTAGACAAAGGATTGTCACATCTGTATAATATCTTATCTATTGACATAGTTATGTTGACTCCGGCATCCCTTTTAAGCCCTTTTGTTATGGGGTCGACGTGACAATCCACGCCCTTAAGTCATGACCTTTAAGATATGTTCTTGGGTAGCCAGGGTAGAAATTCAGAAAATACTATTCTAAAGGGAAATTCTTGAAGATCCACTGCGGAACCCTGGTAAGACTGCTAAAGACTCATTTCAATGGTTTGCTAACAATGGTTTATAGAACTAAAACTCTATTAATTAAACAGTATTATAGGGATAAAATATTATTGTATTCTACCTACCCTACACACGAATATTCAAGGTAATAAAGCATATAAGGTAAAGATCGATTTTATAAAAACTAGCAATTATTTTATTTGTCACATCTAAACTAATTAATAAAAATTGTTCAAGTGCGAGACTCAAACGCGGAGGGTTCCGTACCATCGAATAGGAAAACTTAAGGACTAGAGGATACTAAAAAAAAAAAAAGATCTGAACTTGGTTTCGATACCTGTCCCTACAAATTTCCAATGCGATGTCCAACCAATCGAGCCACAGAGGACGATGCGTATAGCGAAATTTGTGATGATATTGAGTCATGATGATTCCCAGGGGCAGGGATATTTAAATACCAATTTATGAAAGTCAAATTCAAAGTCAAAGTTCTTCATTACTGTAGATATTTACATTTACTTGGCAAATGTCTGTTTTGCCTCTTCTTCACTGAGGGAAGTCCACTGAGGGAGAAGAACGGCAAAGAGACTCCCACAGATTGATTATTAAATATCTTTTGAAAATTGGTTGTGATTAACTAATACAAATATGACAATATTAATATTATGATTAATAAGCAGGAATAAATAATTACAAAATTAATAACAAAAAATGTGTTGAGCTAGATTAACCCCATATAGTTCCGTCATTTAAGTAATCTTGAAAATTGTGATACCCATAATAATAATAATAAAGTCGCTTTACCATGCTTTTTAAATTGCTCAAATGGCAATTTTAAAATCTCTAGAGGTATCTTATTGTAGTAGAGAATGCGCTGACCCTGGAAAGAATTGTTAACCTTCGCACACAGTCTGTTATTATTTCTTAGGTAAACATTACAGCTAATCGATAAGTTTGGCAAATTTGTAAGGTTTTTGCGTACATACATGATATTTTCGAAAAAAAAATTACTAGCTACAGTTAGTATTTAAATTTCTTTAAAAAGCTCCCTTAAAGAATCTGTTCGTTTTAAATTATAAATTGCTCGAATAGTTCTTTTCTGTAAAATAAAAATAGTGTGAATATCCGCTGCTTTCCCCCACAACAAGATACCATAGGACATGACACTATGAAAGTAACTAAAATATACTAGCCTAGGTGTAGCCACATCCATGTTTTGTTTAATGTTTCTAAAAGCGTTAGCCGCAGAATTTAATTTACTAGGTGAATTATCTATGTGGGGTCCCCACTGCAAATTGCAATCAATAGTTATTCCAAGAAACTTTGTATGATTTACGACTTCTAACTTGTTGCTGTCTAACACTAAACTGGTCTTAACTTGCCTGACATTTGCAAGTGAGAATATGATACACTTTGTTTTATCAGCGTTTAACGATAAATTATTCACTGTGAACCAATTCAAAGTTAAAGAGAATACACCATTAACCTCATCAAAATCTTCCTTTTGTCTTTCAATTTTGAAGACAAACAACACTATGTCAGTCAATTTATCCACCATGAAAGGCACATCGTTAAAATATACCAGGAATAAGAAAGGACCTAATATGGAACCTTGTGGAACGCCAATTTTTAAACCTGATCCATCAGATTTAACGGCGTTGACTTTATAACACAGGAATCTCGTAGCTATCGTTACGTGCCCTCGTAGCTCGCGTAGCGTACGCTACGTGCTTTCGTAACGGGCGCTACGCTATGTAGCTTTGAATACTACTGGCATTAGGCATGTGTCCGTTTAGGTAGAGTACTCTAATATAGTTATAGTTTGTTAGTAGTTAGTGCCTCTAATTCTCAGTATCGACTTGATAATAATTATTAATTTAATACATTAAAAACACAGGATAGTTCTTTAAAGATTTAAGTAGCTTAGTTTAAAATTAACATAAACTTGATTTCGATTCGACTGACGAACTGAAGGCACCTACCAAGCTTTTATTGATTTGTTGGTAACTAATGGTACATCGAAAAAAACGCCATATTATGTTTACTAATAAAACCTGAATAAACAACATTTTTCAAACACTTACACATACAGCATCACGCCTTTTCCCATACGGGGTGGCAGAGGCAGAATTGTGCCCACTTTGAGCCAGTTATTCAATACTCCATTTTGCGTGACAGGGGGCTAGCCCATCGCCGCATCTATGGAGTAATGAAGGTTTCTTCACCATGTTTTCCATAACCGTTAGAAATACCGTATAATGTAGTTTAATTAAGCGCCAATGAGATAATAAATTAAGATTAATTAATTATCTCATTGGTACAATCGAACCAACTGAATCATGACCCATTTGCCTGATAATTCATTTGAAACTTTCAAACTGTAAGATCTATGTAAATGTCAGTGTCTAATCAAATGATAACAAGTTCGTTACCAAGGAAATAAACCTTCAAGCGAATTTCGACCTACTTGCATTTAAGGGGTTTAGCAAAATAAGCTTATGGTGGGTCATGATTCAGATGGTTCGATTGTACATGGTCAAGAATCGAACCTGCATCTCCTGTGTGAGAAGCAAGCGTGAAACCCATTAGACCACGAAGCTCTGTACATTTCTGAAATTAATAAACAAATCAAATCAAACAAAGCACATTCAACAAACATTACTAAAAGTACTTTCAACAGATAAACATATGAAGATAATGCTGGCCATAAAAGCTACATTTAGAAGAGGAGACTGTAAAAAGTTTCTCCACTTCATGTAATGAGGACAGTGTTTTACATAATGACATCTTGCAGAACTTTTTCATTCCTCCACAGATGTTTACAATTATTGTCTTAATGTGGGATACGTTAAGGTGATGTATTGTTATCATCAGATATAATTGAGCAAGCAATATACTTGAATAGATCAACAAATCGTGAATAACCATAAATATCTAGACCTAACCTAAGTGTCATAGTTATGTTACGTTAGGGCCAGGCCACATCACTTAACTCGGTGTGGGGTCGCGTCACAAAAATCTGCGAAACATTTAGTATACGACCACAGATATCGAGAGATAGGCCCTTGGCGCTAAGCTTGTATCGGAACCAGTGTCGCCGAAAACTAAGAACACGCACACATTTACACCACTCGTACATCAATCCCTCCGCTTTTATTGGTCAGTGCAATGTCATGCACCTATCGTCCGAACATACCTACACTACCGCAGGTATACTAGCTAGCCGAGCTAGTGCTGGGACATTGCAAGGACAGCGTGTATCATCAATCCATTATAATTTATAGACAGTGGTATCTATGCCGGGTTATATAAATAAAATAACACATTGTTTGTTAATATGACATATTTATTTTACAATAAATACCTATTACTATGACTATGACTACAGGCTGTAACACAAACGGGGTGCCAAGCCGAAAAGGATTGTTTGGGAGATGATTTTGAAAAACTTTCTCAATGCATCTGATTTGATCAACGTTATTTTTACTTCCCCGTACAAATCAGCTGACCGCTCGGCCGAAAAATGTACTGCAAAGGGAAAAATAATGTTGCTCTGATCAAATCGTTTTAATAGAGAAGGATGTACATATTGATGTCCTTAACAACTGCTTTTCGGCATATATACCCTTTCTGTACAATCCTGTACAGTAAAATACTACCTATTGACAAGAAAAATGTAAATATTTATTAAGAACTTGGCGTTTTGACAATTTAGGCGTACGATTTTTGCTAAGTAATGCAGTCTTATATTAGTATATCTTCTCATTAGAGCCTTGATTAGTAATATTAGATGATTACCCAATGGGTTTTGTTCGAGTTGGTAAAAAATCTATTTCTTTCCATCGATTCAAAAACATAATTCTCACTATCACTATTCCCATCACTATGCGTCGTGTAACAGTTCGCCTCCGTAACTCGATGCATATTTTCTTTCATATTTAGATAAGTGTGAAATATTCATTGCGTGTTAGCTTGGCAATATGTAGCGAAATTAAGATACAAAACAAGCAATGGATAATAAACCTAGCGAGAACAACATGACATTTTTAACATAAATGATCAACTCGTGACAAATTTTTTTTCTGAATGATTTATTTCCGTAATAATGTTTATTTCTTGTGTTTTAAGAAGAAACAATAGTTGGAATGAGACTTACAAGTGATATGTTACTCCGCCGTTCTTGGAGTTCACAATCCCGCTTCTATTTTTGCACATCAGTATTGCACAGGTCGGCATTTTCGAAAAACAGCGGAAATGAGTTCATCACTGCGGTCGCCCGGTGACTCCCGAGAATTTTTAATATCAAGACTATCGGGGCTAGATTTGTTCGCACGTGCAACGCCCCTCAACCTATCTCTCGATATCTGTGTTACGACATAACGTTGATATGTCGCAGATTTTTGCAATACTAAGCTGCAACTCAGTGATGTGGCGCGGCTCTTACTCACTCGTAGGTATCATCCTCTGCGCCAACCTTTGTTTGACATAAATTTGCTGAGACCTTCCCTGAGTAGACATTTTCGACCTCTGTTGACATCATTTTGTTCAGACTGTCGCTGTGTACATATTTCTGGTTATGATGGATTTGCAAATCTGTATGCTGCTGACTGAACTACTTATATCAGATGCTGGCTGTACTGCTCGTGTATAAACAACAAAACATACTACGCCACAAAGTTTACTTGGCAAAAATATTTGGCATTGTCAGTGGGATAGTGGACGGAGGATATGACGTCATCAGAGCAAGGTGTTTAGTTTACTTTGATGCGTAGTAACTTAGAGTCCCGCCTTTCCCCTCAAGAGGTGGTAGTGCCAGTTGTGTTCAAGTTAAGTCAGATATTCGATACTCCATTTGGCGTCAGCCCATCGTTACTTGTGGCGGCTCTGTGTAGCGGGTTGCTCCTCTTCCTCCAATATGGCGAGGGGGGTGATGGCTGGTGCACAAGTCATACTTGTGCACCGGTGCTGCTTGGGAGGACTGGTCCAGTCTGGTTTCTCATTACATTAGCTTTTGTTTGTTCTTATTTATTTCTTTTGTAAAATTGATATTTTGAGATATCTCATTGGCACTTATAGATACGAAGTTATAATATTGTCATTAGATTAGATTATTTTTATATTGTTCATAGTGGCATAAAAAATTATGTAAACTGAAAACAATGACATCTCCGTAGAGTTTCTTGGTGCTATCTTCTCTGACGGGCGTATTTCCGAGCATTGGTATAGTTAATGAGTTTCCTTCTCCTGTGCTAGATTCAGCCATGAATTACTACTTCAAAGGGAAATTTCCTTTTTCAAACTCAAATTACAATCAGTAACTCATTAGTTTAATTGATGTATTTGATATATTTTTTATTTTTCTCCATGTGTAAGTGTCTGAAATATAAAGTGCATTATTTTTGCTTACTTACAATAAATCTTTTGAGGTTTGAGTTTCTGTGTTTCTGCGAGCAAGTACGAGATCACTTTAAACACAGCAACATATCTTCACGCTTTTCCCGCACGGGCTGGCAGAGGCACAAAACTGTATATACAGACACATACATTTCTTCTTGCCCTACACTAGGATACCCTGTGTCGTGGGAACCAGAAACAGCGACGTTACACACATATGAACATCCAAGAACTAGGGGTATTTTTCTTCGTCTCCAGCCGGGATTCGAATCCGGGATCACTCGCTTCTGAGGCAGAGCCTCGTGCTGCGACGCCTAAGAGATCGTTGGTTTGTGTACAGGTTCAGCCAGTTATGGTATAGACAATTTTGCGTGACAGGATCTAGCCGGTCACCTTTGCTATGGAGATTGAATGTTTCCTCGCAAAGTTAGAAAAATGTTCAGAACAAAACGACTAACAAAACCAGTCAAGTGCGAGTCAAACTCGCGCACGAAGGGTTCCGTACCAGTTTGGATTTTACAACATGGATTGTAAAAAATTATGTTTACAAAGTTATTGCAGCAGCTACTTTCACACTCTATGTAAGAAACCAAGTGCACTCATAAGTTTGTATATGATTTACAGATAAATACATAATTTGATTCTGTACTTTAGTATTTGTGGGTATGGCGACAACATAAATACATTATCTGTGAAAATTTTAACTGTCTAACTATCACAGTTCATGAGATACAACCTGGTGACAGACGGACGGACGAACGGACGGACAGCGGAATCTTAGTGATAGGGTCCCGTTGAACCCTTTGGGTACGGAACCCCAAAAAATCTAGATGAAAAAGTCTCTATTTCAAGACTAGTAACGTTATAGCTTCTGTCCGAAAAGTGCCTCGTCACCATTGAGGTCGTTTATCAAAAAGCTCTCGAATATTGAATTCTTTCGTTATTTCCTATCTCGCTCTTTAGAGGGGAACTTTTGGATGACAGGATCGTTTGTCCTTATTAAATTAGATGTCATAAATCTGGCTCTTAGGCTCGGATGCAAGAACTCGAGTTAGCGGGTGCTTAAGGCGGTATTGTCAAACGCCCGTCGATTCTAGAAACACTTTTCAAATCCCGAAAAAAAAAATTTTTTTATTATTTTTTATGTATGTTAAAACGGTAAAAAAGAGATTTCTTCCAGCAAGTCTACGCAGGACTAGTTGCTAGTAAGAACAGACTAGCGCACAATAAATTAAATAACTACCTAGTAACGTATAAAATATAATTAAAGTCATATAATATTATATAAATATAACCAAACATAATACTTAAACTTAATACGCAAGAGAAAGGAGATGCAGTTTAAACCTTTTAAAAATTCTTGAAAATTAAAATCAATTTCTCCGAGACGGATTTGGAAAACATTTTTTTTTTGTTTGAAAGGCTTAATTACATTACAATTGGTCCCATTAAAAAAAACCTCAGGATCTGAAGATGAGATCATGGAGAAATCGTGGGACCTCCTTAATTTCTACAGGCAGACCTATAGCGTTTATTTTTATTTTTCATAGTAACTCGTGCATTTTCTCTTGGGGAGCATGATTTTGTGAAAAAGAACTGGTGGAATGGTGAGTAGCTCATATGGCCACCAGAATGGCTCAATACTAGGTATCCGACAGGTTGCAATAGGATTACTTTATTAAGGTTGGTCAGTAATATGTTCTTCTTAATGCATAATAGTCAAATGGTGATGGTAGCACGCCTGACATCCTTGATATAACATGTTAAGAAAATAAAAGAAGCTCTGTTTTTTCTAAAATTTTACTTTTTGTTTAAGTTATTATTAACTGCCTTTACTAAAGTTGCTAATTTATGTTTTTTACGGGGTTCCGTACCCAAAATGTGCCAAACGGCACCATATTACTAAGCCTCCGCTGTACATCCGTCCGTCTGTCTGTCTGTCACCGGGCTCTACCGGATCAACCAAAATAGGTAGAGAGCTGAAATTTTGACAGAGGGTGTATTTCTATTGCGGCTGTAACAATAAACAATAAAACATACCGTTTTTTAATCATTAAAAATAGTACACATACATGAAGGAATTGGTATGGCCATTTTTGTAGCCATTTTGTTTCATTTGTTTATCGGTGAATACTGGACTCTCCCGATGTTGTCGGAAAATATATTATTAATTACTCATTGGAATTATAACAAATAATATTAATTTTTAAACCAATTTTTATTTATTTTTGTAAATAAGCTCATCAATTTCTATCCACTTCCGGTTTCAATTAGCAAAGATTTTCGTTAACCTGAGCACAAAGTTCAATACTTACATACTACATACACAAAACTCTTTTTCAATGTTTCGATATACGGCTTTGAATACAGTCTTACCTATAATTTAATATTTATTTATTAACAATTAAAAGGTATACTCGTACAAAACACTGTCGTTTTACATTTTTCCTACAATGGTATGGATCCGGTTTTATTTGAGTAGGTTCAGCGATTTGTGCTATTCCTCCAAGAGGGATGGACCGATTTGGAAAATTCTGTTGTTGTTCGGGAGGGTTTAGATTAGTCCCATGACCACATCTAGAGAAATCGGGGGATCTTCAAATATATTAAATATAGTCTAGCGATTTTGTATTTTTATAGTCCTTGTGCATTTTCACTTAGGAAACAGGTTTTTTTAAACTGATAATGAAGCCCACAGATGGCCACCGTAACTGTTTAATACTAGGTATCTCACAGGTAGCGAGATAGTTGCTTCTATAGGGTTGGGGTTAGTATTGTATTCTCGTCGCATTACATATGGTGAAATTGGTGTGAAGGAAACGCACTAGGACAGATTATCAACGATTTATCAATCTCAGTCATGACTTGATGATTGAATCATGGAAAAATCGAGGGATAACCTCATGTAATGAAGGCACGTCTATAGCGATTTGGATATTTTGTATAGTGTCGCGTGCATTTAGAAGCTGCAGTTCTCGGGATGCATGACTTGGTGAAGTGGAACTGATGATGAATACTGCAATTCTAGGTATTTCATGGGTTGGCATACAATTGCTCTAATAATTATATTGATAATAAATGCAGTCAATTAAAGTCCTCACCGAGGGGCACAGCCCTTTACCCGGATACGAGTAAGATTGAGCCATACTCCACCACGCCGGCTCAGTGCGGGTCGATGGAGAGGTTTTACGAGCAGAATTAAGGTAAATTAATTATATCATTGGTACATAGTCAGGATTAGAACCTGCATCTCCAGTGTGAGAAGCAAGCGTGAAACCCATTAGACCACGGAGCTCTAACGGTTGCTAATTAGCATGGGTTTTTTTAAAGTTGTTTTTTCCTAAAGTTTTATTTTTTATTTAAATTATAATGATTCCACTAGTTCATCCGAAGAACTCGGGCTCGGGGGTGTGAGGGTGTGAAAAACATGAAGAAAAGAAAAAGGTATTATTGTTATTATTAAAATACCGGTGTCGCTCACGAGGTCTTCAGCTCACGTGGCCACTAGTTTTATTTAACTTCATTTGTATTTATTTTCAATTCAGCGCAATTCAGAGAATCTAGTTAAATAACATTACATAATATAACGTTTATACGATACCCTATATCGTGGGAACCAGAAACAGCACGTCACAATCATGAAAACATGTTTCTTTTTTTCCGGGTTTCGAACCCGGGACCACTCGCCTGGGAAGCACAGCTCCGACCGCAACACCACAGAGGTCCTCGATATTCGATAGATTAAATATACCCTAGGGTCTATTCTACCTAAACATAGTCGTGTAACTTACTTCAAACAGGATACAGATGTGCTTATTAGAATTGTGATCTTACCTGAAAAGAAACAATTGTATAATTATAACTAATTTAAGACATTTTTGTGTTTAAATAGCCTAGTATTGAATCGCACATCAAGAATACTGATTTTCACAGCAAAAAAGGATCAGCAAAAACACTTTTTATATTTTAAGTATTTTTTTGTTCTGACATGTTCAACCTAATACGAAGGATAAAGGGGGCTTCGCTTTGCTCACCCCCTTTACCCTTCACCTAAGCTATCGCTGTATTTTGCCCTGATATTTGCTGTGAAAATCAGTATTATTGATTTGCAGTTTGACGACCCGAATGACCGAGTCATATAGTCAATAGCAACCTAAATTGTGTAACCAGATTTTAATTTCATATCGACGACCCGAATGGCCGAGCCGGCAGTGATCCTGCCTACGAAGCCAAGGGTCCCGGGTTCGAGTCCCGGTGGGGGCAAATATTTGTTATAGAGAACGGATGTTTGTACCCTAGTCATGGTTGTTTATCTATCTAAGTATAATATTTATCTATACAAGTATGTGTATCGTTGTCTAGTACCCAAGACACAGGGAATCCTAGTTTGGGGCTAGATAAATTTATTAAGGTATTATTATATTTCCCGTTTAAATATAAAGCATGGACGACTCAAATAAACGCATAGAAATAGCGCAAAAACGTTCCTTCCGGATAACAGCGGGCGCATTTCAACGGGTTCATATTAAATTCGCTTTGTTGTTGCCTTTTGTCCTAGTCTGTGCCTTGTTGAGCAGCTTATAAGCAGTGTTGACGGCGAATGTGCAGCGGTGCTACGGTTTTTAGGGTTCCGTACCCGAAGGGTTCCAAACGAGACCCTATTACTAAGACTTCGCTGTCCGTCCGTCCGTCTGTCACCAGGCTGTATCTCAAGAACCTAGCTAGCTAGAGAGTTGAAATTTTCACAGATTATGTATTTCTGTTGCCGCTATAACAACAAATACTAAAAAACAGGATAAAAGAAATATTTAAGGGGGCTCCCATACAACAATACCACATACAAACTTATGGATGCACCTGGTTACGTACATGAAGTGTGAAAATAACCGCACCAATAACTTTGTAAACAATATTTTGCTGTGTAAAATCCAAACTATTCACTCCACGCCATCGCTTCCATTGAACGGTGGTACGGAACCCTTCGTGCGCGATTTAGACTCGCACTTGACCGGTTTTTTGGTGTTTGTGTGACTTAAAACGAAAGATAATAATAATAATAATAATAATAATAATACCTTGGACACTATTAACACACATTGATCTAGCCTCAAACTAGGATTCCCTGTATCTTGGATACTAGACAACAAGATGGTCGTGTATATGACTGTAACGATTTTAATAATAAATAATTAATAAATTTCACTGACACGCATTTTCATTTTGATAAAAGGCTATGACTGCCACTGGCTTCACTGCTAGTGTCTGATACGAAGATAATTATGTAGAAAATGTTATCGAAAATTTTTATCGACATGTTTATGACCGCTCACCAACATTCACGCTAGTTACGGTACATAAACATATCTAACGGAGTAATAGCCTCCTAAACAAACTTGAACGGGAACTTTTTATTTTTGTCTTTACAAAATTAAGCTTAATTAATATTACAAATACTGATTAATTTGTTTCGCTAATAGGTAAGGTGGTTTGCTGGCCCCGAACTAGGTAGTCCTGTATTTCAGGTACCAACTCGCCAACTCACTATAAATTAATTATAAATACAACATGAACTCATTGTGAGCGGTAGCATGAAAATACAACATAGAGTCACGCCTTTTCCCGTACTCGGTGGCAGAGAAAGAATTGCGCACACGATTAGTTTGTAAAATGCTTTATTTTGTGTCTCAGGGACTAGTCCATCGGCTGAGCAAAATAAATTATCCAAATGCAAGAATGTCGTAGCCACACCCAGCTTTTTAATCACCGGCGTGAAATAATCCAAGAGCATGAGGAAAATGTTTTCCGGAAAGCGCATGCTTTAGAATCTGTCGCTTTTGGTAGCGAAAGCTAATTAGATTGTTATTTAAAATTAATAACACTTTCAATTTAAAAAAATACATATTTAACACAGAGACTGCGTTACTAGGCCAATAGAACCAATACAACAGCTTTCGTTCAGTGCGGGAGCAAAATGTGGTGTTCCTACCTTCTCTGGTGCGGAGCGCATACATAGAAGGGTTTTCTAGGTATGAAATTAGCTTTGAGTTTGTGATTACAACAGGACTAGGTTTTTGTCATACGACGTTTCGTGTATATGTCATTAATTGCGGTTAATAGGTCTAAAGACCTTACACAGCTGACATGGTCTTTTGACCCTATCCCGCACTGATAGTATTACCTGCATTTATTTATCGACATTAGTGTTATGCGTGTATAGAGACAATTGTGTGTGTCAGGTGTGATTCTTAATATTTTTGTGTTAAAATCGACCCTGGGATTTCATTTTTCTTTTACCCCCAGCCGGGGATCGAACCAGGGACCTCTAGAATGGTAGGCAGAGCCACAAACGCTGCGCCACAGAGTTCGTCAAATATATATAGTCAATACCAAAAACAACATCAATTTTGACTCCACAGCGCGCGTGTTAATTGCCTAAAACAAAACTAAAACCACTACACTAGGTTAAAAAAATAACCAGAACGCACTGCCGGGCGGGTGTCCAGAAGGCTGGCACCGCTGCCTCGCTGTATCGCAATACTTATGCGTTAAGCAAGGTGGTTGCCAGCTTAAATTCCAGCTTATTTCAAAGCATACCGTAGTTAAATGGTATTCCGCTAAAAGACAACCACACGTCACGATTTGTCTGTAAAATGGTCATCACAAAATATAATTTACCAAGTGAACAATAAAAAAAACGACTTCAAGTTCAAGCCATATTTATTCCGCCCCTGTCGGGATGTGAATAATGTTTATGTTCATGAAAAGTTCTCATCAAAACTTTTGCTGCACGGAACCACAATCAAAACGTCACGTGTATTTTTTTTTATTTTGTTGATTTTTTCAAAAAGCGCTAAATCAAATTTAATGAAATTTATAAAGCAGCACCTCTGAAGTATGACCTCCCTATCATATTAAAAATCGTCAAAATCTATTCATAATCAACGGAATAATCGCGTAACAAATACACACAAAAACAGTGGCATTGAGAACCTCCTCCTATCTGAAGTCGGTTGAAAATAGCAAACGGCATTGTTTGTTATCTCGTTCGAAATAAACTTGCCTTTGTATTAAATATTGATGCCTATTAATTCAGTTTTGTTTGTTTTGTATGTCATCATCATCATCATACTCAGCCCACATCGACCCACTGCTGGGCATAGGCCTCTTCTCTAAAGCGCCAATCTCCCCGGTTCTATATCACCCAGTGGGATCCCGACATCTGCCCAGTGACCTTGTCGCTCCCCGTGGCCACCAGTCGTTGACAGCTTTTGTCCACCGTCCGTCTTCCTGTCTAGCCAAGTGTCCCGCCCATCTCCACTTTAATCTCGACATCCGTTTGCCTACATCTGCGACCTTCGTTTTCCGTCGAATTTCGACGTTTGGCACACGGTCAACGAAAGAGATACCCAACATGGAGCGCTCCATCGCTCTTTGTGCTACTTTTATAATATGCACATTATGCTTTGTGAGCGTCCATGTTTCGGCTCCATAGGTGAGGATGGGTAAGACACATTGGTTATACACCTTAGTCTTCAGGCATTGTGGGAGAGAGGATTTGAAGACATCACTTAGTTTCCCGAAAGCAGCCCAACCTAATCTGTTTTGTATGTAATAGGAAATAATATGCACCAACGCCGAAATGTCAAGTCTGTTTGAACAGCCATTTGTCAATCCATCGTATCTTAAATCACGAAAATAAACGCAAAAACAACTCGCACAAGAAGAAAGGGAGAAATAACAAGTGAAAATCGCCCAGGCCTGGCCTAATAACTTTTGGTTTCACATTGGTCCGGTCGGGTCGCCGTCGAAAAAGTATTGCCATACACTGCACGATAAAACAGCGGAAGGATCGAGTTGAGTTTAGGTACATAATGACACTTCTCGGTTTTAGTCGCTGAAATTAGTTTTTAATAAACTCCTAGACATTACTCACAACACATAAACAAACCAGCACACATTCTCTCACTGCTGGGTGTAGACCTCTTTATCTTGTCTGATCTTGAGCTTGCCTCATACACTGCCTGGCCTGCTATGTACGTAGTTCTCGTCTGGTCATCATTTAAACAAATGAAACCATTAAATCATCTGTTACTAACTACTAAAGAGTGTGTAAATCCCTATAAAGTGTGAAAGTTTATTAAAACTGTATTTATGAAAGAAAACCGCCTTTCTTGGTAAAAATTCATGGAAATAATAGGTAATTAAATGAATACCTATTATCACAATGCTCATTGTATTAGATTCCGCATTGTAGGGCCAATTCCTTTTCTTTTTAGTACCCCAGAAAATACATTTGTTCTCTCATTTATCCTCACTTGTGATTTGTTATCCGGACTACAACTCAAATATTTTATTGTAAGTAAGTAAAAACTACTATTATAAAATTACCTGAAAGATGCGGTGCAGACCATTCACTATCAGACATTAAAAGTACTGTATCGAAAGCCCATCCGCCGGATCCACACCGGACGATCCACCGCGCTCCGGATAGCGCGCGGCAGATCTGTGCTTTTTGGTTCAGGGGTCTAAATCCATCAAACGGATCCGTCGCGCGATCTGAGCGTGGTGAATCGTCGGGGGTGGACCCGGCTATTGGCACGAAACAAATCGTCCAGACAGTCCGGCCGTCTGTGGAGTGTAGTTTTACGGCCCAAGTCCCGTGATTCAGTGCGTACGTGAGCGGCGTACCGACCTCGTCTCGCCCGCCCGGAATTGCATTAGAAGCGGCCTCCTAAATTATGTTCGGTTTTATTGTTATTATTTGGTCCCCTTCTTGGGGTTTCTTCAGTAAGCTTCTTCTAAAGTTTCCTCATCAGAATCGAGATCATCATCTTAAAGACACGAGGAACTTACAACATCGTATTGAATGGCCGAACCACCAGTAGTTGGTTCCCGGTTCAAGTGCGCCCCGGTATAGGCGCGCGATTGTTAGCAATTCATTCTCTACTACAATAAGCTACCCCTGAAGATTTTGAAATTGCCATTTGAGCAATTTAAAAAGCATGTTAAAGCGACTTTGTCGAAAAAGAGATATTACAATGTTCAAGATTACTTAAATGACAGGACTGTATGGGGTTAATCTGGCTCAACACAGACCTTGCTGTTAATAGTTTTGTAATTATTGATTCCTGCTTAATAATCATAATAATAAAAAATATGTGTTAGTTAATCACAACCAATTTTATCTACACACGTATCATAAACCCTCTTTACTGCGTTCAAAAACCGCACGTTACGATCAGCATTATGTTTAACTACTTGGTAAAAACTCGTTTCGTATCTGGAAAACTACACATAATGGTCATTATGCGTAGTTTTTCTACATATAATGACATTCAAATTTCGAACGCCGACGCCCACCCGCGTGCCGTCCCTAGTTTGTCTGTGAAGTTGGTACTGACATTCAAATTTCGAACGCCGACGCCCGCCTGCGAGAAGTTGGTACTACAGAACAAGCTAAACAATTGCAGAACCACAATACCGGTCAAACATGCGGTTCCTGAACACATCAAAGAGAGCTTATGATATGTGTGTAGATAAACTAGTGTATGTAACTGTACATAATTAGGCATTAAAACTCTCGAGTGATATTATTATGAAACTTGCCTTCGGCTCGTTTCATAAACCAATTCTCGAGTTTTAATGCCCTCCACAGCATAGCAGTCACATAAACTACTATTAGAAGAGATCTAAAAATCAATCTGTGGGAGTTTCTACGCCCTCCTACTGAGAGAAGAGGCACAACATAGCCATGCAAAAAAGTAGATTGCACAACAAGGGCATATAACAAGCCATTTTATCCTATACTTATGGTATCCAACCGAGCCGTAGGATAATTAAGTAGAGAATAAAATGGGTTTTAAGACCGAGTTATACACTCTACTTTTCACTTCGATTAATAGGAAATAAAACAGTGATAATGTAAAAAATACTTATGATTTAAGATTTTGTTTGTTACACCTGGTTACATACATGGAGTGTGAAAGTAGCCGCACCAATAACTTTGTAAAAAAAATAAAGTAAATCTTAATAACAAGTTAATTTAGCCCCTTGAGCACACTTGGGTACTGTAGTAACCATAAAACTCGTTAAAGGTTTTAAATGTTATTACTACGGCATAAGGTTCAAAATCGCGGCCCTTCAAAAGAAAAATGGAAGGGTTAATGCAGTCACCTCGTCTCTCAGGTGGAATGGCTCAATTGTGTTAGTCTACATGACGACAACATTTTATGCACTAGGCATAAAGTGCGATTTTATGCCTAGTGCATCCAGCATAAAAAAGGACTTTTCGGGCATGAGATAAGAAAAGTCTTTTTGGTTCAATCGGTCGAACCACCAGTAGCTCTATTCTCTATCTCTGACATCCATACATTTCTATCGCAATCCCTGTCACAATTAAGTTTAGATGAGTGACGACCTCTTTGGCACTGCGATTATGACTCTGCCTACCCTGCGAGAGGTTCCGGGTTCGATCCCCGGCTGGGGATAAAGAAAAAAAATCCCCAGGTTTTGGATGTTTATATGTATGTGACGTCGCTGTTTCTGGTTCCCACGACACTGGGTATCCTAGTGTGGGGCTAGAAGCAATGTATGTGCCTATAAGTCAATGTATATGTTTGTTTATGTTTGCTTACTTCAAATTGACGTTTGATCAATCAGTAGCCTTCATAAGTATTTCTGATATCAATCACAATACGTGCCAATTGAAAATCGACCAATAAGAACACAAGTCGCAGCCACAAAAAAAAAAAAAAAACGCAATAAAAAACAGCTCGGTTCAAATAATCGTGATCTGTTTGGTAGATGTTTCAATGCGATTGATATAAAATTGAGGCAATATAAATAAAATAAAGTTCATAACAACAATACAACATGGCTGTTACGTCAGTCGCTGCTGCAGAATAGTTCGAAAATTATGTTTTCTCGACACTGCTCGGAAATGTGGCGAAAGATGGTGTGTAATGGGGCCCCAAAACCATTGTTTTGGGGCCCCATTACACACCATCTTTCGCCACATTTCACATTCCACATTCATTAATAGTTAAACTGGATGACGAAACATTCATTCACAGGAATTGTTGAAAACACATTGTTGGCTAGTTTGTTATGTTTCTGACACATGTCGACAGATGGCGTTTCATGCTGTCGGTAAAAGTATGTGAGACGTGAGCTGTCAATTGCGGAAGATGGCGGAGTCACACCAACAGGAGGCACTTCAAGACTTCATGCCGTAGGTTAAGGAGTGCGTGACGTGAGCTGTCAATTGAGAAAGATGTCGGAGCTCCAAATTTATAAAATAATTTTCTGTACCATTAATTTTATTTGTGAAAAGTTTAATTTAATGTAGAAGCTACAAGTGCAATCGATGGACTCGACTCTTTGAGGGCCTCACCTGAGCTCTTTCCTCTATTGCTCACTTTCCAGGATCTACTATTTTTGTAACAGTATTGTTATAAATTTAAAAATCTAAAAATATTTTTAGATACTTTATTTTTAATACGAGTATATACATTATTTATTTGTCACCGTAAGATTGTTAAAACTGTTATTTTATAAACTAACTCGTTAGTTTGTAAACTATCAACAAATTGTAAACCAGACCGACAGGGTTTAGAATTTAAGTTTATTTTGTTCTTACATGTCAACCTAACATGACCGTATGTCTTTACCTTAGCTACCGCAGTGTTTGCCCTGGTATTTCCTTTGAAATTCAAGTATAGACCAGTTCACAATTTAGCGGTTTTATTATATACTAACGTGTCATATCGTAAGCAGTACGGAACATATACAATTTATCGATAGTTTGTAAACTAACGAGAAAAAAGACGTTAGATTATAAACTAACGGTTCTGACAATCACATATACATATTGAAGGAAATGGTTGTCTTCATGACATATATTTTTCGGGATTTGGAAAGTGTCTGAGGAATAGCGCTTTAAAGATGGGCTTTAACTATACCCAGCGTCTTAAAGTGATTGTCATTAGAGAAATGTCAATTTGAAAGAAATTAGGATTTGTCAAGAGTTAAAGAATAAGTCTACAGTATTTTTTTGCGATTGAAAATACATTTTCATCTGATTGTAAAATGTAAACAGAAAAGCTACCCGAAGTTGCTTCACTTCCTGAATTAGCTTTTTTCGCAGTCTTTAGATAAACTCGTTTGTTCTACCCTCACCATGTCTACCTTTCTTACCTACCTGCTGGACGATATAAGCCGTTATTGTTACCTAAAATAAAGCTTGTGGGGCGCGGTGTTGTTTTTCTCCAAGACAATAAAACTTTAGTGGAGCAAATGGGAAGTGAAGCTTGTGTAGGTATTTATTTCAGTGGAGAATTTCTGGAGTTATGACGTCAGGTGTCTAAAGGTTCAAAACATGGTATCAAAGGGATAATAGTAGATTATGCACCTAGGGGATAAAGTACTGATAGTACTGATTTATGTCACGGGAACGATATTGAATCCTGAACGTTACGTAGGACTCCAGATTTCACTCCCGGGCAAAACAAGGATGTTAGCTCGGGAATTAAGACTGAGTCCTGAGTGCAGTGAGGGATTCAAGCGTGCCCAAGACAAAATAGCTTTATCTCCGAGGAGTATATTCTACTTCTCGCATCTCCTGCGAAAAAATATAAAAAGCTAGGCTACTAAAAACAGCATTTTATTAAAGTAAATTAATGTGAAAATCTATGTTTGATACATCAGTCCAGTTGCAGCGTCTTGCAACAATCGCGTTTTTTTTTTTAATGTGTTGGCCAAGGCAAGCTGAATGAAATATCATTCTAGCTTGGGAAAAAAACATCGAAGGATCTATTTCTATAAATAGAACTCTACCCTTTATAGGCTGTCACATTCGTGCAAGCTAACCTTACACCTAAATGACTTTGTGTGAAGTTCTTATTTGTTGTGTCATAGAGACTTAAATTTTACTCACATGGTGTAGCTTATCTAGTAGATGATATACATTGCTCACTGTAGTTATTTCGTTCGGAAACTTGAGTTTTTAGGGTTCTTTAAGCCATTAGGCCTAAGAGCGTTATTCAACATTTTAATTCCTATTTCCCTAAAAGTAAGCTAAATTTGTCGGGATGCCCAGCTTTATTATTTGAGTGTCTGAATCCTGTTAAGTCATCTCGATTTTAAACCTCATGCTATGGTAATAGAGGGCAAATATGTAGCGTCACGCCTTTCTCCACACGGGTTGGCAGGGGCACAGTTCTGTTCACGTTGAGTAATTCAATACCCCATCATCGTTAGAAGTTCTGCATATAAAATATAACTAAATTAATGTAGCCATAAATGTCCCCCCAGGGGCACAGGCCTTTACCGTGTTACGAGTAAAATTGGCCTATCATGCTTGCTCAATGAAGATTGACGTAAGGATACTACAAAAATGGTTCCAATACGTTTAATATTTAAGTGTAAGGCATCCACTGAAAATCAGCGCCGTGGCCCAACCATGGCATAAGGCTGAGTGGAGACCTTTTTGGTGCATAATACTCGTACATAAGACTGTAATAATTTTAAGTTAATTTATTCTATTGTATTTTTATGTGCCAAATAAAGTTTATTCTATTCTATTCTATTCTATTCTAAAAAAAATAAAAAGGACAGAAAAATAAATAATGCAAAAACTACTAAATACAATACATGAGATAAATTACATACATAGTTCACTCGATTAGCATCGGAATAACAAAATATGATAATAATAAATAAAATATAGGAAAGTTATTAAGTGGTCTAATAATTTACTGAACCTATAGTGTGATTTCTTAGTAGCACTTGGCGCTTTTTTCATACGGGATTGAAATATGTTGCCCCGGATTTATTGAGCGCAAAAACGATTTAGAGACGCTCCCCTGACAAATGCCGTTGATTGAGGAAAATATCGACGGGAAATCCCCAAAATCTAGATAAACGCGATACTTTGGCAGACCAGGTCCAGATATGGAAACATTTGTAACAACATTAACATCGATATTGTATACGTAACCTAGTGGCCAACCCGACACCCCTCCACTCCACCAACCCGCACTGAGCCATCGTGGTGGAAAATGGCTTAATCTTACTCGTATTAGGATAATAGTGCCTCTTATTTATTTATTTTTGTATGTTAACTTGTAGTTGCATTCTTAGTAATAAGCTTCGAATGTTTTTTTTTTTAATAAATAATTAAATTTTTGATAAAATTTTGGTCTATCGATAGTTCATAAGTACAGTTACAATATAGTTCTACATCAGCACCTGTCCAAAGCAAGTTAATTTTGAAAAAAAAACCAACCAATTTCGAATGCCTGGGTTTTTGACGTCCTAAGACTGGAGAAATAAACCGTCGCCATTCCAACGCCATTAAGCGAGGTCCAACAAAATTTGATTCCCCCCCATAACATCAAAATGGTGCTCAATAATTTACACTCCCGCTGTCTGCATTGGCTATAAATCCGCTAATATTCGCCTATTCCGGGAATATGACCACTTCAATCGGATTTGTTGCTATGTAATTTTACCATTTCACACTTTGGCACGTGGATGTGAATTGAGATGGAGCGAGCTGTGACTGCCACCTGCGTGTCTGCATTATTATTTTTTGGATTAACCGGAATTTTTCGACCCACTTATGGTTAAATAGCGTACGACAAACTGGAACAATAACTCATGCATTATTTATACATAACAAGGCAATCACTAATTATGGGCTTATGTTTAAACGATCACCAAAACGCACCTATTTAAATACCAATAAATTCGAAGCGACCGCCAGAATTAGTAAACAATCACCAAATTATGTTTGGATGAATGATCACCTAACTCCTTTTTATGTTTTGTGTACTTAAGTTTATGTTTTAACTGTATTTTGTTGTTCTTACATGTTCAACCAAACACGAAGGATAAAGAGGGGTGAGTCACCTAAGCTTTTGCTGTATTTTGCCCTGATATTTTCTGCAACTTTTGGCGATCATTTACCCATTTTTGGTAGGAAAAAAATACTTTGGTGGTCATTTAAATTGTTCTCCTAATTATGTCTGTGATTGACAAAAATATAATCTAGGGTTCCGTACCCGAAGGATCCAAACGGAGCCCCATTGCTGTTATTCACTTATCCATCAGTCCATCCGTCGTCTGTCACCAAAGTCAAAGTCAAAGTACTTTATTACTGTAGATATTTACATATACTTAGCAAACGTCATTTTTTGCCTCTTCTCTACATGGAGAAGAAATTCTCCCACAGTGGTCCTACAAATTTATTTTTAGATCTCTTTAACTAATAGGTTGTGCTTAACTATTATAAATATGAAAATTTAATTATTATGATTAATAAGCAGGAATAAATAATTCCAAAATTATTAACAGCAAGGTCTGTGTTGAGCCAGATTAACCCCATACAGTCCTGTCATTTAAGTGATCTTGAACATTGTAATATCCCTTTTTCGACAAAGTCTCTTTAACATGCTTTTTAAATAGACATTGTGCAAATTTTATTTATTCAAAGTAATCATATTTGTCACTTATCAGTTAATATATGAATTAAAAATAAAATATAAACACAAAAAGAAACAACTACGCGAATAAACCACCCCGGGACATTGCCGAGGCTAAGGTTCCCATGACGCTGGCAGCATTTCCCCGCTGCACCGCCAGGGAGATCCTTTGCATCAGAAATGCCCCAGAGCGGTTGTCAAAACCTCTATCCCTTAGACGGCGCCCCAGATCCTTAATTAATATTTTCCCTTGTGTCCCCCAAACCTCAGTCGTCTCGAGCGCAAGAGGCACAAAGATGTAGCTTCCCGTGAGTGTGGCATACTTAAGGCGTTGCTCAAATGGCAGTTTCAAAATCTCCAGAGGTATCTTATTGTAGTAGAGAATGCACTGACCCTTGAAAGAATTGCTAACCTTCGCGAGTCTAAACCGGGGCGCAACTAGTCTGTGATTATTTCTTAGGTTAACATTACAGCTATCGCTAAGTTTAGAAAATGTTGTAAGATTCTTGCGTACATACATTATATTTTCGAAAATACAGTTAATATGTCAATTTCTTTAAAAAGCTCTCTTAAGGAGTCAGTTCGTTTTAAATTATAAATTATAAATTATTATCTTGTTGACCCGCAGCCATATAAATTGTCAAAAAATATTTTTTTATGTTTTCGAGCCTCCTTTATCACAAAAATAAAGGAAGGTGCGAAAATAAAAATCACCTACCCCATCATGTGTTACTGTACATTTTGTTTTAAACGCACACAGGAATGAGAAGCAACTTTTGTGTACAAAATTTTGTACCGAATACATATTTTTTCTTTGAATTTTCCCCATTTTTAGGCTTATATTCTATATCTCACAAACTTGACTGGTTCTTTTACAGACAAATTTTCTTAAAGAGGTGATATCACTATAAAAGCTAGTTTATGTTTTGATCATAGAGTTATTTAGTAAACAAAGAGTTTCGTTAATCTGAGGTGTTGACTATTTCAATTAATATTTATTGACTTTGCGGTTGCTGGAACTTTCGACCGATTCGTATTTAGATTGACGAAGTTTCAAAGATATTGGAAGAAATTAATTACGGAGACTAAATATCCAATTTACAAATTCATGCTTTTTCTTGCCTAAAAGTTTGCAGTTTTATCTTACTCATTGGTTTATAATAAAGCTTCACGCCTTTTCCCATATAAGGTGGCAGAGGCACAATCATGCCCACTTTTACCCAGTTACTCAATACTCCATTTTGCGTGACAGGGGGCTAGCCCAACGCCACAGCTATACTTAATACTCAATATTCAATTTATTTATTGCATTATATAAAATGGTTGTTGCATAGGATGTTATAAAGATATATGTGTTATTTATGGACCTTGTAAAAAGGCATTGCAATAGAAGACAGGGAAATAAAGTTTGTTAATTTATAGTTAAGTATAATATTTACAAAAAGTCAATGGAAAGTAAATATCAGTCATGGAAATTATCCTAGAAATGAATTTATTTTTTATTTAAATTTATAAGTTAAGTACTCATTAACTGCATAATATAATTTATTGTATGATATTTGTTTTGATTTATGTATAAATATATTATCTTTCGGTTCATTTAATAGTTTCTGGCAGATTATTGTATATTTTTATTGACATTACTAAAGATTCTGATGAATATAGTTTTGAGTTGTAAATGAGTAATACAAACTTATTTTTTCGTGAAGGTCTTAGCGAACGGTTGGATGATATATTGTCGCGTCTGGTATTAAATTCAGGGATTTTCGAATAAATTTATATATTTCGAGTATATAAATACATGGTAAGGGAAGGAATTCATGCTTTTTAAAAGTAAGGATTACAACTATCAGTCGATTTTATTTGACCAATATCGTTATAAGTCTTTTTTGAAGGGTGAAAAGCGACGGTAAGTACGTCCGTTCTTTTCCCTAAAGGATAACGCCATAGCTTAACCATGGGTATGAATATGTATAATACGTGACTAGTGCAGTTTTTTAATCCGTAGATATTTTGACTTCCCGAAGTGCATACGCAAAGCGTGATAATTTTAGTTTCAGTTTGTTTACATGATTTTTTCAATTAATATGATGGTAAATTTTCAAGCCGAGGAACGAAATTTCGATGTTGTTCCTATGAATGTTCCCTTGCGATAGTTTCCATTAATTATTCCATTACGACCGGTTTAGGCCTAGCGGGTAGTGAGTCTGCCTATGAAGCTGACGGTCCTGGGTTCGAGTCCCGGTAAGGACAAATATTTGTGTGATGAGCATGAATATTTGTTTCTCAGTCTTGGATGATTTCTAAGTATTGTTATCTTTATGAAATATATTGTCGGCTAGTACCCATAACACAAGCCTTATTGAGCTTACCAAGGGCCAAGTTCAATTTGTGTAATATAGTCCTCTAAGATTTATTATTTATTGTTATTACTTAATATACTAAATAAATTACTAATCTCATTATCTCAGCACCGAGATACGAACCAGTTTATTTTTTACTATAATGTGATAAAACTAAATTTCTAATTTAGTACTTAAAAGTTTAAAGCCCGGCGAAAATCTAATAGCGTGTCAGTTCCATTTTTTTTTTTTTTTATTTTTATTTTGGCTCTTATTTCTGAGTACACAATGTTCATGACATTTCACAAGCCTTGACGTTGTAGCAATAAGCGTTTTGCAGGGTTTCACAATTTAAAGATCGTTCCTGTAACTCAGTGTATGTATGACGCCAAAACTTCAATTTTCATATTCATCATCAACCCATCAACTGAGGCTGTACTGATTACATCAAGTCATTTATTCATCTTTAATTTTAATTTTTTCCTGTGTCTTATTTATTGTATATGGACGGAATGGTCTGAAATAAATGTTATGGTTTGAATTACTAAGTATTATCTTATAGAAGAAGGCTTCCAAAGTTGGATTAAAAAAATGAATATTTCCTCATCTACATATAAAATAATTCGTATATATATCACACATAACACTACAAATCTTAAAAAATACAAAATGGCCGTTCTATTCCTATGAATCTCAATGCAGAAAGCTATACGCGTTTTTATGGTCGCTTTGGAGTGTCGTTTGTTGATGGCAACTCGGATACAGGTACGGGGGAATTGGTTGTAAACCTGTATTACTCGTAACAAATCCCCGATTGGGGTGGGATGCGAAATGTTTGGAACAGTATCGTGCGAAGTTCTATCGGAACTGGACGAGGAGAGAATTTTCATAATTCTGTCCTTTAAAGTAGGTACAGTAAAGTAGGCCAAATACATACAGAATACCCTATGGTGGGCACCTTCATAACTGAAAGGTTTTGTCATATTGAAAGGGTTCGTTTAGGACGTCTTCTGAACCCCTTTTACTATGAAACCGATTAGATCAGAGCAACTTTATTTTTCACTTCTCGATACAGATCAGCTGACCACCCGGCCAAAAATTAAAGAAAGATAAAAAATAAATTTACATTGGTTTGCTGCAAGAAATATATTTTTAGAGATAAGCTCGCCTTTGTACATACAATATGTCAATGTTACTTGTAAAATATTTGTGTGCAATAAAGAAGACAGATAACCATGCTAAGTTAGTCTTAGACAGGGAAACAGTCAATCAGTTGCACCCATTCCCAAATATTTATATTGACCCAAATTAACAAAATTTACATATTATATATTTTATCTACACACGTATTATAAACCCTCTTGACTGCGTCCAAAAACCGCACGTTACGACCAGCATTATACTAAACTTCTTGTTAAAAACTCATTTCTTATCTGAATATTAATACATTATGACCACAATGTATAATTTTTCAACAAATTATGATATTAAAATTTCGAACGCTGACACCCGCCTGCGTGCCGCCCCTAGTTTGTCTGTGAATTTGGTACTCCTGAACAAGCTAAACAACTGCAGAGCAATGATCAATGCCACATGCCGGTCGAACATGCGGTTCCTGAGCTCATCAAAGAGAGCATAAAATATGTGTGTAGATAAACTAGTGTATGTAACTATATATAATTAGGCGAAGGCAAGTTTCATAATAATATCACTCGTTTTTTAATGCCTTCCATAATGTATCAGTCCCGTAATCTACTAATATATCGCAGAATTTTGCAGAATAGCAATTGTGGCATTTTTGGAAACTAATATTGGAATTGAAATTTAAAATCATTTGTTCAACAATGAAATAAATATAAGACATACAGAATCACCGCTTAGGCAAATGCGCGAACTTGATTCCTCGACATACCTCAATCCTATCATTAATAAGACTCAAAATCCAGAAAAAATAAAACAGTCATCAATAAATATAATCAATGAAAAAACCATGAAAGCAGAGATCCAACGGCATTACTTACAACTGAGTTGCAGAATCATTTCGTAGTAGACTTCCAATAAAAACACCAAATGTATCTCACAACATAATAAAAGTTTACCTACCTTAGGAGCAAGGGTCTAAAAATATAGGGAACCGGTTTCGTAAAGTTATCTGAATAAAAGCTCATAGGCAAGTTGTTAGGGTACAACCATAGACTAATAATACAAAATTATATCATTACTCTATGGTACAACTAATAAATAAATGTCTTACACATTTTAGGTGCATTATAATGAATAGAGAACGCATAATATAAAAACATTGCTTCTGCCTCATTAGCTTGTGGTTTCCGCACCGGGGCGGGCGAAAACATTGTTCCTGGTATCTTAGGCGTGCGACCGCATTAGATAGTGGGTATTTATATCTTAGTTATGTCGCCCAGGAATCTACTTAGAGATTATTTGTGAAACTTTCTACAAAATCGGAGGGATATTGTGAGAGAATGTGGAATGATCCGCGAGAAGAATGCATGATAATGTTTTCTTCTATTATTTTTATTTTTCTCGTGTGAAATTGTGAAAGCAATGATGATATATTCATTAAATTGAACTGACATAACCTGATGTTGTGCGAATTACTTTACAATAAATAAATAAATAAATAAATTAAACTATCTCGCTCCACACGTTAATAATGTTGAGTTTAGTAAAACCAATAGATACTCTAGATTCAATCTCATCGGTGTGTTCTACAAGACGCAAACCGTTTCACTTGAGGGCGTAATGATTCCAAATAAGATATTTACGAATTCATGAAAGGGGTTTCCCTAACGTGTTCTCTCGATTGCCTTGAAGTTTTCGTATACTGATATAGTATGGGTATAAAGTTTATTTACTTTAAAGCTAAAAAATACTCAAATTAAGCGGCGATATGCTTCCAGTACTAAGCACTAAGGCCCACAAAATTTTCATGAAATTAAACCCATCCTGACCATTTCTTGTTGATAGATATATAAGTCTCATAAAAATAGCCTTCACTATGTGATTTCATACAGTTGAAATCTATTAGTTATTTCTATTAAATATCATACACATATATTATAAGGTTTGTTTTGTCAGTGGGCATGCATGTGACCAACTTCACAAAAAGTATTATTCTACATCACCTTTGCTCATGTCAACAACTCTACAGATCAGTAATAACAAGCATTAGGCTTCAAAAGGTCCCGAGTACCTTCACACACCCATCGAATGAACCGCCAGCTTTGAATACATGAATGCCTTAAACATAAATCTACGCAAAGCTCTCTTCGTTACATTTCTATCTCGCGTCCCGCCTTGATTTATATCGGTTTGGAGGAAATGTTTGAATATGCATCATTGGAATGGATGTTTTCAAAAAGGTGAATACGCCTTTATTTTAGCCACGTCACATGTGTCATAACTAAATCTAGCATATATCAAAAATATTGTGTAAAAGTTTTTTGATATATAGGTGCTGTCCATGTCAAGTTTGTTGACAATTTTTTGTGAGTCCATGTCGAAAGTTACCAAAAAAGTGCACGACATAATAGACATAAACATAAACATTTACATACAGGCAACATTGCTTCTGGCCCCACACTAGGCTACCCTGTATCGTGGGAACCAGAAACAGCCACGTCTCACACATCCAAGACCTGGAGATTTTTGTTTACCTCCAGCCGGGGGTCGAACCCGGGACCTCTTGCATGGTAGGCAGAGCCACAACCGCTGCGCCACAGAGGTCTTCAAAAGAAGGTTGAATATTTACCTTATTATTCAAACTAATATTTTATTTATCACAATCAATATAAAATATACCTTAGATAGAATTTTCGTTGTTCACTGGTAACCTGACTTCTATGATAAAATCTGCGTTCGTCACTGGTTACTCTGACTTCTAGATAATTGTACCTGGGGATATTTTTTTCTTTACATACACTAGCTTATCTACATATATATCATAAGCTCTCTTTGATGTGTTCCGGAACCGCATGTTCGACCGGAATGGTGGCATTGATAATTGCTCTTCACTTCTTTAGCTTGTTCAGTAGTACCAACTTGACAGACATAGTAGGGTTGGTACGCAGGCGGGCGTCGGCGTAATATATTATATTCAGATAAGAAATGAGTTTTTACCAAGTAGTATAAAATTATACTGGTCGTAACGTACGGTTTTTGGACGCATTAAAGAGGGTTTATGATAAATGTGTAGATAAGAATAATAAGAGCATGTATTCTGCCACCATCTTAGTTGTCCGTAATATCCCAGAATATTTATCTTTACACCTACAATCATTTCAATTTTATTGAATGAACATAAAACCCGTTGTCTCCTCGCACCACGGGTAAGTGTAGTACACATCTCAGATATACAGTGTAGTATGTCCCATTATCAGTCTATACAAATATGGATGTATATGCAAAATATTTTAAGTTATAATCGTAGTACATCAGGACCATACATGTAATTCTAAACCCAACGAATAAAATGCTCTTACTACTAAGTTGAGAGTTCCTTGTTTCTTTCATATTTTATTTACATCAAATATTCATAGAATCTACGGGTATCAAACAACTGATACCCGTAGATTTTAAGAACATGTACATTTGTATATGACAGGCACATATATTGCTTCTGGCCCCATACACACATACCCTGTGTCGTCAGAACCAGAAACAGCGACATCACACAATTGTAAACATCCGAGACCTGTTTTTTTTTATTCTTTCCCCAGCCACTATCGCTGCACCACAGGGATAGAGGGGTAAATAGACTTTTTGAGGTTATACTTGAAAGGATTGATTTGCAAGTGAATCATAGGGAACAAGGATAAGAGATTCTAACGAATTCTGAAGCTTCTAAAATTCCTAACTTCGAACTGAACTGACAGCCCGAAATCAGACAACACTTATCCGATTGCTATAGGATCTTTTTTGCCCGACTTCAAAAAAAGAGGGGGTTCTCAATATGGTTGTATTTTTTTAATTTTCTTTTAATTAAATGTTTAATGAAATTGTAATTATTTCTCAACCGATTTGAAAAATAAAAAAAATATTTAAAAAGTTAAAAAAGGTAAAGCCAGCAGCAGTAAAAAATATCTCTGGAGATTTTTTAATTGCCATTTGAGCAATTTAAAAAGCATGTTAAAACGACTTTGTCGAAAAAGGGATATTACAACGTTCAAGATTACTTAAATTACTGGACCGTATGGTGTTAATCTGGCTCAACACAGCCTTGCTGTTAGTAATTTTGTAATTATTTATTCCTGATTATTGATATTATAATAATTGTATCAGTTAAGCACAACCAATTTTTAAAAGAGATCTAAAAATCAATCTGTGGGAGCTTTTACGCCCTTCTGCTCCCACAGTGGTCCAATGTAGAGAAGAGGAAAAAAAAAAATTTTCTACATCTACAGTAATAAAGAACTTTGACATTAACTTTGAAAGCAGTTTGGTTACTAAATAAAATAAAACTGGAATTATGATATCTTCCATGTAAACAAAATTTCGTAATATCACATTCCTGTGACTTTTCAGTTGTATTTACGGTCATTGCCATCAGATGAATTCCAGCTATAAGCACCGTTTATTCGTTTATGTTTATATGTGGAGATGTGAACTGAACGAATCAGTCTTTTTCGTGTTATTAGAACCCACAGACCGCGAACGCAAGAGAGACTGTTGACAGCATGATAAATGGACGGAGACCTCCTGCATTTCTACCATTCAGGGAGCAGGCCGCGATCCCACTTTGCATATCAAATGGGAACATTGCTAGCTTTCCCCCGAGCTTCATGTCAACGGATACCTTACGGATAATGTTTGCATGAAACGCATCGTGTTATTCCTTGGGTGTGGAAGGAGCGGAAAAATTTAAATAAGAAATGAGAATCTTTATTTTCGTTTTCATCATTATGTATATAACCAATGCGTCAGCGAAAGAGTGTACCCCGCTGTGCTTAAATTTAGTAAAATTTCCCCAATATTAAAATCAAATCAAATCAATTTATTTGTCAAACATAGGTGTACAGGTTGGTAGGTGTTGTTAGTGTTGCTCTATGTTTAGCCATAAGGCATACAATTATCTTACATGTAGAGACATGCATGTTTTTTTCAAAGTAATAAATCTAAACATTTTCGTGGATACAGGAGTAATAAAAATATATAAAACCAAAAAAATAAACAAATGCTGGCGACAAGACTCAGTTAGCATCTTGTAAATATTCAGCTATGGAATAGTAAATTTTATTAATTAGGAGCTTTCGTAGTTTTTTTTTTTGAAGTTTAGTATGTTAACTATGCTACGAATTCTTGTAGTAAATTACATATATAAATTTACAGATAGTATTTTCTCATGTTCTTCTACCGGTGACTCTGACAGTGCGGGAAGCGGGTGGGCGGGCGCCGGCAGCCTGAAACGCGTGTTCATGCAGTCGGAGTTCAACTTCAATATCGTGCATATCAACGCCCAAAGCATTCCTGCCAGCTATGCTGATCTCCTTGAAGCTTTCAGCGATAAGAGAATACATGGAGTTCTTGTCTCAGAATCCTTTCTCAAACCATCTCTTCCTTCCTCCATGTATTCTCTGCCAGGGTTCAGGCTCTATCGCAATGATAGGACCGGTAAAGCTGATGGCGGCGTGGCTATCTATTTACGTTCTGACATTCCTTGCAAAGTCATCAGCCACTCGCCAAGCCTGTACTCTGGTTCGGCTGAGCATCTCTTCCTTGAGATCAGCTTGCATCACCACAATATTCTTCTGGGTGTATATTATAGCCCTTCACTTCGCATCGATTACTTTGAATCTTTTGAAAAGCTACTAAATGACTTAACTCCTCTCTATAGTGACTCTCTCATACTCGGTGATTTTAACACCTGTCTTCTAAAAAATAATGCCCGCTCCGCCAAACTTGAATCTATTCTACATTCCTTTGACTTGCATATTCTACCCCTTGGCGCTACTCACTTTCAACCACATTGTACTCCCTCTCTTCTCGATCTTATGATCGTCTCCAACACAGCTAAGGTGGCTTCCCATGGCCAGCTTACTGCCCCCTTCTCCTATCATGACCTGGTTAATCTTTCAAAAAGAAACCGTGCGAAAGGGCGATATAAGCGAGACTCAACCAACGAAAATCTTCTAACTTTCAAACGCCTCCGTAACCTGTGCAACCGCATGTGCCGCGATGCCAAGCGACGACACATCCATGAGCGTATAGAGATGTACACCCCAGCTCAGGTCTGGAAGTTCCTTAAAACCATTGGTGTTGGCAAGCCCCAGGAATCCTCTTCAGGTAATGTCGATCTCAACGGTCTCAACCAGTTCTTTTCTTCTCCCCCCGTCGTGATGGACCCTGCCGCTAAAAAGGCAACCCTTCATCGTCTACGGCTAAAGGCTGTAGTCTGCACCTCACCGTTCAACTTCAGCTTCGTTGGAATTGGCGCAGTTAGAAAGGCAGTGCTAGCTATCACATCCAAAGCTGCTGGTGGCGACAACGTCAGCCATCAAATGATCCACAGCGTCCTTGAAGAGTTGCTTTCTCCAATTACCCACATTATCAACTTCCCTCTATCTGATAGCTCCTTTCCTAGTCTGTGGAAGAAAGCACTCGTCATCCCACTGCCCAAAAATTCCAATCCTTCCTCCTTCAAAGATTATAGGCCCATATCTATCTTACCCATTCTTATAGTTATAGTTCACTCCCAACTCTCCTCCTACCTTTCATCAAACAAACTTCTTAATCCGTACCAATCTGGGTTCAGACCAGGGCATAGTACTACCACAGCACTTTTGAAAGTCAGTTATGACATACAGCTAGCGATGGATCAGAAGTTGGCCACGGTGCTAGCCCTGCTTGACTTCAGCAATGCCTTCAACTGCGTCGATTTTGACATCCTTGTCGCAATATTGAGCTCAGTGAATGTGTCCTTCCACGCTGCTAACTGGTTCGACTCATACCTGAGAGGTCGTCAGCAACGAATTAAGTCTGAAGAGACTGAAACTCAATGGTGTGATCTTTCCTCAGGAGTGCCTCAAGGTGGTATTCTCTCTCCTCTTCTATTTTCAGTCTTCATAAACTCCATCTCCGACGTCCTCTCTTCTTCGTATCATCTGTACACAGATGATCTCCAAATTTATCGCCACTTTTCGCCCTGCGATGTAGCTTCATCTGTAGAGACACTGAATGCTGACCTCGAGAATGTGAAAGACTGGGCCTCATCATACGGGCTGTTGGTAAACCCGACCAAATCAGAAGCCATGATTTTAGGAACCAGGCACACTCTTTCCTTATTACAAAAGCCCATTGTTCCTGTATCGTACAATGGCATCATAATAGAGTTTACTGACAAAGCCAAAAACCTCGGGGTTATTTTTGACAGCCATCTATCTTGGTCTCCACATGTCAGCGAGGTCAGCAGACGGGTCTTTGCGTCCTTCCACTCCCTCAGGCGGCTGCAGTACTTCCAAAATCACTCTTGCACAGTCCCTTCTCCTGCCGCTAATCGATTACGCCGATGTCAGTTGGGCAAGCGCGAACGAAGATCTACTGAACAAACTCGAACGACTTCAGAATCTCGGGATTCGGTTTATCTTCGGGTTGCGCAAATTTGACCACGTTTCTCAATATCGCAAAGAGTTGGGGTGGCTAACAATTCGTCGTCGCCGAGACTTTCATATTCTTTCATATCTTTTTAATATATTGAAAAATCCGCGCTATCCCAGCTACCTTCGACAGCGCTTTGAGTATCTCTTTTCAGGAGATCGGCACCGGAGATCTCACACGGTCTCACTCTTAGCCACACCAAGGCACAACACCTCGGCGTATGAGCACACCTTCAGGTTGCAGGCGGTCCGACTGTGGAACGCACTTCCTTGCAAGATAAGAGACTGTCCCACTCTTTTCTCTTTCAAAAACCGGGTAAAAGAGCACTTCCTCTCTCTTTCATGATAGTAGTTATAGTATGTATATTATTACTATATGTACAGGTTTATGTATCTATTGGTACTTATTTAGTAGTTTGGTATATATATATTTTATTTTCCATATTTTATAGATATTCAATTTATTTATTTATTATTTATTATAGATAAGTTATTTGATATTGTGCACTGCCTAGCCTTTCTTGGTAATTTTTCCTATCTTTCCTTGTTTTGCTGGAAGAAATCTCTTTTTAGAGATAAGCTCGCCTTTGTACATATGTTTTCAACAAATGTAACTTTTTATTTATCTTTATGAAATAAAGAATTATGAACAATAAAGAATTATGAATTCTGTCAGGTAGGTGATTCCAAATTATAGGCGCCATACCAAAAATACTATTCTTAAATAATGATGTTCTGTGTTGTGATATCAGTATTTTATTCATATGCCGTTTACTATTAAACGAAGTAAATAGGAGCGCGTTAGACTTAACAAATATAGCCACTTCAAATATATATAGAGAAGGCACAGTCAGTATATTAAGCCTTTTAAAGTGTGGTTTGGCACTGTCCCTCCGAGAAAGGCCACAGATAGCCCTTACACACTTTTTTTGTGCAATCAGAACTGATCCTTTATTAACTGCGTTGCCCCAGAATATGATACCGAATCTTAGAGTTGAGTCTACGTAGCCATTGTATGCCGTCAATACTGCTTCCTCAGATACGGTTTTTGATAGTTTGTACAGAGCATAAGCAAATGAGTTCAATTTGTTACATATTTTATCTATCTGTGTTTTCCACTTTAGATTACTATCAATATAAATCCCTAAAAACATTGTTACATTAGTTTGTTCGATACTTTTACCAGAATATTTTATGTCCAATTTAGTTTTATCATTACTATTATTATTTTTAAAACTTATTATTTTTGTTTTGTCAATGTTAACTATCAAATTATTATTATTAAGCCAAATCATCATCTTATTTAGTGTGGTATTAATTTCATTCTCAAATTTATTGGAATCGTCGAAAGGTATTATAACAGTGCTGTCATCGGCGAATAATACCATAGGATACTTAACAACATTTGGCAAATCATTAATATATGCTAAGAACAGCAATGAACCCATCACGCTACCTTGTGGGACTTCACGCTCTATCTCTCTGGGCTTTGATGTGTACGTCTGTTCTGTTTTTGTTTTGGTACATATCCTATTGATTTGTGTCATTTGTTGTCTTTTGTAAAGGTACGATTTAATTAACTCTATAGCATTACCTCTAATACCATAATTCGATAGTTTGTTAATAAGTATTTCATGGTTCACATAATCAAATGCCTTACTCATTTCCATAAATATACTGACTACAGGATTTCTCTTGTCCACGTTTGATATAACTTTATTGAGAAAGTCGTAGATGGCCATATTTATAGTTTTATTTTGTCGAAACCCCTTCTGTTCTGGCGCAAATAGGTTTTGCTTTTGAAAGTATGTATAAATATTTCTGTATATAACCTTTTCAAATATTTTTGCAAAGACTGGTATTAAGGCGATGGGTCAGTAAAAATTCATATTGTTTTTGTCGGTCTTTTTAAATAAGGGTTTAACAATTGCAATTTTTAATTCATTTGGAAACATGCCGTTTATCAAACATTTATTAATTATATCACTGAGGATCGGAGAGATAATATTGACTACATATTTTAAGACTTTGGTGGATATTTCGTCGTTCAGGTTGCGGTGCTGTTCTGTGACTCATCCAAAGCATTTGATGTTGCGGATCACGTCATCCTCGCTGCGAAGCTAAGACACTATGGTATAGCTGGTCCCGCTCACTCCCTACTGACAGACTCCATGAAAGGAAGGGCGCAGATTGTAGTCAGCGGTGGTAGTGGGCCGCGTCTGACCCTATTGCCACCACGATGGGTGTATCCCAGGGCTCAACTTGGTAAATATCATGTTCTCGTTACTCTTTAAACATCTTCCACGAGCCGTCGACACCACAGATGTATTCATGTACACGGCGGTGGTGAGCGCACGTAATATCGACTTCTCTGTTCAGCTGGTTCAGGAAAAACGGTTTGGTCCTGAATCTGCGAAAGACCCAGTTCCTCCCCCTTCTACTTCGGAGTTCGTCCCCCCAGGGTGATAACGACCAAAGTAGGGGGAACTGCGATCGAGCAGGTGCTAACCACCACATTTTCGGGCTTCGAGCTGGACAGAGGACTATTCTGGGAACACCACATCAACAAGTTGTGTGGAAGACTTGGCGGCGCCTGCTTTGGGCTCAGCCGATTAGCAAGGACTGTACCTACGAGCGTCGTGCGCTCGTGCTATTTTGCTACCGTGCACTCTCTACTTCAATACAGCGCCGAGCTGTGGGGACGTGCTTTCGACTGGGAACGCGCCTTCAAAATGCAAAAACGAGCCATTACAGCAATAGCACGAGTTGCATGGGAAGCATCAGCTCGACCACACTTCAAGCCACTAGGGATCATGACGTTGTCCTCCATAGTGATTTACCAGATAGCACTAAAAGTGCGCGAAAATTTGGGCTCATTTAAAAAGCACGGGGACACTCCGGAGTTCAATACACAGGAGACCGCCGCTGGGAAGCTCGTCCTTCCGCACCGCACGCTGGAGAAAGCCGCCAGGTTCACCCACATCACGGGCCCGTCAGTCTATAACCGTCTGCCGCACGACATCACTTCTGCTCCCAGCACGCAAATATTTAAATTCAGACTGAAACGCTGGCTTGTCGAGCAATCGTTCTACCACTGTATTCTTACGCCAAGCATATAATTTTAGTCTGTTGACATTATTTTATTGTTTTTACTTTTAATTTTATTACTATTACCAATTATCATTAACTTTCTATTAAATCAAATTTTATTGATATTATTTTTTTGACATTGTAATTTATTATTTGAATATAATTTGATTATTGACTGTTTTTTTTTGTTAACTCCAAATAAAATTATACTGTTAATTAAATTGACATGTAATGCAAGTTATGAATAAAATATCTTATCTTATCTTAAATATGTTATTTCATTGTCACATGACACATACAGCCTTAAATAGGTAAGCAAATGATAAAGTATTTACGCAACTTCATTACTAGCTATTTATTAACATATTTATATTATCAAGTTAATACTTATTTGTCTTTAAATTTATTGGATATTTAACTTTATTTTAATATTTATTAAGAATAGTAGGCAATATATAATAAGGGTATGCTACTCCGCTCCACAAAGCTGTGGACTTTTTGGTCAAGAAAGAAACGGCAATTAAACTCAGGCCAGCCTTAAGCGATTTAGTTAGCTATCAATTCTTTATTATTTAAGTAATCATGAACATCATACAATATTTAATTTTTAAGGAATCTAGTGTTGGTATGTTTAAAAGATATAAAATGTAAATAGGAGCGCGTTAGACTTAACAAATATAGCCACTTCAAATATATATAGAGAAGGCACAGTCAGTATATTAAGCCTTTTAAAGTGTGGTTTGGCACTGTCCCTCCGAGAAAGGCCACAGATAGCCCTTACACACTTTTTTTGTGCAATCAGAACTGATCCTTTATTAACTGCGTTGCCCCAGAATATGATACCGAATCTTAGAGTTGAGTCTACGTAGCCATTGTATGCCGTCAATACTGCTTCCTCAGATACGGTTTTTGATAGTTTGTACAGAGCATAAGCAAATGAGTTCAATTTGTTACATATTTTATCTATCTGTGTTTTCCACTTTAGATTACTATCAATATAAATCCCTAAAAACATTGTTACATTAGTTTGTTCGATACTTTTACCAGAATATTTTATGTCCAATTTAGTTTTATCATTACTATTATTATTTTTAAAACTTATTATTTTTGTTTTGTCAATGTTAACTATCAAATTATTATTATTAAGCCAAATTATCATCTTATTTAGTGTGGCATTAATTTCATTCTCAAATTTCTACCACTGTATTCTTACGCCAAGCATATAATTTTAGTCTGTTGACATTATTTTGTTGTTTTTACTTTTAATTTTATTACTATTACCAATTATCATTAACTTTCTATTAAATCAAATTTTATTGATATTATTTTTTTGACATTGTAATTTATTATTTGAATATAATTTGATTATTGACTGTTTTTTTTTGTTAACTCCAAATAAAATTATACTGTTAATTAAATTGACATGTAATGCAAGTTATGAATAAAATATCTTATCTTATCTTAAATATGTTATTTCATTGTCACATGACACATACAGCCTTAAATAGGTAAGCAAATGATAAAGTATTTACGCAACTTCATTACTAGCTATTTATTAACATATTTATATTATCAAGTTAATACTTATTTGTCTTTAAATTTATTGGATATTTAACTTTATTTTAATATTTATTAAGAATAGTAGGCAATATATAATAAGGGTATGCTACTCCGCTCCACAAAGCTGTGGACTTTTTGGTCAAGAAAGAAACGGCAATTAAACTCAGGCCAGCCTTAAGCGATTTAGTTAGCTATCAATTCTTTATTATTTAAGTAATCATGAACATCATACAATATTTAATTTTTAAGGAATCTAGTGTTGGTATGTTTAAAAGATATAAAATGTAAGGTCTTTATGTTACTTGGTAACAAGTTGAATATTTAAATGGCTTTATGGAATACGCTATTCTTATAAAGTGCTAATTTAGGAAATGGTAAGTTCAGATAGTTTTTATTGCATTCGGTTCTAGAAAAAGTTGTATTGCGTTCACTAAAAATTTTATTTTTTTCCTTATAAACGTTATACATTCTAATATGAATATTGATGGAAATATTAAGTTTTTTTTTTTAAATATGGTCTACTACTTTCTCAGGTAACAATGTCTATAAGTAGAATTGCCAAAGAAAATTATACTGTAGCTTAAGATAAGCACTAGTATTAGCATAGCAATAGTAATATTGTATTAGTCTCCTAAGTGGGTATATCTCTTGATATATATAAAAATATAAATACATAATTTGCTAACAGATTAAATTCTGCAGCTTACGCTTTTAGGAACGTCAGAGAAAATACGGATGTGGCTAGAACAAGTCTGGTCTTTTTTAGTGTACAGTGTCGTGTCCTATGGTATCTTGTTGTGGGGGAAAGCAGCAAATATTCAAACTATTTTTATTTAAAACAAAACAGCTACATATTCGAGCAATTAATAATTTAAAACTCACAGACTTCCTGAGAGAACTTTTTAAATATACTTACTTACTATTTCAAGTAAATTTATTTTCTAAAATATTATGAATGAACGCAAGAATCGTTAATCATTTTCCAAAAATTGCGAAGGCTGTATTGTTAACTTATGAAATGATCATTATTCACAGGCTAGTTGCAACCCTGTTAAAATCGTGAAAGTTAACAATTCTTTAAGGGTCAATTCTCTACTACAATAATATAGCACTAATGAGCAATTTAAAAACGATTTAAACATCACTTTACAAAAAAAAAATATACTACAAAATTCAACATCATAAAAATGACCAGTATATATGGTGTTAAATCTAACTCAACATAGAACTCGCTTAATAATTTTGTTGTTATTTATTCCTGCATATTATTGATATTATTTATGATATGTAACGAATATATTAGTTAAAAAAAACTATATTTAAAAGAGATGTAAAAATCAATCTGTGTGGGGGTTTCTTCGCCCTTCTGCTTCCAAAGTGGTCCAATGCAAAGAAGAAGAAGAAAATTACGTTTTATAAACATTTATTAATATAAAGAGAAAAAATAACATTTGGAAATTGAATTTGAATTTCTAAACAACGCTATTTATTTTAAAGCATAGTTTCTCTATGTGAAGCTTCCATCGACAATTTTCGTCTCACTGTAGTCCGAAGAATTTTATTGTTATAACGATTTCTTTATTTTGGCCACTATAGTTTATTTGAAAGGTTAGACAGAGTGTTTGCTTGTGTTTTGTGTTATTGCATAATTTTATATTTTGAGGGTTCATTATTATATTATTATTTTGTAGCCATTTAATGAGTCAACTCAATTTATTATTTATCCTTGGCGTTATCACTATGACTGTGTTAATCTTTTGAGCATATTGCTTTCTTCGTCTTGTAGTTAATCTGTCTCAGTCAAAATTTTCATCAGCCTTAATCTCGTGATGCCTAAATGTAACTAGTTCTAAGACATGCAACTTTTTAATTGTACTTATCTTGTATGAGCACCTATACTGTAGAAAACCCTCTTAAATTGATAGAAGCGGCTAGCCTCTGTGACATAAAATGGTCTATAATATAACTGGCTTTACATGTGAGTTTGTCAGTTAGTATGGGAAAAGGCGTGCCGCTGATGACGTATGTATTTATACAACCAAAGTAAAAATCATAATAAAACCTCTTGCAGAATAAGAAGGATGAGATGAGGTAGCCTCAAGGATGAGATAACCTCAGAAAATTAGTATTTGATATATTTTTGAAATGTTAGACAGCCATGTGATTTTCAATCAAAATTTTACACAACATGTCGTTCTTTGACTAAAATGAAGGAGGACTATGTATATATTTGCCTTCTTCTCTACTAACCTATATCACGTTAGGTCTAACTAGCTTTATCTCTACTTTGACTTATGACTAGTCTTTAGTCTAACTAGCTTTATCTCTACATTGACTTATGACGCTTTCGGATGACCCTTAAGGATTAAGGATACCTTTGTATGTGCGACACTTTCTGCTAGATCATTTATTTAGGCCAAGAATAGTAGAGACCCCAAGATATTACCCTGTGGTACTCCATACTTTACGGGCTTAGTGTTGGATGCGTAGCTTTGCTCTGTACCGAATTGAGCTATATTATTAATATAGTAGCTGTTTATGATCTACGAAGTCGTAAGCCTAGGTCGTGTTCATGAAAATCACTGAGACATGTTGTGTATTGTTGATGCTGTCGTAAACATGTTTTAAGAGTTCATTTATTGCTACTATTATGGATTTCTTTTTTCTAAAAGCATTTCGTTCCTCTGCAAAGATGCTTTTACTTTCTAGATAATAATTGAGTCCGTTGTTTGTAGCCCTTTCAAAAATATTAGATTTTATAGGAATTAGAGCTACTGGTAACATCTTAGTAACATCTTTTGTACCTCCAGATTCATGAATAGGTTTCATCATGGAAGTTTTAAGTTTATCCGGCATTGCTGAAAATATAAATTTAGGGCAAAAAATAAAAAATATGGGAGCAAGCTTAATGTATTGAAATCTATCTTAGTACCTTAGTGTGGGGTTAGGTGCAATATATACCTGAATATAAAAATGTGTTGATTCGTTATAAATTTAGGAATATTGTAACTTTATGATTTTAACTAATATAAAAAGTCATTAAACATATTTGCTATTTAGCGAGGTTCATTTATTACTTTATTATTATGGTTAATTAAATTTTTAATATGTTTTATTTTATTGTTAGTTCTTTATTATGTTCTCAGTGGATGTCAATTTGATTTGAGCATTCTTTATGTAATCGAATTTTTTGAGTTAAGGAAAGAATTTTCATAAATCTTCTCGAAAATATTATGTGTTCTTGTTTATTTATTTATATTGGTATTTTATAATATTTTCAAAGTAATAGTTTTTTTCTAGGGCAAGTTTTGATTCCTCTTGAGAGCCATGGTAGTTTGTATCTAGCGAACAGTCTTTTACCGTCAAAGATGCCGTCAAACTTAGAGTATCCGGGCCTTTTTAGTGAACGGCACTGTTCAACTAGCGGCCTGAAAGAAATTGATAATTCAGCCATTTAAACAAACAGCTTGATGACAGCTTAGTCATTTAAACATTTTGTTCCACTTTTGGAAACTTGTCTCTGAAATCCACACAATGCCAATATACTAGACAATAACGACCTACTAAATACTAACTTCTAGTTACACTACTTTGTACTACTAGTAATGGTGTATGTATCCTAATGACAACTGGGCAAATGTGGACAAACTTATGCCTGTGCCACCCCGATTGGGAAAAGGCGTGATGGTATGTTATGTTATGGTGTAAACTGGTGTGTAGATGATAGCGGAACGTAACGTGATAGAATAAAGCCGTGTTTACACTGGTCTCGGCATTCCATTGGCGTTTGGCGCTTTTTTCATTTGCCATAACAGCGTCGCATGTAGGTGAGCGTTTAATGGGTTTGAGTTCATGCCACACGTTTTAAATTTGTGAACCATGCCCATAATCCAAGAGCAGTTGTAGTAGGTACAATCAGTAAGCCCCGAAAAATACTAATAGGCATACTAACAGTAAAATACTAACAGTACCCGTCAGTTTTGTTTTATAAAATCATCACCCCTCTGGAGACACGGAAGAACGTGCAATGAAAAGTTAGTACGGTTAGCAATGATGTTGGTCGAGCGAGTATGATCGCGAGTAAGGACAGATATTTTTTTTCTATGATTGTGAACATTTAATGATTGTTTTGAAAAGAAGTGAGAAGATTCGAAGAGTTTGCTTGGCTGAGTAAGTAAACTTAGGAATGACGTATTTTACTATAAATGCTTTACAGTCCATAACACCTGAAGACTGGAAGAATGAGGTGAATCATGTTGACGGCCTGAAGAAAACTATTGACACAGAGAGGATGACGAGTTCATCATTAATAACGGGTCTGACAAATAATCAGATTCTACTGACTGTCGTGTGTGCCTCTCAAAAAAGTCAAATGCACTGAAAATTTAAATGTCTTCATTACTGTAGATATTCACATACGAGTAAGCTTCGAAAACGTCACTTTTTGCCTCTTCTCTACGTTGGGCCACTTTGGGAAAGCAGGGCAAAGAATCTCCCACAGTTTAATTCTGGATCTCAATAAAAAATTAGTATAACACTGTAATAATTGTATTAGTTGTATTATCTTGACTATTTAAAATAAAAACAATAATAAATTATTTACAAATTATTAACAGCAACTGTGTTGAGTTCGATTAACCCCATACAGTGCCGTCATTCATGTAATCTTGGGCATTTAATATTCCTTTTTTGACAGTCGCTTTAACATTATTTTTAAAATGCGCAAATAGCAATCTCAAAATCTCCAGAGGTATCTAGTTGTAGTAGAGATTGCCTAACCCTTGAAAAAATTGCCAACCTTCGCGAGTCTAAACCTGGGTGCAACTAGTCTGGGATGATTTCTTAGGTTAACAATACAGAATAGAGCTATCGCTAAATTTGGAAAATGTTGTAAGGTTCTTCCGTCCATGCATGATATTTTTGAAAATAAATTGACTAGCTGTACTGATATCTTCTAAACAACGACTTAGACGACCTCTGTGGCGTTGAGGTTCATGGGTCTGCCTCTCAAGCGTGAAGTCTCACGACCCAGGGCGTCCTAGTGTGGAATGTATGTTTATTATTATTTAGCTATTTATTTATTTAATTTAAACATTTTCAACATCTTCAACAGAATTCAAACTTTTTTAATAATACCGATTAGATTTTAAAAATCCCTCTGAAAGAGTGATGGATTATGTCGAAGAAAGTCACATTTTGTTTAAGTTAAGGTAAATTAGCTCTCCCGCGCTATAACTAGCTGTTCCGATGTAAGAATGTAAAAAAGTAACGTGCGGCACAGGACTAACCCAGGCAATTCAGTACGAAGCGTATGTCGTACAGTGCTAGTGGTGACGTGGTTTTATGTGTGATTCTGCTAGTTGTCCGGTATTCTGCCGTAGATATTCCTACTTGATGATTCCTACTTGACACAGTGTTAAGCAAATTTGTTGCAACTAGAGATTGGATCATCGGATGCATATTAACCTAATGTTGAGGTGTTGGCTATTATGGAATGCGCTTTTACCGAGATCAAAATTATGGCTTTGTACCTTTTGTATCAGATGAATGAAGAAGCAGGTAAAAATCAATTTTTAGGTTATTTTATTGAGAATAGTATGAGGAATTGTTTAAGTATATTGAGTAAAAAAAAAATATATAACTCGGAAACGCGAAGTTTTACGGGATTTTGATAATCTATACTTTATGTTTGTATTGCTTTGGACTATCTATTTTACGAAGGTTTTATTCTTGTCCGCCATTTTGAAAAAAAACAAAAAAAAAGGTGGCGTCTAGTACACTCTCCATACAAAATTGATCCCCTTTGGTGTTCTGATTATAGAATGGGATGTATGTTTGCCGACATTTAGGTGTTGGTTATAATGGCATGCACTTATGCATCGATTGGATACCTCTCTTAGCGATAGCTGTAATGTTTACCTAAGAAATCATCACAGTCTACTTGCGCCCCGGTGTAGACTCGCGAAGGTTAGCAATCCTTTCAAGGGTCAGGGCATTCTCTACTACAATAAGATACCCCTGGAGATTTTGAAATTGCCATTTGAGCAATTTAAAAAGTAAGTTAAAGCGACTTTGTCGAAAAAGGGATTTTACAATGTTAAAGATTACTTAAATGACGGGACTGTATGGGGTATTTAGGTGATGGTACCATCGGGGGCAGGCCGGTAGTAGTGGCTGAGGGCCTGCGGTGTCTTGTTGAGGGTTAAGCGAGGCTGGGGGGGGCTACAAGCCTGTGCTTGTGTTTCTGTAAATGTGAAATTTTAATCTAGCTCAACACAGACCTTGCTGTCATCAATTTTATAATGATTTATTCCTGCTTATTAATCACAATAATTATTATTGTAACATTTTTAATAGTTAAGCAAAACCAATTTATAAAAGAGATCTAAAAATGAATTTGTGGTAGTTTCTACGCCCTTTTTCTCCCACACTGGTCCAATGTAGAGAAAAGACTGAAAATTACGTTTGGTAGGTATATGTAAATATCTGCAGTAATATAGAACTTAGACTTTGACTTTTTATCTAACTCTGGGTGAGGGGCTATTTAGTGCTAGGGTGGAGATAGCTTAAAAAATAAAAAAAGGCAATTACTTAATTAAAAGTTTTGTTTTATAATTTTTGGGTTAGTTAAACTAACAGCTTGATTCCGCGACGTAGTTTTATTGAGCTTACGTTGAAATGTAGGCTGCCGTTCGATACCCATTGTCTGAGCTGTTCTCAATTGCTGGAGAGTTTTTCTGCATAATAGCCTGTTCTCTTTGGCTGGTGAACTGCTTGAAGTAGTTCGCTTGATTGTTTAGAAAAGGTTTATGAAAATAAAATGTTTCATGCGAGTACGTTATGGAGGAGGTTGCTGCGTTAGTATTGCAGTGCAGGGCTAAAGTAATATTTGGAATTATACATTATATAGGTAAGTTTTGGATGTCTTGAACAACTTCAGATAGATATTCAACCAACTTTAATATAAACCCGATTATGGAAATAAACTGGGCAAATAAAGTGGTACAAAACCTCTAGTGTTGGAATAAACCATTTTAATATAAGTGTGGATTTCCTAGCTTGTCATTACTGTAATTCCACCACTCAGTTTAAGAAAAGGCCTGACGATGGGGATGGGATGGGATTTATCTTCATCCAACATCTGAATATCCCAAAGGAAATCTTCAAATTGTACCTGCGTACATACTTTACGTACGTACATACATACATGGCGTCATACCTTTTCATGAACGGGGTGGAAAAGTCACAATTGTACCCACTTTTAGCCCGTTATTCCATACTACATTTTGCGTGACTGTGGGCTAGCCTATCACCGCAGCTATGGACTAATGAAGGTTATCTCACGAGGTTTTCCATCCCCAATAGAACGACCGTTTTAAGTACTTAAGATAAATTACTTATCTCATTGGCGAAACCGGGACTCGTACCTGCTCTTCCTGCTTGAGAAGCAAGCGTGAAACCCACTAGACCACGGAACTTGATTTACGTGCAATAAATAAATATTGGGAATACAGAGCCAATTTGCAAAGTTAACTATTACGAGCAACTGTTCCCCTCACAACGTCGATGATATGATAATATAATAAGTTACAGAAACATCGTCAAGTTTTACAAGTTGGCCGCTCAGGAGCGTGACTTGGATGTAGCATCGCGAATCACGTCGATTTGTGTCGAAATAGATTTGTTCTAGCAATATGATGCATGATATTATTTATACATTGTACACATAGGTAACCTTTCCCATTTTAACCTGATTTGCTTTAAGAGATCTCCTTTCTGAGATAAGCTCGCCTTTGTACGTAATTTTTATGTAACTCTTTTTTTAGGGCTACGTACCTAAAGGGTAAAACGGCCCCTAATACTAAGACTCCGCTGTCCGTCCGTCTGTTCGTCCGTCTGTCACCAGGCTGTATCCCCAAAATTTCAAAACCTAAATGTATTATGTTTGCTGATGATATATCACTATTGTTCAAATGTCCCAAAGATTATAACATTAACCCCTACATACAAGATTCTTTCGAAACTATCCAAAATTGGCTATACGAACATAACTTAGAGATAAACACGAAAAAGACAAAAATTATACAATTCAAACCCTACCAAAAACAACCCCTAAACCTCTCTGATGTTAAAAAGCAATTAGGCATAGAAGAAGTTACAGACGTCAAATTATTAGGCCTGACAATAGACTCTAACTTAAACTGGAAATCACACATCTCTTCAATAAAATCCAAAATGTCACAATTAATATATGCCCTCTCTATCCTCAAAAGAAACACCAGTAAAGAATGTGCTCTGTCAGCTTATTACGCCTACTCACATTCGTGGTTAAGTTACGGGATAATGCTCTGGGGTAATAGCGTCGATGCTAACGACTTGTTTGATTGCAAAAGAAATGTATCAGGATCTTAGTTAATATTCAGCATATAGACAGCTGCAAACCCCACTTCCAAAAAGACAAGATTTTGACTCTACCATCGCTGTACATATTAGAAATAGCCACCTACGTAAAAAAACACCCCGAACAATATCACCACTACACAAACGCTAGACGGAGAAATAATTTAGTTTTACCAGAACCTAAACTAGAAATTTACAAAAAAAAGCCCATACTATATGTCAATCTTAATATACAATTACCTACCAAACAATATAAAAAACGAACAAACCGTTAGTTCGTTCAGCATAAAACTAAAAAATCTGCTAATTTCAAAAAGCTACTACACTATAGACGAATTTATGACTGATTCTAAATAAGTGATATAGAGGATCTCAGCGTTGCAATAATTAAGAATATTAAAACAAGATATTTTGTATATTTTAATTGAAATGTTAACTACTTGTGAAATGTTTTATCTACATATTAAGCGAACAATTGTGATACCCTTTCAGGGTGCATGTAATTTTACTCTATATTTACACCCCCCCCCATGTGTGCATGTTTGCAAATAAAATGAATATGAATATGAATATCTACCATTGTAGCTACTATTGTATGGTGGTACAGAACCCTTCGTGCCCGTGTCCGACTCGCATTTTACCGTTTTTTTTGGTATGATTTAGCAATAAAGTAACAATTAATCTTTTTATTGCTAAAAGTACAGCTTATATTTTTTAATTTATTTGTTTTTTGTAGTATTTATATATTTATTTATGTCCTTTGTTAGCTTGCGCTACACCCCAGAACGGATTTTTTCTTATGAGTTGTCTTTGGTTTGTCTGCAACGTATTTTTTACATCACTCATAATAAAGCGAAAGTAAGCTTAAACCTATATTAATAAACTTAATCAATATGTAAGAAATATAATTTTACAGTTTACACTTTAATTTTACAGTTTTACACTTTAATTTTTTCAAGCTGTAAATACTACTGCTTGAAAAAACTAAAGTGTAGAACTGGAATACTTGGCTCTACAAGAGGTTATAGGAAAACTGTATAAATAAATACAATATCACATGCCCATCCAATTAAAGTCTCGAGACTTACGTACGAGTGCGAAACAAATCTATCTCCGTTTCTACTAACTCGATGTTTTTAGAAGAATGATAAGAATTGCGGTTGAAACTTCTTTTTATGTCTTTTTCGGGTATTTCCCTATCCATGAAGTTACGAGTTTGGAGAGGGCACCTGTCTATTTGCAGTTAAGACGTTCGAAACATAAACTATCCGTAGGGTTTTGTTTCAGCAATGTATGAGAAATATACATGCTGATATCAGCACGCAGCAGATACATTACATATATATGCACGATTAAACTAAACAAAACAATATTTATTTATTTATTTTATTTATTTAATAAGTACACAAAACTGAATACAGCCATTTGAGACAATAATACATCAATACAGGTCTTTGTGTTGGACTGTAGCCCAAACATTGTGTACATAGTAAAACTTAATTTAATGTGTTTATGATTCCATTACATGATTTATTGATCAAACATATAAAAAAAGAATAGAAATCTAATTCTAATTGTTTGAAGTTGGCTGGGACAGAGCAGAGTTAATTAATTTAATGAATTCATAAGGTCTAGGTTCATACATTATTCACTGGAGAGATCGTTGAACAAACGGCACATTCTTGAGATGGGGTTGTAGTAACAAATATTGTTCCGGTAAGTGTGAAGGGGAAACGGTCTGTAATAACGAGTACGGGTAAAGCAGTTGAGATTGAAATGAGAAAAACTGGACGCCAAGCTAAATGACACCATGCGCTGTATCTCCGGTACAGTTAAATTGACTCCTACTCATTGGCTGCCCGTCCTGAGTCACATCGCCCCTCCACACCTCCGTAGAAGACAGGCACTGAACAGAGAAACTGATAAGATACGAGCCCAGCCCAGTCTGCCTGCACACGACTACTTCTGCAGACCACCCCCGCGCCGGCTCAAGTCTTGAAACCCACCTTACGCTTCAGCAAAAAACTCACCCCAGTACGACCTCTCCGTGAGCTGGAAGTCAGAGTGGAGCCAAGCTACTGTTGGAAAGACCGTGAACGACCTGGACCCTACGCCCAAGTTACCGGGTTTCGGCTTACCGCGCAACCAATGGTGCCGCCTGAACAGACTCCGGACTGGGCACGGTCGGTGCAACTACTTCCGACACAAGTGGGGTTGGAGAGATAGCGCCATGTGTGAGTGCGGGGTAGAAATACAAACCATGGAGCACATCGTTCAGCGCTGCCCTTTGACAGCTTACAATGGACCCCCCCGAGATCTGTTTGACCTTCCTCCTGACGCGGCTAACTGGCTTAGCACATTGAATATTCCCCTGTAGCCTATTCATTCATTCAAGCCATACGATTAAATAAATAGTTGAGATTAAGTTTGTTAAGCAAAAAAGGGGAATCGATTTTAGAGTGTAAGATTTTGTGAAGAAGCTTAAGATCAAATGTCTTTCTTGGGTTTTCGAGGGAGGTGAGTTTAAAATAGTTCGATCTTTGTTCATAATTTAGAAAAGAATTACTCTTATTAAAGCGGTATGACAAAATCTTAAGCATTTTGTTTTGCACACTGTCAATATTATAAATATGAACTTCGTAGAAGTGAGACTAAACTTGGCAGCCGTATTCCAAAATACTTCTCACAAGAGCCTGAAATATATAAATAATACTACCGGGTTTTTTGAAGTCCTTCGTGTTTCTTATTAAGAAACCAAGAAGTTGACGGGACCTTTTAGTTATGTGTTCATAATGCTGTCTGATCTCCGTGTCGAAAAGCACGCCAAGGTCTCTAGCGACAGTCTTGCGGTCTAAGGCTATGCCATCTAATGTGTATGTGTAAATTATCTTGTGATGTTTTTTAGTGAAAGAGACGACATAGCACTTACTCACATTGAGATACATTTTATTGACAGAACACCATTCGCTTAGGCATTTCAAGTCATTTTGTAATGTAATACAGTCATTAACATTATTAATTTTAGAAAACACCTTAAGATCATCGGCATATAAAAGACAGTGGCTCGACATTTTATTGATTAGATCATTTATAAATATAATAACGGACCCAAATGGGAGCCTTGTGTTACTCCTGATGTGACTGACGTAGTTGATGATATGAACCCTTTTATGGCAACAAGTTGACTTCTGTTTTGCAGATATGACTTGATACAACGTAGCAAACTTCCATGAATACCGAGGGCGGATACTTTATGACAAAGAATTGCGTGGTTCACTTTATCAAATGCTTTGCTAAAATCTGTGTACACTGCATCTAGTTGACCACCGTAGGCAAAAGATGAGCATAGGAAATGTTAATACTCCAACAGATTGCTGATTGTAGATCTACCTTTAATTAACATCATGTTAATCAGAAAGATAGGGTTTAACCTGGCAGAAAATATATCCATAGACGAGAGACTCGAATAGTTTCGCAATACATGATAAGATGCTTATCGGTTTGTAATTTTCGCAGTTTGATTTGTCACCTGACTTTAGCACTGGGACAATGTGAGCTGTTTTCCAGACGGTCGGGAATTTTTCTGTTTGTAGAGATCTACTGTATAATATGACAAGAGGGATACTGATTTCCTCTCCGCACATTTTTATAAACGATATTGGAATACCGTCCGGGCCTGCCCCTTAATTCGAGTCAAGTTGTTTAATTTAAAGTAGGACGTCTTCTCTCTAAATCTCTATGTTTGCCAAGCGTCATATATGGCGTCACACCTTTTCTCATAAGGGATGGCAAGGGCACAAAAGCGGCCACTATTCCATTCTGCGTTACAGTGGGTCTAATCCAATGCAACGCCGTTGCCTTTTCTACGCATAATGAATGACAAATACACATAATACCGCGACATCCTGCTGTGGATATATTAGGTATTAAAACTAATCATAATTCGTTAATATCTTTATCTACACACGTATCATAAACCCTCTTTACTGCGTCCAAAAACCACACGTTACGACCAGCATAATGATAAACTTCTTAGTAAAAAGTCATTTCTTATCTGAATATTGATACATTATTAACCCACTCTCGAGTTTTAATGCCCTCCATTATGCAGCAGTCACATAAACTACTATTGTATTGTCATTATTTCAAATTGCTTTTTTTTAGGTTAAGGGCCGCCCCGTATTGAAAAATGCTTATTTGAACATGTATGTCATGTTTAACCTCCAAATTGAGAAGTTATCTATCTAGTCAAAACAACCACAATACCAGAAAATTCACCTTCCAGACGTATTTTTAGCATAAAGAACTCTGGGATTGGATGCTTACAGCTGCAAGAGCCGTGGTCGATATCAAATGAGATGTGAAAGCAACGTCGATAATAATCTTGCTGGTTGACTCCCCAAACTGTATGTTCACATACAAGGCGCAACAAGTGCTTGCGAGGTATGGTAGGACTTACAGAGCGGTTTTTAAAATTGACTGGTAAACTCGGATTTTTATAAATTCCAATTACGAAGCGGTGCTAATGCCGGGAAGTATGATGGTAAAGTAATGACAACCGCTCACAAGTTGAGAAATATTACTTATATTGCTTTGAAGAGAATTTCTACCCTGAAAAAAGGACCTATCTGATGCCCACAACCAAATCACACAATTAGAAGAGGAGTCTCATGGTTCAGCAGCACAAAAATCGCAAAATTTATTTGAGGAATTGATATAAGCGGATAAGTCGACCGGCCAAGTTTCTTATGCCTGTAGAGATGTGTCCAGTGCAGTGATTGATTTTACTCATGAAGACTCAGTGGTGGGCACTGGTTCAACATGCAGCAAAAACGCATCAAAAAGATATGTTAAAATTAAAAAACACATCACTCAAACATCAAAAAAATTAAAATCTCATAAAAATCTCAATAAAAGTTTATATAATAACCGTAAAATATAAATTTTGGAAAAGTTTAAAGTGTGAATGGCAGAGTTAGAAATTAACAAAACAAAATATGAGAAAGACCTGCAAAATCTTGACTCTGAACTTGCCATTGTCAATCCCTGCTTGAGATCTATTACTGCCCGCTATGAAAAATCTCAAGAGGCCATCGAGGAGTACTCCCTGGCCAGGGATGAGCTGCTTAAACTGTCTCATAGTAGTCAGGAACGCTATGATTCTTTGGTGGCCAATCATTTGTGTGACTGCTAACATTCCTTGCAACAGCCGGAGAGACCAGCTTCTACCACGAGCCTTGAAATAAGTATCCGACCCAAGATTTCAGAGTCGCACAAAAGCATCAAAAGCAAAACTGTTATGTTTTGTGATGAAATTGGAAGAAACTTAGGCATATTATTGAATAAGTTGGGACACTCAGTCATAAATAACTGTTTACCAAACTCCAGTTTTCATGATGTTATGCAAAAAATAACAAAGACACTTGATCTGACACCTGAATCAAACTTAATATTCATGTTTGGAAATAGGGGTGAGGTAAACAAATGGGATCTAATTAAATATTTTGAAACACATTGCTCACTGAATGTTAATAAAATTGTTATGTTTACATTCCCATACAATAAAAGATTGCCACAAGCTGAAAATGATCTTACATATAAGCTAAATATGACATTACATAAAATGTCATATAATAATAGTTTGATTCATTTGATTGACTCTAACAATTATGTTAGTAATAATGTTTATTTGACCAAAGGTAGTTACTACCTTTCAGATTTTTACAAACGACAGGTAGCTGTGTTGCTATCTTATTTTTTTTGTTTTACAGCCAAGAATTTGGCTAACCTGACTGCTTCTATTGATCACAGACAAGGGATATTGGAAGACATTGAAAGTAATTTTAATTAGTTTTTAAGACAATAGAGGAAATCTCTAGCATAAATAAGCCAATAAATATATCAAGCAAGCATAGGAGATCAAAAATGTATAATATCTTGCCCGAATTAAATAAGTCAAAAAAGTGTAATAATATCCCAATATTAAATAATATTCAGACAAAGGGTAAGCCCCACTTAAATATTACCAATCAAAACATGCAGGGGCTACCTGGCAAAGAACTTGTATTAGAATGATTTCTTAATAATTCGGACACTGATGTTTTTTGTATTACAGAACATTGGTTAAAGGAAAATATGATGTCTTTTAACATAAATAATTACAAAATTGTCAGTTGTTACTGTGCCGGTCGAGTATGTTAGTCATATTTTCACGTAATGTTAAGATAAGTTGACGACCGTCACAGAAAAGGTATATTTATATTCATCACGCACTATGTCTTATGCACGTCATAAATAACTTGTACCAACCTAGTATATAAGCTTAGTATATCCTATAATAAAGTAGTCTAGTTTAGTCTCGTATTTGGGCTATCTCAAGCCTTTTACTTTACTCCCGAAGATGTCGCTCTCCATATAATTGCCTCTGGCAAAGTGGTGACCCGACTTTTGAACATCAGCAACCTTCGGTAAGAGCAGTATGGACCCAGCCGCGAAGAAAACTCCATGTGCTGCCACCTTAGAAGTGCAAGCAAGAAGCACTTCGTCCAAGATCGCCGAGCCCCGACTTCTGCATACCTATTTCAAACCACGCTGCAGAACTCCATAATCAAGACCCCACCCAAACCAAGACGACATCAAGCAAGCCATGACGGACCAAAAGCCAAAAGATTTCAACTGAAGATTTCCCGCATCGAACTCAAGATACCGCAATAATAATGAACCGATAGTCAGCCGACTGCTGATTTATCAAAATGGAGCTCGCACCAGCAGAAACGAACGCGTCGGCAAATTCATTCAAAGCAAGCAGTTTTTTTTTCAAGTTCAAGACATAGGAAGCCGTTCCAGCCCCCAGAAGAGTATTGAAACATCATCGATATACCTAATTCAACGAATATTGAAATCATCCAGGAAGAACATCGCACGAAGAATAATCAAATCACTGAAGAGAGATATTTATATATATATAAATATCTCTCTTCAGGCAGAAGCTATTGTTCAGGCTTCTCAGCACCTAATGACCTCGTAGGGGCCCATCAGCTACGAGGTAGCGTAACGATCAGTTGCCAGGAAGTGTGAACGTCGGCGATTCACCGAGCTGAAGTTAATTGGGGTCGATCTAACCTGGTCTGTGCTTCGGTCCCGTCAACCTCCTGTCTCTCTGCAAGGCCCGGGTGCACCCTAGGCTCTTCTTGGTAGACAGGTTCTTCAGCCAACCAGGTATGACTGGCGGGCCAGTTTCAATGAGCACAGTGTTCCAACACAGGTTATGTTACGCGGTAAAAACAATCGGGCACGAAAATGCGAACTTTATCTGGTTCGAGAAACAATAACACACTCAGCTATATTAACAATCCTGAGGGAAACCCGAATACATTCCAGATGGCCTGCGATTTAATTTCAATACTCTAACCAAAACGCGTTTACATTACGAGGGCTTTCGTCCGTCAGTTGTCAAAAAACTGCCAGGTTGGCAGCTAACGTCAAATTCAAAATGGCCGTTCAGAAACCATCGATCGAATATCGATTTGGAATCCAACAATCACCCGCCCGGACAGGCACCCACCTGTCCCCTAATCTACGGGCAGCCGAGACAACGTTGCTACCGCTCGTTTTAGAACCGAGCCTCCTACTAGAACCTCTGCAGACCGGGGGGTCCCGTCCTTGCCAGGGAACAAGTTAACAATGCGCCCCCTGCGCCAACGTAGTGGCGGTAGGTTTGCATCCTTAACCAGAACGAGGTCACCAACACCAGGGGGGCTAGTTTTGTCAGTCCACTTAAGGCGCTGTTGTAAGATATGCAGATACTCGAGCGACCAACGCTTCCAGAAATTCTGAGTAGACGGCATGGTGTGGAAGGAAACAATGATCCTCAGATCTCCAGTCCACACCCGATACCGACATGTGTCCTAACGACTCATACTACCTCATGAAATCAACATATTTTTGTTTAAATACGGCGTCCCTTGTCATCCTACGCTCCATCGACATCAATCTCGTCTCAGCCATCTTGCTAGATTCTCCTAGTGGCGGTCGATCGGCCCTGAAAGGCAGTCGAGTTACAAAACGACCAGAACGAAGGCGACCAGTACTATTCTGGTAAAACAACTCGCACTCTTCTTCGTCTGCGTCGACTCGACGAACGGTGGGAGGTTCCTCTATCTCCCAGAAACGTTGGATAACGTCTGACAACGCTGAGCCAATAAGTATGCCATCTGACTGGGCAGGCCTAACCATTGGCAATGCCGGACCCATGATCACGTGACCAAACTTAGTATCCACAGCAATCAACCCGTCCGGCTGAAGAAATCGCTGATCCGACAACAGAAACCTACCCAGAACGTCTGCTCCCAGTAGCAGGTCGACCGGGGCTGGAGTGTCAAAATCGGGATCCGCCAACTTGAGTCCTGATGTCAGGAATCGAACGGCCGGATTCAACTTCACCAAGGGGTGTCTGCCCATGACATGCGTCATTACTAAAGCTTGCACGGATGTTTTTGTCAAAATGTCATAACGTGGAGAGAACGTGATCACCGATTGACCAACTACATTCGTAACCGTAACATTCCCCACGCCCCGTATTGATTTATTATACCTATTTACCTTGAGGCCCAACCATTTTGCTAAATAATTCGATACAATGCAGCCCTGAGCTCCAGAATCTAATAGGGCACGAACGGATGTTGGGTTGCCCGCCAAATCCCAAACAAGCACAGAGGCGATCGGTAACACCACCGTCTCCGGTTGGGGGGCAACAAATGGTTGGGCCGCAAATTCCTAGCGAGGACCCCCGGGGCCCCACTGTGCCTGTAACCGATCAGGTATGCAGCTATACGCCAGAGGGTCCCATTGTACAAATGGCCCACGCGCCGGTTCCATTCCCAACCTACGATTCCCCGTAAAGGGGGGTGGGCGTGAATTCAACCGTGGCCGCTCCATGAGCGGGGGGGACATCACATGTGACCGACGAGGACGAGGCGACGAGCGGGGCGACAACTGAGGCGGCGTCCGAACCGCACCCGCATAGCTCGAAGGTGTCCCATGACACCCGCCCGTTACGGCCTGCTCAACACACCCAATGTCCCGCTGGGTCGGATGCTGAGTCGCAACCGAAAACTCAGGGCCCCCCATGTAATGGTCCTGAGTGCGGCCCTGCACCCTGGTACTGCCCTGTGCACGTGGGGACGTTGGCCCCTGAGTTGCGCTCCGAGTCGCAAACGAATTCTCAGGGCCCCATGCCGTGTCACCCTGGGTACGGCCCTGTGGAGGCTGTTGGCCGGACCGGTTCATGCACAACAGATTGTTGTGGGGCCCACCACAATATCCGCACATTTGTGTGCGCGTGCAGTCCCTAGCCATGTGTGGCCCGAGGCACAGGAAACACCAGCTCCGCTGCTTGGCCATCCGGCGCCGTCCCTGAACCCTAAGTTCCCCGAACTTATTGCAATTGGCCACAGCATGGCCAATCTGCCTACAACATGGGCAGGTCTCACCATGTGGGGTCAATTCACTCACAGTCCCATACGACTGCCGGTTGGTGCGGTCCTTCCTCGTCGGAGGGCCCCTACTCACAGCGCTCCCGGCAGCTCTCTGTGGCTCCGAAGGATGGGTGACCGTCAACCCCAAATTCTCTGCCCGTCGAGCCTCCTCTTCCGAGAATCCGACCAAGTCGGAGAAGGCGGGCAGGTCCTCGGCCGACCTCCCGTGAGACTGTTCGAAACGAGTCTGCACGTCAGCGGGTAGGCGGGAAAGTACAATGTACAACAGTAGGTACGACCATTCACCAACCGGAAGTCCAAGATTCTCTAGAGCCTTGGTGACGGACAACAATGGGTTCAAAACCTCCGTCTGTATGGCCCCGACCTTGTTCACAACCGGGATACTAAACAAACGGTTCAGTTGGGCATCGGCCAACCTCCGTTTGTTATGGTAACGTCTGACCAACAATTGCCTGGCCGTTTCATAGTTACCCTCCGTAACTGTCAAATGAGCGACCAGCTCCCTAGGCTCACCCCTCAATGCTGCCACCAGCTGAGCCATCTTGACAGACTTGGTAATGTCCGATTGCATGTGCACCAAACTGTCGAACAGATTGATGAAGCTCATCCATTCACCGGACACGCCGTCAAAAGTAGGCATAGTTATGGCAGGTAACCTGGACCCCGATCCCTGAAGCGGCAGAGGTGCTTCAATGTCACCACCATGGCTGGACTCGCGCTGTCTACGTATGTCCGCAGCCTTCTGCGTGATAGCAGCTGCCATCTCCATACATTGGTCGACATCCCCTATCAACCGTGACAGCCTGTCAGGTGCGCAACCATCAACTGATTCCGCCTGCGCGGACAATTCGAGCACCCTATTGTAACGTTCCTTAACGTCCATAGACCGCTCCAATACCACATCATGCCTATCTAAACGGTTTATCAGACCGTGTGCGGAGGAAAACCATCAGAGTTCCTTAGAAACACCCTTCTGGATTTCAGATAACGACATGATCGGAACGATACTTACTCACAATTTGCAGTAACTCAATTTTATTGGACCCTCCAGTCTACAACCCAAACGAGGGAACCCTAAACCACAACTTAAACAATGTTGTTTTCCTTAAACAATAGGAACCGAGTTTTACATCTATATAAATTCTGTAAATACAATTTAGTTTCCCTTTATCATTATAACACACACAGATAGTCAATATTAGTTCAAGTTATAAATTGCTATAAACTGAAAACAATGTAATAGCCTGCTATCAATAGATGTAACTACCTATGTTAACCAAAACATTCATTCAATAGCATTACTAGACCACTAATAGATTGACTAACTGGTACTTCAATGCAATTTTCAATTCAATATCTGTCTATCTACTACCAGCAATAGACCTATAGCTTACAATACTACCAATCTATGTGGATATAGGAACAACAACCAAGTTACCTAATAACCGCCTATACCTACAGAATGATAGTCCCAAATCGTGCCTTCCTGGAGCCCTTGACGGCTGCAAATCTCAGGAAGCCACGCTCTAGCTACCAAAATGTTCAGGCTTCTCAGCACCTAATGACCTCGTAGGGGCCCATCAGCTACGAGGTTGCGTAACGATCAGTTGCCAAGAAGTGTGAACGTCGGCGATTCACCGAGCTGAAGTTAATTGGGGTCGATCTAACCTGGTCTGTGCTTCGGTCCCGTCAACCTCCTGTCTCTCTGCAAGGCCCGGGTGCACCCTAGGCTCTTCTTGGTAGACAGGTTCTTCAGCCAACCAGGTATGACTGGCGGGCCAGTTTCAATGAGCACAGTGTTCCAACACAGGTTATGTTACGCGGTAAAAACAATCGGGCACGAAAATGCGAACTTTATCTGGTTCGAGAAACAATAACACACTCAGCTATATTAACAATCCTGAGGGAAACCCGAATACATTCCAGATGGCCTGCGATTTAATTTCAATACCCTAACCAAAACGCGTTTACATTGCGAGGGCTTTCGTCCGTCAGTTGTCAAAAAACTGCCAGGTTGGCAGCTAACGTCAAATTCAAAATGGCCGTTCAGAAACCATCGATCGAATATCGATTTGGAATCGAACATATATATATATATATATATATATATATATATATATATATATAAACGATTGGTGTACAAGATGTGCCCTATGTTGCCAAATCCCAAGGTTTTTAGGCACACAAATTTCATCAATCGACAACTTAATATTCACTCAAGAGTGAAGAGCACGCACGTACATATGACGTACGAGATCATTGACTGACTACAGCCAAGGTTACAGATTTAATGCTGACGCTGATTCAGCACAATCATCCTTGTGTAGGTACGGCCGCAATTATAAACAAACGGTGATTACAACTTCAACGACGTGCGGTGTAAATTGACTCATCGATTCCTGAAAAACATGTGCGGCTACAGCATCAGACGACTCTACTGCGGATCTTTTCCAGTTATAGGCTAGGTTAGTTTACTAACAGCGAAGCCCCATTTTCCTAGTATTTTTCTGTTTTCCAGTTTTTAGTTTATTTTATGCAGTGTGCGGCCAGACACAAGACTCGCCTGTAGGTAAATATTATGTTATTCTTTAAACTTATGTAGAATTCACATAACCGTAGTTCCTTTATTTTCCTAATTCGTGTAAGAGTTACCTTTAGATTAAGTTGAAATATGCTCTATTACTGTCTAGTTTTATTTAACAATAATTTTCCTTAGATATAAAAATAGATTAAGTTAAAGTATGCACAATTAAGATCTGGTTTTATGTTTATTAAAATACTACTAGTTATTATTGCAGTTGATAATTTTGTTATGGTATCTAACTTAGATTTTTTTTCCATTGTTATAAGTACATTCATTTATTTTTTTCCCTAAAGGGGGGAGTATCTGTGCCGGTCAAGTATGTTAGTCATATTTTCACGTAATGTTAAGATAAGTTGACGACCGTCACAGAAAAGGTATATTTATATTCATCACGCACTATGTCTTATGCACGTCATAAATAACTTGTACCAACCTAGTATATAAGCTTAGTATATCCTATAATAAAGTAGTCTAGTTTAGTCTCGTATTTGCGCGCATCTCATCTCTTTACTCCCGAAGATGTCGCTCTCCATATAATTGCCTCTGGCAAAGTTACAATAGAAAGACTGCTGATAGAGGTGTTTCCTTAATCTTAGTAAAAAATAATATTAAGGTGAAACAACGGAAAGATATTCTTACACTTACTGTAGAAAGACAAATAGAGGTATCTTGTGTTGAGTTGGATAGCCATATTATTGTTTGTGTCTACAGAACTCCGAGAGATGGAAAAGGCCTTGGCAATTTTGGAATATTCGAGAAATTTATGGAGGAAGCCCTCATTAAACTTTGTAATAACAGAAAAAAGTTAATTATTTGTGGCGATCTTAATGTAGATCTGCTTGTAGATACAACACTGAAGCGACGATCAATAACGCTGTTCAAATCATTTTATTTATGTCATGTATTTCTAGAGCCGACTAGAATTACACTTATTAGCCAAACTTGCTTAGATTACGTTTTTTGTGACTGTGCATTCACAAGTAAAAAGGTAATTAACTGTTTACCGTTCGATCATAGTGGTCAAACAGTTTCATTCCAAATTACTAGTGAAAATAAGACTGATCCATCATTTTATAGGCCTATTACATCCCATAGACTAGAGATGTATAGAAAAAACTTAGATATGGGTTTGCCAGTACCGGATTTTGATGAACAGAACCCGAACAAAATCTATTCTAACTTCTTCAACATTATTCAAACAGAATTCAATACAGTTTTTAAATTTAAGAAAGTCAGTGCCAACAACGGTAAATCTAAGATTTGGAATTCGTAAAAGTAGAGCTATCTTGTATGACCTTTATGAACAAAAACCTATAACTTTGTTATAAAATTTCATGACTATGTTAAAAAATATTCCAAAACTTTCAAGTTGGTTTGTAGAACTGCAAAAACTTTACACATTAATAGAAAAATACAAAATTCAAATAATATAATGAAAACGGTTCGGCAAATCATAAACCGTGAAACTGGCAAAGTTATACCAAGGGATAATGATTTCTGCTTAAAGATAGGTGATGATGTTGTTAAATCCAATGCTGAGGTAGCTCGAGCTTTTGAAACATTCTTAACCAATGCACCCTTACTCACAACAGAGCGTCTAAATTCATCTCCATATGAAGCAGAGGCTTTGTTAAAAAACAGCACTAGCATCAGTAATGTAAATTTTAAATTTTATCATATATATCCCCAGGATATTGTCAAAACGTATAGATTACTTAACTTAAAAAATACTGAAGACCTGTGGGGTATATCAGTCAAAGTCATTGGTTCAATAATACTTGTTATAGCTCCACACCTAGCTTATATATTTAATAAATGTGTTGATGATGAAGCTTTCCCAGACCTCATGAAACACAGTAAACTTATACCTCTGTTCAAGTCGGGAGACAAGGGTGATCCGTCAAATTTCAGACCAATATCGGTTCTTCCAGCACTAAGTAAACATTATGAAAAGATTATACTCAATCAAATGCTCTCACACTTCAACCGTACAAAAAAACTCTACGCCAAGCAATACGGTTTTACTAGGGGTAAATCGACTAGGGATGCAGGTATTACCCTTATATCTCATATTTATTCTGCATGGGATGCTATCGGTGTTTTTTGCGATCTGTCGAAGGCATTTGATTGTTTTGATCATGACACGCTACTAATGAAATTGAATCATTGCGGAGTAAATAAAGCGTTGGATCTACTAAGATCATACCTAAGCAATAGAATTCAAAAGGCAGTAGTCAAGGGCGCTAAATCTGATGAATCGGGGGTAAAAATTGGCGTTCCACAAGGTTCCATATTAGGCCCTTTCTTATTCCTGGTATATATTAACGATCTGCCTTTTATGGTCGAGAAATTGACTAACATAGTGTTGTTTGCTGATGATACTTCACTAGTCTTCAAAATTGAAAGGCAAAAAGAAGATTTTGATGATGCCAATAGAGTATTATCTTAAACCTTGAATTGGTTCACAATCAACAATTTATTGTTAAATGCTAGTAAAACCAAATGTATAAAATTCTCACTTCCAAGCGTCAGGCAAGTTGGGACCAGTTTAGTGTTGGACAGCAATACGTTAGAATTAGTAAATGACACGAAGTTTCTTGGAATAACCATTGATAACAAATTGCAGTGGGGACCCCACATAGAAAAATTGGCTGGTAAATTAAATTCTGCGGCTTACGCTGTTAGGAACATCAGACAAAACACGGATGTGGCTACATCTAGGCTAGTATATTTTAGTTACTTTCATAGTTTCATGTCCTGTGGTATCTTGTTGTGGGGGAAAGCAGCGGATATTCAAACTATTTTTATTTTACAGAAAAGAGCTATTCGAGCAATTTATAATTTAAAACGCACAAACTCCTTAAGAGAGCTTTTTAAAGAAATTGACATACTAACTATAGCTAGTCAATTTATTTTCGAAAATATAATGTATGTACGCAAGAACTTTACAAAATTTCCCAAACTTAGCGATAGCTGTAATGTTAACCTAAGAAATAATCACAGACTACTTGCGCCCCGGTTTAGACTCGCGAAGGATAGCAATTCTTTCAAGGGTTAATAAATTATCTACTACAACAAGATACCTCTGGAGATACTTTATTCCTAATATGGGGAAGCCAAAGCTGCAGGAACCCAAAAAGATGCCACAGCTACATATTATATGATTAATAAACCGTAGTCATGTAATCAACCAATAATCGATGTCTTGAGCACTTCTGATAAATATCACAAAATACCTAAAGTAATACCCGAGAAACCTGCTTCAGCTATAAACTAAGTTCGGTTTATCACTCAAGCATCTCATAAAATATACAAAATTTTATGTCTCAAAACTTGTATGCAAGCGGCGTCAACTGAAAGTTAATATGAGACAGAAGTTGAAGAAATAAAGTTTGTTTTTTATATGAATCCCACTTCTACCAATTTGGACTATGATAGCCAATAATGAAAAGTTCGGTGATGTTATAATGGTTTAAGAGTCTCGTGAAGTTTTTACGTGGTTTCGAGTGAGATGATGGTGACGGAACGATTGTAAGACAAATTTGCAAGACTTAACAGTTGAGTTTGTAAAATGGCAACGTTCGCTGTGGCAATATTTACATTTCATTATGATTATAGGGTCCCGCGTCCCCATTCTAAATTGGAAACCAGAGCAAGAGTTAAGAGATTCCATATAGCGGTGTATATTGTACATAATGAAAAGAATGAGTCTTTGTGTTGGAACCATCCACTTTTTAAAAACATTGGTTCTTGAACACATTTCCCCTTACGTAGACTTTGACGCAAAATTGAGTTTTCAACATTAGCTCAACGATACGGTTAACCGTGTACAATATAACATGAAATAACTGGTTGTCAAATAAATGTATTGATGTGATAAGGCACTAGCCCTGAGCCAACGTGACGAGTATGGTACAGTTGAATTAGAGTTTAGGCCTGCAACTTATAGTGGAGACATTTATAGACTACATTAAGGAACAAGTCCAACGCAATCTACAGGAGTACTAGGAAAACATAACTTTGAATGAGTAAGTGTAAGAGATGACGCACCTGTGTTGCGGCCTTTGATTTATGGCCAAAAATAACTTCAGTCGCCGCGATTCGGATAACTTATTCTGAGTACAAACACAAAGTAGCAAGAACAAGACTTATTAAATTCCAAATATAGCTGAAAAAAGTTATTTCTGAAAGAAACAAATAGGCTTGATTCAATAGTTGAAATGTTTCAAAATGGAAACAGAAATTAAACGAAATGGAATTATTTCGAGCAACTGCGAGCTACTACTCTATACCAAATAAATACATTTCTATAAAATAAAAAAACTTAATATAGTCACAGTCAGAATACAGCAATTTTAACCGAATAAATTAAGAATTAATATAAATCAGGTAAAGGAGAGTTTACTTAGACGTCGTCAAAAAAAAATCTCAAAAATGACCTTCCTACAGAACCATGAACTCAGACGTCGCAAGGCAGACGATTAATGCCGACCCAGCCCAGAATATTTCTAGACGGGATTTTAAATGGAAACAATATTTTCTGTCACCTAAATTTTGATTTGTCACTACACTTATCTTAATATATGTAGCTTTTCCTAAGAAATGTATTTGGCATCAAATATTGAAAATAGTTACCTAATTATTGTTATAACCTGTATATCCTAAATATAATCTGAATATCAGGTCTGTCGTCAAAAAAGTAGACCAATCATCAAAATGACATCAAAATTATAGATTTGTCATAAAAATATAAATCTCTCATCTAATAACGCTAATCATCGCTACTGCATCGTATACGAAATATCAAAGTGTTGGGTAAGGATAAGTGTTCTTGTCAGGTTTAGATGTTAGCATAAAAAATCTCAATTGAACAATCAATCTCTATTTGAACAGTTTGGTAATACAAATTATGTGACAGATCTACTATTTTAGGAACAAACATGATTTATTAGGTCATAGCAAAAGCATTAATAAGGTGATCGATAAAATCATACCCATTTTAAACTCGTTCCAAGGTGTTCTCGAAGCCCATGCGACCTTCTTTACAGGACGACAACGATAACCGATAATTTCTCTCGGGAACACTACGAAGTATGATTTGGACTGCGATATCATATCGCATGACTTTTGCAGAAAAGTTTTCTTAACATTGCGTGGGTTTTAGAGGGACTAACATATTTCTAGGTTTACTGTTTTCTACTGGGTTAGGATACATTAGGTTAGTTAGGTCAACATAGCTATAGGTACTTTTTAAGAACTGACAAAATGCTCTCTTTATAAATAATACCCAATAATACCTTTGACACTATTTACACACATTGATCTAGCCCCAAACTAGGATTCCCTGTATCTTGGGTACTAGACAACGATACACATACTTATATATAGGTAGATAAATATTATACTTAGATAGACAAACAACCATGACTAGGGTACAAAGATCCGTTCTCATCAAACAAGTATTTGCCCCAACCGGGACTCGAACCCGGGACCCTTGGCTTCGTAGGCAGGGTCACTGCCGACTCGGCCATTCGTGTCGTCAATTAATGCATTGTTTGTATATTATGTACTTGTTTGTGACGTCATAATTATTTAGAAGTCCAATATCTTAGCTTTAACAAATTGTGTTTTTAAAAAGTAACTATAGAAACTATAAGATTCTCAGATTGACGAGCCATCGCAGAAACTATGTAGATTTGTAGGTTTTCTCACTTCTTTTGCCATCACCGTAAGCATTTCAGTGTAATGTACCTGTAATATGATTTGTGATAAATTACTAATCTCATCGGTACATGGTAAGCACCAGGATTCAAACCAGCATGTTCTGCGAGACCGGTTGGCATGTACCCACTAAATCACGGAAGTTTCATTGCATTCAAGCGACAATAATGGAATTAGAGAAAGAGTAGATTTTTAAGTCGCTTAAAAGAACACTAGCGTTCTCTTTCATAATAGACTTATGTAAGTATATTGTATCGATGTATATTTTGTAGTATAATTTTGTCTATTTGTATAGATATTATGTATTTATGTATATATTGGTGAGTAGTTTATTATTTTTATTATTTAACGTTGAGCACATAGGTCTACCTGTTCTTTAATCTATCCTGCCCATCCCAGGTTTAGTGGAAGAAATATATTTTTAGAGATAAGTTCGCCTTTGTACATCTAGTATCCATTTTGATGTATCTGTTTCTTCTGTTTTTGTGCAATAAGGTATTTTATATTAATTTTATATAATATTATATATTTTTATTGATATAATTCTATTCTATTCTAAAGTATATTTTGCCAAGGTATCGTCGCACATTTATTGTCACTGCTCAGCCCCTATTGATTATAATATAACGTCATGACTCGATATATGTTTTTTTCCTGAAAACCACATTTCAATTGGTTCATCCGTTTGAGCTGGAAGTCTTGACTAACGATTTCCCATCAAAATGTTTTTCTTTACTTGCTCCCATAATTATTTTATTATAAGATAGACAGCTTTATATATTTTATGGCCAAATGCACATACTGCTACTCAAATAAAGTGAGTGCCGCTTAAATGTCATCCAGGCTCTGTCATTTCCCGAGCGAGAGACAGAGACAGCGTGACTTTGAGTTGTCGTCAAATTTTGAGTTGTAGTTTGTGCATGTTTGATAAACAAACTTTTTTTTTCGTACTTTCGGTCAACTGGTCAGATAGTAAACTGTAGCGTACTGCTTACTATACGATGCGTTAGTTGATAAACTAACGGTTAAAATCTTTAAATAGTAAACTGGTTTAAACTTGAATTGCAAACGAAATAGCAGGGCAAACACTGCGGAAGCTTAGGTGAGGACTAGAGAGGGCGAGCGCAGCGAAGCCCCCGAATAGTCTTCGTGTCAGGTTGACATGTAAGAACAAAAGAAACATAAATTCTAAACCCTGTGTCGGTCTGGTTTATTATTTGGGTTGACAGTTTTGTATGAATGAGGGTGAAAGAACACTTACTTATCTTTCATAGTGTTGCACTTTTTACCAATTAATGATCCGCCGATTTTGTGTAGTATATAAACGTAACGGAATAAGTATTATTCCGTTAAGTTTTTTTACTGACATAAAGCAAGGAATCAATCATTTATATTGTGTTACAATATTTTTTATGCTGATTGTTGTTATAAAGTGTGCCTTATGAATTATAAATATTAATAAATATACATATAAATAAATAGGTAGGTATGAAATGATTTATTCATTTGTCCGTTCGTTGGAATATCCTTTCTTGTACTCCATGTTAGCATGTGTTACTAGGTGTATTGTGTATTTCAATAAAAAATAAAATTAACTATTTTCCAGAAATAACTAAGTAAATTATCATTATTACAGTGGCTCCCACACTAAGCTTAGCCTATTTCGTGGGTGCCGCCAGGAAGGTTTACAAATTATATTCTGGCAGATAAATTTCCATTCGTAAAAAACAAACTCTAGAAAATATATAACAACAAAAACTTATCTATTTTATATCTTCGAGTAGTTTTTACTCGAAGATACAAAAATAGCTAAAACAGGAGAAAAATATTCCTACTAACATATAAGTATAAAATATTGAATAAAATATATAAACATAGAAAAGATATTACGTACTTATAATAGTTTACTTCTTTATAAATGTCAGTGTCATAAAACTTTTTATTCAACTAGTTGATCATTTCATATTTTGGCTGCTTCATATGTAGATTGTATATAATTTTTGGTTTTAACAGAGAATAAATCCTACCTGTGAACAAAAAATACTCTTAATTATCTTCAGAAGTTATTCGTTTTTGGAATAACCAATATCTTAGGTATACTAAACTGGTGTAGAGTAGTTGTGTTAGTTCTCACTTCAGATCACTTTATAGTACCAGATACGGAGTCGTTAACACTTCAGTGCTAAGGCGGAATTAGCGCGGGTTCTGCGGGTTTTCTGTGCGGTGAGTGTGCGCGCCGGTCCTTGTAAGAGTAACACTTTAATACCTAGAATCGATGACGTCCAAAGTTGGAGAGGCCCATAAATAATATTTTTAATAAGATTACAGAACCACCTCTATCAGCAGTCTTTCTATTGAACTGTAAATTTTGTAATTATTTATGTGGAAATGTGAGGAGGACTTTTAAGTCCTCATATTTCCCTTTAACCAGTGTTCTGTAACACAAATAACATCGGTGCCAGAATTATAATTAAAAAATTACTTAGCCAGGTATCCCCTGCATGTTTTTATGGGTAATATTTCAGTGATGCTTCTTACCCTTTAGCTAAAGTAAGAACTCAAAATATAATGAACTTACGAGAAAAAATACGTTCAAGCATAATTTTATCATCGGATATAATGTTTATCTTTATAAGATGGTAGTCTCTAGGCTACAATAATGGGGTAAGGAAGATCCTTTTTATGCAAAATTTCGTTATCAGCAGGCATATTACTTACTTACATGATAATTTAATGGAGATTTTTAACATAAGGAAGCCTTTTCGTTTTGTCTTCAGGGAATTGCAAACCCGATCCTGGCAAAGCAAACTCATTACCAAGAAGGAGGGTAATGCTTTTCGAGCGTATGTAGGTTTGTATGATGAACATTTCGTTAGCACGAATTACAGTCTAAAAGGCTGGACGGATTTCAATAAATGAAGCCTCGTTGGTTTATTTCAGTTATGAGATTGATATAGGTTAAATAAATGTAGCAAAAAGTCAATAGCTTGTAGTATACAAAGTAATTGGTGGGGTTATGTTGTTTGTGGGGCTTATGTCATACTCCTTGTACGTAACCACGTGGATTCATAAGTTGGTATGTGGTATTGAAAGGAAATGCGGTCGGGTAATTTGTTTTTATAATGATTCCATAGTTTCTGATTTTTTTTCATTCTGAATAGAAGTGACCCATTTATTTTATCTTATTCGAGTACGAGTAGTAGGTTACTCCAAAGTGACATACTAAATGTAAAGTCATCTTACAAAAAGCCAGTAAAGCTGGGCACTCACGGTGATTTGATTTGTTAAAATTGGACTGACGGCAAAACCTGAGCGGGGGTGTGAAATGTTGTATTGAAAAATTAACTAACGACGACAACCCACGGTTTTTCAGGGCGCATCGTAATCCGCTTGCTTCAGTCCGTTTTCATCAGATCCAAACTGACCATGAGTTCACGTGCATCAGTCCATTTCCATCAGAGCTTGGACAAGAAAGCGGCTGCTTATGCAATAACTATGAAATAAGTAAGCGCGTCCATTGAGTTGTAGAATAAATGTGCTTCATTCTATTCATTCTAAAATAGTTACAGCGATATCTCATTTAACAAATCAATATGACACAATTGATATCTCTTTTGTCTAACTGCACTAGAACGAGTAGAATAATTGTTGTATGTTTGTATGTATTTGTAATCATTTCGTTAGCACGCGCTACTAACCAAATGGCATGACAATTTTTTCAACTGTTCTTTCGTCTATTTTTTGGGTTTTCTGGTGATAAGATGGTAACAGTAGTAGCCGCAATAAGCAGAATTTTCTAAAAATAATTTGCATCCATTGTTTCAACCGACAAAGTGAGAAATTGGCTAGCCCGATATGTAGGCGCACGTCTGCGCGCGGTTCCGTCAATCGAGAAATAAAACCCAATTTGACGACAGTGGGTGTGGATATCTTTTTGGCATCATCCATTTGTCGTCAGTCCAATTCCATCAGTCCATTTTCATCAGTTCAAATTGCCACCCAGCTTAAGAGTTCACATTAAGGCAATTTGCTTGGCTTCGCGGGGACACTGCCAAACCTCCAAATGAATTCAAAATAACCCTTTGCCATAACTTCCCTAGTAAAGTTATCCTACTTCGGATGCAAAAATACTAACCAAAGCTCATAAAGGAATACTACTAAGCACGCCTATTTTCCTACACACCGAAAAAACATGTTTTTATTTCAGCCGAAAAAAACAGACCATGAATCATCACACGGAGTCAATATCAAGGAAATCCATTAGCTCGGTATAACAATTCTTCACCTAAAAAGTGATAAATCTCGTATGCAAAACTGAACGATAGATTGGGAGATACAAAAATATCGTATAAGCGGCGTGCATACTGTGTCATAAATCAGATTGGTTGGGAGGCGTATATCGATAAATTGTTTGGTTTGAGTTTCTCTAGTTATGTTTACAAAATGATAGCTTTTTTCAACCGACTTCAAAACGGAGGAGGTTCTTAATTCGTCTGTTTCTTTGGTTTGCTACGCGATTACTCCGTTAATTATTAACCGATTTTAAAGATTATTATTTTGACGGTAGGTCATACTTCAAAGGTGGTCCCGTATTTTTTTTAACAATTTTGATTGAGCGCTTTTTGAAAAAATCTACAAATACAAAAAACTATACACAGATGACTTTTGGTTTGTGCTTCCGTGCAGCAAACGTTTTGATGGGCACTTTTCATGTAGATAGACTTCATTCGCATCCCAGCCGAGGTAGAAGAAATAGGGCTTGAACTTGAAGTTGTTTTTTATTTTTATTTTAGCATACTGGGTGGCAGAGGCACGGTTTCATCCACGTTTAGAGAGTAATTTCTTATTTCATTTTACGACAAAAGAGAAGCCTCTTTTCTGGTATAATGGAGTATTGTCGCAATTATACGGAGATTGCTTTTCGTTTGCGACCACATATTTATGGAGAAAAATGTTCATAATTATAGTTAATATCAGTCAGCTAATTAAACGTCACCCTGTTAATTGATCTCACAGGCACGTAACCTATTTTTGTAGGTCCCCAATCGAGCCATAGGTTACAAACCCGCATCCATTTTACCGCTGCGTGACTTATCAGCTACCATTCAACGAAACATCCGCCGGGGCCAGAGGCATACATGCAGTTTGGCTATACGCCAGCCAACAATTTTTTCGAATGGAGACGCCATACTTGCGTGATCTGTATAGGAAGTACGAATAATTACGCAGCGAAAACGTTAGCGAGTTAAACTGTCAGTGATTAAAGTATTGATTTGACAAAATGGAGACAAAATATTAAATAACTATATGTACAATGATATCTTCAAACGATGTTTGACCAAAGATCATAGATTACAAATTGTAAATACTTAAAGGACCATAAAAAAAATGGAGATAATTTTCAAAGTGATGCCTTTCGTACTTAATTTTCGTAACCAGGTGCATTTTCTTTCTTTATTCTTTATTCTTTATTGCGTAGATAATATAAAATTACAGACAATTAAAAGTAATGTAATAAGCAAAGGCGAGCATTTATAAATTATAATGTGGTATTGAAGGAAAATGCAGTCGGGATATTGTTTTTATAATTACTCCACTCATTCTCTCTGGTGAATATGTGTGCTTCGGCGCTGAAGATACGCACCCCATTCGGACGTTACGGAAATAGACAACGCCACCGGCACCGCTCTGCTGAAGAAACTTACTTAGTTAAGTTAATGCGCTATATTTTTAGTACGCGCCCTTCACTGCTTATTCTGTTTTTGCTATACAATGGTTTTTAGAGCCAGCATTATTTTAAGGGTCTACGTAAAAGTATTAAAAGGGTCGACGTTTTTCTATAGAGCCAAAGAAGTAATGTTGTAAATTGTGAAATATTTATTTATAATAAGTAAAACTGTGAACTAAAAAAAACACTGAAATAAAACCTAAGTTAAATTACACGTCATAAAAAATCTGATTAAAATAATAATAATACAAGTTCATATAAAATACAAATCAAAATAATAATAATAACTAACTACAAAAGTAACTAATAATTTAAAACTAGACACGCCTAAAAACTGAATACAATAAAAAAACACAATACTAAACAAATAAACCGCCCCAAGACATGCCCGACCCAAAGGTACCCATCACGCTGGCAGCATTACCGCGCTGCACGGCGAGTGAGATCCTTTGGATCAGGAACGCTCCGGAACGATTGTCAAAACCAATAATAAAGTAATGTAGTATACATATATGCGAAGAGGACATTTTAAAAACAAAAAAGTAATTTTTATTTATTTATTATTTACATTATTTATTTGTATAACGGCACAAATAAATGATACAAACGCTAAATCAGCACAAATATACATTAGCAAATATTTCTATGATTTAATTACAATATAAATGAGTACATATTCAGATTCCAATTTAAGATCACAATAATATAAATATTCAGATCCATAGACCAAATTCTAGTTCTATTTCAAATAATCCAGGGATAACTCAAAACTCAAAAAAACTCAAAACTCAAACTGCACTGAACCTGCCCCATTATGTATATACATAGTCAGGTCATAAGTTCTGTCACATGTGCAATATGAAATAATTTAGACATGTTTATTATTTATGTAAACATTTATATAGCAAAATGAACTTAATAAAACATAGATTCTTATGGTAATAAAGTTTATTCAAAATGACCCCCGCGATTTTGAATACAGGCCTTTATTCTGCGCGGCCAGTCGTCTATCGCAGCACGAACGAGGTCCATGTCAATATCGGCGGCTGCCTTAATCAAGGATGCCTTGAGTGACTCCAAATTAGGATGAGGCTTTGAGCAAGCCTTTTCCTCCAAGTGTTGCCATATCTTGCAATCTAACGGACTCAAATCTGGACTGGAGGAGGGCCAGTCTTCGTGCCGGATGAAGTCGATTTCACGCGCCGCCAGCCAGTCTTGTGTGCTTTTCGCTCTATGCGCTGGCGCAGAATCTTGTTGGAATACCCAGTGTCTGTTATTAAACATGGTATGAGAAACAGGTTCCACAAGGTTCTTGAGGACTGTATTTTGATACACAACTGCATTCGTTTTTACGCCTTTCTCACAAAAATGTACCTCAGTTAAGCCCCAATAAGAGACCCCCAACCAAACCATGAGCGAGGATGGAAAATGACCTCGTTGGACACGCGGAATACGTTGCTCGCTTCTTCACTGCTGTGTGCGTACACCTTATAATTTTGTTTGTTGTAGCTCTCTTCCACGGTGAAAATTTTTTCATCCGAAAAAAGAATTTCCCGTTGCTTTTTTCCCGCGTACCGCGTCAACAAAGCGCGGCATCTCTTCAGTCTCAGGTCCATTAAACGAGCGTCCAAACGATGTCCTGTTTTTCTTCGATATGCCCTAAGCCCTATGTCTTCATTTAACACCCTTTTCACCATGGTCCTGCTTAACCCCATCTGAAGGGCCAACAGTTTCTGCTTACGTATGGGATTTCTTTGAATTCGCGCCTTCACAGCTTTTATCACTGCTGGAGTCCTAACAGAGCGAGGGCGACCACTTCTTGACCTGTCATCTACACTAGAGTCTTCATTGTATCGTTTTATGGTACGATAAACGAATCTTTTGGTTATGTTCAAATTTTTCAGTAAGTTGAAAATCTGAATTGGCGCGTAACCGCAACGATGCAACGCAATAACTGCGACACGGTCTTCTTTAAGTGTCCACTCCATATTTAAAAATGAGGAAAATTCTAAAAAGTACACATTTTTATTTTCATGAAAAATTCGAAATTCGAATTCAATAAACTTTTTTGTGGCCAGCGTTCTAAATTCAAAAGTTTTTATTGTGTGACAGAACTTATGACCTGACTGTGTATATCCCTGCATGCATCAACAAACAGGTCATTCAGTGGTGTTGCCACAAATACTGCATTGAGGCTTTCCTGCGCCCGCACTAGCAGAGACGGCCGGCGCGCCATCGTGCGGTGCGTGCCGCCTGCTAGCAGCTGCTGCCTGTGCGCGCTTAAATAGTTGTCAGGCATGTATTGTGCGCATACCGTACTAGCAAGCGCTACGCAGTCACTTCCGCCTCGCAACAATCTACACACAGTCAGAAGCTGTTCAGTGGTATGTCTCGTCTCTAGTGCGTTATATCCAAGCATACCCAATATAAAAGGGGATATGTAAATATGTTGCCTACCATAAAGTGTCACGATCGCACAATAATTGGATAAAAAAAGATTTGGGGGCAATAATATATCGGAATTTATTCAGAGGCGCTTCCAGTCCCAATTATTCTGAGATGCAACACGGCCAGTTGTTCCGAACTGAACTTCTTTAGTGACAGTTATTATATGTCTTTGTTACGGAGGTGATGCGGAGGTAATGCGGAGGTGTTTTAATGTACGGATTTATGTGCTTAGTTAGCAAGTGTTGGGTTGCAGATAGACGCAATAAGATAGACTTCTTGAACACGTGTTTGTTTAGAGATGGCTTAGGCTAAGTTTAATATGGTTTGTAGTAAATACCCTCACCATCTTACTACAAAAAATAACTCGAGAGAAGAAGTCGGTACCTATTTATTTTAACACTTACACGTATGAATTAGGTCAATTGCGGGTCGGACTCGCCTACGAAGGGTTCTGTAACATCGTACAAGAAAACTGAATGACTAAAAAAATTCTGGAATTTGATTTGGTAATTCTCAGGGGCAGGGATAATAAAACGCGTCTCATCTTTGCTTCATTAATTTATAAAATCTCGATATTTTCATTATTTGTTGCTGAAACGGCAACAGAAAAACACATTCTGTGGACATTTCAACTCTGTTACGCTTCATGGCATACAGGGTGACGGACGTACTGGCAGATGGACGGACGGACGGAAAATGGCGGCTTAGTAATAGGGTCCTTTTGGGCACCCTCGGGCAGGAAACCCTAAAATGAAAATGCTGATTCAACGACTGGGCCCATATTTATGTAGCGGTCCGTCTTTTTTACGTCGGGAATAAACTATAATGAATCAAACGGACTCACAGGTAAACCCATAGGTGTAACAGGCCTACCTCATAAACTAATCATGGACTAGTTAACCTCACGGTTAGCATGCTAACCGCCCGTTACAATTCAGTTTCCCCGATAGGATCGCGTAACCGATACGGAAGCCAACATTTCAAACTTACTCGAAATGCGATGCGTTTTCTGATAAGGGTATCAATGGCTGATGTTAGTGGTATAACGAAAGTTTACTTCTTGAAAGTTTAAAATCAAGTAAAATGGGTTTAACAAACATATACCAAACCACGTCATGCCTTTTCCAGTAAAACCGGTCATTCCCAAAAGCAATTTTATATTATCGGCTATCATCTGTTTTTAGCAAAGAGCAAGCAACTTAGCTCTATCACCTAACAAAAACTAACTGCACACCATTAGTAAAAATCGCTGCTGATGTTCTATGAAGACACAGAGAAGCTTCTTGATAATTCAATGTACGAAGCTAAAACATAGTATCCGCTTGATGCCTACCTTCTCTAAACAACATATTATATCTTCCTCCTTTCTTACTCCAACTTCTTATGCATAAAACATACACATTGCATTCACACACTATGCTCTACATTTACACTCCACATTCACTCTATCACACCACACGCTTTTCGACGATATTTTCTCGTCTTATTGCATCCTGATTTAATTCTACCGTAGATCTAGTTTTATAAAAAAATACCTTATTACTACCTCGATCTATAGCTTAATCTTTATAATAATAAAGCTTCATATAGTTACAAAATAAACTATACAAAATAACTATGGTACATATATGTAACCTCTGGGAAGGAACCTAATGATACTGGTTTTCCTATTTTGGGAAAAGGGACCTCGAATATTGTTATCTAATCTTGCACAATAAATTATTCATATTTTATATTATTCATGACAGGGGGGCAGCCTATCGCCGCGGTTAAGGAATATAAAGATTTCTTCACCACCACCGTTAATGTTCCAGAAGGCTCAAATGAATATAATTTAGCACAACCATGTGACCTGTCCATGATGTCGGACTCGTACACGTAAGTGTTCCGTATAAGCCTCTATTAGGCAGACTAACTGCATTTTTTGACAATACGCAACCCTAAAAAAGTACAAAGCCTCAACCAATTGGCCACAAATTACCTCAACGTAATGCTGAATATAGCAAGTGATTCTCCTTACCTGAAATAGGTACTGATGATATCTCATTGATGCTACAAAGGTTCTTTTGGGTTTTGGGTCTCTTTTGGATCTAATCTTTGAGCGGAATGAACCCACATGAGGGTATTCCTCTCAAGGATTTATAGGCACTTGCGAAGAAATTTTGTAACATGTACAATGTTGTTTACAAGTACAAAGGAAGGGCTAAATTAAAGATGATTAATTCATTAAAGGAAGAAAATATCAGTGGCATTTCAATGACAAAGCGGTCATTCGAGCTCCCATGTGTGATGTTCATTGCATAGGATTCATAGTGATTGTGACGTCGTCTCGACTAATGTTTAGTTATCGCGATTTTTACACAGAGTTTTGTTTTCTGAGATTTCCATGTCGATGCTGTGCGTCTGCCACCCTATCTCAGAAAAGGTGTGACATTTTGCTATAATGTAAACTATACTGGGCATGGGAAAAGACAGCTGTCAACCATCATCTGAAAAAGACACAACTTTATAACTTGACTTTTGACAGTCGATCCACCGGGAAAAAGTCGACTGATTCAATCAATCCGTCATTTTTTATTTTTATTTTTTTCATCTAGTTAGAATTGGCCTAATGACGTTTTCAAATACACAAATTGAAAGAAAGGGATGTTTTCATAATAAATATTATTTCGGGGTTTAGGAAGTGACTCATTTAGGAGAAATAGCGCTTCAAAGATGTGAATTTAACCAAAGTCAAAGTCAACCGACCTAATTTGACGTTAACCACCGTCTTAAAGGCCTTTTAGTTTCTGAGTTAAATTAAATTCATACAGAAAGACTTTAAAAAAAAGAAATTGAACAATGGGATAGCTACTCAACTAACATTTCTAGTGCTTACACATCATATTTGTGACCAATTCCACTATGAAAGATGCCATGTTGTGTTAATAGGGGGACGTGGGGACGAAGCCTGAACTTTAGCTGTAGCTTTATACAGCAATACTTTAGTTATGTCGAAAAGTCAGATGTTTAAAATAATGTAAACTGATTTATTTGACCCGAATGGCCGAGTCGGCAGTGACCCGGCCTACGAAGCCAAGGGTCCTGGATTCGATTCGGATTCGAATCCCGGTGGGGGCAAATATTTGTTTGATGAGAACGAATATTTGTACCCTAGTCATGGTTGTTTATCTATCTAAGTATAATATTTATCTATAAAAGTATATGTATCGTTGTCCAGTACCCAAGATACAGGGAATCCTAGTTTGGGGCTAGATCAATGTGTGTAAATAGTGTCCAAGGTATTATTATTATTATAATGTATAGATAGAGTAATATCCAGGTGTGTCTAAATAAGCGAATAATGAACGCAACGGAGCAGTCAGATTTCAAGTAAGTTAAGTTTTCGAGTATTAGCTTCGATAGTGGGTTTCCACAATCATTGTCACATTTTAAGACCTGCATAATGAGAAAACACGTGTTGCAGCTAATATATCTTAATCTTTAAACTGAGACTATAATTATTAATAGTATACTGGAAATCCCACAGCTACGATGCGGTAAACCACAGAATCCCTTTTCACTCACTTTTATAAATACGAGTAGTTTAGTTTTAAAGCTTGCGGAATCGGCTAACTGCTAAGTACGTTTATATTTACTATTGGCTTGTATTTAATCACACAGAAAAAATACTTCTTTTCACAGCAAAAACAGATCAGCAAGATTTTTTTTATGTTTTAAGTATTTTTGTTGTTCTTACATGTTCAACCTATTTTCGCTTCGCTCACCCCCTTTACCCTTCACCTAAGCTACCGCAGTATTTTGCCCTGATATTTGCCGTATTATCGACGTGCAGTTTAATATTTCCCTTTAATATTTGCGTTATTTTAATTAACTATTTGATTTTAATACAGTTATGGCACACGTAGGAGGTGCTCCCCCACTTACGCTAAATAAGTCGGTCCCCTCTAAGTGGGCTCCGAGGTACACGCTCCGGACCAAAATGGATATTACTGAAGATCGATCCAAGATCCATTACTCACACCCTTGGAAGGATGCGGTACTACTGTGATGGAAGTCGATTATTCTCGAATGAATAATATGATTCATTAGGTACTTGAAATTCGAATTCGCAGCCTCCTTAGTGACCCCTTCGGCGTGCATAAATAGATAAACCTGAAATATATATATTTTTTGCAATGTTATGGGTGATAAGCAGGGTATATAAGCGAGAAAGAACTCCTTATTTCGCTATTAAATTATAACATGCAATATTTTAACATAAACCTACATTTACTTACCTGTGTCGTGGGAACCAGAAACAGCTACGTCGCACTCATATAAAAATCCAAGAACTAGGTTTTTTTTCTTTACCCCCAGCCGGGTATCGAACCTGCGACCTCTCGCTTGGTAGGCAGAGCCACAACCGCTGCACCACAGAGGTTGTCATTTTTGTATGACCTTATTATAAATATTGAGGGTAATATTTCTCTACATTGAATCATTAATTCGTATTTTAAAACACGATAAACAGAAGGCAAGATCAATCTAAATATTAATAATTAATACATTTATCGAGAGAGTCAAAAAGTTTTACAGAAGCCAATTGAATAATTTACGTTTAAAGCTGTTGACCGTTTACCATTGTTATGCAGTTAGCTATTTTATTATTAATTGCTGATCTTGTTCAGTTAGATAAAATGCTGTTTGTACATAACTGTTACACTGTAACAAAATGACTGTAACAAATGCTGTTGCTGACATAAAGTCGTGTTGCATAAATTTGTGACCAAACAAATCTAACTTTAGTATGGGAAATATTAAACCGCACATCAAAAATACTGATTTGCACAGCAAATATCAGGGCAAAATGCTGCGGTAGCTTAGGTGAAGGGTAAAGGGGGTAAGCGAAGTGAAGCCCCCTTTATCCTTCGTGTTAGGTTGAACATGTAAGAACAACAAAAAAAACTTAAGTACACATAATTTATTCAAAACATAAAAAGTGTTTTGTTGATCCTGTTTTGCTGTGCAAATCAGTATTTTTAATGTGCGATTAAATACCTAACCCTTTACCATTCGGACATCAATTGACCTATAGCGGCCAATAAGGGTCTGTGAAAGTGGCACTGAATTTGGTGAAAAATTAACATATTTGGAAGTCAAACTTATATAGGCAAAATATGTATATGTTGCTTTAAGGCGATACCTCGTCCGTACAAAGGTCCCCGTTACTCCAGGCGGAAAGAGCTGCAGTGTGAGAGGGACGGAATCGGGAAAAAATGAAAAAACTTAGCGCTAACCCACAGAATAATTGTTTAAAAATAAACTACGCTATTTTGTTAAAAAGTTTTTTAAGGAGATTTTGCGAATACATAATATGTACATTTTGAACGCAGTTCCACAATGAAATTAGTTAGGATTTCAGAATTACAGGAAAACATAATATAATTAAGAGGTGTTTTCGTAATTAAATTCTATCGAGAAATTTTTATCCAATCGCGTTTTTGTTTTAATGAAAATCTTAATCAAATACTCAATAAACGTTTACCCAAAAATCAAATCTGTAGATGACTTTATGGTGGAGTAAATGGATTCGAAAAAAACCACATTTTATTTTCGTAGCACCTGTAAACTTTTCCGCAATCGTGCATCTGCCACATTTTTTATGTATTTATGTCATATTATTAGTATATTACATGAGAGACGTCGCAGTTTCTGGTTCCCACGACACAGGGTAGCCTAGTGTGAGGCCAGAAGCAAGTGTGTGCCTGGATTTAAATGTTTATGTTTCATGATTCCGAATGTACGTCACAGTTACAATGATCGACATCGAGGTACCACAGTAGCGCAATAGGCTTTTAGGGTAATACTCATGGAATGTAGAGATGGAATTCAATATGGCGCTGTTTAAAGGAATCCGACGGAAAATGCCTTTTACGGAACAATGGTAATATCTGACGCGTGTCCCAACATAGCCATAAAATAGGGATGATGACTGGATATGCCATATAAGATGACTGATCATAAATATGGACATTTGTAAACAGACACGTGTAGCTTCTGGCACTAAGGACGATTGGCCATAACATAAGACAAATATATTGATTCTGGCGCACACAGCCCATGCGAAAACTCAATACTTCGGGTTAGTTTGACGTGCATAACACAAAAAACACCATGAAGTGCTGATTAAAATGCCTTGCAAAACATGTTTTACACACATACACCGGCAAAATTACTGAAAAAGAAAACAAAAATGTATAGTACCCGGGTGGGCTAAGTTGGCGCCTGGCTCAAACGACGTATGTGCAAGGTATAGTGGGTACAGTACAGTAATACATATTACTAAAACGAAATTCGAATAAGTACATAATCGATTTCAGGTTTAGGTTGTCAGTCAGTCAGTTAAGCGATTTATTACAGTTGACAGTGCCGGCGACAAGGAGGCAGTCGCTGGCTTTCATAGGTTTTGTTTTTTCCTAACAGTTGCAAGTCAATATATCTTTGACTTGCAACTGTTAGGAAACTACACTCTTTGATCACAGGCTATGTGCGCCCCGTTTTAGACTCGCGAAGGTTAGCAATTCTTTCAAGGGTCAGTGCATTCTCTACTACAATAGGATACCTCTGGAGATTTTGAAATTGCCATTTAAGCAATTTAAAAAGCATGTTAAAGCGACTTTGTCGAAAAAGGGATATTACAATGTTCAAGATTACTTAAATGACAGGACTGTATGGGGTTAATCTAGCTCAACACAGACCTTGCTGTTAATAGTTTTGTAATTATTTATTCCTGCTTATTAATCATAACAATAAAAAAAAACATATTTGTATTAGTTAAGCACAACCTATTTTTAAAAGAGATCTAAAAAACAATCTGTGGGAGTTTCTACGCCCTTCTACTCCCACAGTGGTCCAATGTAGAGAAGAGGCAAAAAATGACGTTTGCTAAGTATATGTAAATATGTACAGTAATAAAGTACTTTGACTTGACTTTTGAAAGCATAATGTATGTGAGGAAAAATATCAGTAGCTTAAAAACCATTGATAGCCGCCACAATGTGCAAACTAGAAATAAACATAAACTTTATTTTCCAATGTTCAGACTCACAAAAGTTAGCAGTTATTTAATGGGACACTGTATATATACGCTTCTACAATAAAATTCCGCAAGAAATAAAAAACTTAACTGAAGCTCGATTAAAAAAATCTATAAAGCACACTTTGTGCACAAAGGCCTACTACAAAATTAATGACTTTTTACTAGACACCGACATCTGGCATTAAACCAGTACATTGCACCCTATACATTATGCACTAATAATTAGGCACATACCTAATGTTTTATTATGCTTGCTTGAATATGTTATGACGTTCATTAGGTCTCAATTTTTGTGCTATTATGAATAAAAAGCTTTGAGTTGAATTGAATAGAATTTGAACTTTATCACCAAGCAATGAGGCTTTAAAATGCTAAAATGACTGAGTAACTGACAGACAATTTCGATTTAGTAATATGTTGTATTGTGCACTCTGTACTTTGCAGAATCGTCATTCGAGCCAGGTGCCAACTTAGCTCGCCCGAGTGGTACCATTCAAAATATGCTTTTAAATATTTATAACGTTAAGAGTACATGATTTACAGTTCGTTATTATAGTTTAAACGATATTACGTGAAACACCAGCTTTATAAAATGCTTAATTAGAGCCTGTATTGTTTACGACGTTAGTAAATGCCATAAAGCCGAGATGTGCCTTTTGATAGCATTTAGAGCGAGCCTTCAAATTTATTTATAGGAAAAAATGTGAAAGTTGTAAAAACTTTTTTAAAACATAACAAAAGGACCTTGTGTATTTTTAATTGAATTTTTCTGACAGTAGGTATACCTTTGACCTCTGTGGCGCTGCGGTCGTGGCTCTGAATACTACTAATAATTAATTGTATGGGTACTTCTTTTTAGTAGTTTATGTGACTGCTGCATAATGGAGGGCTCGCCTTCGGCTCGTTTCATAAACCCACTCTCGAGTTTTAATGCCTAATTATGTACAGTTACATACACTAGTTTATCTAAACACATATCATAAGCTCTCTTTGATGTGTTCAGGAACCGCATGTTTGACCGGCATTGTGGCTCTGCAATTGTTTAACTTGTTCTGTAGTACCAAATTCTCGCAGGCGGGTGTCGGCGTTCGAAATTTGAATGTCAGTACCAACTTCACAGACAAACTAGGGACGGCACGCGTGTGGGCGTCGGCGTTCGAAATTTGAATGTCATTATATGTAGAAAAACTACACATAATGACCATAATGTGTAGTTTTCCAGATACGAAACGAGTTTTTACCAAGTAGTTTAACATAATGCTGATCCTAACGTTTTTTGAACGCAGTAAAGAGGGTTAATGATACGTGTGTAGATAAAATTCTTAACAACCGGTATATTTCATTATTTTCTGTTATAGCGGCAATAGAAATACGCCCACTTTGAAAATTTCAGCTCTCTACCTATTTCGGTTGATCCGGTAGAGCCCGGTGACAGACGGACAGACGAACGGACGGACAGCGGAGGCTTAGTAATACGGTTCCATTTGATAAGGAACCCTAAGAAAGAACGGAGAAAAGAGGGAAGCCACAACTTACTTAAATCATAATTTATATTAAAATGTCCTCCCGACAGCCATCCCTACCTGTCGTGATTTATGTATAGTTTCTCAACTCAAAACTCAAATAATATATAGCAAGTAGGGAAAAACAATGCACTTTAACAAGTCAAATACTTAAGTCTCATACTCACGGAGAAAAATAAACAATGGATCAACTAAACTAGTAGAGTAACTGATTATGGGTTGAGATTGAAAAAGGAAATTTCCCCTTCCAGTGGTGATTCATGACTGAATTTCGCACAGGAAAAGGAAACTCCATTAACTCTACCAGTGCTTCGGGAATACGCCCGTCAGAGAAGGTTACATATTTATACATAGCATTATTTTTAGTATTATATAGATATTGGTAAGGTTTATTATTTTTATTAAAATTTTTATTGTTGTGCACAAAGTTCTAAGTTTAGTTCCTTTTTTTCCTCTCCATTCTAGGTTCGCTGGAAGAAATCTCTTGTTAGAGATAAGCTCGCCTTTGTAAATATTTTTTCCTTTATATTTGTTTTATTTTCACTGTTTTTTGCAATAAAGTATAACAAGAAAAAGAAAAAGAAAAACGAGTACCAAAAAAACTCTACTAATGAAAAATAATAGTGTCTCAATCTCATCACGTCCAAATCCGCCGAAACTCTAAGCAAAATCTGCGTGCAATTTAAACCAACGGTCTCCAGCGTATGTTAACGAAACCAATCAAGCAAATAGGCCGGTTTTTTTCAACTCTCCTCCCCCCGCGGGTACACCCTCTGCTTCCCCCTTCTTCCCTGAGGCTAAATGACGTAACAAAATAGAATTAAACTGGAAAGAGTGTATATTTGTATGAGACTATTGAGGTGGCTGTGTTGTGGTATAAAGCTGGTTGGAGCTGTTGCTTTTCATTTTCATAAGGAATGATGGTCCACGAAATGGTGCAAATGGACCCTGTTTGCACCTCTTCGTGGACCATCATAAACCTGTTGCTAAATCTTACCGTGTTCCTACAAAAAAATATACACGGCCTAACCAATAAAGATATTCTCTGTGTAACTTAAACAGTGTTTTGTCTTGCTTTGACATTTGGCATTTATGCGACGTACCAAAAGGACAAAGCACTGTATAAGTTAAACAGTGAATAACTTTTTTAATTAGTAAGGGCGATATAGTTAAAACTCAAAACAAACGTCAACTCTTATACATTTTTGTCTTTAAACAAGTGTTAAACCGGAGTTTATTTTTTGTGTTGTAAACATATTTTAAATGTCTTCGAGTATATTAATATGCCCGGGGCTGCCCACATGATCACTACTTGATTGTATTTACAGTTTTCCACACACATTGTCGTTTTCCCTTCTGACCCAACGTACTACCGCCCATATCCCCAGTGGTACGGTGGGTAATTATTTTTCGATACTCCTTCTGACCTACCGTACCACCGCCCATACCCCCCCCAGTGGTACGGGGGTAATTATTTTTCGTTACCCCTTCTGACCCACCGTACCACCGCCCATACCCCCAGTAGTACGGGGGTAATTATTTTTCGCTACCCCTTCTGACCCACCGTACCATCGCCCATACCCCCAGGGGTACGGTGGGTAATTATTTTTTGCTACCCCTTCTGACCCTCCGTACCACCGCCCATACCCCCAGTGGTACGGGGGTAATTATTTTTCGCTACCCCTTCTGACCCACCGTACCATCGCCCATACCCCCAGGGGTACGGTGGGTAATTATTTTTCGCCACCCCTTCTGACCCTCCGTACCACCACCCATACACCCAGTGCTACGGTGGGTAATTATTTTTCGCTACGATAATTACCCACCGGGGATATGGGCGCTGGTACGGTAGGTCAGAAGGGGTCGTTTTGACATAAACTTTGGTTTTGCAGGTTTGTTGAGTTTTTTTTACATACAAGCACATACATTGTTTCTGGCCCCACACTAGGATACCCTGTGTCGTGGGAACCATAAACAGCGACGTCACACACATATAAACATTCAAGACCTTGGTTTTTTTTCTTTATCCCCAGCCGGGGATCGAACCCGGGACCTCTCGCATGGTAGGCAGAGCCACAACCGCTGCGCCGCAGAGGTCGTCCAAGAGTCGATCGACTAAGGGGGCAGGCTTCTGAGCAACGAAAACGAAAAATCCTTCCAAGCAACTACCACAAAGCATCCAGCTCCAGGGATAAGTAACAATTGAATCGTATCGGCAACATTACAGCGAGGTCCCGCGATAAAAAGCCGACAAACACACACACACACATACACTCGTGCATTTACTTATAAATTGTTTGTTTGTTGGGGCAGGGGTTGCAATTTGTTGGAATCGGAAGAGTTTATTCAGGAGTGCGGCTTTGGAGGTTTTTCTTCGATAAAGGGTTGCTATTATTGCTATTGGCGTGGATTTTCGGAGGCTCGGTTTTTAGGTGAAATTACGACCAATTGTTTTGGGCTTCTTCTTTTCTCTCACTTATCGGGGGCTGGCAACCATTTGAATATTCTAAACTTGGGATAGTATTTCTTGGCATAGGGAAGCAGTAGTTCATCTCAAAACATTTGCAGAGGAAGTATTTCAGAGACCAGGCCAGGCCCCTAGTCCTGGCCTGGTCTCTGAAATACTTCCTCTGCAAATGTTTTGAGATGAATTAGCAGCGTAGGTATGGAGTAGTAGTAGTGTCCGTCCGAATAAAATAGAAAATATCTAATGAATGAACGAATTGTGAAGTCAAATAACAGTTTACGTATGTGCTACCGTAAAAACACGTTTTCAGTTAGTAATTGTTTTTCGAGTTAAAACTAGTTTTTACTAAATGCCTTAGATGAAACTATAATTTCCTAGTAATCACTAGAATTTACTGATATACAGGAATGAAACACTAGTTTTAACGTAACCAGTGCTATAGTGAAAACACTTTATTAGTTAGAACGCGTTTTCACAAGTCAAAACTAATTATTAGTTATATAGTTATAACTAATAATTTGCTTTGACTTGTGACAGAATATGCTAGTGCCTTTCCTAGTAATAACTAGAAATTGAAGCTGAATTAGTTGCAATAGGTCACTTTCTGTCCGAATACCATTGTAAGGTTGTGTTAGGTCATAACTTTACGAGCAACATGGAGCCGAGCGAAGCGAGGCAATCCCATGTACTTTCACAGAAACGTATTGGCTACTCAATTGACATTCATTTTCGGCCAGCAGTAAATTCTAGTTTCAACTAAGGCACTTAGTCAAAACAAGTTTTAAACAGTGAAAACGCGTTCGAACTGAAAACTGGTGCTTACTGCAACATATGCACTGTCTTGTAATTTTATTATATCAACTATTTTCATTTTCACTTTCAGTGTCAAAGTCTCAAGTCCATGGTGAATGTGTATATTTATCCAGGATGTGTGTTTGAAAAATGTGGTCCCTCTGTAGAATATTCAGTTTCAAAATGCTATCTTGTGCAATTTGAATCCACCTATCCCAACTTTTATTTGCATCTGGCGTTTGAAATCAAATCACTAACCCATATCCTGTTAAAAGTTATCCGTAGTGAAGCACCTAATGTTACCCAAAAACTAATTACCACTTTCAACCGCCACGTTCTACAAACATCAACAAAACAAATAACAACTGCTGCCAAAAACAAGCAGAATTTATAATGGAGGCACCGAGGTATATATGAAGTATCGAGTTTGCGGCAAATCCATGCTAACCACTCATTGCTCGTCCAACGTCCTTCGAAAGACGTAAAACCCGTGTTAAACTTGTTAACCGGACGCTCGAGTGGCTAAGTCATTTTCATTCATCATTTTTATAAGCTTTTATTTAATTTCAGCTTTCCCGGGCTCTGTCCGTCTGTAATTAAACCTTACAAGTTAAATTTGACTTACTTTCCGATTTTAAATTGAGCTGAAATTTTGCATGACATTTTTATGACATGGAGCTGATCTGCTGATGGAGCGGGAAGTTGGCAATGAGAACTAGGTAAAAAACGACGCAACCCTATCAAGTTTGTTCCGTCTTGACAAGTACGTTGGTCCTAGGTGATCTCCAGGGTTTGGAGCTAGTAGTTGTAATGATTCGAGGAATTCCATCAAGTTTGGGCTCGTTCGATTCATCTAGACCAAGGGGCTTACCACAATCTTTTTCCGATTCAAAACAAGAACATCACCATGGCAACCACTTCCATTCCAATTCGCCATAATGGGCTTTATTTACCTAATAACAAGACTCGTTTTAAGACGGTCACGGTAATTTTGCGGATCAAATTAGGTTCCTAATCTGAATCGGCATAAGACGTTGTGGTAACCCTCCAGTACTCGAGTTCGTGTACAAGTGATAAAAGTTTTTAATTGATTTTTATTTTATAAATGAAAATGAGGTAGTGCCGATTTCCCACCACAGCTCAGCGTTATATCATAATTAGACTACGGCAGACGCCATCCATCTGCTTACCATATTTTGGTGAATGTTAGTACCCAGCAGCCAAACTGTGGCACAAAAGTCACGTTTGGTGATTCATAATGGAGTGCTGAATCCGAAATTAATGTTCGGGAGCGAATATTAAGTATGGCAGAAGAAGCATGAAATCAGAATAAAGGCTGTAGAAATGAGATCGTTGAAGATTATCTGTGGAACTCTGTTTGTCTGGATTATCTGTGGCTTGAAAAAAAGATATAGAGTCTCAAATAGAAAAAGGTCAGCTAAGCTAAGATGGTTTGGTCTGGTTGAAAGGATGAATGGAAGGAGATTGACAAAACAGATCTATAAAGCCGGTGTAAATGGAGCCTTCGGACGTGGACGCCCAAGTAGGTGCTACAAAAATCAAATCGGCGATGTATTAGTGAAGGGGCATATTCGAGGTACCCGTAACCAGTGAGTTTGTCTGAAGAGATCTACGAATGTTGAGAAAACGAGAATTGTTGAACGAAAGGAGGTCTTTAGTCTCTGCCTACTCCTCTTCCAGCAAAAAGACGTGAGCATATGTATGTTAGTACCTGTCATCATGAACAAGTTTTCCCCATAAACATTTGGTCGCAAATGAAAAAAAACAAACCTCCCCTCAGAATATCAACCCGATTAGCTGATTACCAGTGCAAGGAGACCCTCAATTCTTCAACGAGAAAGTAGATTATAATGATTGGTTATCTTTACCCTAAATATGACTAGCTAATTAAATGTGACCCTTTAATTTAGTTACCATCTTTGCTGAAGTAGAAGATTTTCCATGCTATCTTTTTCGTCTTTAAAAATATCACCGTGTTACCGAGTTAGTTTGCATCTGTATCTATACCTACAGTCCACTTTCTCTAAGTACGTTACCTCCCCTTTAACAAATGTCATATTTTTCCTGTAGGTAAATTAACTCGAAAGGCGTCCCCAGTCCTAAATTGTTTTGAGCCCAAAAAAACACAATCAAACGGCAAAATCCCTCAAACACCGTAACCTCATTCCGCCAAACAAAACAATTGCAAAGCAATCAACCAATTAATTTCTGAGAATCCCTGACCTTTGCGTTACAAACAATGAATGGTACAATCTGACAGGAGCGAGCGAGGCTCTGCTGAGCTGACAGATTATACATAAAATCGAAGAAAATCATACTATGTAAAGTTTCCCGAGTTAAATCCATATTAATGTAGACAGTTTTTTTTAAATGGTGCCACAATATTTAAATAATTGACTGTCAGGTGAAACAAACTGCATTCTACAGCCCAAGAGTTCCATTTTTAACATTGTAATTACTTTTTAAATATTGTTTATGTAAGTGGCCAGTTAAAAGTGGCCAAACTTTTAGTGTGACCTATGTACACTCAATATACCGTTTAGACTAAAAACTGGCACCGTTTTTTAAAATTGTAGGGTTTAATAGTAGTTTATGTGACTGATACATAATGGAGGGCTTTAAACTCGAGAGTGGGTTTTAATGTGTGTTATCTCACTCGAGAGTTTTAATGCCTAATTATGTACAGTTACATACACTAGTTTAACTACCCACATATCATAAACTCTCTCTGATGTGTTCAGGAACCGCATGTTTGACCGGCATTCAGTTGTTAGCTTGTTATGTATTACCAACTTCACAGATAAAGTAGGGGCGGCCCGCAGGCGGGCGTCGGCTTTCGGAATTTGAATGTCATAATATGTAGAAAATTTACACATAATGGTCATAATGTTCAATATTCAGATAAGAAATGAGTTTTTACAAAGTAGTTTAACATTATGCTGATCGTAACGTGCGGTTTTTGGACGCAGTAAAGAGGGTTTATAAATACGTTTGTAGATAAAACCATTAAATTCATACTTATGACATGGTTCGTATTAGTAAAACCCTCTTAGCTCTAAGAGCTGTCATAAACATGGACTTGAATTGCATCTATTGCTATCTTATTACTATTCTTAGGTCCACTTTTACGACATTCGCTAAATCTATTTAACGTGCTAAACTGATTTAAGGCGACGCATTACGCCAAATCACATTAAATGGCGTAATGAAGAGTAGGCTTTTACTTAATAGTGGATGCAGGAGGCTGGATATATAGAAAGATTTCGCCAAAGCAGCCTTTTGTTAATCTCAAGGGACGCAAAATAGGATTATGAAAGCAGTTGATTCTTTATATTAACTTGTTGATCATGAGTGTCAGTCTGCTTGCATTCGCTAATGTATAATTGTAGAGAATACACCAAGGGGATAAGCTATGTTTTATATTTTTCTCACCTCTTGCAAGACATTCCATAGCATGGCTATTAAAACATCATTTTATTAAGGTTAATTAAAAATGAAAATTTATTATTATGATCATGATAATTATATACATGAAGGGTTTAAAATTATTCACATAATAAGCTTAAGAATGTAATTAAACCTAAAACCTATACTGAATTAAAAATTTACGTTTGTTTAATACATTGGCCAACTTGTGGAGGGATAATATAATTTTATCTTTTATGTTTATAGTTTTACTACGTTTACTGCAGTACCTTGAAACACTGTCTACCTTTGTTTTATTTAAAACGTGTTCCATTCAGCTTGCCTAGCTCGATTCCCGATTATGTTCGGCGTCATCCCCGCCCCTGTCCTCGCGCCGGGGTTGTGCATATTTCACGAAATTAGACTTTAAAGACTTAGCAATATCAAATATGAGAAGTGAAATTCACATTATTAGATAACCAGTTTGCTATAATGTGGCATTGTCGAGCAGCTGGTGTGAAAACGTAATTTGATAAATTTTACCCGATATCTCCCAAAGTTATGTTTATCACAATTCATTTCTTGCTGAATTTATGTACTTGCTATTAATTAAAACTTAAAAAATAACTACCTCTATCGGGTTGCCCAGTCTTAAGTTCGACATATTTCATAAATTTTAACAATTTTTGATTAATTTAAGCCGCTATACTTATTTAGTGAATGCCATGCAAATGGATTAATTCCGATATGAAGATTAAATTAAGTTTTAGTCACGACATTCGCTAAATCGGTTTAGCATCTTAAATACCTTTATTTAACACGTATCCTAACTTAATATCATAAAATAATTTATCAAACCCTCTTTACATAATGTGCGGTCTAAAAACCGCACATTATGACCATAATGTTATACTACTTGGTAAAAACTAATTTCTTATTAATTTCTTACTGAATATTGACACATTATGACCATAATGTGTAAATTTTCGACAAATTATGATATTCCTGCGTGCCGCCCCTAGTTTGTCTGTAAAGTTAGTACTACTGAACAAGATAAACAAGTGCAGAGCAATTATCAATGCCACCATGCCGGTCGAACATGCGGTTCCTGAACCCATCAAAGAGAACTTATGATATGTGTGTAGATAAACTAGTATATGTAACTGTACATCAGTTAAATAAACAAAAATTATTGGAATATGTCAAAGTTAAGTAAGATTAGCACGCTTAACTGATTAAGCATATGTCGTGCCAGGGGACCTTAGAATCATAAATATGTTTTTTATATTTTATTTAAGGTGATACGAAAAAAAATGGGTTTTATTTCGAATCCATTTACTCCACCATGAAGTCATCTGCAAATTTGATTTTTGGGTTAACGTTTATTGAGTATTTGATTAAGATTTGCACTAAAGGGAAACGCGATTGGATGAAATTTTCTCGATAGAATTTAATTACGTAAACACCTCTAAATTGTTTTATTTTTTCCTGAAATTCTGAAATCCTAACTTATTTCATTGCGGAACTGCGTTCAAAATGTTGATATTATGTATTCGCAAAATCTCTTTAAAAACATTTTAACAAAATAGCGTAGTTTATTTTTAAACAATTTTTCTTCGGTTTAGCGCTACGTTTTTTAATTTTTTCCGGATTCCGTCCCTCTCACACTGCGGGTCTTTCCGCCTGGAGTAACGGGGACCTTTGCACGGACGAGGTAGCATCTTAACAGTCAGTATACCTCATGCCAAGTTTCTTGTCCCCTGAGTGCCGCCTGGAGAGGGGAGCGGCGCATGGGAACAAGAGAGATGCATGCATGGGCAAGAGAGAGATAGTGCCCTCGCTCATGGGCCGAGAAACCTTTCTATACCTATAATAGTACGCAGTAAGTAAGTAGAATGGTGTTTTTCATTGGTTTTGGTATAAGGTTAAAATTCGGCTTGCATTTTTAGGGTTTGCGAGCAGAGTGGCCCGTAGGCACAACTGTGAGTCCAACACCTCATATGTTAAAAGACGTGGCCCTATGCTGCTTTATTTCGTAATTAATGGTGTTGTTTGTATTAAACAGAGGCTTACGCCCAGTTTCTGAAAGATTAGTCAAACGTAACAGGCGATTAATCGAAGATTAATTCAATACAGTGATTGGCTGAAATTAGTTTCACGTGAGATTAACAGTCTGTTACATTTGCTCGCATTCGTAGAGAATCGCTCTTTTAGAAACCGGGCGTCAGTGCATTACAAGTCTAATTAGCAGAGGGGTACTGTCAAAGAAAGACTGAAACACGTGAGTGTTCCGACATCGTTAGTTTGTTCTATAGAGTCGAGTGTAGGGACCTAGAGATTTACGGTTAGAGAAGTTAAGAAGGTATTGTTCAGTTTGTTCTATAGAGTCGAGTGTAGGGACCTAGAGATTTACGGTTAGAGAAGTTAAGAAGGTATTGTTCAGTTTGTTCTATAGAGTCGAGTGTAGGGACCTAGAGATTTACGGTTAGAGAAGTTAAGAAGGTATTGTTCAGTTTGTTCTATAGAGTCGAGTGTAGGGACCTAGAGATTTACGGTTAGAGAAGTTAAGAAGGTATTGTTTAGTTTGTTCTATAGAGTCGAGTGTAGGGACCTAGAGATTTATGGTTAGAGAAGTTAAGAAGGTATTGTTCAGTTTGTTCTATAGAGTCGAGTGTAGGGACCTAGAGATTTACGGTTAGAGAAGTTAAGAAGGTATTGTTCAGTTTGTTCTTTAGAGTCGCGTGTAGGGACCTAGAGATTTACGGTTAGAGAAGTTAAGAAGGTATTGTTCAGTTTGTTCTATAGAGTCGAGTGTAGGGACCTAGAGATTTTCGGTTAGAGAAGTTAAGAAGGTATTGTTCAGTTTGTTCTATAGAGTCGCGTGTAGGGACCTAGAGATTTAGGGTTAGAGAAGTTAAGAAGGTATTGTTCAGTTTGTTCTATAGAGTCAAGTGTAGGGACCTAGAGATTTACGGTTAGATAAGTTAAGAAGGTATTGTTCAGTTTGTTCTATAGAGTCGCGTGTAGGGACCTAGAGATTTAGGGTTAGAGAAGTTAAGAAGGTATTGTTCAGTTTGTTCTATAGAGTCGAGTGTAGGGACCTAGAGATTTACGGTTAGAGAAGTTAAGAAGGTATTGTTCAGTTTGTTCTATAGAGTCGAGTGTAGGGAGCTAGAGATTTAGGGTTAGAGAAGTTAAGAAGGTATTGTTCAGTTTGTTCTATAGAGTCGAGTGTAGGGACCTAGAGATTTAGGGTTAGAGAAGTTATAAGAAGGTATTGTTCAGTTTGTTCTATAGAGTCGAGTGTAGGGACCTAGATATTTAGGGTTAGAGAAGTTAAGAAGGTATTATTCTGAAATTTTAAATGGGTTTATTAATAGTTGAAGTTACTAGCCTTGTTTTCGTAGGATCCAGGATCCAGTAACTCTAACCTAGCCTTACCATGCAACTCTGACATCTAGAAATCTAGACATCTATTTTAAATATAAATTATTCACCTACCTACCTAATCTATTATATATATTTATTTAACATTCCTTAAGTTTATTGAATTTTTAAATTTCAGTTATATTACTCGTAGTTAATAAAAGGTAGTATATGAACACCCAGCCTTAAATTCATTTCCACTCCTCTTTGATAGGTGACGACAGAATACCAGCGTTACATGATCTCCTACAACCACAGGTCCTGTAACACATGCTGAGTCGGGACCTATCCGCTGCCGCGATAAACACTGCATGACGTCACTGTGTCCAAAAAAATTATCTGTGCTAACATCTTGCTTGCTTGTTCTCTCTTTTTTATTTTTTCCCTTTTTTGTTTTGTATCTATGTCAATATTTATATTTTTGTGTTTTTAATGTCACTATTATTATATGTTTCACTAATTTTCGTTCATTTATTTATTTTGTTGTATGTTATGTTGTGTGTATTTTTGCAGACTGAATACATTTATTTTTATTCTATTCTATTCTAAATTTCTAGCCTTTGAAAAATTTACCTGACATAGTGGTGTCAAATAATCGTATTGTGATTTTGTCGGATCCAAAGCCTAAATTTCTCGCAGATCAATTGGCTTCCTCATTAATTGGCTTGTTAGCCATGTGACATTTTCGGTACGGCCTACAGCGCCATTAATATACATCATACATCGAAACATTGAAAAGTTTGGTATATGTAGTATGTAAGTGTTGAACTATGTACTCAGGTTAACGAAACTCTTGACGCATTGAAACCGGAAGTAGATAGAAATTGATTAACTTATTTACAGAAACAAAATCAATTATGATAAAAAATATTATTTATTATAATTTGAATGAGCAATTATTAATCGAATAATGACAAATAACTAAGCACAAAACGCGATACCCGCAATTAAAGATACATATTTTCGGATCAGATCGGTAGAGTCATTCAGTTCACCGATAAACAAATAAAACAAAAAAGCTAAGAAATTAGCCATACAAATAATCTCTTTTATGGGTACTACTTTCAATTCTTAAAAACTTGTATGTGTCATTATTTGTTGTTATAGCGGCAATAGAAATACAAACTCTGTGAAAATGTCAGCTCTCTACCTATTTCCGTTAATTCGGTAGAACCCGGTGACAGACAGACAGACGGACGGACGGACAGCGAAGGCTTAGTAAAAAGAATCTCTTGGAGTTTCTACGCCCGATTCTCCCACAGTGGTCCAATGTAGAGAAGAGGCAAACAATTCGTAAATATCTAACATAACATAACTTAGCGTTACGCCTTTTCCCATATGGGGTGGCGGAGGCACAATTGTGCCCAATTTTGAGCCAGTTATTCAATACTCCATTTTGCGTGACAGGGGGCTAGCCCATCGCCGCAGCTATGGAATAATGAAGGTTTCCTCACGAAGTTTTCCATCACCGTTAGAACGTCCGTATAATGTAATTAAGATTTTTTTTATTTATTTTTTTATTTTATTTTATTTTATTCAGGTAACAAACACTGATTGACTATTTACATAAAGACCTGAAGCACAGATGTAGTGAATAATCCTTTCCTATCGGCAAAACTCGGAACAACGATAACACCCGAATGGTGCCGATGTGTCTATGAATTACTGTATTATTAAATTACGTGTAGGTATCAAATAAATCGCATACTTTATTTATCAATGTCAAATGTCAAATTGCCCGTTTGACGTATATTACACTGAGATATTAAAAGCACCACGATTCTATCATATAAAGAATTCGTTAGGTAAACAAAAATATAACTAGTTACTAAGGACGTTTTATTTCAATAAAACGCACTGATAAAAACCAAATTCCGGTTGGGATGATCTAATGATTCTGTAAGGATTGGAACCCCAAAAGTCTAACTATAAGTCAAAACTACAGTAGGATTTTGCAGACCTTTTTTATAACAATAAATTTTTGTAATGAATTAAAAATACTATGACATAACAAAAAAGACACCTCAACATAAAACAAAACAAACCAGCAGAGAAATTAATATAAATAAATATGATTTTCTGATTGGATGAACGACTTCGATTATGACAGCGGGATAAGAGGAGGAGGAGCGGGGTGGACAGTGTGATGCGAAACAATACTTCCAACTTCCATATCACAGTCAGAATCAGAACTATTTTCTGGTGTATCATCGTCAGAGTTTTCATGAACGGTGATTACAAAACTAGCCATATAATTTTCCAACTCAGGTTCGTGTTTTCGGTACTCGGTTTCGCATTTGACGGCGTGGTCACATACTTTGGCCCAAACATCGGAACCAATCATATTAACCTTTTCCTGTACCAATTGTTTCACAGTAGTCATATTCATACTGATGTTTCTTTTGGATACGTATCCCTTTATTTGAGACCATATGTTTTCAATCGGATTGAAATCAGGATGATATGGTGGCAATCTTAGTACGCTGTGTCCATATTCGTTCATAAGTTTATCTATAGAGTATTCTCCAAAGTCTTGTTTGTACTTGCAAATAATTTCATATATTTCAAGTTTTGTTAATGACGGATCAATCGGAACGTTATGTTTGGATAGCCAATCAATCATGTCTTGCTTCCTGGTATTTGAATTAGGAGGTTTTTCTACGTACTTATTATGATATGCAGCATTATCTACTACTAGTACCGAATGTGGAGCTAAGTTTCGAATGAGTTGATTACGAAGCCATTTTTCATAGTTTTCATTGTTCATCGCGTTGTGATAGTCACCTGTTTTTTCAGTAGACTGATACATTAACAATGCCCCAGGTATAAACCCCTTTCTACTACCAGTGTGCACTATTATAAGACGTTGTCCTTTAGAAATTAACTGTTTCACTCCGTTTTCTGACGAGTCAGCCCAGCTTTTACCTGCCAAATGTGAGGTATGGATGTATATTTCATCCATATAAACAATCTCTCTCCCTTGCAATCTGTACTTTTTTATCGCGGCTAAAAACTTTACTCTTTTTAAATGAACATCATCTTTCTCGATAAGTAATTTTCTGTTGTTTTCAACTTTTTTATACCGAAATCCCATTTTTCTAAGAATTTTTCTTAGCGTAAAGTCACATCCCTTAAAATTTATGGCTTCGGATAACTTGGACTTCAGGGCTTTAATTGTAGGTACTTGTTTGTATATCAAATGGAAATTATACACTAATCGGCGTATAACGTTGTAGTCAAAATCGTCAAGACCTAGACAAAATAATTTATTTGGTCTACCCAACTTTGCCGACTTCGGACTATTGGAGGTGGATTGATTTATGTATTCTTTTTGCAATATTTTATTTATTGTTCGTTGAGAAATTCCACTGGCCTCCGAAACTCGTTATTGGACTTTACAAAAGTAAGCAGTATAGTTGGTATGTTTGAATTTATCATTTTCAGTTAAGAAATATAAATAAATATTGAAAATAACTTCGCAGGCTTGCCGATCTAAACGTTTCCCTTTTCTTAGTGCTTTCGGTATGTCTGTTATAAATTGTTAATGTGGATCGAATAAAATCAATGTTTATTATTTACAAAAATTACAGACAAGAGTGAAATGTAAAGTCAAAAATAAAATATAGGTGGCCTGCATTAATACACGAGTCCATGAAGTTTATCACAAAATCTAACATAAATATCAACAAAATATTTCTGTGGTATTAACTACTCTATATAGATACTTCCTCTTGCAATGCGACCGTTCCCTACGTTGTCTCGATGGGTACTGAGTGCGGTGAAGTAGTAAGACAAAAACGAACATTTCCGAGAAAATACGAAAGGAAAGGATTATTCACTACATCTGTACCATTAATTGGTTACAATTTATACCGTGTTGTGAAAATATTCGAGAATGTATAGTTAAGTTACCTACATAGAATTTCTTTTATTTGTCTTTTATAGCTAGGAAATGAGTTTGCGAAGATATCTATATCTATCAGTCTTTTGTTATAAGTTTCGAAAAATCGTCGAAAGAATGTGTTTTTTGCATAGTTTGTGCTACAAAGGGTAGAATAAAATGTTTTCTTTGAACGTGAGGAGATGCGGTTAACAAATAAGTTTACCTTCTCAAGTAAACATGCCGAATCTATATGGTCATTTAATAATTTATATAGGAATGAGGCATCCAAAAAAGTGCGTCTGCTTTCTAGGGAGGCAATATTAAACTTATCACACAGCCTTTTATTATCATTATAGTTAGTGCCGGTCCTGTAGTCTAATGATTTTAAGAATTTATTCTGAATCTTCTCAAGACGAGCAACGTGTACCGCATAGTGGGGATTCCACACTACACAACCAAATTCTAAAATACTACGCACATATGCGTAGTATAGCGAATGTGAATTAATTATCTCATTGGTACATGGTCAGGAATCGAACCTACATCTCCTGTGTGAGAAGTAAGCGTGAAACCCATTAGACTACGGAGTATTTTTAATAATAAAGATAATATAAATAACTACAGAATTAAATTAATTGCGACTTTGAGTTTGGCTGGCCATACATGTGAATTTCCGAGGCGTCTTGCGAAGCCACATAAAATAGATCAATTCGGTTGATCATTACTTGAAATGCAGGCCATCTGGAATTTCCGGGACACCACACATAACAAGTATAAATCAAATCAAATCAAAATCATTTATTTGTAACTCTCACAACACAATTAAATGCATAAAGACAAACTAAGAAATCAAATTGTCGAGCTACAAAAAGGTTTTAACTCAGCATATGCAGGCTCAGACAAGCTGCGCTGATCTTCCGTTAAAACCCTTTTGAACATAGTCAAACTAATCAAATGATGATAGCAGACGTTCACAGAGAATTAACTAGGTAACAAATGAAACATTTAACAATATACATACAGAAGTAACACAGAAAAGTAAATATGAGAGTAATCATCATATAATATTATTGCATCACGTATTAACATAAAATTAGCCAGATTTACACCGTAAAAGTTAAAATGGATTGATGATTCTTTTTATAGATAATTAAAACTTAGTTAAATAAATAATTAAGTAGTTAGGTATATTAAATAGCACTAGTATCGTGTAATACAGATTCTTGATCCTTTTGCCAGTCTAATAAATATTTTTATCTATACACGTATCATAAACCCTCTTTACTGCGTACAAAAACCGCACGTTACGATCAGCATAATGTTAAAGTACATGGTAAAAACTCATTTCTTATCTGAAAAATTACACATTATGACCATAATGTGTAATTTTTCTACACATTATGACATTCAAATTTCGAACGCCAACGCCCGCCTGCATGCCGCCCCTAATTTGTCTTGAAGTTGGTCCTGACATTCAAATTTCGAACGCCAACGCCCGAAGTTGGTGCTACAGAACAAGCTAAACAACTGCAGAGCCACAATGCCGGTCAAACATGCGGTTCCTGAACACATCTAAGAGAGCTTATGATATGTGTGCAGATAAACTAGTGTATGTAACTGTACATAATTAGGCATTAAAACTCTCGAGTGATATTATTATGAAACTCGCCTTCGGCTCGTTTCATAAACCCACACTCGAGTATTAATGCCCTCCATTATGTAGCAGTCACATAAACTACTATTTAAGTTTCATTTTAAAAGTTTGGATACTTTGGAGGTTCCTAATCGGCGGTGGAATATTGTTCCAACATTAACTTATGGGTTGCTCAATGCTGCACCTACATGCTGGCTATGAATTAAAACCGGTCCAGTGCGAGTCGAACTCGCGCACGAAGGGTTCCCTACCACCATACAATAATAGGGATGGTGTGGTGTGAATAGTTGGGATTTTACATAGCAAAATGCTGTTTGCAAAGTTATAGGTGCGGCGTATAGTATAGTAGGCGGTATAGTACTTTCACACTCCATGTACTTAACCAGGTGCATTCATAAGTTTCTTTATGGTATCGAAATAAGTTGTATGGGATCCCCCTTAAATATTTATTTTATTCTGTTTTTTAGTATTTTTTGTTATAGCGCCAATATAAATACATAATCCGTGAAAATTTCAACTGTCTAACTATCACGGTTCATGAGATACAGCCTGGTGACACACATTTATACATAACATAACATAAAAATAAACATTTACATACAGGCACATACATTGATTCTGGCCCCACACTAGGATACCCTGTGTCGTGAGAACCAGAAACAGCGACGTCAAACACATATAAACATCCAAGACCTGAGGTTCTTTTTTTACCCCCAGCCGGGGATCGAACCCGGGACCTCTCGCATGGTAGGCAGAATAACAACCGCTGCGCCACAGAGGTTGTCAAACAGACGAGACGGACTGACATTCAGACAGCGGAGTCTTAGTAATAGGATCCCGTTTTTACCCTTTGGGTACGGAAACCTAAAAAGGATTAAGTGCTCTTGTGAAGAAATCTTTTCAATAATGCTCTTAAAGGTTAAGCATCCGTGGCCTAGCGGTATTCGCATATCGGAAACGATCGTGCGGGTAGCAACATCTGGCGGAGTCGGGCACTGGATGGGTGTCCGTTCTATGCGGCATTTGTTTGGGATGCTTCCGTGCGTCGGATGACTGTGCTGTATGCATCGCGCCTCAGTAATAAAGTAACTACGCTAACACACGGTTGTCTTATTGCAAACATCTCAGTGTCGACGAGTTGGGATTATAACCTCGCGTGCAAACGATAATGGCTCAAATTATTGGAACCTTATCCGTTTTCGACCATAAAAATCAAGAATGGCAAATATTTTTCGGACGTTTGAGCCAGTTCATAAAACTAAACAAAATACCAGCAGAAGACCGAAGTGCCGTTTGTTGACGCATTTGCCTGATGAGTCATACCGCCTTGCGCGGGATTTAGTCCATCCTAGTAAAGTGGAAGGTCAGACTTATGATCAATTAGTACAATTACTCAACGGGCATTTTATACCGAAGAGATCGACGTATGCCGATAGGGCGCATTTCTACGAGGCGTCGAAATCAGAGGGGGAAAGTGCCGAAGAATGGGCAGCGCGATTAAGAGGACTTGCGGTACACTGCGGGTTCGGCGCGGCCTTGGAGCAGCTGCTGTGTGATCGTTTCGTTTTAGGGTACAAGGCAGGCCCAGAACGAAACCGGCTTTTTGAGCAAGATACCGTGACGCTGACGTTGGCGAAAGCGATTGAAGTAGCGCGGCAGGTGGCGTGTGCACGAGCGGCTCGGACCATCGGCACCACGTCTACGACCACCATCAAGGAGGAGCCGGTGTTCAAGGTCAGCAGCCAACGCGCGCCAGCTCGAGGTATAGCTGGTGCTGGGGCCGGCTGCAGTGCACAGCGACATAACGATGACGTAACGATGTGCTCAGTGTGTGGGTTAAAAAACCACGAAGCAGCAAAGTGCCGGTATAAAGGTTATAAGTGTGAGGTTTGTGGTGTAAAGGGGCATCTTAAAAAAGTGTGTTTTAAGAAATCGCGTGGCTCCCGATTACATAACATGGAAGTGGATTCCGAGGTTTCCGAGCACGAAAACGAATGTGAGGAATGCCACATGTTCAATTTAAGGTATGTTAAGCCTTATACGGTGGATGTTATAGTTAATAAAACAAAGTTAACGATGGAAATTGATTCGGGCTCAGGTTCTAGTGTAATTTCACACGATTTGTATTTACAATCTTTTGCAAATGTACAATCGAACCAACTGAATCATGACCCATTTGCCTGATAATTCGTTTGAAACTTTCAAACTTGTAAGATCTATGTAAATGTCAGTGTCTAATCAAATGATAACAAGTTCGTTACCAAGGAAATAAACCTTCAAGCGAATTTCGACCTAATTGCATTTAAGGGGTTTAGCAAAATAAGCTTATGGTGGGTCATGATTCAGATGGTTCGATTGTACCATTATCAGAGTGTGAGATAAAAATGTGTTTTTACAATGGTCACAAAATTGTACCCATTGGGTATTTCGAGGCTCAGATCCAGTATATGAATAAACAACATAACGTGAAATTGTATGTCATTAGAAACGGCGGTCCGCCTTTGTTAGGACGTGATTTTATGGCCATGTTTAAAATAGGTTTTATTCAGTTAAACCATGTACGGGATAGTGATGTACAAGTAGTATTGGATCGTTACGCCAACGTATGGAAAGAAGGTTTAGATCGTTTTAATAAATTTGAGATTGACTTAAAACCCGGGTCAGTTCCCAAATTTTACAAACCTAGACCGGTAACTTTTGCCCTAAAAGACAAGGTTAATAGTGAGTTAGATAGATTAGTAGAATTAGGCATATTGTTACCGGTGAATTCATCAGAATACGGGACACCTATAGTATCGGTTTTGAAGGCAAATGGAGAAATTAGAGTTTGCGGTGATTACTCAGTGACATTGAATAAGGACTTAGAAATTGATCAATACCCCCTTCCGCGTATAGAGGAAGTATTTGCAAAACTTGGGGGAGTGAGCTTTATACAAAGCTAGATTTAAGCATGGCGTATACACAGTGCTGTTTAACTGAACCTTCTCAGGAGTTAACAACGATTAGTACAACTAAAGGACTTTTTAAATTTACAAGGTTGATGTACGGGTTAGCAAATGCCCCGGCTGTATTTCAGCGAACTATGGAGTCATTATTTAGAGATATTCCATCAGGGGTAAGCTGTTTTATTGATGACATCTGCGTCACAGGCCCGGATATGAAAACGCATTTAGAACGATTAGAATTAGTGTTATCCAAACTACAAGACGCTGGTCTGCGTCTACAAAAAAAGAAATGTGAATTTTTCCAAACAAGTGTGACTTATTTAGGTTATGTGATTGATAGGGACGGGCTGCATACATGTCCTAATAAAATAAAGGCTATTAAAGAGGTACCCAGACCACAAACTGTAACTGAACTAAAAAGATTCCTTGGTATGGTGAATTATTATCGCGCCTTTATTCCAAATGCGTCGGAAATTTTAGAACCACTTCATAGTTTGCTGAGATCGGATAAAAATTGGAACTGGGGTGTAGAACAAGGGCAGTCATGGGAGACAATTCGAAGGGAGTTGATCTCCGATAGGGTATTCGCTCATTTTGATCCTAAAGCTGAGCTGATCCTATCAGTTGATGCATCTCCATATGGACTGGGTGCAGTCTTATCACAGGTGGAAAATGGGCAGGATCGTCCTCTTGCGTACGCATCTAGGTCGCTAACAAATAGTGAAAAAAAATATAGTCAAATTAATAAGGAAGCTACAGCGATAGTATTTGGCATAAAAAAGTTCCATCAGTATTTATACGGCAGACAGGAACCATTTGTGCTTAAGACAGATCATAGGCCATTGTTACGGACAGCGAGCCCCGGCCAGCGCAACCGGCCGACTGACCGACTGGAGGTGCGAGCGAGATGGAGCAGCGCGCCGACAGGGACCGCATGCGTCGACTTTGAACTAGGAGTCGCGATCCCTGCGACCAACACGGAGAGAACAATGGACCGACCGCTAGCCCCGAGTATAAATATAAGCTAGTTTTTAAGTCGAATTGTGAAAGGAGTGTTTCGACCGTCGCGCGCACGGACCTATAGTGATCGCCGTTCCACCGCAGTTCGCACGCCGCTTCGTAGAAAGCGGACGTGCGCAACACGCGCCCGTGCGCGTCGCGACTTCGCCGTCGCGAGTGAGCTGCACGGAGGGGATTATCTGCTAGGAACGGACGCCGGCTTCGCCTAAGGTCGTGCCTGGTAGGTACCCTTTCGGGCAGCCAACTCGTCCATAGCCCGCCGCCATGGACGAGCCTAAAAGCCCTTCTAAGGGCTACAGTGTCAGTGTCAGTGACAGTGAAAGTGTCAGTGTCAGTGAAAGTGACCGCCAAGCCGATGTGACAGGCAGCCCGCCGCTGGGGATCACCCCGCGCCGTAGTCGCCTCACCACATCGGCATCCCTGGACCGCCTGCTCCCCGTCTCAACGTCGACGGAATATGGGTCCCCATTGGTGCGCCGTCCGGTTTCGCCGAGAGCGGAGTTGGACGGAATATATTTAATCCGGGCCGCTCAAGCCAAACTGTTCTCGCCGGGACTGTTACGCGCCATGGAGGCCTACATCGCCGATAGCCGCGCGGCCCTGGAGGGTACGCCTGCGGCTAGCATCGGCGAAGAAACCCTCGACGCGAGACTGCTGGAGCAGGCGCGTGAGCAGCCGCTTATCCTGCCGCCCCCGCCCCGTGGGATGAGGCGGGCGCGCAGTGAAAGCCCGTCTGACGAACTGCTACGGGGTAGAGGGAAGCGGGCCTTGCTCGCTGACTCACCGTCCCCGCCGCCCCGCCCGCCTGCACCCAGGAAGACCGGACCGGACATGCCGAGGTTGTCGCCCCTGCTGGGCGAGCCCCAGGCATCCGGGTCTGGCGCCGCCGCCCCTGGACCGACCGCCGCATGTGAAAGAGACAGTGAGAGTGCTACAACACAAATGAGAGGTACGAGTGTTTCAACTAATAAGTGCTCTCCCGCAGTGTCGTTTGCCGCGGCGGCTGCGACCGCAATTGCCGTGTCTGGGGCACCGCGCCCCAGCACCGCGCCCCCCCCCCCCGATCAGTGAGGCACCCGGTGCCGCCAACCGCGCGTCCGCCCGCCACGTCGGCGACCACGTCGCGAGTGCCCGCCCGTCCCACGCGCTCCGCCGCTGCGCCCGCGATAGTGCCCACCCGCCCTACGCGCCCCGCCGCCGCGCCCGCGAACCCGCCCACCGCCGCGACTGTGCCCGCCCGCCCTACGCGCCCCGCCGCTGTGCCTGCGAACCCGCACGCCGCCGCACCCGCGATAGGGCCCACCCGCCCAATGCCGCCCGCCCGCCCAACGCCGCCTGCCACTGCCGCCACCACCACCGCCGCCCCGTCGGGAGGCGCTGCGCCACAGCAGCCCCGCCAGCCGCGCTATCCGCCCCTTATTGTGGAGGTCCTTCCCAACTGGGCCGACCACTTCAGGGCGATAGCCAGCGAGCTCGGCCGGGCTCTCAGCGCGCGCGCCTACCAAAAGGGTGTGCGCTTCACCCCCACGGCCGACGACGAGTACCGGCTTGTACAGCGCTATCTGTGCAGGCTGGAGAAGGACCACGGAGTTCGGTGGTTCTCTTACTCGCTGCCGGCCGACAAGACCCAGAAGGTGACGATCCGCGGGCTGCCTTCCAACACCACGCCGGAAGAGATCGTCGCGGCACTTGCGGAACTCGGTGTGGAGGCCGAGTACTGCAAGCAGATCCGGGCGCGCAAGGGGCGCCCCGGTTGCATCTTCTACGCGTCCCTGCGGAAGAATCCCGACCGTGCCCCCGGTGCAGTATATGAGATCTCAGAGCTCATGTACATGCCGGGGGTGAAGATCGAGGCTTGGCGCTCCAAGCAGGGCCCGGCCCAGTGCCACAGGTGCCAACAGTTCCGGCACTCGTCGCATATGTGCCACCGCCCCCAGGCGTGCGTGCGTTGCGGCGGTCCCCACTCGGCGCGGGAGTGCCCCCGCCCGAAAGACCAGCCGCCGACGTGCTCCAACTGCGGTGGCCCGCACACGGCCAATAATGCGACGTGCCCCGTGTTCCGCCAGGTGGCGCGGAACAAGAAGGCCGGCACTGTGGCGCTCACTAATGCGCCTGGGCCCAAGAAGATGCAGCCCCCCCTCCGCCACGTCTTGATCTGCAGGAAGAAACGGCGCCCGCCTCGCTTATGGCGCAGGCGAACGACGGAGTCCCCAGGCAGAAGACGAAGCGGGGGGGGGGAATAAGAAGAAGAAGGCGACGGCTCCACCTGCCGCCGGCGCCGCGGCGGCTACTCTCGCCGCCAGCGAGACTGCGGCCGCCGCTGGCGCCGCCACTCCGGCTGCGGCGATAGGGCAGCAGGACTTGGGGCACCTCACAGCCCTGCTCGCCCTCCTCAGCGACCCCACTGCCCTGGGCAGACTCACCGCTCTGCTCCGCAATGCATGAGCCGCTCAGGGTCGTCCACTGGAACGCGCAGTCGCTGACAGGGAAGAAGCGGCTGCTCCACGTGTTCCTGAGGGACTACCGCGTCGACGTGATGCTCATCAGCGAGACACACCTAGCCGGAAGCGACAAGCTGTCGCTGCCCGGCTACTTCGTCTACCGCAAGGACGAGAAGACCTCCAGCGGCCGAACCTTTCGAGGCTTGGCAGTCATCGTCGGCAGGAAGATCGTCCACCAGCTCGTCGATGCCCAGGAGTATTCATCCCTGTATGCTTTGGGCGTCGACCTTCAGGTCGCCGGCGAGGTGCTGCGACTCTACGCCGCCTACAAGCCCCCCAGTACACCAATCCGCACCGCCGAGCTACGGGGGCTGCTACAGTCGCCGCACCCGACACTTGTCGCCGGCGACCTCAACGCCAAGCACACCGCCTGGAACTCCACCAGGGTGTGCCCAGCTGGACGCGCCATCCATGCCAACTCCGTGAGCCACAACTACGACGTCATCGGTCCCGACGAGCCCACCCACTTCGACGCGCGGGCCGGATGGGACATCATCGACGTCGTGGTCGTCAGAGGTCTCCGGACACCGCCGAGCCAGGAGGTTCTCCCTGACCTCCCTTCGGACCACAGGCCTGTTCTTCTCGTCCTGGCGGATCTGCCCACCCGGGTATCTCCGCCAGCATCACGTCGCCGCTACCAATGGGGCGCCTTCACCGCCGCCCTAGACCAACCCTCCACCAGTTGCCCCGTCAACCAGCCGGAAGACGTTGACCGCCTGGTATCGCTGCTAACTACCCAGATCCGAGACGCGCTCGACCTATCATCGCACACCGTAGCTCGCGGGGGGAAGCCCAATCCTCTTCATGCTGAGCTACGCGCACTCATCTGCGATAAGCGCGCTCTCCGGAAGCAGTGGCAGCAAACCCGCTGCCCCACGATGAAGACCAGGCTCAACGCCATGACGGCAGAGCTGAAGCGCCAACTTGATCGCCACGCTGAAGAATCTTGGGAACGCCACGTCGAGTCCATAGGCGACCACGTCCCCTCCGTGCATCGCCTGTGCCGGGCTTTGTCGACCACTCCTGCTCCTGTTCGACCAATCCTGGGCAGCGACGGCCTACCAAGATTCCGAGCCCAAGACCGTGCGGAGATCTTCGCCGAATGCCTCGAGAAGCAATTCAAGCCGAACCCAACGGATGATGTGGAGCACGTCGCAACAGTCGAGAGACACCTGCGAGAGTACTTCGCCACGCCGATAGCTCCCGAAGAGGACCCCATCGTCGTCACGCCCGGCCAGATTGTGCGTGCATTCCGACGTACCAAGCCCAGGAAAGCCCCGGGCGCAGACCGAATACCCAACACGGCGCTGTTACATTTGCCGCCACGCACTGTGGCGGCCGTTGCGCGCCTGTTTAACGGTATCTTGCGCACGGGTCACTTTCCAACCCAATGGAAGCAGGGCTTGGTTATCATGTTGCCCAAGCCGGGCAAGGACACCAAGCTGCCTAAGAGCTATCGGCCGATCACCCTACTGAGCACCATCTCAAAGGTGTTTGAGAAGCTCCTGTTAGCGAAGTTACTGCCCCACATCCAGCCGCACCCGGAACAGTTCGGCTTCAGGCCCGAGCATTCTACGACGCTTCAGCTCACCAGAGTACTGAATGACATGACGGTTTGTTTGAACAAAAAAGAATACACTGTCGCAGTACTTCTGGATATGGAGAAGACGTTCGACAGAGTATGGCACGAGGGGTTGCTGTACAAGCTGTCGACGTCCCCTGCCCCAAGAAGAACGGTCAAGACAATTGCCTCTTTCCTGAAGAATCGCCGCTTCCGAGTGATGGTGGAAGACGCCGTCTCCGAGGAACATTCCGTCGCAGCCGGCGTCCCCCAGGGCTCCTGCCTGTCTCCCGCCTGCTACGCCCGATACACGGACGACATCCCCGTCGGGCCGGGTGCCCAGCTGGCACTCTTCGCAGACGACGCAGCCTACTACGCGTCGTCGTTCCAGGCTCCGCACGCTGCCATCAAACTGCAGCGCACCCTGGACATCTTGCCCGACTGGCTCGCCAAGTGGCAACTGTCCGTCAATGTTGGGAAAACGCAGGCGCTCATCACAGGCCAGAGTCTCCTTCCACCATCGCTCCAGCTCCAGGGACAGCACATCGAGTGGTCTTCGCAGGTGAAGTACCTGGGAGTGACCATTGATCGCCGGCTCACCATGAAGCAACACGTTGACAACGTCGTCAGCCAGGTCAAGGTGGCACGCGCCAAGCTGCGTCCACTTTTCGACTCCAGCCTCCCTCTGAGGGCGAAGCTTGGGGTCTACAAGACCTACGTGAGATCCCGCCTCACCTACGCGGCTCCGGCATGGTACGCCCTGTGCTCGGAGACGAACAAACGGAGACTCCGAGCCCAAGAGAACCTCTCTCTGCGTACCATCGTCGGCGCCCCCCGCTAGGAACGCGACAATCCAGAGGGACCTAAGATGGGAAACCGTGGACCAGTTTGTCCAGAGGCTGGCGAAGGGCATGTTCGCGCGCGATCGTTGAGCCTGACTCCGATTATTCGTACCTAGAACGTTGAGTGACTACTCCGTTCGAAAGTACAAGTACCTAGAGCGTTGAGTGTCACTCCGTTCAAAGTACAGAACCATATCAGATCGGTACGAGATGGTATCAAAGGCAGACGCAGACGCCGCCGCTGCGGCCGCCGCCGCGAGCGCTGACCAGGCCGCCCGAGCCGAGATGCTGGCCCGCGTCGAGGCTGCTGAAGCCGCCGCCGCCGCCGTCGAGTCCACCCAAGCGGAGATGCGTGCACGCATGGAGGCCGCCGAAGCGGCTGCCACCGAAGCTGCAGAAGCCCTTGCCGCCGCCAATGCCCGCGCCGGAGCCCGGGCCGGCGCCGAGGATGGAAGCAGCATTTTACAGACCATACACCACGTCGTGCCGCCCCGGTCCCCGTCGGAGCAACCGTCAATGGGTCAGGCAGGATCCGTGCTGCCAGCACACTGCCCGAGATTGGCTCCGCTGACCGAGGAGAACGTGCGACGAGCGAACTCCGTGCGGTCTACATCCAGCGCCGTGACTCAGCGGCGCATACAGCTTCAGATCAAAGCCCAAACACGGATGAACGAGATGCGACGTCGGGCCTTAGAGCTCGAGAAGAGGCAGGTCGATCTCGACCTCGAAAACGCGCAAAGGTTGCTTGAGTTACAGATGCAGAGTGTAGCTGTCGACGAACAAGCGAGCGACGTGTCCGGCTCTCATCATGAGCGGATGAGTGCCTGGCTGGGCCCAGTAGCTGCCGCCGCCGGGACAACGAGCTACCCCATCGCCGACGCTCGGTCGACGAGCTACCCGACCGCCGCAACAACAACAGCTACGGGGACCGAAGCCGAGCGACGCCATACCCCGCCTGAACGACGGGGGGAGAGACCTCATGTCACCTTCAGACATGAGCAGCTGCAGCTGGACGTGCCACAGCGAGAGTATGGAGCGCGGCGCCGCTCTCGCTCACCCACGCCGACGGGACGACTACTCCCAGAGCGATTCGAGAGGATTGAGCAGAAGTTGGATCGACCTCACCGGTATAAACCTAACTTGAACTTACCTATTTTCTCAGGCGATCCGGGCGATTGGGTATCGTTCAAATCCTCGATGGAGAGCACCACGAGAAAATACCACAATGACCCCGAGGAGAACGTGAACCGACTCCGAATCGCGCTGCAAGGGAAAGCGAGAGCCAGCGTGATCAACCAGTTGGGGACTGCAAGGCGTCCAGATCGGATCATGCCGACATTGGAGGAGCTCTACGGCCGACCAGAGCTGCTCATCGACAACTCCCTGACGATGCTGCATCAGATTCCGGCGCCCAGACGAGATGACACTAACTCTCTAAGTGTCTTTGCCTCACAGGTGGAGAACGTGGTCTTCGGGCTGGAAGACCTGCACGCCGAGAAATGGCTGGAGAACCCTCTCCTGGTACGAGAGGTGGTGAGCAAGCTGCCCGACTACATGAAGTGCAACTGGGCTACGTCCGCGAGGCAGACAGCGAACCAGGGAGAACCAGAGCTCGTACGTCTGACACGCTTTCTGAAGGAAGCAGCGAGGGATATGGTAACATTTGTTCACCCACCAGGCCCGTCGATCACGCCCGTGGCCCCCGCTCCAGTGAAGACATACGGCGGCGCCAAGCCAGTCATCCCCCGTCTGCCGCGCGCCACAGCGCGCACCGCCCAGGTGCTTACCGCGGAAGAGGAGCGAAGACCTGCAGATCGCAGGACCTGTCTTTGCTGCGGTGGCAACGAGCACACAATCAACAGATGCCGCAAGCTGTTGAACATGACCACCGATGCCCGTTGGGAGTGGGCCAGGTCAGAACGCCTGTGCTTCAAGTGCATGGAGTCCAGGCACCGCCGCAACGTATGCAGAGCCAAGGGATGTAACACGAACGGCTGCCGCCGTCCACACCACCCGCTGCTGCACGAGGGGAGCAGCTGCCAGGCCCAGGAGACGCCGACCGTGAGCACCGAGCCCGCCAACGACCAGGGAGCTGAAGCGGTAATGTCAATTGCGAACACTAACGACCATGCTGTGCTCTTAAAGGTTTGCAGAGTTGAAGTCACTGGGCCTGCGGGGAAGACGTTAACCTACGCGTTGCTGGACGAGGGATCGAGCGTCACCCTGATCAGCAAGGACCTCGCTGACGCTGTCGGTGCCACGGAAGACCTCGCGCCACGGAACCTGCGCGGGGTGAACGCAGTGCAGCCACACACGGACAGTCGACGAGTCACTGTCCAAATCAGAGGGCATCAGGAGCGCGCACACCACGAGATAGCGGCCCGAACCGTCCGCAACCTCGACCTGCGGCAACAGAGCGTGTCACGGGATGTGCTGCGCTACCGCCACCTGCGACATCTGGCAGACCACGGCTTCGAGAACGCGAAGCCCCAGATATTGATCGGTGCCGACTACGCGCACCTGCAGCGCATGGACTGGCGCTTCATCCCACCCGGGGCGCCGAACATGGGAGGCGCCTGGGAGCGACTGGTGCGGTCCATCAAAACCGCCCTCAAAGCCACCCTGAACGAGCAGGTGCCTAAGGAGGAGGTGCTGCTGACTTTGCTGCTGGAGGCTGAGTATGCCGTGAACGCGCGCCCGTTGACCCACGTGTCGGTGGACCCAGCGGACCCAGAGGCGCTGACGCCTAATCATTTCCTGATCGGGACATCGAGCGGCCTGCCCCAGACCGGCCCCTGCGACCCAGCTGATCGGCGGAGGTGAAGAGCAGCCCAAGGACTGGCTGACCAATTCTGGAGAAGATGGACCAGGGAATATCTTCCCACCCTGGTGCCACGCAGAAGCGCAGCGGATCTCCAACGACCACTGCGAGTGGGCGACCTCGTCGTCGTGGTGGACTCCGGGTTGCCGCGCAACACATGGCCGCGCGGCATCGTCGAGCGCATACACGTCGGCACGGACAACGACGTGCGCAGCGCCGACATACGAACAAAAGGCGGAGTCTTCACGCGACCTACCAGGAAACTCGCCGTCCTACGCGTGGAAGAGGAGGCTACGACGAGTCTGCGCCGGGGGGAGGATGTTACGGACAGCGAGCCCCGGCCAGCGCAACCGGCCGACTGACCGACTGGAGGTGCGAGCGAGATGGAGCAGCGCGCCGACAGGGACTGCATGCGTTGACTTTGAACTAGGAGTCGCGATCCCTGCGACCAACACGGAGAGAACAATGGACCGACCGCTAGCCCCGAGTATATATATAACCTTGGTTTCCACAATTATGTAAAAATAAATTCAAAGGAATTTCAAGAATATTGTGAAGTCAATGGAATTGAATATGTTACTTCGCCAATATACCATCCGGCAAGTAATGGACAAGCCGAAAATTCCGTACGGACTTGCAAAAAAATGATCAAATGTGCCCTTAAAGATGAAAATTTGAGTATCGAAACATTGAATGAAAAACTATTGTCATGTATTTTCGAATAACGTACGACAAATCATTGCACCACAGGCGTTCCGCCGGCTGAATTGTTCCTCGGGAGGAACCTTCGTTCGCGACTGGACACAATTTCACCATTAAAAAGGAATCAGCATAATAATAGTACATGTTCAGTTCCAAGTAGACAATTTAAAGCAGGTGATATTGTCTTGGCTAGACATTTCATCAACAGGAAACCAATATGGACGTTAGGAAAAATTTAAAAGAAAATAGGCATGCGATTATTTTTAGTAACTTTAACAGAATTTGGTATCACATGTAAACGTCATATTGACCAAATATTGAAGTATTCAGGTAGTCATTCCACGGTGCTAGATTTTGATGAACATGAATTTTCGTCGGTAGTTAATGAGTTACCAGTTGAATCAAGTTCTATTCTAACAGATAATTCAGCAAATCCTTCAACATCCACTGGTACTGACTCAGCGCAGCAACCTAGCCATGATTATGGTTTAAGACCTAGAACTAAACATATAAATTATAAAGTGTTGTTGTTAATTGTTATCAGGTTCACAAATTAGAAGAAGAGGAGTGTGCTGTATGCATCGCGCCTCAGTAATAAAGTAACTACGCTAACACATGGTTGTCTTATTGCAAACATCTCCCGTTAAGCTGTAGGTCCCGCTTTTATGGCGACTCGGTGGTAGTAGTAAAGCTGTGTCAGAGGCCTTTATAGTGCAGCTTGATAACTTCCGATAGTGGGTTAGGCCACAAGCCCGATACCCCTCCATCAACCCGCACTGAGCCAGCGTGGTGGAGTATGGCTCAATATTACCTCTTGGTGGTGACATGAATGCTCAAAAGTATCTAAGTTCTTCCATGACAAAACATGGACCTTAATATTATAAGTTGTTTTATAGCTTTACATATATGTTAAATATTATGATTTACCTAGTCTCAGCGGGTTCGAGTGTGATTGTTATTTTTTTCAAAAGCGAATGAATTTCCTATTTATTCTAAGGTCTAAGTTTCACCTTGAAAACGTAAAGTCACATCTCAAATATTTATTTGTATACAATCTTTGTATCATAAGAATACAAAATATTATATAAAATAATTCTCACCTTAGGTGTAAGTTTCTCTGTAACAACTCTGTTCGGTTACTCATTTTTATGAGTTTTTTTATCCTGCCGCGTATTATTAACGGGTGAGACTTTTTTCATTTCAGCTTAAATACTTTCTCTACGGAATTTTTGACGAAGTTTCAAAACTTTTCCTGGTGTTATGAACAATTTGATATGGCCTGCCAGAATGTGGAAAAAAACTTGATAAATTCCTTTATCTGTTAATCCAAATTAACATGGTATTTCTTTGGTAAAGGTCAATACTATGGAACGACCGATCATTTGTCATCGTTATGCTATCTGTCTCTGAAAACGTTGCTTCATGTATAAAAAAGCCTTAACCTTCATTCAATCAAACTTGCTCGTAGGATACCGCCATGGGCGATTGTGTGTCAAAATGTAACCTCTCAGTTAAGGTGCTACGAGAATTGGGTTTTTTTTCGAATCCATTTACTCCACCATGAAGTCATTTAAAGATTTGATTTTTGGGTTACCTTTTATTGAGTATTTGATTAAGATTTTCACTAAAGGAAAACGCGATTGGATGAAATTTTCTCGATAGAATGTAATTACGAAAACACCTCTAATTTTTTTAATTTTTACAAGCTTTTATTTAGTTTCACCTGTCCCGTTGTCTGTCTGTCTGTCTGTCTGTAATCAAATCTTGCAAGTTAAATTTGATCCACTTCCCGGTTTCCGATTGAGCTGAAATTTTGCATGCATGTATAAATTGGATGACAATGCAATATTATTATGACATAGAGCTGATCTGATGATGGAGCTGGAAGGTGTCCATAGAAACTCCGTCATTAAACGATGCAACCTCATCGAGTTTGGGCTCGTTTAATTTGTCTTGACGAGTACTTTGACACTAGATGGTAACCAGGGTCTGATGATGTAGCTGGAAGGTGGCCCATAGGAACTCCATAATTAAACGACGCAACCCCATCGAGTTTGGGCTCGTTTAATTTGTCTTGACGAGTACTTTGACACTAGATGGTAACCAGGGTCTGATGATGGAGCTGGAAGGTGGCCCATAGGAACTCCATAATTAAACGACGCAACCCCATCGAGTTTGGGCTCGTTTAATTTGTCTTGACGAGTACTTTGACACTAGATGGTAACCAGGGTCTGATGATGGAGCTGGAAGGTGGCCTATAGGAACTCCATAATTAAACGAAGCAACCCCATCGAGTTTGGGCTAGTTTAATTTGTTTTGACGAGTACTTTGATACTAGATGGCCGACCCCAAAGCCGAGTTAAGTCTTTAGCAGGTCTTCAAATCGAAGAACTTGACTGCTCAAAGTTGACTTCGAAGAAACCTTGTAATGTTGATGCATTAAAAGAAATGGATAGAATGAGAAACGTTACAAATAAATAACTGGTGATTACATAACTAATTTAAACATTATTTTACCTTAAATAAGTAAAATATGTAAAAAAAAAAACATATATAAATAAATAAAATACATAAACTTTAAGTGCTCAACGCAGCACATATTATGTGAGCGTACTACGGACTACATAACGGAAACACGCTACTACGTGCTACGAACTACGTCGTAGTAAATCTCGATTTAAAAATACTAAAAAGTTAAAAATAAAGATAAAAATATTTTTTTAAAAACAAGCTTTTGTTAAAAATGAACTAAAAAGTTTAAAATAAATTAACTCCAATAACAAATATATCACTTTATTAGTTCATTGCAACCTTTAATGATGATTAAGCTTCTTCGTCTACGACAAAATAATTACATACCGTACATAATTATATATTTTTAACATGAAAACCTTTACACTATAATTGTTAAATCTACCCGTTTTTATCAGAGTCCCAATTTCATAAATAAAAGCGTGTTACATTTTGATGGTATGACTAAGAACATTTAGCACCTTCTTTTCCTCTCGCTATCATAATAGGAAGTAGGAATTATGTATTCGCAAAATCTCCAAAAATAAAAAACTTTTTAACAAAATAGCGGGGTTTATTTTTAAACAATTATTCTGTAGTTTAGCGCTACGTTTTTTCATTTTTTCCCGATTCCGTCCCTCTCACACTGCGGGTCTGGAGTAACGGGTACCTTTAAACGGTCGAGGTATCGCCTTCGTCGCGGTGGAATATTAATGGCTTGTGTTTAAACGATTACCAAAACCGCACCTATTTTACTACCAATAAATTCGTAATGACTGCCGGAATGGATAAATGTCCACCAAATTGTGATAAAGAGGGCTTCACTTCGCTCACCCCCTTTACCCTTCACCTAAGCTACCGCAGCATTTTGCCCTGATATTTTTTGCAACTTTTGGTGTTCATTTATCAATTTTGGGTAGGAAAAAAATATTTTGGTGATCATTATGTTTGTTGCCATATTTAATTATCAGTTTAATCTCAGTTTCCTCTTGCTCATAAGCTGTAGCCTAGGACGGTCGTGGATACTGCTGTAATCTCAGTTGTCAACGCGGAGTGCGTAATATTCAGTTGTCATAGTTGTACAGAGCCCTAGTTTAGTTTCATTCAAATAAAGTAGTAAAATCTTGTAACCAAGTCAGTGTTTTAACTTTATCAATCTTCACCCCATAAAAATCCAATCTCAACCTTCACAACTCTTTGGAAATGGTCGTTCGCTGATCGGCGACAATTAACCACATAGTACTCGTGGTTGGTGGGCGAACTATCTACGTCCAGGTGCAATCGGGATCGGGCTTGGAGCTCAGAGCTGGCTGGCACTGGACCCCTTCATCATCTGCATCAGTCATCTGTGGTTTTCGAGTGGACGGAGCTACGTGCAACACTCGGCTGGGAGTTTGGCATTTGGGTGTCTGAGGCCCATTCGGGGAGATTGACTAAAACTACAATCATTTTGGTGGTCCAGTCGGGGAAAGGCTGCCAAACCAGAACCAATATTCTACCAGTCACTTCGCAGTTTAGGTACGTTCGACCGGCGCGCCTCGGGCAGAAGTAACAGAAGGTTGGCGCTCGGCTCGCAGTGTTGCGCGGGCGCAATCTGGCCTGCGCGGGCGGGGAATAATTCTGTAGGTTTTCAGCGATTATTGGACCCCCAGTTTCTGAAAGAGTGGTCAAATGTAACAAGTGGTTGATCGATCATTTATCCAAAATAGCGGCATGTGATTGGCTGAAATGCGTTTAACAAGAGTTTAACAAGTTGTCACAGCTATTTTTCCTCTCAGAAACTGGGCAAGTGCAGGTGCGAGCTGAATTGCACTTTACTGCCACGCAGCGAGAGTAGCTATTTATTTAAGGGAAATATTAAACTGCACATCAAAAATACTGATTTGCACAGCAAATATACTGCTTTTCACAGCAAATATCAGCGCAAAATACGGCGTTAGCTTAAGTGAAGGGTAAAGGGGGTGAGCAAAGCGAAGCCCCCTATATCCTTCGTATTAGGTTGAACATGTAAGTACAACAAAAATACTTATATAAAAAGTGTTTTTGCTGATCCTTTTTTGCTGTGAAAATCGGTATTTTTGATGTGCGATTAAATACTCGCCTTTATTTAAGGGTCTTCGCGGAGTGATGTTTCTTTACAGCTAGGCACCTACTTCTACTTATTTTGTGATCCTGCCTAATGGATTGAACATACTCGTAGCCTACCACAGCCTAACACGGTGCTGTGGCTGGAAATTGTCACTAATTCAATTTCATTGATCAGAATAAAATTATGAATGAAAATGACGCAGCATGGGTTTGCCATCAAAACTCTACCCCATACCTTTTTATGTACCTACCTACCTTGGGATGGAATCTATCATTTCTAGATGTCGACTAATATTTTTTCCAAGAATCTTTCAGATGATATTCAATGTTATAGGTATTATATAGGGCATCTGTTAATCAGCTGACCCAAAGGAAATGGCAGTACCCATCATTATGAACAATTTTCCCATAGAAAATTATGGTCGCAAATGAAAAACATACTGTTTGTACATGATCTATAGGAGACCTATTTTGTTTTAGTTTGTGATCATTTAGGGAAATCTTCTTCGTAATAATGGGTTTGATTGCTCAAAATTTGGTCAGCTCATTAAATATCAACTGTGTATTCTGGCCATGTGTGTAAAATAGCTTTCAGTGAATAATACAAATCTTGGACACAAACAGTTCTCCATAAAAATAAAAACAGAATCCTTAGCGCAAAACACCTTATCATCTTGCTTATGTGATTTCCCATTTCCAATAACGCCCTAATTTGACATCTCAACAAAATCTCGCAACGCAAAACAACCGCCATAAATCTTATTTTTGTCCCGTCAACATAACGAATTCGCCATTAGTGCGTTCGTTCACCGGCGCGGCGCCGTCAGTGGAACGTCAACGGCAACGACATTATTTCGGGCCGATTTCAAAATGTCGTGACAGCAATCGTTTGTCCACCCGGCACAATCTCGGGGCGAAGCGAGATAGCTGTGAGTTACCTATATAGCAAGTGAGTGAGACAGCGGTAGGAACCAACTACGCTCGCAGTGTGTCGCTCACCCGCTAGGTAATTATGCTCGCTTTCTCGCTCACACACCTTGGCGACACATCGTTGTTTGCACATGTGGTCGGCTACGAACCTGGAGTAATTATACTAATTAAAACCCTATCACCCCACACGCCTATCATACGCCTATCGCGCGCAGTTCACACGCTTATCACGCGCCTACCACACGCTCCTGCTATATTGAGAGATGCGTGTGATATGCTTGTGAGAGGCTTTTCAGATATTAGTTCACCTTTACTCGATATTCGGTGGTGGGCAATGTATTTAAACATATACATTAATAAACATGCACATACAGTGCCTCTGGCCCAACACTGTGTCGTGGGAACCAGGAACAATGAAAAAAAAAAACAGGTTGGGGTTTTTTGTTCCCCCCAGCCAGGATTCGAACCCGGGACCTCTCGGTTGGGAGGCTGAGACTCGAACCGCAACGCCACAGTAGACTATCACGGACGATCACCCAGTTTTCGTTGACGTCGGTGATATGCGGCCGGTGGACTGGCGCTCTTGGTACGTCGCGGGGCGGCATTTATTTATTTATTTATTTTATTTTATTTGTAAGAAAACAAACGGTCACATATAATTACAATGACTAGATAAATAAGCTTATAAAGTAGACCTTGAGTTTCATGAAAAAATTCTAATTAAAAGTAACATGCCTTGCGAGAGCCAATTAGTGGTTTTGGCAAACTATTGGAACATCAATTAAAATGAAAACATTTAAAATAACAACATGAAAAAATAAAAATATTATTCTAAAAATTAAACAATATATGCCTTAATTTCAACTTTAATGAGCCTAAAGAAATATTAAATATGTCAATATCTGGGCCAGAAAGTTGTTTGTTATAAAAATTAGTGGTTCGCCTCATGTATGAATTTTGAGCATAGTTGGTGCGACAGCGAGTAACTTCGAAGACGTCGTGGGATCTGCTAGATAATCGAGGGATTTTAAAATTTAGATTTTCAAGTATGTATGGACAGTCAACAATATTGGAGAGGGTTTTAAACAAGAAGCATGCGTCCATGAACTGTCTACGGCTTGCTAATAGAGGGATCCTATGAAATTCAGCTGATATTTCAGAAGAGACAAAATAATGAGTTCTTATGTCAAGCGCCTTCAAAAACTTTCTTTGTATTTTTTCGAGCCGGTTGATGTGGGTTTCGTATTGTGGACTCCACACAACAGAACAAAACTCAAGGATGCTCCGAACGTAGGCAAAGTAAAGAGTCTTATAGGCTTTGGCTGATTTTAAAGGTTTGCATTGCCGCAGAATAATACCAAGCTGCTTGAAGCTTCGCTCAATTATGGAATCAATATGCAAGTTAAAGCATAATTCACTGTCCAACACTACACCTAAATCTCTTATTTGATCGACTCTATTAATGATGTTACCATCCAAGGAATAATTAAATCGTATGACATTATGTTTTCTTGTAAAAGTAATGACGTAACATTTGTCACAATTAAGTGTTAAATGGTTTTGGCTGCAGTAAAACAACAGATTATTAATATCTGTTTGAAAGTTAAGACAGTCATTATTTGATTGTATTATGTGATATAGTTTAGCATCATCTGCATAGAGGAGAAACTTACTAAAATTAAGAAATTTACCAAAATCATTTATAAATATGGTGAAAAGCAAAGGTCCCATGTGAGATCCCTGCGGTACCCCTGAAGGAATTGGTTTAAAAGATGATGTAAATCCCTTCACTGTTACAGCTTGACTACGGTTATTAATGTAAGATGCGATCCAACGCGGCATGTTAACAAGCTGTCACAAGGCACAGGAAGTGACAGTAAAGAGCCTGAGAAAGGACGCTAAGCTTTATATGCCACGGAGGTCGTAGAATGGACACGTCATGCAAGCGGCGATGGGCTAGCCCGCAAAAGTTAAGTATTTAATTACTAGACCAACGTCAGCAACTGTTGCCGCCCCATATTGGAATAGACGTTGATGCCAACTAAGATCTTTTTAAGCTGTACTTGATCCAGCTCCAGGAAAAGTATATTTGTTGACCAGTATGTTTATATTTATGTATGTAAGTCTGTTCATGTGTCCGCTCCTAACTAATGAACCACCGATTTTGATAAACGATACGTCATCAGATTTATTTTAAAATTGCGGATTTTATGCGCTTGAATGTGCGGGCTAAAATCCTTTTTTTCACACCTTTCATTCGGAAAAGTAAGTTTGGCTCCACGACGAGAGGGAGCTATGCTACTTTTCTGTTTAAGCTACTTTTTTAATCTATTCATTGGCATTTATCATTTACGCAATGTGCCAATTTATCACAGATCTTAATAAAATAATCGATTGTAGTTTCATCGTAGTCAATTAAAAACGAACATGTTTCAAGTTTTTACTTTAAAATTTTTTTAATTTGAAAAATTCATAAATTTTCATATGACGTTGATGTGAAAATTTATGAATTTTTCGTAATATTTAAAAAAAATGAGACAATAAATTATATGTTTTATTGAAATCAAAACTATCGACGACTGTTAATAATGAATATTGATATCCGAAACCATTGTAATATTAGATTCGATTATTTTTACACATCGGTAAAAGTACACAGGAATATTTTATCTGTGGTGAGCTTTCCCTAATCCTTCACAATCCGCCATTATAAAAATATATATATTGTTTACGTTGTTCGATTACTGTAAAAGCGGTGAAAGTATAATTCAAAGTATAGTTATTTAATTTTTCTAGAGCATTTTATTTAAATTTCATAATTTTTCATAATTTCTTTATTGCACACAAATAAATATATTGACAAGATATATATTAAAATAGTTTACAAAGGCGAGCTTCTCTTCTCTCTTCTAACAAGAGATCTCTTCCAGCAAACCATGTCAGGATGAGATAGGTTAATCACAGAGCACGGGTAGACCGATGTGTACAACATACCTTAAATTACAACTCAATAAACTACATACATAAAATGTACATCCTAAATATAAATAAATATTAAATATATATACATATATAAATTATAAATACATAAATACTACCTATATTTCTAAAGAGATAGGAATAGGATGCTTCTTCACACGACTTTTAAAGATATTGAGAGTAGGACGGATAGTCCTACTCTCAATATCTCTGATGGTGCAGGGGAGTGCATTCCACAACCGAATGGCCCGGAGTCTAAACCCGTGCTCGTAAGTTGCGGTTTTTTCCTCATAGTTGGTGTGAAAAGTTGTTTGTGTCACTCAGGAGCAAAATTATTTTCGTCAAGGGCGTTAACGCTTGAATCCTTCCCTTCACTCTGGATTCAATGTACCACCCTCGCCGTAAATACATCATTTTGCTCCCTTAAGACACAAATAACTATTTAAGACCCTCGATTGGGGTATCAAAAAAGGCTTTAAAAGGCGTGTACGGAAAAATTTATAAATCTCGCACAATCTATGAATTAGCTATTCTACCTTAGTTTTAAAGTAACCATCTACAGATTTTGCGTAATTTTATACTTAAAAGCAGGAAATGACTTAGTTATAAAAAATAACCAAAAAAAAAACGATTAATTAAATCCAATAAAGTGGGTTCCACTAACATTTAAATTAAATTTTATATTACACTGTACTAAAGTCCTGCATGGTTTGTGCTTTTTTGTGGACCGCAGGCAGTTTTTTCCTATTAGGTACATCATTTTTAGTGCGTGTGCTTTACAATACAATTGTGTTTTCTGACTAAGGTGTGCATTTCAACGATAATTATAGTTGTATTTCATTGTAGGCGGGACCTCGTCGCCCGCAATAAATGGCAAGTCTAGGAGTAGGAACTGTCTAGAACTTTCGAATCGTAAGGCGTTTCCAGGGTCAGTTGGTCTGGGGTGAATGCTGGTCTTATTTTACGATGCCTCGCGAAGCGGCCTTGATGAATTAATGAAGATGCTTGCGGATGTTCACTTTTATGGCTACGTACGATTGTACGAGTGAGTTTTCTGAATCGATGCATACGACAGCAGGTCTGTGAGCGTGTTCCCAGCAGCTGCTTAATGTGGGCTCAGCATCACGATGATACATAAAGACATTGGGTATACTAAGAGGAAAAAACACGTATATTTTAAAATACATGGTGACATTTAATTAGCTGACCATATTTTGGGGAGTAATAGTACCCACCAGTATGAACAACTTTCCCCAAGAAACATATGGTCGCAAATGAAAAAAAAAACGTCCTCAGTACAATGACCCGATCCGCTGATTACAAGTTACTATGGGAGACCCAAAAATTTCTTTATTATACTACACAAAACAGTCATACAGATAACTTATAATAGAAAAAAACATGTACAAAGGCGAGCTTATCTCTCAAAAGAGATTTCTTCCAGCAAACCAAGATGGTAGGAGAGGTGATGGTTGAGCGGGGGAAGACCTGCGCGTACAATAAAACTCTATAAATACTACGACTAATATATACTACAAACAGTACCTATGTATTATACTGATAACCCTAATTGCTAAAAATAGACTGCATACACAATCACTTAAATACAACGTAAAAATATGAATAAACCGTATAATAAACTAATACATACAAATATATATATATTATCTAACTGGAAAGGGAGAGATAATGCTTCTTTAGCCGGATTTTGAATATATTTAGAGATCGACTGTCCCTGATAGTGCAAGGAAGCTCATTCCACAGTCGTACGGCTCGGATTCTGAACCCGTGCTCGTAGGCTGCAGTGGAGCGATCTGGAGCTTTGAGCGTAGACGCCATATGAGTTCTCCGAGGCCTGCTTGAAGAAAGAAATTCGAAGCGATCACGTAGGAAGTTAGGGTAACGAGGGTTCCACAAAATATTATAAAGGAAACACAGGATATGAGAGTCCCGTCGAAGCCGAATCGGTAGCCACTTCAGCTCCCTGCGATGCTGAGATACGTGGTCATACTTGCGCAGTCCGAAGATGAACCGAATCCCGAGATTTTGAAGTCGTTCGAGTTTGTTCAGTTGTTCTTCATTTGCGCTCACCCAGCAAACATCAGCATAATCAATGAGGGGGAGAAGAAGGGACTGAGCGAGAGTTATTTTGGTCTGGCGAGGAAGAAAGTTCTGAAGTCTCCTGAGGGAATGAAAAGTTGCGTAAACTCGCCTGCTGACCTCATTAACATGCATTGACCAGGACAATTGATTATCAAAGATGACACCCAGGTTTTTAGCTTTATCGCTATACATGATTACAGTACCGTTATAAGTTACAGAAGGGACAGAAAATTGCTGCAACGTGTTTAAAGAGTGTCTGGTACTTATAATCATGGCCTGGGACTTATTCGTATTAACCAGCAACCCAAATGACGATGCCCATCCACTAATACCAGCCAAGTCAGCGTTTAACGCTTCCACAGCGGAATTTACATCATCAGGAGAGAAGTGACGATAGATCTGAAGGTCATCCGCGTAGAGATGATAGGAAGAAGAGAGGACATCGGATATGGAATTGATAAATATTGAGAATAGAAGAGGAGAGAGAATGCCACCTTGGGGGACACCGGAAGAGAGGTCACACCACTCTTCCGGTGTCCCCCAAATTTATTACGTTTACGACCATATGTTTCTTGGGGAAAGTTATTCATAATAATGGGTACTATCATTCCCCAAAATATGGTCACCTAATTAAATGTCACCTTGTGTTGTCTTACTTTAAAATAAAGTTGAAATTTGGAACATTATTGTGTTTAACACATAGCGTCACGCCTTTTCCCATACGGGTTGGCAGAGCACAGTTGTGCCTTCTTTGAGCCAGTTATTCAAAACTCCATTTTGGGTGACAAGGGGCTAGCCCATCTCCGCAGCTAAGGAGTAATGAAGGTTTTCTCAGGATGTTTTCCATCGCCGTTAGAACTTCCGTATTATGTACTTAAGGTAAATTAATTATCTAATTGATACATGATCAGGAATCGAACCTTTATCACATGTGTAAGAAGCAAGCGTGAAACCCATTAGACCACGGAGCTTAAACATAAACACTTTACTTAAAGGCACATTACTTCGGGCCCGGTGTCGCGGGAACCAGAAAACAGCTACCTCACACACATATAAACATCCAAGACCCGGGGTTTTTTTCTGTATCCCCAGCCGGGGATCGAACCCGGGACCTCTCGAAGGCAAAGCCACAATCGCAGCGCCACAGAGGTCGTCATGTCTGAGAGAAATCTTTTTTTTCGCAAGACCGACAATCGGCTATATTTATTTATTATTTTATCTAAGACGGACAACGATCTACCAGCCAAGTTATCGTAAATCGGTCTATCGGACCTAGACTTCACTATGTTGTTGGTTATTATGTCTTAGATGATGTTTCCTTATTTGAAACTCAATAATAAGTTGTAGTTACTATATTGATTTTCTCATAACATTATCTGAGAATCTTAGAATGATTATCTTAGAATTGCATTTTTACTATTTCCTGTCAGTACTCGATTTCACACATACATACACACACACACACACACACACCCTCCTACACCATTCAATCAGCAGTTCACCATATTGTCGGACAAGTTTAAGTTTATTACTTTACTTTATTATTCCTATAAATAGATTCTTATATTTCTATTTTATCTTTGTATCGTTTCGTAATTGGCATTTCAAAAATATTTTTTCCTAATTAAATAATATTGTGTTTTAATTGCTGTGAAACGTAAATAAATAAATAAATAAATAATGGTGAGAGAACATAAGCATAACTTACTTAGACAGAACTTACGTACTTACATGGACGCTCGTGGCAGCTAATCAAATAGTAGGTACTTAAACTCTATCCAACAGCCATTTCAGCACATACCTGCAACAACAAAAAATAATTATTGACCAATGTTTTCCCTCCCAAATATGTTACCAAGTTCACCAAGTTAAGTGCCTCCACTTAGTTCCACAGAACCGTATTAGTTGCTACAAGTCACTTTCTGTCCGAATACTAAAGTTAGGTTTGTTAGGTTACAATTTTATTATTATATCCTTTATTGCATAAAATAACATTAAAAACAATTAACGCAGTGGGAAATAAAATTTACAAAGGCGGGCATAAGCATAAAGTATTTTTGTAATATGTGTGTGTACGTGTAATGTATTCTATTTTTTAATTTAGTTGCTGTTTTCTTGCTTGTATAAACATTTTGTATTAGCTGAACCCGCATTGTTTCACTGAACATACTTACTTGGTTGGCTGGAAGAGATTTCTTTAAGATATTTCTTAAAGAAATTTTATACAAGCAAGAAAACAGCAACTAAATTAAAAAATATAATACATTACAAGTACACACAAATATTACAAAAATACTTTATAACATATATATCATTATGAAGACAATTATACTACATAAACACTCTATACTTAAATAAATAAAACCTACGATAATTGTGATAGGTAGTATTCTTTCTGTCTGTCGGATTGGGAGCCACTTCAATTTTATTATTTTTTATGATACAATCTAGAGCAGGAGTGAAGCGGAGTGGAGCGAGGCGTCCCAATGTAGTTGAATATAGTTGAAAAATAGGGTGTCAATTGTTGGTGATCATTTAGTTAATTTTGGATGAAAAACTTTTTCCAATACTTGGTGGAAGAGGCACAGTATAGGTCCCAAAAATAAATAACCGGTCAAATATGCATAGTAAACAAACCTAAGCTCCCCCAAGAGAATACTCTATGTCCCTTGTTTACATGAAGAATTACAGATATTTCGACCCGGCTCTTCTGCAAGGTAAAGAAGACTTTAATACTATTGTGTCAAGGCTCTAAGTATAAGAAGTTGTGACTGAAGATTGACCCAGTTTAGTTACTGACAACTGCGTTTTCCTCCATCAGTTGCTTGAATAGTAGAGATAATGGTGTAGAGGAGTTTTATTTACTTAAGCTAAAGTTTGTGGCGATGCGATTGCCTCATATTAGGAAATAAACATGGGAGCGTGGTGGAAACAATAATGTATGTGTTTTGAAATTATATGCTTATGGCCAGTTTCACTATGTCCGGATATTCCCTGTGTGACATAAAGCTGACCCGGACATTGTGAAGCAGGTACTGTTTTTTTGGAGTAAAACTTCTATAAGCACGCTTGACTTGGGGAGTAAGCTGGCGAATGCGTGACGAGAGCGTTACGAAAAGTGTGATCGGGCGAGGCGAACGAGAGGTGCGCACCTCTCGTGCGCACATTTTCTTTCTCTCTTCCTCTCATAGCCAGACACAGTGCAGGAGATGTATTTTTGAAGCATTAGAGCTAAAGAAGTTTTACTTCAGTTGTGTGGTCTAAAGCACACTCTTTTTTAATTATTTTTTTTACTGGTATTCTAACACACTCTCTTATTAGAAAAAAGTTTGCCTTTGTAAATCTCTTTTCTTTGGTTGTAATTTATTATCTTATGTTCAATGACTATATACGAATAAATGGTCGAAAATATGATCAGAAAAATATTGAGCTCCGTGGTCTTATGGGTTTCACTGTTGCTTCTCACACAGGAGATGCAGATTCGATTGTTGACTATGTCCCAATGAGATAATTAATTTATCTTAAGTACGTTATACGGAAGTTGTAACGGTGATCGAAAACATCGTGAGGAAACCATCATTACTCCATAGCTGCGGCGTTGGGCTAGCCCACTGTCACGCAAAATGGATTATTGAATAACTGGCTCAAAGTGGGCACAATTGTGCCTCAGCCACACCGTATGGGAAAAGGCGTGATGCCGTGTAATGTAATGTTAAAAATATTGATCAGATGCTCTTGGTTCTAAACTAAAAGTTTAACTTTTACTTCACAGTTCCACAACATTATCATGTCACTATAAAACGTCAAAATGTTTGTTTCACCGCTAAGGGAGGGTGGGAAACCTGTGAGAATTAAATACGATTTATACGAAACATTACATTGTACGAAATTATCAAGATACCTTGTTCTTAGGAACCAGAAATATTAACAATAATAGAAATTTCTTACAGACAAACACATTGATTGTAGCCCCACACTGGGATACCCTGTATCGCGATAGCATGGTGCAGACCCAGAGCTAATAAATATAACTTTATATCTAATAATATTGTATGTCTCATAATACTGTTGGTAATCTGCCGCCATTTATGTATCTGTCAGGCAAGCACACTGTCACATCTTTAAATATGTAAAGTTGATACTTTTAATAAACAGACAAGTTGCAATAAAATAAAACAATTACTTATATATATTTTTTCTAAACCATCACTAACACAGGGCCAAAACAGAAGTCATCACACCAAATGATCTCACAACTCACAAGTATCATTCAGTTAAAACATAAGTCAGCCTCTGATCTGAGCACGGCTATCGGTTAACACGTCAAAAAGTTTTTCTGCACACCAACCTTCCTGGACTCATTAAGCACCGCCCATCCAACCTCTTTCGTTAACCTCCTTAATAGTTGATCGTTACACTAGATTGTGTGAAAACAAAGTTAGTGATGTGGCAATTTTATCGATTTTCGATCGTATGATGTTGCTTCGGTTATAAAGTTATAACTTAGGAACTTTGGCTTTGGCACAATATTGACTGGTGCGGCTGCGGAGTCGGCGGCGCGGCAGAAATGCGGTAAGTACGCACAGCTGATGGGGAGTTATTGGTTTGTTCCATTGGCCGTCGAGACCACGGGGCTGTGGGGATCGCAGGGTAGGGCCTACATCAGGGACATTGGGCGTCGCTTGAGGGACCGAGGCCATGACTACCGCTCCGGAGCTTTCCTGGTGCAAAGGGTCTCACTTGCTGTGCAGCGCGGCAACGCTGCCAGCGTAATGGGTACCTTTGGTCCGGGAGCGTTCTGGGGTGGTTTAATTGTATAGTTTTATGTATTTTAGATTTATTTATAATAATAAAAATAAATTTAACTCATATTGACTTGTGTTGTTGGCCTCGATTCTGTGTTGCAGTTTATTAATTGTGAATTTTAAAAATATACAATACAAAAGCTCATCTCTCTCATGCAGCTATAGAAACTAATTACCGAATTAGCCGATTTCTTGTTGTCGAATTACTTGTGCAATCGTTTTGGTCCCTGGGATCATTTTTGCAAATCATTACAAATTTTGAATATGTCACCGTAAAATTGTTAAAGTTAGTTGATAAAACAACGTTTTTTCTCTTGTAAGTCGGTCAACTATCGACAGATAGTAAACTGTAACGTACTGCCTACTATATCACGCGGTAGTTGATAAACTAACGGTTAAAACCATTAAATAGTAAACTGGTTTAAACTTGAATTGCAAACGAACTACCAGGGCAAACACTGCGGTAGCTTAGGTGAAGACTAGAGTCTTCGTTTTAGGTTGAGATGTAAGAACAAAAGAAACGTAAATTCTAAACCCTGTCGGTCTGGTTTTATTATATTTTATAACGCGTTAGTTTATCAACTAACGTTTTTGACTATCTTACGGTGACATATTTATTGAATAATCGGCGTATGCTGTGTCGCGATATTTATATAAAATCGTACTACACCATCTCTAGACTCCATATACAGTCTGATCTACGATAGCTCGCGTTAATCACAGGTGAAACCGCCTGCTTAAACAAGTTTCCTTCTTAATGTTAAACACTTTTTACTAACTGGCTTCGTGTTTTTATTTAGCTTGGCTTTTGTTGCTATTTTTGTATAATTTAGTAGAAGCCGTGAGTGATGTCGGACAATTAGAGAAAACAATGACTTAGGCGGCGGTGTTATTAGTATTTATGTATCCGCCCTTGGTGAAATATAAAAGAAATGTTGTTTTGTTTCCTGCACAACAGGATCACGAGTTCAATTATTTCTTGTTTCACGTCAATTACTAGAACGAACAAACAACATTTCTTGAGCAATTTCAATGGAGTAGATATTGAGGAACGTCTACTTTTATTGCGAAGTAGGGTTGAACTTTATCAAATTTCGCCTCACTCGCTTCAAGCTGTTTTTATAATAATTTTATAATGACAATAATTTATTGTCACTTAAAAAGAGTATTATACATATTAGTTGCAATGGTGATGTTAAATGTAGGCTAGATTAGATTACAAAGAAAAGCATTGTAGCATCTGTTGTTGATCTAAGCGTAGTACTATATTTCAGCAAAACAGCGGACGAAATTTCCATTATTTTATAGACAAATAAAAATTCTAGCTTCTAAAATATGTAGTTTACATAACATATTATAACTATCAGTAGAACAATATAATCTAAGAAAAAACTTGGACAACTATAATATTAATAAGTTACACAAGAGAAAATCAAGTTACAGTTTAAAAAGTATTGTATAGTGTATACGTTTAACCCTTAGCTAAATAGATAACTTGATATTTGTGACATACAAGTGTGTTGTGTTTGATAAGATTATCCAATTCATCTCATTCGCTTTTGGACATTGACTTGGTAGAAGTTAGCCTAGTCATTTCAGTCAATGTTTTTTTTATATTATCCCAGGAATAATAGTTATCCTGATCCTTGTAAACATATTTCCGATTTTTCCTAGAATCGATGTCCAGTTTGGCGAAAACAAAACAACCAATCAGAAGACAAATTACCAGCAACAATCTCAGCGAATCTGTGCAAAACATAAAATCTCCTGCTAAGTACGTCCAGCAATAAAATTCGCATTAAGTACAATTTATCGATACTTAAACGTCTCATCACTGGAGAGGACGGAGATAATAATAGCTATAGTCATAGACATATAATAAGATTATAGCAGCCATTTCGACCGGTTGACACACAGTTAAGTTACACCTATAATGCTCTAGATGTTAGGTTATGCTGTGGCAGTGGATATGTCGTGGCCATATCATAGAATACGGTATTTGACTGCTAGTCAAAATAGGCACTTTTTAGGAACTGTCAAAACGGTAATTTCAATTAAGAGTTCTATGAAATAGTAGTATGTGACGTCATAGTCAAATGCTATCTTTTTAACACAAAATTGAGGTTATAAAATACAACTGCTGGTAATATACAATTCTGATATTTTCAAACATTTTTGTTGAAATAGGTTCAGCTTGAGAAACGTTTCTAGATTTATTGGATTACCTTGTCAAATACCCTATCGATCATTTCATGAAATGCCCAACCATTTCATGAAATGGATCAGAATGGATTGAATTTGATGAAACATGTCTCTTTAAAAGCATTTTTATTCAGTACTACCTAATGTTTTTTGTGATAACTATTCGGGGGCTTCGCTGCGATTGCCCCTTTAGTCTTCACCAAAGCTACCGCAGTGTTTTTTAAAAGATTTATTCTTTCAATGAAAGTTCTAATTCAGCCATGGTTGGCCATTTCATAATATTTATACATGATATTACATAATATATAATTCTACGATGAGATTACGACAGATATAAGTGGAAGTGGGTCATGAATGCGACATTAACACGCTCAGCGCCAGTATATCTTTAATGATACACCATAGGGTGCTTTCTCACAGGCCAGTGTATACCTATAATTTTGTAGTATTTTTTTTAAGAAAAACCCCATATTTTCTTTATTTTTTGGAGATATTTACACCCCAAAAACACAGGCACATTCTCCAGGGCCAACGCTTTTGAATTTTGATGAATAAAATGTATGAAACGGTGTATATTGTGGGATACAACGGTCTCCGAAGTCGGGCAGTGTGGTGTATCATTAAGGATACACTGGCCTGTGACAAAGCACCCTATGGTGTATCATTAAAGATACACTGGCGCTGAGGGTGTTAAGAAGGCGGCAGTTGGAACAAGTAATCAAATGGTGGCCAAGTGGAGGCCAGATAACAGGCTTCTCACACCGGAGATGCAAGTTCGATTCCTGACCACGTACCAATGAGATAATTAAATTATCTTAAGTAAATTATACGGACTTTCTAACGGTGATGGAAAACATCGTGAGGAAACCTTCATAACTCCATAGCTGCGGCGATGGGCTAGCCCCCTGTCACGCAAAATGGAGCATTGAATAACTGGCACAAAGTGGGCACAATTGTGCCTCTGCTACGACGTATGGGAAAAGACGTGACGCTATGTTAATGTTTTAACGAATCAACACATCACACTAGAAAAAAATCACATCACCAGCCTTCTGCTGTTTACTACCTACCCACTAACCTAAAACCGATGATTTAATTTTGTAATTTTGGAGCGCGAGCAAGATCGAGCTATGCTATTCCCAATAGTTGTAAGGATGATATTTCTATGGCCAATAGATCTTTCACGATGTATATAATGATAGATTGGATGCCAAAAGGCAACCGAATAGTTCCCGAGTTTGATCATTTCCTATAAATGGCTATCCTAGATCATATGGTCTCGATTCCAGGTTTCAGATTGACCATTTCGGAATCCTCAGTGTGAGACTCAGACACGCACTTAGACCAGAAGAAGGGTAAGGTTTATCGAGCCTTATGTATGAATGTGTAGGGGAGTGTATGTGGTATGGCATGAGAGGAGACGAGAGAAACTCACAGCGGCAAATGGAGAACTGATTATATTTATGTCACCGTAAGATAGTCAAAACCGTTAGGTGATAAATTAACGCGTTAGTTGATCAACTATCGACAGATAGTAAACCAGACCGACAGGGTTCAGAATTAACGTTTCTTTTGTTCTTCCTTGTCAACCTAACATGAAGACTATTCGGGGCTTCGTTGCGCTCGCCCCCTCTAGTCTTCACCTAAGCTACCGCAGTGTTTGCCCTGGTATTTCGTTTGCAATCCAAGTTTAAACCAGTTTGCTATTTAACGGTTTTAACCGTTACTTTATCAACTAACGCGCCATATAGCAAGCAGTACGCTACAGTTTAGTATCTGTCGATAGTTGACCATCTAACGAGAAACAAAACGTCAGTTTATCAACTAACGGTTTTGACTATCTTACGGTGACTTTTACAACGTAATCTAAATAAGTAAACTACTCATAAAGCCTGGTTTACATCAGACTGCAATTACTCGTAAATTTTGCTTGCATATTTAGGTATATATAGGTACCTACAAATGTTTGTAATAGGTTTTGTATGGCCATTTCGATAGCACGACGCCTTCCTACTCAAAATCTTCAATTATAAATGAAAATACATTTTGAACATTTAAATACAAGTTAGTTAGTCTATCAATTTATTCAAAGAGGTTTTTGAATGGCCGAGTCGGATGGCTCCGGAATTGCGTTATGCAGTAACAATAACAGTTTGGCTAAAGAAATGTTTTCGGCCTCATTAGGCCTAGGCCGTTTAGCCAACCTCGGAATACCCAAAGTCTTCGGAGTAATACTGTCAAAATGAAGAATATGTAGCGATTCGGTTTGCTATTGTCTTTTAACCTCTCAACAACCGAGGGTAGTTGGGACAGGTCACGATTTTGAACCTTATGCCATTGTAATAAAATTTAAATCCTATAGGTATCGGAAAAGTGACATTAACGATGCCTTGAATGTAAAAAATTAATAAATCAGAAGTCAAAAAATAAGAATTCAGAAAGAAGTACTTTAAAAAAAAACATTCTTTTACCAAATGTTCAGCAAAACCGTTCAACCTACTTTATACTAAACGACATGGGGTCGCAGTGCCCCGCTCCGCTTTGCTTCGGGTTCAAGTTATGACCTAAAAAACCTAACTTTAGTATTCGGACAGAAAGTGACCGTAGCAACCAATGCGGTTCGGTGAAACTATATGGGAGCACTCAATTTGGTGAATATTTAACTTATATTGGGAAACATTATATTTTATGGCAAAAGAAACTGATCTCTAAATACCTACCTTATCCATATAAAAATTTATATGCTTAGAATATGGTTAGTTTATTTAAAGTTAGTTAGGTTGTGTTAGGTTAAGTTGACTTATCGCGTACAAACATTTCAACTTCGTTCTATAATCTACATATCCCAATAGATAAAAGAACTGCTTATTTTTCGTCTTACCTAGCCATAAGGTTGAAAATACGCGACGTCTAAGTTCCGACAGTAACCGAGAGCATTCGTGAGTCTGAGGTTGCAATAGACTTGACACTGATGTATCAAATGTGACGTCTCAATGCATCGTCATACGTCGCGCCAAGTGAGGCCCAATCAGACGCAGCCAGGCAATATTCGGCGCGCATCATACTTGGTAATGTTACTCCATGCGCCGCGCCGCCTCAACTAAGCCGTAGGTAGAGCTGTTGGATCAGGAAGCCCACTCACATGCGCCGCGCCGCCTCAACTAAGCCGTAGGTAGAGCTGTTGGATCAGGAAGCCCACTCACATGCGCCGCGCCGCCTCAACTAAGCCGTAGGTAGAGCTGTTGGATCAGGAAGCCCACTCACATGCGCCGCGCCGCCTCAACTAAGCCGTAGGTAGAGCTATTGGATCAGGAAGCCCACTCACATGCGCCGCGCCGCCTCAACTAAGCCGTAGGTAGAGCTGTTGGATCAGGAAGCCCACTCACATGCGCCGCGCCGCCTCAACTAAGCCGTAGGTAGAGCTATTGGATCAGGAAGCCCACTCACATGCGCCGCGCCGCCTCAACTAAGCCCTAGGTAGAGCTGTTGGATCAGGAAGCCCACTCACATGCGCCGCGCCGCCTCAACTAAGCCGTAGGTAGGGCTGTTGGATCAGGAAGCCCACTCACATGCGCCGCGCCGCCTCAACTAAGCCGTAGGTAGAGCTATTGGATCAGGAAGCCCACTCACATGCGCCGCGCCACCTCAACTAAGCCGTAGGTAGAGCTGTTGGATCAGGAAGCCCACTCACATACGCCGCGCCGCCTCAACTAAGCCGTAGGTAGAGCTGTTGGATCAGGAAGCCCACTCACATGCGCCGCGCCGCCTCAACTAAGCCGTAGGTAGAGCTGTTGGATCAGGAAGCCCACTTCACATGCGCCGCGCCGCCTCAACTAAGCCGTAGGTAGAGCTGTTGGATCAGGAAGCCCACTCACATGCGCCGCGCCGCCTCAACTAAGCCGTAGGTAGAGCTATTAGATCAGGAAGCCCACTCACATGTGCCGCGCCGCTTCAACTAAGCCCTAGGTAGAGCTGTTGGATCAGGAAGCCCACTCACATGCGCCGCGCCGCCTCAACTAAGCCGTAGGTAGAGCTGTTGGATCAGGAAGCCCACTCACATGCGCCGCGCCGCCTCAACTAAGCCGTAGGTAGAGCTATTGGATCAGGAAGCCCACTCACATGCGCCGCGCCACCTCAAATAAGCCGTAGGTAGAGCTGTTGGATGAGGAAGCCCACTCACATGCGCCGCGACGCCTCAACTAAGCCGTAGGTAGAGCTGTTGGATCAGGAAGCCCACTCACATGCGCCGCGCCGCCTAAACTAAGCCGTAGGTAGAGCTGTTGGATCAGGAAGCCCACTTCACATGCGCCGCGCCGCCTCAAATAAGCCGTAGGTAGAGCTGTTGGATCAGGAAGCCCACTTCATTCGTAGGTAGAGCTGTTGGATCAGGAAGCCCACTTCATTCCCCTCATATCATCGCTCATAGTGCTCAATGTTATGAACATCTTTCCCCTAGAAGCATAAAGTTGCAAATGGAAAAAATGGGTCTCCCATTCATGGTAACTTGTAATCAGCTGATCGGGTCAATGTACTGAGGATCATCAGAAAAACACATTTGCGACCATATATTCCTTTGGGAAAATTGTTCATGATGATGAATACTATGATTGCCCAAAATTTTTCAGAAAATTAAAAGTAAACCTGTATAGTTTTTTTTTCATATTTTGAAACTAAACATTGAACTAAGTCTTAAAAAGTGTTGCGTGGTAGAAGCAATCTGGTAATGTAACACAATTCGTCACGAACAGTCGAATATGTTTTCGCCCTAGCCGCAGTTTGTGATACATTTTCACCGGACTGCCTCAGAAGGAGGGTAATGTTTTCGAATGTATATATATTATCTACATTTCTTTGTTAGCACGCGCTGCAGTCCAAACGTACATCAGTAGCAGAAGTGGAAGCCCACTTTAAAACTTATTTCCCTTGCAGCTAAGACGTGGCGGTAAGCTTGCTTTTGCTAAACTTTTTGTCGAATTTCAAAAACCATTCAAAAACCATTTGTTTTACGACTTTTAGGTGTTGGGCTGCATGGGAAAAGAACCCTTACAGTGGTTTTCCACAACTGCTGATGGTGGTACATCGCCGATAGACAAAACAACAACAAAAAAATGCGATAGTTTCCGGCAAGCGGTTCCAGAACCGCGGTAGTGCCGGCCGAAGTAGTTCTGATTAATGCTTAAAAAGTGAACATTGATTGCTGTAACAAGATAGTTGTTTTTAGAGTGAAACTTCTGTTCTATTCGTCGTATAATCTGTGGCAGACTTAACAAGTTTCACCAGGGAGCGTGTAAAATCAATTTAAGGCGGCAACATGTGCGCTCCCTCACCTAACTAGATATTGCACAAGACTTATTGCAGCCATCTTGTTTTGAGTTGAAATTACGCCCAATTCGTTGTTTTAGCCAATTAAGTTCGTAGAGAAACATTCTCCCGGTATCATATTTAATAATATTTGAAACCTAAAAGCATAATAAATCTTTTATCTACACACGTATCATAAACCCTCTTTACTGCGTTTAAAAACCGCTCGTTAAGACCAGCATAATGTAAAAAACTATTTGGTAAAAACTCATTTCTTATCTGATAATTGTCAATATATGACATTTTTTTTTTTTCATTTTTTTTTACTTTATTACTGTAGATATTTACATATACTTAGCAAACGTCATTTTTTGCCTCTTCTCTACATTGGACCACTGTGGGAGAAGAAGGGCGTAGAAACTCCCACAGATTTATTTTTAGATCTCTTTTAAAAATAGGTTGTGCTTAACTAATTCAATTATGTTTCTTTTTATTTAATAAGCAGGCAATAATAATAAATTATAAAATTATTAACAGCGAGGTCTGTGTTGAACTAGATTAACCCCATATAGTCCTGTCATTTAAGTAATCTCAAACATTGTAATATCCCTTTTTCGACAAAGTCGCTTTAACATGCTTTTTAAATTGCTCAAATGGCAATTACAAAATCTCCAGAGGTATCTTATTATAGTAGAGAATGCACTGACCCTTGAAAGAATTGCTAACCTTCGCGAGTCTAAATCGGGGCGCACACAGTCTGTGTTAACATTTCAGCTATCGCTAAGTTTTGTAAATGTTGTAAGGTTCTTGCGTACATACATTATATTTTCGAAAATAAATTGACTAGCTACAGTTAGTATGTCAATTTCTTTAAAAAGCTCTCTTAAGTAGTCTGTTCGTTTTAAATTATAAATTGCTCGAATAGCCCTTTTCTGTAAAATAAAAAAAAAGTTTAAATATCCGCTGCATTCCCCCACAACAAGATACCATAGGACATGACTCTTTGAAAGTAACTAAAATATACTAGCCTAGATGTAGCCACATCCGTGCTTTGTCTGATATTCCTAACAGCGTAAGCCGCAAAACTTAATTTACCAGCCAATTTATCTATGTGGGGTCCCCACTGCAATTTGCTATCAATGATTATTCCAAGAAACTTCGCATCATTTACTAATTCTAACATGCTGTTGTCTAACACTAAACCGGTCTCAACTTGCCTGACATTTGGAAGTGAGAATTTGATACACTTGGTTTTACCAGCGTTTTACAATAAATTATTAACTGTGAACCAATTAAAGGTTATTAACATCATCAAAATCTCCTTTTTGTCTTTCAATTTTGAAGACCATCGGAGTATCATCAGCAAACAACACTATGTCAGTTAATTTCTCCACCATGAAAGGCAGATCGTTAATATATACCAGGAATAAGAAAGGGCCTAATATGGAACCTATTTTTACACCCGATCCATCAGATTTTACGCCGTTTACTTCTGCCTTTTGAATTCTATTGCTTAGGTATGATCTTAGTAGATCTAACGCTTTATTTCTAACTCCGTAATGATTTAATTTGATTATAAGCGTATTATGATCAACACAATCAAACGCCTTCGACAGGTCGCAAAAAACTCCGATAGCATCCTGTGCGGCCTCCCATGCAGAATAAATATGAGATATAAGGGTAATACCTACATCCGTAGTCGATTTACCCCTAGTGAAACCGTATTGTTTGGCGTGGAGTTGTTTTATACGGTTGAAGTGTGAGAGCATTTGATTGAGTATAATCTTTTAAAATATTTTACTTAGTGTTGGAAGAACAGATATTGGTCTGAAATTTGAAGGATCACCCTTATCTCCCGACTTGAACAGAGGTATCAGTTTACTGTGTTTCATGAGGTCTGGGAAAGCCCCATCGTCAATACATTTATTGAATATATAAGCTAAGTGTGGGGCTATAACTAGAATTACTGAACCAATGACTTTGACTGATATACCCCACAGGTCTTTCGTATTTTTTAAGTTAAGTAATTTAAACGTTTTTACAATGTCCTGGGGATATACATGATGAAATTTTCAATAAACATTACTGACGCTAGTGTTATTTTTTAATTAAGTCTCTGTTTCATATGGAGATCAATTTAGACGGTCTGTTGTGAGTACAGGTACATTGGTGAAGAATGTTTCAAAAGCTCGAGCAACATCAGCGCTGGATTTAACAACATCATCACCTATCTTTAGGCAGAAATCATTGTCCCTTGGTATAACTTTGCCAGTTTCGCGGTTTATTATTTGCCAAACTGTTTTCATTCTATTATTTGAATTTTGAATTTTTCTATTAATGTGTAAAGTTTTTGCAGTTCTACAAACCAACTTGAAAGTTTTGGAATATTTTTTAACATAGTCATGAAATTTTCGATCAAAGTTATAGGTTTTTTGTTCATAAAGGTCATATAAGATAACTCTACTTTTACGAATTCCAAACGTTGCCCAGTCATTAAATTTAGATAGATAGATAGATTTAGGTAGTCACTGACTTTCTTTAATTTAAAAACTTTATTGATTTCTTTCTGAATAATGTTGAAGAAGTCTGAGTAGATTTTGTTTGGGTTCTTTTCATCAAAATCCGGTACTGGCAAATTTATATCTAACTTTTTCACATACGTCTCTAGTCTATGGGATGTAAAACGCCTATAAAATGATGGATCAGTCCTATTTTTACTGGCAATTGGGAATGAAACTGTTTGACCACTGTGATCGGAGGGTAAGCAGTTAATTACATTTTTCATTATGAATGCACAGTCACAGAAAACGTTATCTAAGCAAATTTGGCTGGTAAGTGTATTTCTAGTAGGCTCTAGAAATATATGACATAAATTAAATGATTTGAACAGAGTTATTAATCGTTATTTCACTGTTGTATCTACAAGCAAATCTACATTGAAATCGCCACAAATAATTAACTTTTTTCTGCTATTACAAAGTTTAATGAGTGTCTGCTATTACAAAGTTTCATTCAAATTTCTAACGCCGACGCCCGCCTGCGTGCCGCCCCTAGTTTGTCTGTGAAGTTGGTACTACAAAAAACTGCAGAACAATGCTCAATGCCACAATGCCGGTCAAACTTGCGGTTCCTGACCACATCAAAGACAGCTTATGTTATGTGTGTAGATAAACTAGTGTATGTAACTGTAGATAATTAGGCATTAAAACTCTCGAGTGGTATTATTATGAAACTCGCCTTCAGCTGGTTTCATAAACCCACTCTCGGGTATTAATGCCCTCAATTATGTAGCAGTCACATAAACTACTATTACACGTTTTTATTTTATTTATTCTTATTTTTTAACAAACAGTACGAATTTAAAGTAACGTCAAACAGCACTTGTTTTAAACCTTCCCATCTGAGGAAGTGACGTAAATGTTGCTGTCCGTAAGGGACTGAGTCTCCCTTCCCTTTCCTATGCGAAAAAAGTAGAAAGAGATTGACTGATTAGTCTGTACCTTACTGACAACAGCTTTTACGTCACTTCCGCTGCAGGTCCGTGAACCCGCGATTTTTGGCATTAAATTATAGTGTTTTAATGTTTTAATATGCTCATGGTCTATTCGACAAGCTATACGTAATGATAAGCAAAATAAATTTACGCATAAATAATAAATAGCTGACCATTAGGGAATGATAGTACCCGTCATTATGAACAACTTCCCCCAAGAAAAATATGGTCGCAAACAAAACCGAATGAATGGGTCCCCCCATAGTAACTTGTAATCAGCTGATTGGGTCATTATGGGTCATTTTTTTCCGTTTGAGACAATAGCGTTTCTTCGGGAAAATTTTTCACAATAAGGGGTAATAACATTCCACAAATATGGTCAGCTAATAAAATGTCACCTTATATAGGTCACAATGGGCGACACTGACGGGAATTACTGCGCATGTACAGGTATTAAAAAATATGACTACTGCGCATTCCTGTATCTGTTAGGGTGAACTCGATAAATCCGGTTAGTAAACATTACCGGTAAGTATTCATACGAACCACTGATTTTGGTAAATGTAATAAATAAGCCATCCGCCGTCCGGAATAAGTCCGGTTAACAACTTTAACAGGTTATTAGTAAATTTTATTAATACTCACCAAGAGGGTTTTCTGAAAGTCATAAGATTTTATTTCCTTATTTTCTTAATCAAATAATTGAACTAAGAACTTTTTATTTTTGTTTTTACAAAATTAAGCTTAATTAATATTACAAATACTGATTAATTTGTTTCGCTAATAGGAACAGTGGTTTGCTGGCCCCGAACTAGGTAGTTCTGTATTTCAGGTACCAACTCGCCAACTCACTATAAATTAATTACAAATATAACATGAACTCATTGTGAGCGGTAGCTAGCTATGTGTATATAAATTTGAATGGTGAAAGGTACCAGACATTTTTGACAACGGAATTACATGATTTATTAGATGATTTACCGCTCGCACTGATAAGAGACATGTGGTATCAACACGACGGCTGTCCAGCTCACTACTTTAGGGGCGTCCGGGATTGGCTGAATGAAAATTTCCCAGACAGATGGATCGGGAGAGGAGGTCCACTACCATGGCCTGCAAGGTTTCCAGACCTAACCCCGATGGATTATTACTTATGGGGACACATGAAGAGTATCGTGTACCAAGATGGTCATCCTGTCGCAAATGTAGACATTTTGAAACAAAGGATTATTGACGCATCTGAAAAAATGAGAAGGCAACTCACAACCAGAGCAGTCAAAAATGAATTGAGAACTAGGTTACGAAATTGTAGTAGGAACATGGGTGGTCCCCTGACTTATTGTATCTTAACAAAACGTATCTAAGAACCACCGCAGAGATGTCTACTTTTATTTACAGAAAACGGCATCAAAATTCGTTCCCTGTTTGACTTGTAGAGTGCCACGGACAGGCATACACACAGACAGACCGACAGACTGACAGACGCTTCAAACTTATAACACCCCCCTTTTGGACATCGGGCGATAAAAATAAAATAATTTTGCCCTCACAACATCTTAAAACCCTTTTTTTAAATCACCGCTCATCTTAGAGTCCGCTACCTTATCTACTTTGTCGCCCAATTTTCCCAAGAATAATAAACATTTTATTTGACTTTTGTACCTCATTGAATAGCTAGAGAACTGGAGATGTTTTAGGTTTTGTTTGCACAAACAGTTACTAGTTTTTTTTTTGGTGACACTGCTTCAAAGTCACCCCATTAAGTAAACATGCGATATTCGGTTTTCACCATAAGCCTGTATTATAGGTTTTTTTTGCTGTGGTCGGTTCTTTTTTGTTTCTAAATATTAAATTAACTTTATTTTTACCTAATACCAGCAAAATACCTGGACTTAATAACCTAGATTAGGAAAATTGGTGCGAAATATGTTGAAAAGAGGGATTTTGCCTCGAAAATCATTAAAGGCCCCTAACTTGAAAACGGTAAATTTTTGGGTCGGGTGTTTCATGGTTGGTTTTGATCCGTGCTAACATCTCCCAACGTATGTAGGTCAACTTACCAGTCACCCTGTATATGGTTTTTTAAAGATGAAATTAAACACATAGTTAAATTGTTCCTAATATTGTCTGTCAGTATTGCGGTGAGGTGAAGACCTAAGCTACCGCAGTGTTTTGCCCTGACATTAGTTGTGCAAATCAGTATTAATCATATCTACCACGTACGTGTGGTGATTATATATACTAACCGGTTAATGTGATAAATCTTGCTGTATTAATTACTTTAACCATCGATATTGGTAAGCATGAACAATAGCAGGTTAGTATGCATAATAACCGAATCATTATATTGACAATAGCATACACATTGCTTATTAATGGTCTATCCAATTAATTAAAGGTAAAGATTAAGATAGTTAGTTAGATAAGTCACTTTATTCTCAGTTGCAACATACACCGCTTAAATGATGACTTAAATGAAGGGATTGTATGGGCTTATTCTAGCTCAACACAGACCTTGCTGTTAATAATATTGTAATTTCTTTTTCCTGCTTACTAATTATAATATTTCTTATTATTATTATTTATTTTATTACGAAAATATAAAAACTTAATACTTAATACATCGTCTGCCTATAAACCCAGTGGGTTTCCCAGGCAGGCTTAATATTGTAATATTTGTATTAATTAAGCACAACCAAATTTTAAAAGATTTCTAAAACTTAACCTGTGGCAGTTTCTACGCCTTCCTTCTCCCACAATGGTCCAATGGCGAAGAGCCAAAAATGACGTTTGCTAAATATATGTATAGTTTACATTATAAAGAAATTTTACTTGACCTGACTTGACTTAAAGTGACTTTAAGTTCAAGTATTCCGCTTCCATTCAAGGCTATCAAGCAACAGTGTAGGTTAAAAGCTAATCTTAAAGGCCAGGAATATATTTGACACAAACTACTACCGACAGTATAACCTCACAACAACCCAACCCCATTTGACACACACTACTACCGACAGTATAACCTCACAACAACCCAACCCCATTTGACACACACTACTACCGACAGTATAACCTCACAACAACCCAACCCCATTTGACACGCACTACTACCGACAGTATAACCTCACAACAACCCAACCCCATTTGACACGCACTACTACCGACAGTATAACCTCACAACAACCCAACCCCATTTGACACGCACTACTACCGACAGTATAACCTCACAACAACCCAACCCCATTTGACACGCACTACTACCGACAGTATAACCTCACAACAACCCAACCCCATTTGACACGCACTACTACCGACAGTATAATCTCACAACAACCCAACCCCATTTGACACACACTACTACCGACAGTATAACCTCACAACAACCCAACCCCATTTGACAAACACTACTACCGACAGTATAACCTCACAACAACCCAACCCCATTTGACACACACTACTACCGACAGTATAACCTCACAACAACCCAACCTCATTTGACACACACTACTACCGACAGTATTACCTCACAACAACCCAACCCCATTTGACACGCACTACTACCGACAGTATAACCTCACAACAACCCAACCCCATTTGACACACACTACTACCGACAGTATAACCTCACAACAACCCAACCCCATTTGACACGCACTACTACCGACAGTATAACCTCACAACAACCCAACCCCATTCGACACGCACTACTACCGACAGTATAACCTCACAACAACCCAACCCCATTCGACACGCACTACTACCGACAGTATAACCTCACAACAACCCAACCCCATTTGACACGCACTACTACCGACAGTATAACCTCACAACAACCCAACCCCATTTGACACACACTACTACCGACAGTATAACCTCACAACAACCCAACCCCATTTGACACGCACTACTACCGACAGTATAACCTCACAACAACCCAACCCCATTTGACACGCACTACTACCGACAGTATAACCTCACAACAACCCAACCCCATTTGACACGCACTACTACCGACAGTATAACCTCACAACAACCCAACCCCATTTGACACGCACTACTACCGACAGTATAACCTCACAACAACCCAACCCCATTTGACACACACTACTACCGACAGTATAACCTCACAACAACCCAACCCCATTTGACACGCACTACTACCGACAGTATAACCTCACAACAACCCAACCCCATTTGACACGCACTACTACCGACAGTATAACCTCACAACAACCCAACCCCATTTGACACGCACTACTACCGACAGTATAACCTCACAACAACCCAACCCCATTTGACACACACTACTACCGACAGTATAACCTCACAACAACCCAACCCCATTTGACACGCACTACTACCGACAGTATAACCTCACAACAACCCAACCCCATTTGACACGCACTACTACCGACAGTATAACCTCACAACAACCCAACCCCATTTGACACGCACTACTACCGACAGTATAACCTCACAACAACCCAACCCCATTTGACACGCACTACTACCGACAGTATAACCTCATAACAACCCAACCCCATTTGACACACACTACTACCGACAGTATAACCTCACAACAACCCAACCCCATTTGACACACACTACTACCGACAGTATAACTTCACAACAACCCAACCCCATTTGACACACACTACTACCGACAGTATAACTTCACAACAACCCAACCCCATTTGACACACACTACTACCGACAGTATATCCTCACAACAACCCAACCCCATTTGACACACACTACTACCGACAGTATAACCTCACAACAACCCAACCCCATTTGACACACACTACTACCGACAGTATAACCTCACAACAACCCAACCCCATTTGACACACACTACTACCGACAGTATAACCTCACAACAACCCAACCCCATTTGACACGCACTACTACCGACAGTATAACCTCACAACAACCCAACCCCATTTGACACGCACTACTACCGACAGTATAACCTCACAACAACCCAACCCCATTTGACACGCACTACTACCGACAGTATAACCTCACAACAACCCAACCCCATTTGACACGCACTACTACCGACAGTATAACCTCACAACAACCCAACCCCATTTGACACACACTACTACCGACAGTATAACCTCACAACAACCCAACCCCATTTGACAAACACTACTACCGACAGTATAACCTCACAACAACCCAACCCCATTTGACACACACTACTACCGACAGTATAACCTCACAACAACCCAACCTCATTTGACACGCACTACTACCGACAGTATAACCTCACAACAACCCAACCCCATTTGACACGCACTACTACCGACAGTATAACCTCACAACAACCCAACCCCATTTGACACACACTACTACCGACAGTATAACCTCACAACAACCCAACCCCATTTGACACGCACTACTACCGACAGTATAACCTCACAACAACCCAACCCCATTCGACACGCACTACTACCGACAGTGTAACCTCACAACAACCCAACCCCATTTGACACGCACTACTACCGACAGTATAACCTCACAACAACCCAACCCCATTTGACACGCACTACTACCGACAGTATAACCTCACAACAACCCAACCCCATTTGACACGCACTACTACCGACAGTATAACCTCACAACAACCCAACCCCATTTGACACGCACTACTACCGACAGTATAACCTCACAACAACCCAACCCCATTTGACACGCACTACTACCGACAGTATAACCTCACAACAACCCAACCCCATTTGACACGCACTACTACCGACAGTATAACCTCACAACAACCCAACCCCATTTGACACACACTACTACCGACAGTATAACCTCACAACAACCCAACCCCATTTGACACGCACTACTACCGACAGTATAACCTCACAACAACCCAACCCCATTTGACACGCACTACTACCGACAGTATAACCTCACAACAACCCAACCCCATTTGATACACACTACTACCGACAGTATAACCTCACAACAACCCAACCCCATTTGACACGCACTACTACCGACAGTATAACCTCACAACAACCCAACCCCATTTGACACGCACTACTACCGACAGTATAACCTCACAACAACCCAACCCCATTTGACACGCACTACTACCGACAGTATAACCTCACAACAACCCAACCCCATTTGACACGCACTACTACCGACAGTATAACCTCATAACAACCCAACCCCATTTGACACACACTACTACCGACAGTATAACCTCACAACAACCCAACCCCATTTGACACACACTACTACCGACAGTATAACCTCACAACAACCCAACCCCATTTGACACACACTACTACCGACAGTATAACCTCACAACAACCCAACCCCATTTGACACACACTACTACCGACAGTATAACCTCACAACAACCCAACCCCATTTGACACACACTACTACCGACAGTATAACCTCACAACAACCCAACCCCATTTGACACACACTACTACTGACAGTATAACCTCACAACAACCCAACCCCATTTGACACACACTACTACCGACAGTATAACCTCACAGCAACCCAACCCCATTTGACACACACTACTACCGACAGTATAACCTCACAGAAACCCAACCCCATTTGACACACACTACTACCGACAGTATAACCTCACAACAACCCAACCCCATTTGACACGCACTACTACCGACAGTATAACCTCACAACAACCCAACCCCATTTGACACGCACTACTACCGACAGTATAACCTCACAACAACCCAACCCCATTTGACACGCACTACTACCGACAGTATAACCTCACAACAACCCAACCCCATTTGACACGCACTACTACCGACAGTATAACCTCACAACAACCCAACCCCATTTGACAATAGTCAATAGTCAATAGTCAAAGTACTTTATTACTGTAGATATTTACATATACTTAGCAAACGTCATTTTTTGCCGACACGCACTACTACCGACAGTATAACCTCACAACAACCCAACCCCATTTGTCACGCACTACTACCGACAGTATAACCTCACAACAACCCAACCCCATTTGACACGCACTACTACCGACAGTATAACCTCACAACAACCCAACCCCATTTGACACACACTACTACCGACAGTATAACCTCACAACAACCGAACCCCATTTGACACGCACTACTACCGACAGTATAACCTCACAACAACCCAACCCCATTTGACACGCACTACTACCGACAGTATAACCTCACAACAACCCAACCCCATTTGACACGCACTACTACCGACAGTATAACCTCACAACAACCCAACCCCATTTGACACGCACTACTACCGACAGTATAACCTCACAACAACCCAACCCCATTTGACACGCACTACTACCGACAGTATAACCTCACAAAAACCCAACCCCATTTGACACACACTACTACCGACAGTATAACCTCACAACAACCCAACACCATTTGACACGCACTACTCCGACAGTATAACCTCACAACAACCCAACCCCATTTGACACGCACTACTACCGACAGTATAACCTCACAACAACCCAACCCCATTTGACACGCACTACTACCGACAGTATAACCTCACAACAACCCAACCCCATTTGACACGCACTACTACCGACAGTATAACCTCACAACAACCCAACCCCATTTGACACGTACTACTACCGACAGTATAACCTCACAACAACCCAACCCCATTTGACACGCACTACTACCGACAGTATAACCTCACAAAAACCCAACCCCATTTGACACACACTACTACCGACAGTATAACCTCACAACAACCCAACCCCATTTGACACGCACTACTACCGACAGTATAACCTCACAACAACCCAACCCCATTTGACACGCACTACTACCGACAGTATAACCTCACAACAACCCAACCCCATTTGACACGCACTACTACCGACAGTATAACCTCACAACAACCCAACCCCATTTGACACGCACTACTACCGACAGTATAACCTCACAACAACCCAACCCCATTTGACACGCACTACTACCGACAGTATAACCTCACAACAACCCAACCCCATTTTGAGGCATCGCGATTTTAAACCTAATGCCACGGTAATAAAATTCAAAACCTTTAATGGGAAAATGACCTCTATTGCAGTCATGGGTCGTTGAGAAATACAACTTAACACAGCGGCACTCCTTTTCTCATACATGATGGCAGAGGCACAACTGTGCCCACTTTTAACCAGTTATTCAATACTCCATTTTCTGTGACAGGGGGCTATCCCATCGCTGCAACTATACAGTAAGCAAGGTATCTCACGAAGTTTTCCATTTTACAATCAGTATCTTCTGAAATCTGTATTAAGGGTTCCGTACCCGAAGATTGTCAAACGGGACCCTATTACTAAGCCTCCGCAGTCCGTCTGTGCGTCCGTCCGTCTGTCACCAGGCTGTATCTCATGAACCGTGATAGTTAGACAGATGAGATTTTCACAGATGATGTATTTCTGGTTAGGTAAATGGAGTGTGAAAGTAGCCGCACCAATAACTTTGTAACAAAATTTTGCTGTGTTAAACCCATATTATTCACTCCACACCATCCCTACCATTGTACGGTGGTACTGAACCCTTCGTGCGCGAATCCGACTTGCACTTGACGGTTTTTTTCATTAGCTGCCGAAAAAAAATGAGGCTTTGGTACCATTGTAAAATATACAATTGTACTCAGTAGTATATTTTTAACCGTAAATAAAGGACTCGTTTCATTAAAAACCATATCTATTACAAAGATAAAATTATTTTATAACATAACCAAGACAATAATTTATAAAAACAACGACGTAGTACACATTTTTTTCTCAAAACTTAAATGGTATAAATTGGTTTTTACGCACTAACAACACTGTGTTATGAAGCCGGTCCACACTGGACGAATGTGGTGAACGGAAGCGACGGACTAAAACATAAATGTCGTTTGCTATTTTTTTATATATTAAGTTAACTTACTATAGTTACTTATAAGTAACTATAGTAAGTTAGTAAGTAGATAAATTCATATTTTATTTTATTTTATTATATTTGGAACATCAACAGCAAATCATTTAGATAAGTTACAATATTAAATAACACAAGAATAAAGCCAGTTATAAAAATCCACAGAAGATACAGAAAAAAGTAGAAGAAAAACTAAGCAATAAGAATAAAGACACTAACCCAAGAAAGAAAAGTGACCTACTTATAGAATTAAAAGTGAGTAAAAATAAGAATAATAAGTACATTAATGAATGAAGTATGTAATATAAATATATACATGATAAAGTGCAATGTGAGGATTATAGCTGTGTTGTGAAGGTGTATGTGAGTATGTTTTTTTGTTAAATCACTTGTTTCCCTCATCATCTATCAAGACATTCATGATATCCTGACGGAACTTGGCTTTAGAGGTTGAAAACGGATCTAAAGCGTTATTTTTTTTATTGAATTCAGAGGCAAATCGAACCATGGTAGAATTTCGGGCATAGTTGGTGTGAGCGAGAGGGATGGAGAATAGCCTATCAGATGTATTGCGAGTAGGATGTTTTGGAACACAGAAATAAAATTCGGATAGCATCGTAGGAGAATGGAGACGACCAGATAGGATATCCTGGAGCACCATCATATCCAATAATACTCTGCGATCTTCAAGATTGGCGAGGTGATGATGCCGACAGGAATCCTCGTACGAGCGACGCTGGATATGGGATCTATGGTCCAGGTGTTTAAAACATTTGGATTGAATACGCTCAATACGGGACCAAATACATGATGCATATTCCAAGATACTCCTAACATACGCACAATAAACCTGCTTTATTTATCCCAGGTCGCTGAAGTTTTTGCATAACTGCATATTTCTTAGAAGCGTTCAACTATTTATCACTAGTAAGGTAAGTAAAGATTTTACTTGATAAATAATTGCAGAGGCATTTATTTAACTGATCAGATTTTTTTGCGGTGATGAAATTTCTTTGGTATTATAATAAGTTAAGGGAATTTTATATGACTGTTTTTTGCAGCCTGGGGAGTTAGTACTATTAAACAGAAGAAGAATGAGGATTTTAATAATCTGGTAATTTAATCTGAGAATAAACACCCGAGTATTTTCGCTGAATTATGTCACTTCCAGAAAAAAGCGGTAAGCGTCCGGGTTTTAATCCAGCCCAATTTGTTTAAAGGATTTTATAATCCGTAAACAAATTTGGACTCGGAAGAGTAATGATTCGCTAGTGAGGAAAGCATTGCTGCAGAGACAGGATTTTTTTGGGGTTTAAATATAAAAGTGAGAAAAAAACCGAACATGGTCTAGTGGTATAACGCTTGCCTCTCACGCGGAAAATGCGGGGTTGAGTCCCGGTGATCACCATGTACCAAAAGAGACAATTAATTCTTCAAGCTGGGTATTGCCATCTTTAAAGCTTTATTCCTCCTATAAGAGCCTCTTTCTAAATCCAGAAAAGACATATCTTGTAGACATGCCTTTTCTTCAATTCATTGTTCAATCCTGTTTGAAAACATTATGTTAATGACTAGATTACTACATTAGAAAAAAATATGTGTTTTTATATAAGTACATGTTACTCCTTGGGATCTAAAAGGAATATTGATATGGTTATTACATCAAAAAAAAGGTAATCAAAATGTTTTAAAACGTAACACATAACAAAACATAGCGTCACGCCCTTTCCCATCCGGGGTGGCATAGGCAGGCATTATCGCCCATCTATCTTAACAAACAAATATATATATATTTATTTTCAGAAGTTCCCATTGACATGATATTTTCAAACATAAAAATTAAAGGGATGTCTTCATAACATATATTTTTTCGGGATTTGTCTCCTTTAGGAGCAAATTCAACGATTCCAGCGTCTTAAGTAGCTTCATTTTACAGACGATCTAATGATGATGGCAAACATTTTCCAAAGCTGCACCGATGGGCTAGCCCCATGTTTCGCAAAATGGATAATAGAATAACTGGCTTTACGTTTTAGCCACTACTAATGGGAAATGGCATGACCTTATGTTTGTTTTTTAAAAGAAATACTTTTTCAAAGCAACGCAAGTCGGAGGTGGTCAAAACAGTTCTGTCTGTTTGACTATAGCCTAAAGCCGATGGCAATTAATGGTCCCGCCGAATTGAGAAAATTTGTCAATTTTTATTCAGAGTTAGCACAGACCTATGTATTTTGAGGGTTTACAATAACTTTATTCCTAGTCGGAATTCGCAGATGAAGATAGGATGAATGCCAAGAAGATAGAAGAAGATATTGACGTTTGCTAAGTATATGTAAATATCTACAGTAATAATACTTTGACTTTGACTTTTACTTTGAATAGGCTTCATGAGCCACGTGCGAGCCCACGGGCGAGGTCTACAAGTTGAATGCCATCATCACATTAATATCGAAAATTTCGCTGAATCAATACAAAATAAAATAAAAACGTGCAAAAGAGAAGCATTTTATGATTTCAGGTATAAAATAGTGGTTTATGTGACTGCTACATAATGCCTAATTATGTACAGTTACATACACTAGTTTATCTACACACATATCATAAGCTCTCTTTGATGTGTTCAGGAACCGCATGTTTGACCGACATTGTGGCTCTGCAGTTGTTTAGATTGTTCTGTAGTACCAACTTCACAGACAAACTAGGGGCGGCACGCGGGCGGGCGTCGGCGTTAGAAATTTAAATGTCCGTACCAACTTCACAAACAAACTAGGGGCGGCATGCAGGCGGGCGTCGGCGTTCGAAATTTGAATGTCATAATATGTAGAAAAATTACACATTATGGACATAAGAAATGAGTTTTTACCAAGTGGTTTAACATTATGCTGATCGTAACGTGCGGTTTTTGTACGCATTAAAGAGGGTTTATGATACGTGTATACATAAATATTATTAAATGTGATAAAAAAGGCATATTTCTAGCGTCACACCGTGTCCCATGGGGTGGCAGAGGCACAAATGTGCCCACGTTTAGTCAGTTAATAAATTGCGTGACAGAGGGCTAGCCCATCACTGCAGCTTTGGTCATTGGAAGTTTCCTCACGATATTCTCCAGCACCGTTGGCACGACCGTATAATGTACATAAGATAACAATTGCAGGACAAATCAGAAAATAAAAATAAAAGTGTTTCGAACTGCATCGTGTGAAATGTCCAATGAAAGGACTTTTTGCGAGTATCTTGTGTACTTAGATAAAAAGTTATTTCAGAAAAATAGACCTTCCCCCGTCATCACCTAAACTAGTGATCCTAAATTTTAAAATGAAAAAAAAATAATGTTAATTAATAAAGCAGTAAAACTATAGAAAAATATATGGCTTAAAAAGGCGGGGGGGGAGGACAATTAAGGGCTGAACATAGGCCAATAGCATTGAGAATTAGACAAAGAAAACAAATACCCGTCGCATCGCGTCGAAGCAGACTGACGCATGCTCCCGCGCAGAGCCCCGCGGGGCAGCCCGAGCTCCGAGACCGAGAAAATTATAGAAAATATTACTAAACTCCTGTAATAATAACATTAAAAATAAAATAAAACAACCAAAAATTTTCCCTTTATTTTACCTATTTTTGCGTGTAAGTTTCTTAAAGGAAACTGATTTCGTCTCCGAGCGCTTGTTCATTTAGTTGAATAATAATGCATTGCGAAAAATATTTTTAAGTATTAAATATTACAGATATCCGGTAATTTTAAAAGTCCATTCTTATCTCTAATAGACCTTTTATAACATATATTTATCCTACATTTTTATGTTGTCTAGTTTAGCCTAGAATTGAAGCTAAAGATGCATTTCTGGCCATATTTAATCCCTTAAGGAAAAATTTGTTAATATCACCAGAATATATAACATACTACCGGAGACATTGAGAGCAAATAATAATATAAATATGTTTATCTAAATATATAAAACAAAGTCGTGTTAGTTACACCACTTATAACTCAAGATGGGCTGGACGGATGTTAGATTTCTCTTTTTTGGTGGATTCTACTGCGCTCCGAATAGCAGAATAAGTAATAAAATATCGGATAAGTTATCGAATAACAATAAATAAATTAATTAATTTTACGAATGCAAACAGCATGTGTTTCAGTTTCAGTTTATTTATTCATGAACAATATAAAATTGTATTTGAAATTGCTTACAGACTAAAACATAAAATAATTAATTAACAAATCATGCAATTAAAACAATACAATATACATTTTACTATAAAAATTAAAAATGTCAACAAATACATTTATCAAATTAATTACTTATATAATGTCAAAATTGTAAAATAAAACCTAATATAAGAATAAATTTGTCAACAATAAAAACAATAAATAATATCAATTCAGTCAACTTTTGTCCTCAAAAAACTCATCAACCCTGTAGTAACACTTGTTCAAAAGGAATGTTTTAAGCCTATTTTTAAGTATATTGGGGCTCGTAATTTGTCTAAATTCTATTGGTAACATATTATAAATTTTTATCGCCTGATACCTAGATGAGTGTTGAACTACATTCAGTCTTGGTACAGTGAAACTCTCTAGGTGTTTCCTTCTTGTGTTCAATCGTCTTTCCCGTTCTTCCTCAGACTCTACTTTGTTTAATCGCTTAAGTAAATCTACAGACTGAATTAATATGAACAGACTAGGAACTGTGAGGATACCTAATTTGATAAAAAATTCACGACACGATATAACCTGTGGTATTCGTACCATTACTCTTATGGCTCTCTTTTGGAGGATGAACGCTTTTTTGACATTATAATCGTAACTATTTCCCCAAAACTTTATACTGAATCTCAGTTTTGACTCTACCAGGGCATAATATACTGCTTTTAAATTGTAAATTTTTAGTTCATCTCGTAGACTTCGCAACGCATAACAAGCTGAGCTTAGAGTACTTTCGATGGCTTGCAGTTCAGCTTTCCAGTTTAAGTTAGCATCTATTTGAACGCCCAAGAATTTTACTGTGTCTGTCAAATCAATACCCTCTCCAAGCATTTTCAGATCAACCCTATCATTATTAGCCGCTGTTGTTTTAAACAGTATTGCGAGGGCTTTCGTCTGTCAGTTGTCAAAAAACTGCTAGGTTGGCAGCAACGTCAAATTCAAAATGGTCGTTCCGAAACCATCGATCGAGTATCGATTTTGAATCGAACTGTGTTTTAAATATGATCTTAGTAGCTCCAGAAACTCACCACGGATGCCATAATGTTCTAGTTTTCTTATTAGAATAGTATGGTCAACCAAATCAAAAGCAGAACTGATATCCAAAAATATGCCTAGAACCTTCATTTTAACATCAAGTTTAGAAACAACATCATCTATGAGTGTTTCCACTGCATCTGTGGTGCTAATGTTCATCTGGTAACCAAATTGTCTCTCACTTATCACTTGATTCTGCTGAAGGTGTCTTAAAAGTCTAATTTTAATGATTTTTTCAAAAACTTTTGAAAGTATTGGCAAAAGAGAAATTGGTCTATATTTACTAGGATCAGTTTTTGACCCATTCTTGAATGTTGGTACAACTTTTGCCAGCTCAAGTTGCTCAGGGAATACACTCTCATTAAGACAGCTATTAAAAAATTAAGTCAGAAGGACAGCTAGGATGTCTATGTTTTTTTGTATGACAGTTATTGGTATACCATCATGGCCACATGACTTTTTTGGTTCCATATTTTTTACAATTTTTGCGATTTAGATCGAAGTTGTTAACTCACACATTATGCTGCATTGTACTCTGTCCGTACTAGTTTCTAGTAAGTGTATTGCTATGTCATTCCTATCTGATGTGGAGCCCTTTTTGTAAAATTCACAAGAGAAATGTTCAACCACCTCACTTGGTTTTTGTAATGTGATGTCATTAACTTTCAGCTGAATAGAATCTACTTTAAAATTTTTAAGTTTGTTTCTGTGTTTGTTTATAACTTTCCAAATAGCTTTGGTAGAATTTCTAGCTTTTCCTATTTCATCTCGAATGGCAATTTTTCTAGCATTCCTCAATACTCTTCTGTATATTTGTAAGTAATTTTTAGTGTAAGTATGGTTATAATCTGCATCCTTCACTCCTTTTAACGGCAATAGAACACGTTTCATTTGACTAGAAACCCTAATTCCTTTAGTGACCCATTTAAGTTTTTCAAATTCTTGCTGTTTTATTTGCTGACTGACTATTTTAAAACTATTTTTAAACGCTTCTTGAAATCTTTTCAGAAAAATATTTATACCCATATTTGTCCAGTCTTGTTTTAAAATGTTATTTCTGAACATCATGTTATTTCTTTCATTAAAAACCCTACGCTGTACAATTATATGTTGTTCCTTTTTTACTGCTGCTATTGGATTTTCTAGTTGTACAATACAAAATACTCCTGCATGCCCATCTCCTATATTGTTTTGATCCACAGTGTTATGCAAAATATTATATTCAGGTATATTCGTTAGGAAATTATCTAGACATGACTCATATCCTTCCTCAAAATATGTAGCTGAACAAATCAAATACCTAAAACCATAGCTTTCCAGCAAGTTTAAAAATTCTTTTTTTTGGTTACTTTCCGTCAATATATCTATATTGAAGTCTCCACTTATTATGCACTTCTTGTCAAAAAAATGTTCAAAAAAAAACTCAAAACTCAAAACGTTTATTCTGTAAATAGGCCACAAGGGCACTTTCACATGTCATTTCATTTCATTTTTTACAGAACATTTGGTATTATTATTTGTATCATATTATCAGAAAAAAAATTACTTAATTATTGTTTCTGAGAGATGTAAAGAGTCTCAAATGTCATAATAAAATAATTAAAATATAAATAACAGAGATGTATAGTCTCTTTAGTGAATAATACAATGATGATAGGAGATGTAAATGGTCCCCACAGTCAAGAGTTGTATAATTAAATTAATCTTTGGAGGTGTAAAGGGCCTCCAAGTGTCCAGTAAAAGAAACTCTGGCAGTGAGGATGCTCACAATTAATTAGAACAATTCAGTCCCAAGCATTTTTATCGTCTATGTACTCTTTAATACTGTAGTAAGCTTTAGAAATAAGCCTTTGCTTGATGTATTTCTTGAACTTATTAATTGATAGATCTGTCAAAGTGCTTGGGAGTTTATTGTAAAATCTTACACAATTACCCTTGAACGAGTTTTTTATTTTATGGAGCCGAGTAGTGGGCACTGCAAGTTTGTCCTTGTTTCTAGTATTAAAGTTATGTATATCACAGTTTCTTCGAAAGTTAACAATGTTCTAATGGACATACATAATATTCTCGTAAATATATTGACTATGGACTGTCAATATATTTACTTCTTTAAACTTATTTCTAAGAGAATCTCTATTATTCATTTTATAAATCGCACGAACAGCCCGCTTCTGCAGCACAAAAATAGTATTTATGTCAGCAGCACTGCCCCAGAGCAGAATACCGTAGGACATAATACTATGAAAATAACTAAAATAAACTAATCTGGCTGTTTTTAAATCTGTCAAGTGACGGATTTTCCTGCATGCAAAAGCTGCAGAGCTCAGTCTGTCCGATAGCTTATCAATATGTGGACCCCATTGGAGTTTGGAATCCAACGTTATACCTAGAAACACTGTGCTGGTTACCAATTCCAATTCCTCATTTTTAATTGTTATACATGTCTGATTATTTTTAACGTTAGTAGTAAGAAACTTAACACATTTAGTCTTTTTCTCATTTAATAGCAAATTATTAACATTAAACCAATTTACCACTCTTGATATGGTATTGTTCACGTGATCATCAGTAGCGTGTTGGTTTCGCTTTGTTTTAAAAATAAGTGAGGTGTCATCAGCAAACAGTACCATATCATGACAGTCCCTTCCTAGATAGGGTAAGTCGTTTATATAGATGAGGAATAGGAAGGGTCCCAATATTGAGCCCTGTGGCACGCCCAAAGAAACCAATGATCCTGGTGATCGTTCTCCGTTTACGTCTACCCTTTGTATTCTTCCGTTCAGATAAGATTTTAACAAATTCAATGACGTGTCTCTAACTCCATAATGATGTAATTTCCTGATCAATGTTTCATGACAAACGCAATCAAAAGCCTTAGATAAGTCACAAAAAATGCCTAGGGCATCTTGTGACTCTTCCCAGGCATCAAAAATACTTTCAATGAACTGAATTCCGGCATCTGTTGTTGAACGACCGCGAGTGAATCCAAACTGTTTGTTATGCATTAGCTTATTTGATTCAAAATGATGTAATAGCTGTGATAAGATTAATTTCTCAAAAATTTTACTAAAAGTTGGTCGTATTGATATAGGTCTGAAATTGGTGGGGTCTTGAGTACTACCTGCTTTGAAGAGGGGAATTATCTTACTTTGTTTCTTTAAATCAGGAAATTCACCGCAGTCTATACAATTGTTGAAAATGACCGCTAGGTCAGGTGCAATTAATTCGATCAGGGATTTAACGACGTGAACAGAGAGTCCCCAAAGATCATTCGTTTTCTTAACATTTATCAATTTAAATGCCTTTACGACATCTGAACTTGTGACGTGCTTAAAATTCAAGTGTGAAGCACACTCTGAGACATTATCTTTTAATATTGCAACAGCAGACAAAGGTGACGAATTTAAATACTTAGTCGTAGAAGCCGGTGCATTAGTAAAAAACGATTCAAATTCAGTTGCAACTTCTAAGCTAGAACTCGTAAGCTGTCCATTGATTTTTAGTTCGTAATCGTGACTCGCTTTTTTACTACGACCGGCCTCCTCATTAATTATTTTCCAAGTCGTTTTTATAACATCGGAACTATTCTTAATTTTACTACTCAGAAAATTACGTTTAGCTGTATGACAGTCTAATTTAAATTGTTTGGAGAACTGTTTGACTTGTTCTTTAAATTCGTCACTCATGTTGAACCGTCGTTCCTCATACAATGCATACAATGCTTGCCTGCGTTTATGCAACTCTGCAGTAGCCCACGTACTAAAGTCGTTTGAACCACTAACCACAACCGATTTTGAAGTGAATATCGCGCTGTACTGTTTCATAAAGGTTTCAAAGAATAAGTTATACATTATATTAGGTGACTGTTCAGCAGCCTAAAACGGTAGTTCCTGGGCTAAAGAGTATCTCATTCTTTCTAACCGGTCAGCAGTTATTGGCACAAACGAAATTTTCTTTTTAATGACAGGTTCTCTAATAGAATCAAATTGAAATAATTGACCTAAATGATCTGAATCCAATTCACTGATAACACTTTTACTGATTGGAATAACATCAGTAAAAATGTTGTCAATGCATGTAGCACTAGTAGCAGTCACTCTTGTTGGCTCCATAAATAAATGGCTAAGCCTAAATGATGAGAAAAGATTTATCAATCTAACGCTGAGAGTAGTTCTTTCTAACAGATTAACATTAAAGTCACCACATATAATTAATCGTTTCGTACTGTGTGATGAAATAGTTAGGACGGATTCCCTTATTTTCTCGAACATTTCAAAGTCGCTCAAGGGTGGCCTATAGACACATATAACGATGAACTGTTCTATTTCCACAGCTGCAAGTTCTATAGTTCGTTCAACAGATAAGGAAACAATGTCCTTACGTTCCTTGAATTTCATATGATTGTTTAGTATGATTAATGCCCCACCATGTATTGAATTAAGTCTGGTGAACGAACTACCAACCTGGTGATCTTTAAAGCTAAACATAATTTCATTAATAGTTAACCAGTGCTCTGTTATGCACAAAATGTCAATTTTATTACAATTTAAAAATAACTCTATTTGTAGATCTTTGCCTCTAATACATTGAATATTCTGATGAACCAGGCTTATATACTTAGCATGTGAGCTTCCTTTATTCTTAGGGTTTTCTAATATACTAGAACATATGTTGCCAGAGCCTGGGTCCTCTGTTGTCTTATGAACTAATTTAAATGCATCCTGTTATTCTGGTCTGATACCAGATTCATATTAGGCTGCTCAGTAAAAGCAGAGTTAGAAGCCAAATTTTTGGCTGTAATGTCATATAAATATAATAGTGACATAGCTATTTGTCGTTTACAATAATTTGAAAGGTAAAATGTACCTTTAGTCATAGTAAAATAATTACTAACATAATTGTTAGTGTCAATAATATCAAACTTATTATTATATGTACATAAATTGTACATAGTTATATTCATATTATGTCTATATACATTTTCATTTTGTGTCAATTGGTTGCAGTAGGGAAATGTGAACAATATAATTTTTTTCACACTAAGACCATTCAATGTTTCATAAAATTTTATTAAATTATTTTTGTTCACATCTCCCCTATTGCCCATGAAAATTATCAGTGTGGCACTGGCTGTGATAGTGCTGTCATTCAAAATTTGATTTATAATATTATCTACAGTGCTAAAAGGTGAGCAATTACTAATAACACTATGTCCCTTAGAGTATGAGTGGAGTGCTGAGCCCATGCCACTTCCAATCTCATCACAGTACATTATAATATCAGGTGTTGTGGTCATATCAGACTTGGCAGAACTATTATCAGTAACACCTTGTGTTGGTAAACTGTCACACAAGCCCGGAGAGTTGCCCGCTGTCAAACAACCACCTTTCTGCTCACAGCGACAAGTATGGTTGTTGGTCAGCGACTCAAACTGCTCACAATTATGGTTCATTTCTTGAATTAAATCATCCATAGCCAATGAGTATTCATTTATAACTTTCTCAGAGTTCAAATATGCACTGTTTAGTGATCTCAATGAATCCTCTAAGCTTTGGATTTTCAAATGTAAGTTTTGTGTGTCAGTTTCATACATCAACTTAGTACTTTCTAATTCTAATACACACATATTAAAATCATGTAATAAGTTTACATTTTTCTTGCTTACTTTTAAGTTTTTAGCACACAATTTATTATGTTTTATTAATTTCTGAGTTTTCCGTATATACCTATTTATTTTGCCTAGTTTGTTATTGCTGCAACTTAATAACCTTGATGTGGGCAATGTGTCATTAGTTAAATCAATGACATCATCAAGGCTTCCAGTTGCAACAGTAACCAGCTGCGGGCTGATCCCTACGACTTCACTGTAGAGGCTCTGGGTCTGCAACGCTGCGGTGTTTTCCTTCTCCTCCTGGAGTGCATGTATTTGTTCATGGGCATCGAACAATGCTTTCTCCAGGGAATCAATCGATTTCAGGGCTTGCTCGTACTCTGCACTACATACAGTGAAGCTATCTACGGTGACCTGCAGCTTGTCCCGCTCAACAATTACATCACTACATTCTTGTTCTAATACACATAATTGTTTCTTTAGCTTATCTCTACTTTCAAGTACTGATAATAGCTCTTTCTCATTTTCCTCCCTTTCACAGAGTAATTCGGTGACCATTTCCTTTGATTTTTTTAATTCTAGTAAGGTAACTTTGAGCTTGTCATTTTCCTGCTGTCGGGAGGCGACAGCAGCAGCTCTGCGGGTCATCATGGTTACAGTTGAGATAAGAATCAAGGAATTGCACACCAAAACAATGCGAAATTACTTACGTGGAATAGTAACGTTTTTCAGCGTTTGCACATCACTAATTGCTATGAAATATATTTTAAACGTTGTTAAACATAATAATTTAACAATAAGGTAACAAAAAGCGCTGAAAGTGTACGGAAATAACAAATACTTTTAAATTTATAACCTGCAACGGTCACAAATTTAACATGTTTCGAGACACTAGTAACGTCACTAAAACACACTGCAAACAATAGAAATACTTAACATTACACTATATTCCGAAAATAACACTAAATTGGGCTCAGAATTACACTAAATCATATTAAAATATAAATTTTTCTAGGGACGTAGTGAAATCAGCTGTTTGCCGTTCCAATAGTAATTCCAATCGCTCCATAAAAGATTCGAATAATGCTTTTTGGTTTTTATTTTTTAAAGCTCGATAACAACAGCAAATGTTTAGGTTGGTTTCTTTGTCTCTAATTCCGCATAATTCAAAACTGTCTTCTTGATACAACTTTTTACAGATTTCTATTTCCTCAAACTTTGAATTATTCAGTGCCAGTACAAGCGAACCCCCCCCCTTGAATTAGAATCTCTATAATTATATGCTGCTAAATTATAATTTTGAATTCTAAATAGCGATATTGAACCCTTATTAAGGAAATGTTCGGTAATACATACATATTTTTGGTTACTTCCAAGGCTTTCAAGATATAATTCCAACTCATATTTTTTGTTCGAAATGCCACACAAATTTTGATGAAAAATGGAGACTGTAATGTTGGTATTACTTGATATTTCTTTAAGAGGCACGAAAAAACTCTAGTCCCACTGACTTTGGTCTTTTTCCAATTAGTCCTAATTTAATTTTATCAAACAGGTATGGCAGAGTACCTTTTTTTGAGACCAGGTTCGTAGCCGCTCCAATTTCATTTACTTTTGTTCCTTTTTTAGCAAAATAGTAAGGAATAGTACCCTTTTTTGCTGCAAGGACTGTGCATAAGTCTTTTGTCTCATGTTTTTTTGTGGCAACAATATTGGATTGTGACTTTGACATTACACTATCTATAAACTTTTTTTTATATATTATGTGATGCCATCTGTTGACAAAACTACGCATATTTTTATAAAAGAAACCTACTACTATCAACCGGTGGCGCCACAGTCGCAATGCAATTTGAGAGCTCAAAGTAGTTCAGAAACATCGCCCGCTCACGCCCGCCGACGCACCAGCCCGGTCAGAAAGCCAGTGCGATCATAGATTTGTATAGGCAACTGTCATCGGGTGAATTTCGCCCGACGATAATCGCACTCGGTGCGATGTTTCTGAAATCAGCCCTGCAGCCGTCAAATTGAAAAAAAAAACCGTATAAAGAGTTTTTTCATTCTTCTGAGGTATGGATCCTTGCTTGAGGTTAGGTTACACGTAGCAATTAGTTTCTCTGTGGAGGTTACCTATGTAACGGTCGGTCGGTCGGTTTGTTTTGTTGTTTTGGGAAAGTACTTAATTATCAATGCCGCGACCCAGAAGATCTAACCTTTCCCAAGAAAGCCGTAATGCAGTGAGGCTGCGGAACAGGGCGAATGGATCTACTGAAGAAGACCAAGAAATCGCACGAGAACAGAGGCGCTTTAGCATGGCCCGAGTTCGCGCTTCTCAAACAGAAGAGCAAAGAGCAGCAATTCGTGAAACGGCTCGGTTGGAGATGAGAAATCGTCGAGCTTATCGCATAGATCAACAACGAGATATTGTTCGACGCGCAAGAAGAAGTGCTTCAGGTGTTGATTTGAATCGTGCAGCATTTCTATACGATTGCACAATTGATTACAGCTCGCATCCTTTCGTCAGCATAGGTCCAATGAATATTCATTGTGAGCATTGTGGCGCATTGAAGTTTGCTGCAGAAACACCTGGATTGTGCTGCCTTAATGGTAAAGTGAAATTGCCGTCATTGACTCCGCCACCTGAGCCATTGAATTCATTGCTGATGGCGAAACACCAGAATCACGACATTTTCTGGCGAACACTCAAAAATACAATGGATGTTTTCAAATGACTTCCTTTGGGGCTGAAATTATCAGAGAACATGGTTTTAATCCGACATTCAAGGTAATATGTTTCATCCTATCCATTAAATTTATGCCTATAATAAATAAGGCATGGCATTTAAAATGTGTGCTTATCTTCTATTTCGACTTTACAGATTCAAGGCCAAATTCACCATCGAATGGGATCATTGCTACCTCTTGAAGATGCGCAGCATAAATTCTTACAAATACACTTCATGGGAAATATGGAGGAGCAACTTGATCGGCGTCAAGAGATCAACGCAGAAATGAAAAGAGCAATTCTTCGAGATCTGCAGCAGCTAATTCATGAACATCATGTATTGGTCAAGAAGTTAAAGACTGCATTGGAGCGCATGCCAAGCGATGACTACAAGGTTGTGATCAGAGCAGATAAACGTCCAGCTGGAACATACGAACGCACATTTAACGCTCCATTAATAGATGAAGTTGCAATTGTGATTGTTGGTGAAAACTTACAATCTCGCGATATTGTGCTTACATTTCGCGATACTGGGGAACTGCAACAAATATCTGAAACACACCCTTCTTATGACGCGTTGCAATACCCACTGATGTTTTGGCAAGGAGATGATAGATATCACTTCAATATCAAGATGGTAAATCCACAGAATGGTGAGAATCAATATCATAGTTTTGAAATACTCCTTAATTTTGATCTTGCTCCTCCTCCTTCCTACTCCTTGCTTATGTGAGTTTCGGAGATTTACTGGTCACATAATTCTGGCCACCCCTTCAGGACGGACGTAAGTTTTCCTTTTATGATACTAATTTTACTTTTTTAAGTTCAGGTGAGGAAACTACCAAAAAGGTTAGCTCAATTAATTATTACGCATATCGTTTGATGATTCGTCAAAATACTGACAACTATTTGCTGAGATTTCGTCGATTGCTTCAGCAATACTGTGTCGACATGTATGTCAAAATCGAAACAGAGCGCCTAACTTTCATTCGGTTGAACCAAGCCAAACTGCGTTCGGAGGAGTATATCCATTTACGAGATGCAGTAAGCACTGAAGGAGATGCAGCTAATGTTGGACGATTGACTATTTTACCGGCGACGTACACTGGTAGTCCACGTCATATGCATGAATATGCCCAAGATGGAATGACATATGTCCGCCATTACGGTCGGCCAGATCTATTTATTACATTTAGGTGTAACCCGAAATGGATAGAAATTGTTCAAATGCTGCTTCCCGGACAAACTTCAAGTGATCGGCACGACATCACCGCACGTGTATTCAAGCAAAAAATCCGGTCGTTGATGAACTACATTGTTAAGCAACGAGTATTTGGGGACACTCGATGCTGGATGTATTCAATCGAATGGCAAAAAAGAGGCTTGCCGCATGCACACATTCTTATTTGGTTAGTCGAAAGAATTCGACCAGAACAAATTGATGATATCATATGTGCCGAGATTCCTGATCCAGACACCGATCCAAACCTACATGAAGTTATAACTACGAATATGATTCATGGACCGTGTGGCGCCATCAACCCCCGATCACCATGCATAGTCGAAGGCAAGTGTTCCAAACGTTATCCACGAAAATTGACGGCGGAGACCATCACTGGCAACGATGGATATCCATTATATCGGCGTCGTTCCCCCGATGATAACGGTAGAACTATCACAGCGAAGGTGAAAGGAAATGATGTCGTGGTCGACAACAGTTGGATTGTTCCATATTCACCACTTCTTTCCAAAACCTTTAAAACACATTGCAATGTGGAATGTTGAAATTCGGTGAAGTCCATCAAATATATCTGCAAATATGTCACGAAAGGGAGCGATATGGCGGTTTTTGGCATCCAAACCTCTAATGCCAACCATGAAATTTCGCGGTATCAAGTTGGTCGATACGTGAACTGCAATGAGGCAATTTGGCGTATATTCGCATTCCCCATTCATGAACGTCATCCCACTGTCGTACATTTGGCAGTGCATCTGGAGAATGATCAACGAGTATATTTCACTGCGTCAAATGCTGCTCAACGTGCTGTGGCACCTCCTCCAGCGACAACATTGACCAGCTTCTTTGCGATTTGTCAAAACGATCCGTTTGCACGAACGTCGCTGTACTCTGAGATGCCACGTTACTACACTTGGAACTCTTCATCGAAGACATTTCAATGTCGGAAGCAAGGCGATGCAGTTCCTGGTCATCCAGATGTGCGTTCTACTGATGCTCTTGGTCGTATTTACACAGTTCATCCAAAGAATGATGAATGCTTCTATTTGCGGTTGTTGCTGGTGAATGTTCGTGGGCCAACATCATTTCAATCACTGCGAACTGTTAATGGTATAGTGTGCCCAACATTTCGTGCTGCATGTCTGGAGCTCAATTTGCTTGAAAACGACACTCATTGGGACACGATAATCGCTGAAGCAATTATTTCTGCATCTCCAAGTCAGATACGCACATTATTTGCTATCATCATTTCGACATGCTCCCCATCGAACCCACAAGACCTGTGGAATAAATACAAGGATAACATGTCAGAAGACATTTTACATCGAATTCGTGTCAGTTCAAGAAATTTCGATCTTGAGGTGAATGAGGAGATGCATAAAATTTGATCTTGATCGAAGACATGTTACCTCATGTGCAGCAGTATGTTAGTCAAGTTGGGAATGACAGCGCCAGATCGTGGAGCGAATGACGTATTTAATCGAGAATTGGAACGTGAACGTGAATATTTATTTTTATTTATTTATCTTTATTTGGAAACAAACAGTCTCTTATATAATACAATGTTACATTATAGGGTAATAAGAATTATAGACCTACAGTTTCCTTAAATAGAGTATGAAAACCATACTACAATTCAATAGCATCCTGATTCTAAACTATATAACTAATATAGGTACTAAAACTAAACTGGAAATAGAAATTCTAATATGTAAAATCGATGCTATAAAAATACCTTTACATTCTGACAAAAATAAAACATTTTTTTATATGAACAGACAAAAAAAAAATGCAATAAAAGTCAACTATCTCATTAAAAACTATTAATACACTTCAAGGTTTGTTGTTTGAAGCTACTAAACTTTATACTGAAAATATCCAAATTTTGAAATTTATCATCATACATCCTACATGCTCTTTTAATGAAACCGTTTCTTGCGTATGAAGTTCGACTACGTGGAATATAAAAGAGGTCTTTTTTTCTACATACACGCTCACAACGACGGGGTACTCTAAAGGAAAGAGACTTTAATAACTCAGGGGCATCGATAATATTGTTAATGACTTTATAAAGAATAATAACATCAGTGCGTTCGCGACGCAGGCTCAAGGGTGGAATATTGTGTCTTTTCATAGCGGTAGTATAATCTATGTATTTATTTCCTGAATATGATCGACATGAATAAAACCAATCAGTTCTAACGAATGTACCCCTGTTGAACTACCAACAGAAGCAAGTGTATGATACATTAATGAAGTCAATAGATGATGGAAAATGTGGCTTATTTTTCCTAGATGCCCCTGGTGGAACTGGGAAGACATTCCTCATATCATTGATTTTGGCCACTATTCGTGCGAGATCCGACATTGCGGTAGCAGTTGCTTCTTCTGGAATAGCGGCCACATTGTTAGAAGGGTGCCGTACGGCTCATTCAGCGTTAAAATTGCCGTTAAACCTTCAAACTACTGAACAACCGACATGTAACATTGCGAAACACTCTGCAATGGCCAAAGTTTTAGTAGCATCTAAAATCATCATCTGGGATGAATGCACGATGGCGCACAAACGCGCATTGGAAGCACTTGACCGAACATTGAAAGATCTGCCCAATGACTTGAGATGTTTTGGAGGCGCAATGATTTTACTGTCAGGCGATTTCCGCCACACACTGCCAGTCATTCCGAGATCGACTGCTGCCGATGAAATAAACGCTTGCCTCAAAGCCTCAAATATGTGGCGCTATGTGAAGAAACATCAGCTCACAGAAAACATGAGAGTTGCATTGCTGAACGATCCATCTGCTGAAGAATTCTACAAGCAATTGCTGGCTATCGGTAATGGTTGTGTTCCTGTCAACCAATCGAGCGGATTGATTTCGTTTCCTCCAAATTTTTGCAATTTCGTGTCATCAAAAGACGAGCTCATCAACCAAGTATTCCCTAACATCATTGCTAACCACAAAAACAACAAATGGTTGAGTGAGCGAGCCATTTTGGCGGCTAAGAACAAAGATGTGGATAACTTAAATGTCGAAATTCAGAATCAAATCGTTGGTACGCTGCATTCATTTAAATCTATTGACAGTGTAACAAATGTAGACGAAGCTACCAACTACCCAACTGAATTTTTAAACTCCTTGGATGTGCCTGGCTTACCACCGCATAATCTACGACTTAAGGTTGGCTCAGTAGTCATCATGCTACGAAATCTAAACCAACCAAAATTATGCAACGGTACGCGTTTGGTGATTGGAAAACTGATGGTGAATGTGATACACGCGACGATACTCAAAGGAAAATTCAAAGGTGAGGAAGTTCTCATTCCGAAGATTCCGATGATCCCAACCGATTTACCCTTTGAGTTCAAGCGAATTCAATTTCCGATCCGTCTTGCATTCGCCATGACGATTAACAAGGCACAAGGACAATCCTTGAGTGTTTGTGGTCTAAATCTAGAAAATGCATGTTTTTCTCATGGTCAAGTGTATGTGGCATGTTCACGTGTCGGCAAACCATCTGCATTATTTGTTCTTGCGCCGGATAATAAAACAAAAATTGTTGTATATCAGAAAGTGCTTTAAAATGCAGTATCGTAATATTGGCGGTACAGAGAAGAGGCCTAATGTGTAAAATGTAAAAAAATGTCAAAATGACCACAATTTACTTAATTTTTATTGTTACTGTACAGGTACCTAACTATTAAGCTCAGGATGTTTAAATAAGATTATTGTATACTTAGTACACATACCAGGTATTGCCATTTAAAACTGTGAATATTTAACATCTAAATTTTGAAATGGCAAGCAATAAAACATTTGTAATAAAAAATTGTATTAATGTTATCACCTTATTGAAATCCTAAATTAAGTTTAGCTAAAGTTAACACGATATTTATTTGACTGTTAGGCGGTACGAAGTTCGCCGGGTCAGCTAGTTTATAATGTTTTATACATTATATATTCAGTTAAGAAATGACTTTTTACCAAGTAGTATAACATTATGTTGGTCGTAACGTGCGGTTTTTGTACGCAGTAAAGAGGGTTTATGATACGTGTGCAGATAAACATCTTCATCTTATCTTTAAGTTTAACAGTAAAACCTTTGTTAATTTTAATTACTCGTATTGCTTAGTTATAACAGTAGTTTCATATAATTTAATTTTCAAGTTTATGTCAAGGCTTGTTAATGGTACCTAACTAATGAATCACTTTTTTTGTGTGTGTCTTGGCGCTGTTGTTGATGTGTTTTATAGGGTTCCGTACCCGAAGGGTTCCAAACGGGACCCTATTACTAAGACTTCGCTGTCCGTCCGTCCGTCCGTCCGTCTGTCACCAGGCTGTATCTCAAGAACCTAGCTAGCTAGAGAGTTGAAATTTTCACAGATTATGTATTTCTGTTGCCGCTATAACAACAAATACTAAAAAATAGGATAAAAAAAATATTTAAGGGGGCTCCCATACAACAATACCACATACAAACTTATGGATGCACCTGGTTACGTACATGGAGTGTGAAAGTAACCGCACCAATAACTTTGTAAACAATATTTTGCTGTGTAAAATTCAAACTATTCACTCCACACCATCGCTTCCATTGAACGGTGGTACGGAACCCTTCGTGCGCGATTTAGACTCGCACTTGTCCGTTTTTTTTGTATTTTCTTGCACACGGCACGTCGGATATCTTCATATTAAAAATAGCTGTGGCAATGGGCTAGCCCCTGTCTCAGAAAATGGTGAAAAAACTGGGTAAACGAGGGCGAAAACATGCTTGTTTCCATCAATGTGGAACTTATGTGATCAAAATTATAAAGGCAGTAGAAATCGATATTAAAATGGAATTCAGCCATTTATTTTCCCTTAGGTATATTGGAATACAATTCTGGTGCTATTATCAACATACAATAAATTATTATATTTCTGTTTGACAGCTACATTTCAAAACGAATTAATATTTCGTTTCCCCTTTCTATTATTATCAAATTCCTTTCATAAGAAACAAAATAAAAACCATTTTATTTGCATTCCGTTAAAAGAAATAAGCCTTTTAAATGCCGAAAAACCTCACTTTTCCTTTTAAAGGGAAGTTACAAGTATTTTCTATATCGTTGTATTCAGGGATTCTAAACATGTGCTCCGCGGTCCACTGGTGGTCACAGAATAAAACAAATGAGGTCACAGTCACATGCACAAATTGAACATAAATACTTGAACATATAAAATACAAAAAAAATTCAATATTATGAGAAATGCTCCGCAATGTGCAATAAACTTACCAGTCAGATTGTTAACTCATAATCATAAAAATATCGACGAGCCTTTGTTTATAGGTATGTATTGTATTTACATAAGGCTTGTATTTAATCGCACAACAAAAATACTGATTTTGACAGCAAAAAAGGATCAGCAAAAATACTTTTTACGTTTTAAGTATTTTTGTTGTTCTTACATGTTCAACCTAATAAGAAGGATTCACCTGAGCTACCGCAGTATTTTGCCCTGATATTGTTTGTGAAAATCAATATATTTGCTAGGAAAATCAGTATTATTGATGTACAGTTTAATATTTCCCTTTACATAATGACTAAACAGAAAAATGAATAGTGGTCAGCGACAAATCAGGAAAGCTAAATGATCCACCATTGTAAAAATGAAATGCTTAAGGACCCCACTGTATATATAGTATGTAATCTGAGGTTGAAATCGCGGACTAGCCTGATTTATGTAAGGTTAGTTTCCGCATAACTTTGACCTTGGCAGTTTGCTATTTCTCAAGGCCCATGTGAGGAGTTACGGTATCTCGAGGCACGATAGCCGGATGCTCGTTGACGCTACGTGCTATGAAGTTTTGCGGAGTTTAAAACAAATTGTTGGTATATTATTTTAAAGAGTAAGGCAACCAACTACAACATAACTACGACTCAGGAAGCCCAGTCTATCTTTTGCAGGTATGTGTGCCTTTAAGAATTACTTTTTTTTTTGTCGGGCTAGTGGCCAGCCCGACTGTCAGAAGTTACCAAGCTGCCCTATTAGGGCCTCTGACACAGCTTTACGACTACTGCCACCTAGTGGCGATAGTAGCCGGGACCTACAGCTTAATGTGTCATCCGAAACACGGACCCGAAACAAAGGCTACATAGAAACGGACACCCATCCAGTACCCGTCTCAGCCAGATGTTACCACCCGCACAATCGTTTCCGGTAGCCCGACACCCCTCCATCAACCCGCACTGAGCCAGCGTATCCGAATAAAGACCTATGCCCCTCGATGGGGATTAATGGGCTTATTTTTTTCAAATTGGAATTCCGGTTTTTATTTGAATACGTCAAAACACAAACACATTGTCTGTCCGATTGTCTGAAAATATCAACAAGTCGACGGCATTCCGCTGGATGAGGATGCCATTCGACCGTGAACTTCTATGGAGCAGAGGCTTAGAGCTGTGACGATGTGGGCTGATTGATGGATTGATTGAATGAATAGCAAAAAACACGAGAAACATAATGTTCACGCCTTTTACAGTACGCCACAAGTTTGTTTTTCTCTCAGCGAGCTGTGACTTCTCATTCTCGACCAGGGTAAGGTGGGGTGCAGAAACACAGATTTAAGCGTATGATTCGACGACGTCTGTGGCGCAGTGGTTGTGGCTTTGCCTATTATGCGAGAGGTCCCGGGTTCGATCCCCGGCTGAGGGTGGAAAAAAATAAACAGGTGTTGAATGTTTATATGTGTGAGACGTCGCTGTTTCTGGTTCCCATGACACAAGGTATCCTAGTGTGGGGCCAGAAGCAATGTATGTGTCTGTAAGTAAATGTGTATGTTTATGTTATGTTTATGATTAGCCGGTAGTTCAACACTTTTAGACTTTTATCAGCTTGCTGTCGCTCTAAAGAAATGAAGTAGAGCACAATCAGGCCCAAATGACCAAATAATTCAAAAACAGCATTTGAAAACTAATAATGATGAAAATATCAGAGATTGTCATGTACAGTTCATAAAATCCTAAAAGTGATACGACAGGTAACCTAAAACTTCATAAAAAACTACGAGGTACTCCTAGGGCCTTGTTTCGAGCGCGATAGCAGAACTTTTCATTGTATTTGAAAGGCGGCGCTTCTTATCTCTATAAGATCTTTGGAATCTTTGCAGATTCTTATAATTGGGCTGAATTCTGTTTTCGATCGATGACATCTGAATTTTTCGTAGCGTTTAACGTTGTCTTTAAAGCTTGGTGTGCATGTCTGAGGAGACGGACCTTCAAATACATGATCAGATCATCTTCTGCCAGAGTGACCGTGGCTTTAAAAGCATTATTAGCGCAAAGCCAGCCTACCCCTACACATGCACAAACAGGACTTTATATCGATGGGCAGCTCATATCGCTGATGCTGTACACTTACAAGAATATTGTATTTACCATTAAGAGGGAAGCTCCTATCAATCAAAATAGATTAACTGGCCAATGATGAATAACTGGCCAAATGGGTGTGACACCCCGAGTTGGAAATGGTGTGAACGACAATGGGTAAAGTCGTTGACTGTAAACTTGTTTCGCTTGGCTGAGTTGGGAATACTTTTTAAATAACCTAGAAAGGTTGACTGAGTTGGGAATACTTTAGAACAATAGATTGGCTGAGCTGGGAATAACCCGTTAAATCATTCACATAACTAACTCTCTAGAACGTTTATCAAAAACCGACGTTTAACCAAGTCATTTTGATTTTAATAAAGCATCGTCGAAAACGTTTATGTTGGAAAACAAGATGGCCTCACTACAACAGCTGATTGGCACAGTTTATATCAGGGCCAAACATTGCGGTAGGTAAAGGGTAAAGGGGTTGAGCGAAGCGAAGCCCCCTTTATCGTTCGTGTTAGGTTGAACATGTAAGAACAACCAAGAGTACTTAAAACATATAGTTAAGTGCACATAAAAAAAAATGTTTATATTGTATATGTCTTGTTGCCTGGGAACGTTTAGACAACTCGTTAAACGTTTCGTTCACTCACTTGTCTGAAGGAATTGTAGTGTCTTGGTTAAACGTCGGTATTTGATTAACGGTATAGAGAGTTAGTAAAGTGTCGGATTTTACCAATTAACTGCGACATATCGATTCATTTGATTAATCGATGTTTTTAAGCAATATCCTCTCACCCGTCAAGCAACATGTTTACTTTTTCCTATTGCAGTGAACCAGTTTGATAGCGTGCCATAAATTATGTGAATCAATTTAATCATTCCACTCGGCTTACAATCAATTATAAGCCTGAATCTAATTAACAGCACTACCGATTCAATATCGTATTTTGTGAAATGTGTTTGCGTGACGTCACCGATGTTTGTGTTCACTGAATATTTTCACGTAATTAGTGTCAATGTTGCGCTGCTGCATTTATATGAGCACACAATTTTGCTGGCAACCGGTGCATAGTGCATCTTTGCAACCGATTATAGTAAAATTATGAATCGTGTGCTTGACATAAAACAAGACTTATATGGCACAAGTTGCGCGCAGGTTTACCAACATAACATTAACATTTAGCGACATTGCTTCTGGCCCCACTGGGTCACCCTGTGCCGTGGAAACCTGAAACAGTGACGTCACACAGATATAAATACCCAAGACTGGGTTTTTTTTCTTTATCCCCAGCCTGGGATCGAACCCGGGGCCTCTCTCATGGTAGGCAGAGTCACATCCGCGGCGCCACAGCGGTCGACATCCAGTTATTCCATTTCCAATTTTGCGGCAGAGGACTAGCTTCCTAGAATTTTGCATCACTGTTAAAACAATAATCTGTTCTCGTTACTAAGAATCGCGCAATTTAGCAACAGTGAAAGTATAGCATGTATAACACTAGTTCTTCAACCCGACATCTCTCGTGTTAATTCCACGGAACCCAGCGGACGTTAAAATACGGTACACCCACATCCAAAATGAGCTACACCTGTTTAGTGCCATTAGAGTCTTTACGACGCCTGAAATAAGAGCGTAATAAAGACCGAAAGGAGTACTAAAGTTATTAAGCAGGGTTACGTGATTAACGGTATTTAATTTTAGGTAACACCTGAGCCGATGTACATAAGGTTGAGAATGCTTTGTTGACCTCGGAGGTTAATACTATCAGCAGGCCTGGTTTATACAATCTGTGTAGGTTCGTAAACACTAAACTGTCATCCATACGCGATCGTAAGGGCATGCTTGAATATGTTTCGGTTTATACTCCCCAATGTTAAACAAGTCTCGGCTAATGTTAATGTTAAAGGTGAAAATTTAGAATTTGTAGATAGCACGGTATTCCTAGGAATTACCTTAGATAATAAGCTTCAGTGGGGCCCACACATAGATAAGCTATCGAAAAAACTCAGTACGCAGTTTATGCAGTCAATAAAATCCATCTTTTTACGGACGTGGAAACAGCTAGACTAGTATACTTCAGCTACTTCCATAGCATTATGTCTTACGGCATACTGCTGTGGGGGAACGCTGCAGACATTAACATAATATTTGTGCTGCAAAAGAGGACTGTTCGTGCAATCTACAATGTGGGTCCCAGAGAGTCACTGCGTTGTAAATTTAAGGAAATTGACATTATGACAGTGCCGTGTCAGTATATTTATGAAATCCTAATGTACGTCCACAAAAATATTGATAAATTTCCTAAGAATAGCGACAGGCACAATGTCAATACTAGAAATAGGAATAAACTAGCTATACCTACTACTAGGCTCCATAAGGTTAATGTATCTTTTAAAGGGCAATGTATTCGCTTTTACAACAATTCCCAACTGAGTTACAAGAATTGTCTGTAAATAAATTTAAAATTGTTGTTAAAAATCACTTAAGTAAAAAAGCTTACTACAAAATATCAAATTATGTAGAAGACAAGAAAGCTTGGGAAGGTGTTTGCTCCAATTCTGTAAAAAATAACGTATAAAGCTGGAGGTTTCTAGTCGCCCCTTTGCCTCCAGCATCTAAAACATTGAATTCAAATTGAGTTCTACATTTCCCTGTAGGTACCTTATACATGTGTTAGTTTAAGATTTGACATTCTCCGAATGTTACCTAAGTGTTTCTTATGGAAATAAACTCTTTTTGAATTTTGAATTGAATTTTGAATTTTGTTATTGTTGGTTTTTATTGTATTACGTAACAAGAGCTCCGTGGTATAGTGTGTTTGAGGCTTGCTTCTCAAACAGGAGGTGCAAGTTCGAATCCCGGTGCTGACCATGCACCAATGAGATAAGTTATTTATCTTAAGTATATTATACGTACGTTCTAACGGTGATGGAATACATCGTGAGGCAACCTTAAATACTCTATAGTTGCGGCGATGGGTTAGCCCCCTGCCACGCAAAATGGTGTATTGAATAACTAGCTGAAAGTGGGCACAATTGTGCCCCTGCTACTTCGTAGGGGAAAAGGCGTAACGCTATATCTCTGCGGCGTTGCGGTTCGAGACTCTGCCTCCGAAGTAATAGGTCCTGGGTTCGATTCAAAATAAAAATAAAACTTGTTTTTTTTTTTAATTTACGACGTCGCTGTTTCTGGTCACCACGACACATGGATATCCTAGTGTGCGGCCAGAAACAATGAACCTGTTTGTTATATTTTATGAGGCTTGTTTCTTCCACTGAGAAGACTCGATGCCGCACTTCTTCAGGTGCCGCTTCAGCACATCTTTGTACCTGAGGAGTTGTCCGCCATGCTTAGCTTGCCCTCCACAAGCTCTGAATAGAAAATTCGCTTGGCGTCCTGCTCTGCTATTTCATAACACTAATCAGCGTCTAGTGACAGGAAGGCACATGAAGAAAGGGACATAGCTATGCGTCAGTCCCCATTTCTTTTTCTAAGCGAAAGAACTAGAAGAAGATTGACGCATGTCTTCCAGTCACTAGACGCTGATGGGTCTGTTTTCGCGCCACTGCCAGATGCCGGTTTGAACCGGCGATTTTTAGCAATAAATCTTAGTATTTCGATTTTTTTAGATGCTGTGGTCTATTCGACAAATAAAAGATAAAATAATGCAGTTTCTGTATACACCACTTTGCATGACAGAGGACTAGCCCGTTTTCCAGCAAGTCGCGACAAATTAAGCCACGAGTTAACAAGTCGTGAGAGCAGGTGCCTCTCCGCTCGTGCTAAACAAGCGAAATTAAGTACAGTAGCGAAAGGAAAACAAAATTAGGTTCTTCATGAACTCTTGCATAATCTGCAACCGGTCTTTAACAAAAAACATTGCTTACTGGTGTCTCTGTGAGCTGTAGACCTCGTGAGTGACACTTTCTTTTAATAACATTAAACTTCTTTAATAAACATTAACTTAAGAATGCACCTGGGTACTGGGTACGTACATGAAGTATGAAAGTAGCCGCACCAATAACTTTGTTAACTACAACAATAATACAAAAAAATTGAATTTTTTCGAATCTATTTACTCCTCTTTAAAGCCATTTACAAATTAGATTTTCAGGTTAACGTTTATTGAGTATTTGATTGAGAATCTTAATCAATATATATTCATAAACTCCCCTCGAAAATTTTTTTAACAAATTAGCGTATTTTTTACTTTTTATGTGGTTTGGCGCTACGTTATTTTTGTTTGAATTGAGCGCATTATTTGCGCTCTCTTTTCTTTCTTATGTGGAAGTAATTAACGCTGTCATTTTCGTTTAAATTCGTATTCCTTTAATATATATTATTTCGAATCACCTTAAACCCAAGCCATTGACTTTTCACTAACCTAATTATATAACCTGTTATTCTCAAGGTCTCTACAAATCTAACTAAATCAGTCAAGCTGTTTGGACTGTAGCGGTTTTTTAATTTTTAAACCCCCACATATAGTCATTTTGAAAAAAAAACAAAAACTGAATTTATAAAAATATTCTTAATTATCCACCCTGCTGACAAAAACTCACAAGAATCAGTTGAGAAATGCCCCCTTTAGAGGATAACATCCGGACATACGGAAGCCTTTTTTGCCCAATCCTGAAACGGAGACGCTTCCCTCGCTCGGTCAATTACGGTAGACAATGTGTTTAATGATTTTACGCTCAACGTCACTCAAGAGATGCGGCTTCGAATACCGGAGGTGATTGAATAAGAATGAGATAAGTAGGTACATTACACGGTCGTTCTTATGGTAAAATATTTATTAAGGATCTGGGGCGCCGTCTAAGGGATAGAGGATTTGACAACCGCTCTGGGGCATTTCTGATGCAAAGGATCTCCCTGGCTGTGCAGCGGGGAAATGCTGCCAGCGTCATGGGAACCTTAGCCTCGGCAATGTCCCGGAGTGGTTTATTCGCGTAGTTGTTTCTTTTAGTGTTTCTATTTTATTTTTAATTCATATATTTTGTTTATTTATGGTAATAAAGGTTAAGAAAATAAACATGTATAACAAATGTAGTCCAATAATGTCCCCACCGAAGGGCACGGGCCTTTACTCGGATACGAGTAAGAATGAGCCATACTTCACCACGCAGACTCAGTGCGGGTTGATGGAGGGGTGCCAGGCTAGTGGCAAACCCGACTGTCAGAAGTTATCAAGCTGCCCTATTAGGGCCTCCGACACAGCTTTACGACTACTGCCACCTAGTGGCGATAGCAGCCGGGATCACAGCTCAACGTGTCATCCGAAAAATGGAAGCGCTCCAAACAAATTCCACATAGAAATTAAATGGACACCCATCCAGTACCCGTCTAGACCAGATGTTGCTACCCGCACGATCGTTTCCGATCTGCGAATACCGCTAGGCCTCGGACGCTCCGTTCATAGTAATGAATGGAAAACATCGTAAATGTAGCTACGGCGATGGGCTAGCCACTCAGAATGGAGTTTTAAAATCTGGCTAAACGAGGCACTGCCACCACCGATGGCAAAAGCCGTGATGCTATCAGACGGATGATATTTTTGACCATCTCTTCTTCTTCATGACCTCTGTGGTGTTGAGGTTCCAGGCTCTGCCTCTCAAGCGGGAGCTCCCGGTTTCAAGCCCCGGCCGGGGTGGAAGAAAAATACCCTAGGTCTTCGATGTTAAATGTTAGATAGATAAAGCGTTTATTCAATCGTCATAATACACAAAACGGAACACAGAAAATAACAAGTAGACATAGAGTAGAAAGAACAGTTAAGTATTGTTAGGGCCATTTTCCGAAAACAATAGTTAGTTGTCATGATGTATTTAAACATAGGTAATTACTATTAGCCGACATTGATTAAACGACTATGAAACGTGCAACTTGTGCGATCCGATTGTATTACTATTCGAAGATGTTAGAAATCTTGTGCTGAAAATTGTGTAAAATGAATAAATATTGTTGGAAACTATAATGGAGTTTGAATTTGGCGAAAGTCGATAGTAGTTCAGGGTGATCAGACATATAAGACAAGACAATTCAAGAAAAAAGCGTACGCTCTATCGTGGTGAGTAGTGTACGGCGACGGTGAAACGGTTTTGAGTGTGATGTTGCTATTTCTGGTTCCGTTATACACAGCGTATCCTAGTGCTGTGTATAAATGTTTATATTGTGTTCATGTTCACAGGAAAATAACTACAGTTAGTTAGTAACCACAGTAACTGTTGGAGCCTATGCTACTGCGGGGGGCCCAGTGGCCCCGCCCCGCGGCTCGAGGCTGGTTGATCAACGACCCCAATGGCCGAGTCGGCAGTGACGCTGCCTGCGAACCCAAGGGTCCCGGGTTCGAGTCCCGGTGGGGGCAAATATTTGTTTGATGAGAACGGATGTTTGTACCCTAGTCATGGTTGTTTATCTATCTAAGTATAATATTTATCTATCTAAGAATGTGTACCGTTGTCTTGTACCCAAGATACAGGCAATCCTAGTTTGGGGCTAGATCAATGTGTGTAAATAGTGTCCAATGTATTATTATATTATTATTATTGCTATTATGATGACTTCACTTCTTACCACACTTGTACAATAATCGTATACTCAAATAAATTTAATAATTATGTATTTATCGACATGATTACCAATACAACTAATCTCAGTCATAAAACAAAACCTCATAAAACTGTTGTTTTACAGGCTGCTATCTTATTGAAGATAGTTTTATTGTCACTGTGTCCTTTTGCACAGAATCGCCTAGGGCCAAGCTGATAAGCGGAATAGTATTAAACGTGGTGAGAATTTGATTGTGTTGACTCTTATCTTTGCAAAGGGTAACATAAAGTACAGTTTGGTTCGGTCCACATAGCGAGGGAATGCCCTATGAATGATGAGCCAAATAAAAACGAAACAATACGGATGATCAATGGTGAGTCAAAAGATACTTTTGTTTGAAAATGCTCATTTCGTTGAGAAATTGTGTGGAAATACACAAAGTTGACGTCGTAATTTTTGCGGGCAAACGCTGGTTGCAGGTTGGACCCTTAAGCAGATGGCCTCAGTTTAAAAAAACCCAAGATGACGAAAAAGTGTCTGGGCTCGTCCGGGATTTGAACCCGGGACCTCTCGCACCCTAAGCGAAAATCATACCCCTAGACCAACGAGCCGGTTGGTAAAGTCGTCAAAAAATTTATACATATGTATGTTGGCGATATCTTATAATTGCGATTTTGTATAAGTATAAGTACGGCCATATAACAAGATATGAGAAAGGCACATTATTTGTAAAGGCAAGAACACAATGAGCGATATGAAATAGATATTTATACGATATCTAGCTATATTGACAACACACAACACATTGCCCTGATCTATTTCTATTTCTATTTCTATTTCTACATTGCCCCGATCATCGAACATACTAAGATTGCTCTGAGTCAATGGACCAGGATATGAGATTACCGGCTACTTAACGTAATTTAGGAGAGGCCTATGGATGCGAATCTAAATATGATAAATTACCAGCACTATGAAGTAGATGTATATGTCTAGCAGTGGGTCAATGAGGACTGAGAATGGTGATGATGACGATGACCAGCAGTAAAGGAGCCTCGAAGAAATATACCCTTGATATTTAATGGTGATCGCGCAAATATGAGTGAATGAATGAGACTGGCTATATGCATGGGTTTAGCAGAAAGGTCGTTCTGAACTTCTTTTATTACTAGTCCTATTTGATCACAGCAACTCTGTTTTTGACTCCTCCCTACCTGATTTGTATGGAGAAATGTTATACAAAGTTACTCTGATCTTATCGGTTTCCAAGTGAAAGTTGTTGGGAATGATGTTCCTAACAACAACCTAAAATAGTAGTTTATGTGACTGCTACATAATGGAGGGCATTAATACTCGAGAGTGGGTTTATTAAACGAGCCGAAGGCGAGTTTCATAATAATATCACTCGAGAGTTTTAATGCCTAATTATGTACAAATTACATACACTAGTTTATCTACACACATATCATAAGCTCTCTTTGATGTGTTCAGGAACCGCGTGTTTGACCGGCATTGTGTCATTGATCATTGCTCTGCAGTTGTTTAGTTTGTTCTGAGTAACAACTTCACAGATAAACTAGGGTCTGAACTCAGGCGGGCGTCGGCGTTCGAAATTTGAATGTCATAATTTGACAAATTTTTGTACATTATGGTGATAATGAAAAAAAAATCAAATTTGATGAGAATGAGTTTTTACCAAATAGTTTTACAATATGCTGATCTTAACGTGAGGTTTTAAGACGCAGTAAAGAGGGTTTATGACACGTGTGTAGATAAAACCAATAATATGACGTTGAGAATCTTACTCTGATCGCAGCTTAATAATTACCTTTCACTTTTGAGACTTTATTGTATAATCAACAGTTGGGTATTTTTGCAGTTCTTCACAGCCGGCTCGTTGGTCTAGGGGTATGATTTTCGCTTAGGGTGCGAGAGGTCCCGGGTTCAAATCCCGGACGAGCCCAAAATTATTTTTATATTTCTAATGCAACAGCACTTGTGCTGCCTTTTTTATCATGTGGTACATAATTAAACTTCATATTGTACGCGTAACTTTAACATACATTTTAACCAGTATAACATAATCATTAATCATTATTACACATATTAAACACTAAACATAGCGTCACGCCTTTTCCATACTTTTCCCACAATTGTGTCCACTTGGAGCCAGTTATTCAATACTACATCGCCGCATCTATATAGTAATGAAGGTTTCCTCACGATGTTTTCCATCACCGTTAGAACGTCCGTATATCCTTAAGATAAATTTATTATCTCATTGGTACATGGTCAGGAATCGAACCTGCATCTCTTTATTATACATATATACTGGTTAAAATGTTTTTCTTTATCTGCACCGGTATATTTATTAAACTCTTAGACATCTCTGAAAAAGCAAACAAAAACAAACTTATACAAAAGCCAGGGGTCATAAACTTTCTAATTTGCGTTAATTGTGACCGCAAATGAGTAAATAAAATATTTGAAACAAGCCGTCTTACTAGAGAGCGCGGGCGGCGGCGGCGCGGCGGCTAGAAGTTTTTCAATCTAAAATTATATCGCTGTAGAATTGTTGCCTGAAGTTTCTTGCCACTAGAATTAAACAAATATTTGGGTAGCTCTTGCGATTTGTTTTAATTCAATCAAGGCTTGATAGTAATCATAATAATAATAACATATAAATTAAAGAAATTGGGAGGTCCTTTTTTTGTAAATACATATAAATAATATTGTATTTATTGAGGAGTATCTTGCAAAAGTCATCTGTTTGTGATATTGTGCCTAGGAGCAATGTCATTTGTTTGGAAATGTAGTACCTTTAAGGTAATTTAAGTATTATATAAATTACATTTTTCAATAGATCGTATTCGGAATGGGCTCTATAAATATTTAAATTAATTTATTATTTCATATCTAAACTAAACCATTTTTTTAAATATGATAACAACCCCTCTCGGGGCAGTAAATAAATTGATAAAGTTGAGCGCCTATTTAATATTTAGAATAGTTTAGTAATAGACGATATCTGACCTCGGCCCCTATCATTATAATATCCCATAAAAGACCCTGCACACGAGGCACTCTGTGACGGGTTAATAGTTTGAACTATTGCAAAAATGTTCACTGCCACTGCTTCTTTTTAGGGTTCCATACCCGAAGGGTGCCAAACGGGACCCTATTACTAAGCCTCCGCTGTCCGTCCGTCTGTCTGTCACCAGGCTGCATATCATGAACCGTGATAGTTAGACAGTTGAAATTTTCACAGGTGATGTGTTTTTGTTGCTGCTATAACAATATGTACTAAAAACAGAATAAAATAAATATTTGAGGGTGCTCCCATACAATAACCGTAATTATTTGCTTTTTTTTGCTCGATATTGATAACGGCAACAGGTAGAAGCTTGAAATATTTACAGAATATTTCTATATTCAATTTAACAATAAGTAATTTAATTAAAATAAAATAAATATTTAAGGTGGGCTCCCATACAACACACGTGATTTTTTTGCTCGTTTTTGCTCGATATTGGTAACGGCAACATGTAGACGCTTGAAATATTCACAGAATATTGAGTTAAGTTATTCACTTTAAAAAAATGGGGTCTCCCATGCAACAAACGTGATTTCTTGCCGTTTTCATTAATAATAGTACGGAACCCTTCATGCGCGAGTCCGATTCGCACTTGACCGGTTTTTTCCAATGTTATATGAAATGAAATATAGGTTGTGAGAGGTCCCGGCTTCCGGAGGAAACCAGCGCAAGCAATTTGTGCGCGGTCTCTGATGGCCTATTTATAGCCAATAAATCCAATATGGCCCCCAACAGGTTTAGGTATTTTTAATAGATGGGCTTCTACCTGTCCTTGACGACCCGAATGGCCGAGTCGGCAGTGACGCTGCCTACGAAACCAAGGGTCCCGGGTTCGAGTCCCGGTGGGGGCAAATATTTGTTTGATGAGAACGGATGTTTGTACCCTAGTCATGGTTGTTTATCTATCTAAGTATAATATTTATCTATAAAAGTATATGTATCGTTGTCCAGTACCCAAGATACAGGGAATTCTAGTTTGGGGCTAGATCAATGTGTGTCAATAGTGTCCAACGTATTATTATTATTATTATTATTATTAGACACACAATCTTGAATTTCACCATTGTTGTAGGTTCTAGGATTCCTAGCAAACGAGCCACCAGAGGTCGCGCACAAGTTGCTTGCGGTGGTTTCCTAACTCCTTAACTCTTTCGCGGACGGTAACCGAAGGGCGGTTGTTACGTTTTGGGCTCTATAATTTAGTATAGGAAAAATAAAATGCTAGAGAAGTCGTGCCCATTTGCAGGTACTTAATTCATTGCGATGTGACATAGAATGCTATAGAAGTCCAACGGTATAGCAGTAAAATGAAGGAGCAAGCGAGACATAACTATCTTCTGTCTCGCTCTCTCCTTGATATTTTTTCTATGGGTGCAAAAAGGCTCTAACATGACAATGTCCAACCTGTGAAATTGCTCACATTGACACAAACAGTAGGGCTGGGCTACCTCTGACTGCAATGGAAATATGAATTGTATAGAAGTTCCGTCCAAAACAGCCGATCCAAGAACGAATTTTATAGCATTCGCATGACTAAGGGTTTTTAATTGAGGAATTCCATAGCATTCGCTGACCGCGATAGTGTTAGACCATACCAAATTTCAAAGGCAACAAATATAATGATCAAAATGGATAAATGAACACCAAAAGATGCAAAAAATATCAGTGCAAAATACTGCGGCAGCTTAGGTGAAGGGTAAAGGGGGTGAGCGAAGCGAAGCACCTTTATCCTTCGCGTTAGGTTGAACATGTAAGAACAACAAAAAACACTTAAAACATAAACTTAAGTACACAAAACATAGAAAGAAGTTTGGTGATCATTTATCCAAACACAATTTGGTGGACAATTATCCATTCTGGTAGTCATTTCGAATTTATTGGTAGTAAAATAGGTGCGTTTTTGGTAATCGTGTAAACATAAGCCAATTTCAAATCTTGGCATATAGTGCACGATAATTATGAATTTTGGATCATTACTTCCCAGCGAATAAAAAGTATAACTGTATCTGTCATTTCCTGAGCCAGGGACAGTGACAGCTTAAAGGCTCAGGTACACGAGGAACATAAATATAAATATAAAAAACGGTCAAGTGCGAGTCTAACTCGCGCACGAAGGGTTCCGTACCACCTTAAAGCCCCTCCGGAGCCCCCTTAAATATTGATTTTATTCTGTGTTTAAGTATTTGTTGTTATAACCAGCAACAGAAATCATCTGTGAAAATATTCATCTGTCTAACTATCACGGCTCATGAGATACAGCCTGGTGACAGACGGACAGACGGACAGCGGAGGCTTTTTATAGGGTCCCGTTTGGCACCCTTCGGATACGGTAACCTGAAAAATATCACCCTCGACACAAATAATTTGGCTTATGGTTACGGCTAAAATTTGATTCAATTAATGATTTATATATGTATAAGTATACATATAGAAAGAAAGAAAGAAAGTAAGTTACATTTATTATATATATGCAAAATACCACATTGAAAATAGCCAAATTGTTTCTCTGAAGCCCTCAAGCGCCAACCATCCTGGCTGCGGCAGCGCCCCCTGGTGGTGTACAACCGTGAAAATATCTAAGAACCTCCTTTAAAAATTTTGCTTTTTAATGTAAAAACCGTACCGAAATCAGTCCAGCAGTTTCCAGAAAAATGCTTACGTACCCACACATACACAAACTACATTTTAATCCTTACGTCGTCGTCATGGGTAAAAAACTCTCCCAAGATGTCGCTGCAACTTGCCCCGCGTTTTTTTACTATAATAAAATCTCGCAAGGCATGTTTCGGGAAACAATGCAACATTGTGGCGACATGTTGATGGATTTGTTCCCCTGCTGTATCTGAGGCCAGTCTCTGAGTGGCCGTCAAAATTTGAGTTGTCGGTTCATACGGGTCTAAATTGTGCTTAGCCTAATGGGGTAGCTTGATTACTCATAACCATATTTGCATAATCATCGCATTCATTACGTATACAGTAATTATAATAACTGAGCTTAGTCCTTGGGATTGTCTCTAATCATAAGCCGGCAAACAACGTTTATAGGCAGTCAAGGGGCCCAATTCCGGTACACAATGACAGCTCAATGATAATTACATGACGATTACTGTCAACTTTAGATATCCAATATCTGACGATTTTGATTTCCCATTCCCTTTGTTGATTAACTTAATTATTGTGCTTACCAATTAACTTAATTTTTACCATAATTACCTAAAAAAATATTCTCCGAACGCCAAATATTGGATATCTAAAGTTGACCGTAATCGTAATGTAATTGTTATGGAGCTGTTATTGTGTACCGGAATTGGGCGCCAGGTAGACAGTAGTCTGTAGGTACAAACACTAGGAGACAATTGGCCGTACTATACAAATAGAGCGTTTCATACAATATCGATTATTGCATTTCTGTTCACCAAATTCAAAATTCAAATTCAAATTCAAAAATGTCTTTATTACTGTAGATATTTACATATAATTAGCAATCGTCATTTTTTGCCACTCCTCTACATTGGACCACTGTGGGAGAAGAAGGGCGTAGAAACTCCCACAGATTGATTTTTAGATCTCTGTTAAAAATTGCGTGTGTTTAATTAATACAAATATTATAATATGAATTATCGTAATTAATAAGCAGGAATAAATAATTACAAAATTATTAACAGCAAGGTCTTTGTTGAGCCAGATTAACCCCATACAGACCCATCATTTAAGTAATCTTGAACATTGTAATATCCATTTTTCGATAAAGTCGCTTTAACATGGGTTTTAAATTGCTCAAATGGCAAGTTCATCTGTTTATTTGCTGTTTCACAGCTTACAAAATACTGATTGAGAAAACTTAAAATGCCAATTACGAAACAGGGCAATAAAAAAAAAAGACAACGTACACAATACAAAAAATAATAAAATGCATGAATGTGGGGTGAGTAAGTGTACCTGCTAAGCCGTACGACCTATATTTTTATTTATTTTATATATTTTTATTTATTTATTTTATATTTAGTTATTTCAATTATAGGTGAACACAACATTTACATATAACCCATCATTAGTCAATCAGTGAATTTCATTCGACTACCTCCCCCGCCAATCACGCGAAATGGAGTATGGAACAAACATAAACATTTACACATAGGCACATACATTGCTTCTGGCCTTACACTAGGATACCCTGTGTCGTGGGAACCAGAAACAGCGACGTCACACACATATAAACATCCAAGACCTGGGGATCGAACCTGGGACCTCTCCCACGGTAGGCAGAGTCAGAACAGCGGCGCCACGGAGGTCGTCAAACGAATAACTGTGCCTCTGCCACCACGTATGACAAAAGGGGTGACTTTTTTTTTGTCGTTTCGAACTGCATAATAAAACAGAGGTAGAGTTACCATTGCAAATAAATAAGTAAACGAGTCCCACAAAAAAGTGATCCTGAAATAGAAGTTATTCAACCTACGCACTCAAGCACTTTTTCCTCTAAGCAAAGATATCGTGACGTCTAAACCCCCTGCTCTTCCAGGAAGCAGTGCCTCAACGTCCATTACCGCCCGTGTAAATGCAAATCCGATGTATAAATCCTACGCCAGCCCAGCAACATACTGTGATACAAGTGACGCTCTGCAATGCAAATTCCGTCGACTGTCTGAAACCATTGGGCATTCGTTGAGCGCGGATTAGGAAACATTTTTTAATTGAATCGGTGTGTGACGGTAACTGGAATCATTAGGGATAAGCCTCACGAGGCTTAGCTGAAATGTATGGAGAGAAAAAAGAAAAGGGAAGGGCCATACTGGCCCAATATAACAGGATTTGAGTTTTCGTTGGGCCCGGAATGGAATTAGGATAATAATAACTAATAATAATAACTTGGACACTATTTACACACATTGATCTAGCCCCAAACTAGGATTCCCTGTATCTTGGGTACTAGACAACGATACACATACTTATATAGATAAATATTATACTTAGATAGATAAACAACCATCACTAGGGTACAAACATCCGTTCTCATCAAACCAATATTTGCCCCCACCGGGACTCGAACCCGGGACCCTTGGCTTCGTGGGGTCACTGCCGACTCGGCCATTCGGATCGTCAAGTGGTCGCCGGATGGTATCAATGCTTCACGGTTGAAACGATTTAATTGGAGTTGTGGATTTGAACCAGAGACTTTTATGTTGTCAGTTGAATACGTTGTATTGATGCAAGAGACATTGGAGACATTTAGGTCATCGTTAACTTAAACGAATCCGACAAAAAAACATTCAAATAAGGAATTTGTGTTGTTATCTGTAGGTACACTTTACATTGTTGACGTAACTTCGCAACGCTGCAGCGTGTGAGCGATCTTGCCTCAGACGTAGCACTTGTTAGAGTACCTGCAGAGCACAGCCTAAAACCCATATTTGAATTAACATTTTTCGTTGGTTCGGAGCGAGGTCGTATAAAGCTAGCGATGAACTTTTGGCGGCAAATCGGTGCGAGGCGGCGAAGAAAAAAAACAAACCAGCGGTGAAAAATGACCCCACAAAAACTGTACCAGGTAGAGTTTAATAGTCTATCCAGGGTGTAACAGAATGGTGTTGTCATATTTTAGGGGATTGCTAGGGCCATCTGATCAACTTTGGTTATGAAACCGATTTGAGCTGAGCAACTTTAATTTTCACTTCTCCGAACTGTTTGGACTGGGCGATGAGCTGTTGTGGATGGAGAAGTAAAAAATAATGTTGCTCTGATCAAATCGTTTGCATAGTGAAATCGTTCAGAATGATGCCCATAATGATAAAAACCGGTCAAGTGCGAGTCTAAATCGCGCACGAAGGGTTCCGTACCACCGTTCAATGGAAGCGATGGTGTGGAGTGAATAGTTTGGATTTTACACAGCAAAATATTGTTTACAAAGTTATTGGTGCGGTTACTTTTACACTCCATGTACGTAACCAGGTGCATCCATAAGTTTGTATGTAGTATTGAAAGAATTGTTGTATGGGAGCCCCCTTAAATATTTCTTTTATCCTGTTTTTTAGTATTTGTTGTTATAGCGGCAACATAAATACATAATCTGTGAAAATTTCAACTCTCTAGCTAGCTAGGTTCTTGAGATACAGCCTGGTGACAAACGGACGGACGGACGGACGAACGGACAGCGGAGTCTTAGTAATAGGGTCCCGTTTGGAACCCTTCGGGTACGGAACCCTAAAAACCACCTAAAATATGACAACACTTTTCTGTAACAACCTGAAGATCGACCAATCAGGGCTGGCCCAGTGTCACGTGACACAGTATCGACCAATCATCACCTTTCGGCCCTTTTCAGTATGTGGTACAGTACGATACTACGATTACTTTTACTTTACCGCTCCACGGTTTTCGTCTCTGAAAGTGATCAATGAGTCCGGAAACTTGAGATTTGACCTCTCTATCTCATCGTGTATTATGAAGAGACACCCCACTAGTTCCTTAATAATTTGATGATTAAGTTACCAATGTCATCCGTGGTACTCATGCATTGTTTTAGTTGTTATCGTCATTGGTAAGGTGCGACGCCCCCTACCGAAATAACTCGTTGGATTGGTTTATGGAGTCTTCATGCTACAGAGGTAGAAGAGTATATTCAGTGAAAAATCTGAAAACAGTTAATTGAATCCCAAAAAAAAAACCTAAAAAAGCCTAGAAGTGTCGACCGGTGAAGTTAAAATAATTTTCGTTTTCGAAAGTTTTTTTTCGTTCACCGGCGCTACGTCATTTTCAATCATGACTATTATCTAATCAGCGTAGACCATTTAAGTTAGACTATACGTATATAGATCCATCCTAAATTATGGCAGGTGACATGTGAATCTGTCATTTTGATGTAAGCTCCATGTTTCTGGATACCCTAGGATTTTCTCGTACCAGATTCACCTCACACAAGTGTATTGTTTGGTTGATTAGCTTTATTGTGTGGTTGATTAACGCGACGGACCATAAAAGTACAAAAAGCAATTCCCAAAATTTTAACTCAATACCCGTAAGCTCTATACAGACTTCGTTATTTATTAACCCGAGTTACGATATTTCATTCCCGTAAAAGCAGGAAAGTGAGACAGGTACAGGGATTTTTACATCATTAATTCAAACGAGATAATATTAACGCTGTGTGGCCGCCTCTTTTCGTAATAAAAATTGATTTATTAGCCCATTTTTGGACAAAGCCTACATGGAAATATGGCTGGCTCTGTCTGAATTGATGTTATGTGTTGCAGCCGTGGTGCTGAAACCAAAGCTGTTTTTTTTTCTTTCATATGTAGCCTAGGGGACTAGCGTTTCACTCTCTGTTGAGTAAGGTAAATCAGTATGAAGAAGCTGTCAAAATTTAACTGGCTTCAAAAGGTCCCGAGTTCGAAATCGAATCCTCTAATCGAATCGAGGAAGAAAAAAACAATATCCCCAGGTCTTGGATGTTTACATGTTCGTGCGACGTCACTGGTTATGTTTCCCACGACACAGAAAGAAAGAAAAAAAAAAGAAAGAAAATTCTTGTCATAAACATAAATATACAATAAAAAGTTAAAGCATAATAATAAAAGCAAGTTTATGACAGAATGGCGTGAGCTCAGCATGTGTTACGTGTAGCAGCTACACGTTACGCTAGTTTATCTATACACGTATCATAAACCCTCTTTACTGCGTTAAAAAAACCGCACGTTAAGACCAGCATAATGTAAAACTATTTGGTAAAAACTCATTTCTTATCTGAAAAATTATATATTATGACCTTATTGTACAAAAATTTGTCACTTTATGACATTCAAATTTCGAACGCCGACGCCCGCCTGCGTGCCGCCCCTAGTTTGTCTGTGAAGTTGGTACTATATATAACCAGCTAAACAACTCAATGCCACAATGCCGGTCAAACATGCGGTTCCTGAACACATCAAAGAGAGCTTATGATATGGGTGTAGATAAACTAATGTATGTAACTGTACATAATTAGGCATTAAAAGTGATATTGATATTATTATGAATATCGAGTATATTATAATGAAACTCGCCTTCGGCTCGTTTCATAAACCCATCTCGAGTATTAATGCCCTCCATTATGTAACAGTCACATATACTACTATTTCAGCTCACTTTTATAAAACTAAGAATTTAAACGAAGCAATGAAAAAATTTAAATCTAAACTCTATCGCCAAAATATGTACATTCAAAAAACACGTCATTTGCAATGAATACCCTGCAGGGGAAAAGGCAATGTGGATAATAAATAAATGTTGAGGTATATGGTTTAAAGTGTGTAGTGTAGTGTAGTGTAGTGTAGTGTAGTGTAGTGTAGTGTAGTGTAGTGTAGTGGTTGTGGTGGTGTGCACCATCATGGTGTTGTGGCTCAAAGGGTGGCTTTTTGAGCTGCCAATAAATTTGCTTTGAGCTTGTGTCAGAACGATGTAACTGATTTCAAGTCATCATCATCCAAGAAAAATAGGAAAAAAAATGTCTTGTATGAGGATCCCCTTAAATTTTATGAAACTCAAATGGTTATTTTTTATGGCGGCAATATAAATACACACTCTGTGAAAATTTCAACTTTCTACCAATAACTGTCCATCAGATAAAGCCCGCAGACGGACAGACAGCCGGACAGTGGAGGCTTAGTAATAGGGTCTCTTTAGGCACAGTATGGTACCTTAAGGGCGCGTAGCAAAATATGCACTGTACGTCAAATTGCAACCAAGCCCCGTGCAGCATACAGATCCACAAACTGATCTGGCCTGGTGACGTAAGCTCTCATTCGTAATCATTGACGCTAGCGACGTTGTCACCCAGTCAGATAAGTTGGTGGATCTATACTGATGCTGAAACCTGACAAAATTCAGTCCACATCGAGCCACTGTCTCTCTTCTCTCGCCGTTGCCACCCAGCCACGTGACGCTTGCCGGACTCAGAGCCGGGAGCACGATTTCACTGATCGAAAAACTGTTCGAGCTTAGATCAAATGAACCTTATCATATTGAACGTAAGAGTCACTGGTACTTGAATTAGAATAATTTTTCGAAGCGTTATCTACTCACCAATGATCTGACAAAATGCCAAATTTGGGTAGCTAATCCTTCAATTCCTATTGGAGTTTCATCTTCCTCTGCGAGATGCAGCCTAGAATCACCAATGGAAAGGGAAAATTCCTTTTTCAAACTCAAACCATTATCATTAACTCATTAGTTTTTAGTTTAGATAATATTTTATTTATTTTTATTTTTCTCCATGTAGTATGTATAAGTGTTTGACCTTGAAAATTGCATTAATTTTGCCTGCTTTCAAACTCAAACCATTATCATTAACTCATTAGTTTTTAGTTTAGATAATATTTTATTTATTTTTATTTTTCTCCATGTAGTATGTATAAGTGTTTGACCTTGAAAATTGCATTAATTTTGCCTGCTTGCTATAAATGACGAGTTTTTTTTTGGTAGCACCAGCCCCTCAAACTTGGCTTTTTGTCAGATCAGAGTCACGCATGTCACCCACGCAGGCGCCAAAGTCTCTGAATATTTCACGGTCCAATATTATCAAGTCATACATAAGCCATGAAAACGATACTTACAACACATACCATAGAGCACTTAATTGCTTATTATAAACAAAAGCGGCGCATAACCATAAAATAAACGAGCACCAAATTAAAATACGGTTTTGCATACGTTTGACTGTAAGTACCTCATTAGTTGTTTACGTAATGAATGCACTAATCACATAGGATAGAGTCTAATTATATTCTATCGCTTGACGGAATAAAAATAATGACAGTCTTTAACTTTATGCAAAAAGTGTATATTAAATAAATGTTGTGATTAAAAGTAATCATTAGTTTTTGATCAATGCACTTAAAAACACACACACACACACACTTTTCATTTTAAAACAAAAGCCTTGACTATGCAGTCGTAATGGAAATATCTGTGTTCCTTATGTATGGCATAGTGAATATTGTACAGAACTTTGTCCCTAACATTTTTAGGGTACCGTGGAGAAACAACGAGGAACCGTTATAGTTTCGTCAAGTCCTTCTGTCCGTCCGTCCGTTCGTATGTCACAGCAACTTTATTCCGAAACTATCAGGATTACACAGTTGAAACTTGGTATTCTGTGAACCGCTTAACGGTTTTTATACAAATTCTTAAAGAAAAAAAATTAAGGGGGCTCGCCATACATGGAACTGAAACAAAAAAATATTTGTTCCATCAAACCTATATGTGTGAAGTGTCTATAGATAGGTCTTTAAAATTGACGTTGAAGTTTTTGATACCATTTTTCCTCAAAGTCAATCGTTAAAACAGAGACAGACCTTTCTAAAGTGAAAAACATTGTGTGCCCCCCCCCCTAACTTTTAAACTAAGAGAGTGAAAAATCTTAAATAATCATATGTTGTGTATCTCAATAAACACTTTCAACAAAAAATAGTTAAAACAAAATAATATAAGCAGTTTTTTAAAAACCTAAATTATTAATTTAAGTTTTTAAAAATTTATTAAATTTAAAAACCGCAAATATAACTTTGTCGTTCATACAAACACTATAAAAACAAAGTAATTATTTGCTGTTGAAGAATGATAGTGATATTTTGGCTAGGTGTATCAGGTGTATGTGAAGTGAGTACCTTCCTAATTTAATTTTGTACGCTTATATTCTACATTTATGACGGAACCCTAAATGTGCGAAGTCCGACGCGCACACGACCGGGTTGTTTTCACATTCGCCACATTTTCGCTCCCAGCGCCAAACATCGTACTTTAATAGTAATTTATGTGACTGCTGCATAATGCCTAATTATGTACAGTTACATACACTAGTTTATCTACACACATATCATAAGCTCTCTTTTATGTGTTCAGGAACCGCATGTTTGACCGGTATTGTGGTTCTGCAATTGTTTAAATTGTTCTTTAGTACCAACTTCACGCAGACGGGCGTCGGCGTTCGAATGTCAGAAAATTTGAATGTCAGTACCAACTTCAAAGACAAACTAGGGACGGCACGCGGGTGGGCGTCGGCGTTCGAAATTTGAATTGTCATTATATGTAGAAAAACTACACATAATGACCATTATGTGTAGTTTTCCAGATACGAAACGAGTTTTTACCAAGTAGTTTAACATAATGCTGATCGTAACGTGCGGTTTTTGAACGCAGTAAAGAGGGTTTATGATACGTGTGTAGATAAAGAATTTAAAACTCAGAAATCACGGCAGCCGGCTGAGGGCAAGTTTCACATGAAATATTGTATTCAACTATATAAAATGTCGCTACACAGGAAAGGGGAATTTCGTTTGTAAGTGGAGACGTCGAGCGTTCTCCCCAGGGCATCTGAAAATGTTGGAAACCTGGAAATCTACTCATATCCAAACTTGGTTTGCTGGAATATCTCGGTAGCGATAAGCTCGCCTTAACACATAGTTTTTAGGGTTCCCTAGCCGAAAGGTGCCAAACAGAACCGTATTACTAAGCCTCCACTGTCCGTCCCTCCATCCGTTCGTCCGTTTATCACCAGGATCGTTTATTTAAGGAGGCATACCAGGCTGTATATGTTATATATATTAGTATTTGTTGTTATAGCGGCAACAGAAATACATAATCTGTGAAAATTTCAACTCTCTAGCTAGCTAGGTTCTTGAGATACAGCCTGGTGACAGACGGACGGACGGACGGACGAACGGACAGCGGAGTCTTAGTAATAGGGTCCCGTTTGGAACCCTTCGGGTACGGAATCCTAAAAACAGAATAAAATAAATATTTAAGGGGCTACCATACAACAATTCTTTCAATAACACATAAAAACTCATGAATGCACCTGGTTACGTGCATTTAGTGTAAAAGTAGCCGCACCAATAACTTTTTAAACAACATTTTGCTGTGTAAAATCCAAACTATTCACTCGACACCATTACTACCATTGTACGGTGGTACGGAACCCTTCGTGCGCGAGTTAGACTCGCAATCGACCGGTTTTTGTGTGTTATTTTTCGTACATTTTAAACAAACAAAACGCATGACACTGTTGCAGCCACCCTTAATTAGATATTCAAGCCTCCATTGTGCTGTACAGGGGCTAGCCTATGGCCGCAGCTATGGCTCCATGAAGACAAAAGATAATTTTCTTAAATGAAATCAAAATGAAAGGTTCTTTATCATCGTAGATATTTAGAAATGCTTAGTAAGTACATTTATACTTTTTGCAACTTCTTTACGTTGTATGGGTGTGGTAGCAGAAGGCCAAAGAATCTCCCACTTTTTAAAGCTACTGATCAAAACGTGGTTACATATTATTATGCAGGAATAACATATAGGTAATAAACAGCGAGTTCTGCTAGGCGTTAATATACAATGTAATGTCGGCAAATCCACACACAATAACCTAATGTCTGCCTGCCTCGCGTCTGCTGTGTAGTGCATGCACGCAGATAATAGCGTTAGAGCATTATGTGGTGTCAAGCGACTGCGCATCTTAGACTGCTGCTTGATGCCGATAAGAGGAATCATTTTTGAATGTAATGGATGTCCTCGACGAAAAGCACAGTGTTGTAAGTTGTAAGTCTCTGTCTGTGAGTGTGTCTGTCTGTGGTACCCTATAGTGCAGTGTTTCCCAATAAGTGGTACGCGTACCCCCAGGGGTACGCTTTGTTCGATCAAAGGTTACGCGTGCCAATGACTTGACCACGATAATTTAATCAGAGAAAAACAATTAGGTATATACGCAAACAACGATTTTGCCGAAACATAATTTTAATTGATAGCAATCGAGATGTATAACACACATCAATCTCCGGCAAATGCACCGATTGAGTGTGGCGTGAATGCACCGATTCCGTACCTCCCGTTGATCGCTTCCTCGTTGCCGACTGTCTATAGCAGTTACGCCAGATTAGGTATTACACTTAAAAATGCTGTATTTGTCAACTTAATCAATGCCCGTAGCACAAACATAGATTTTTTTGCAAATATTGGTAAAGAATGGCAGTGAGCACTGTGACCAGTTTCCTGAACTTAATCTTTTTTTGGAATCTACTTTTCTTCAGTGAATAAAGATGTTAAATTGGCCATAAACTCGTACTTGAAAAAGCTGTAGGCGGCGCTACGCAGTTTTTTCCAAGGAATATCGCCGCAATGGAACTAGTTACACTAATGCTATGGAACTGGATACACAGCTAACCCATATCTGATCGAGAGGAATTAATTCAAATCTCATGCAAGAGTCGTTTTGCAGAGCAATCAGTGGATTTTTTGGGCTGATCTAGTAATAAAGACATCAATCGTGTCGGCGAAGCAGCAATAAAATATTTACTGCCATTTTGCCGACCTACCTTTGCAAGAGTGAATTTTCGGCTATGACAAACTTAAAAATTAAACAGGCTTTCGTGACATACTTGAACACAACTCGAAGGCGACTTGAGACCGAAGTTGAGCAGTCTAGGTTTTTCAGAGTTGTACAAAAAACCTGCACATTTGTCACATTAACGACAGGCTGCTGTAATTAAACTGATTTTCATTGTCATTTAATTATTTTGATTGTAATAACAGATTTTTGCAATAATGTACTACGTCAGTTGAAGCTCTTTCTTTAAGTGGTACGCAGCAAAAACTAATTGGGAACCATGGCTATAGTGGGTAAGTGTTAGTGTTTTTATAATATGGCTCGAACTTACTCGTATTCGTGTGAAGGCTTGTACCCCTAGGTGGGAAATTTAATGGGCTAAAGTTTTTGTTAATATTATTAAACTTCACTGTGGTGTTATTTTAATAAAATAAAATAAATAAAAAAAAAGCCTTTTATTATCTCATAATAAAAAATAGGGTATAACATTTCATTTTTCATGCATTAAATAAATTTAAATAAATAATGTACCTATTATTATTTTTAATATTACAGCAGATTTATTATTATTATTAATTGTAAAAAAATATATTTGTTGTCGTGCTAATTTTATGCGAGCCCTGATCGGGTGAAGGCCTCCTCTAAGCGATGCCACTCTTCCACATCGTCCGCGCGTTTCAGCCAGTCCTTTCCTGCGACCTCCACAATATCGTGGTGTTATTTTAGATGTGATTAATAAAATCGGCTCTGTGGCTCAGTTTGACGAACAGAATGGCCGAGTCGGCGGTGACCCCGCCTTCGAAGCCAAGGGTCCCGGGTTCCCGGCGGAGGCAAATATTTGTTTAATGAAAACGGATGTTTGTACCCTAGTCATGGTTGTTTATCTATCTGAGTATAATATTTCTCTATATTTAAGTATTTGTATCGTTGCTAGTACCCAAGATACAGGGAATCCTAGTTTGAGCTAGATCTATGTGTGTAAATAGTGTCCAAGGTAATATTAATATTATAATTAGTGGCTCGAAAGTGATCAGCATAACAAGGAAACATCAAATATAATATGAAACTTTTTTGTTTATTGAGTAGGGATCTAAAATGTATATTAATTATAATGTTTTCACTTCTCATGCTCGAAAAGTTCTTCTTTATGCTGGATGTAGGCTGCATAAAATCGCATTTTAGGCTCTAGTGCATAAAAACAGAGGTTTCTTCAAAGAAACCAATATCCTAAAGTTACAAGTCAATATATCTATGAAAACATAATGTATGTGAGGAAAAATATCAGTAGCTTTAAAACCATTGATAGCCGCCACAATGTGCAAACTAGAAATAAACATAAACTTTCTTTTCCAATGTTCAGACTCACAAAAGTTAGTAGTTTTTTTAAGATGGCCTTTATGTGCCATCGCCGGCTCCCGACAAGGAGGCATACATGGGGTTCAGTGAGTCAATGTATCATTTTTACTGAATGTCTCCTATTCTAATTAGAATTAGCCTTATTTCGCATTAGAATAGTATTCTTATAAGAAAACTTTACCTTATTCTACCAATTGTACCAATATTCCTATTAGATTTCAGCTAAAATGTTTTGTTCAATCTGCAATACCCTAAATTGTACTTGATTTACTGAAATATTTTATAGTTAAAGCAATAGTTAATCGTGAAGTTTGGTTTTAATGATGCGAAAATGCAAAAACAAGTTGCCTTGATACATTTATTTTCCACAAACTATATTTTAAGTCATACAGAAAATACGGGCCTTTTTCTATATGACCCTTCCTTCCCTCGCAACTGCAACTTTGGAACTGAGTGTAGCTTGGGTGTTTTATGGGTGTGTGGGTGTGTGTCATTCATTCATTAGCTATCCTGGTCATTCCTGTACATTTTGAAAATACTAGAAAGAGATAGGCAATGAAATGACCGTTAAATATCAGTACGGAATGTTCGCTACTCACGGCGTCGGATCCCGACGCAGTGGCACACAACGATATTTGGATAGGTCGGATCCCGACAAGTTAGCACACCAGGGGATAAGGGACACTGTAAACGCTTCTACAATAAAATTCCGCAAGAAATACAAAACTTAAGTGAAGCTCGATTAAAAAAAAATATAAAGCACACTTTGTGCACAAAGGCTTACTACAAAATCAATGACTTTTTACAAGACACCGACATCTGGCATTAAACCAGTTCATTGCTACCTATATATTATGTACTAATAATTAGGCGCCTTCTTAATGTTTTACTAAGCTAGCTTGATTACTTTATGACGATTGATGATTATATTATGACGTTCATTAAGTCTCAATTTTTGTGCTATTATGAATAAAAATCTTTGAATTGAATTGAAAAAAGCGTTGTTGTCATCTAGACCACAGATTAATAACCTAGACTATTTTAGACTAAGCAAATTGAGCCATTCAGCCTGACAGACGAGGTGACTGCATTATACACATTTGTTATTTTATTACATTTACTTTAATTTATTTGCATTCTATGTTGCATAGTAAAAAAAAGAAACTAAAAACTAATAAAACAAGTATAATTAACAAAAACATTAAAAACTCCAAGCATGACTCGGGCAGTATCGCGTACGACCTTAGCTAAAAATGACAGGCAGAAAATTAAAAAAACAAAAATAAGAAATACAGTGGCGGGAAAGAGACTTGTTTTGACTTTTATTTAGTTAGTTGTTTTCTTTGCAAAACTTGTTGTTTTACGAAAGTTGATCATCAAGTGAAGAGAAAATAATGCTTACGCCTAACACACTAATGGAAACAAAAGCAAAAGGAGTTTTGAACAGACATTGCCGCCTAAATCAAGGCAAATTTATGTAAAAACGTATGAAAATTTCATGCTCTGGAGAAGCGGTAAACAAGGCAATATATTCTCAGAAGGTATTTTTAACATTATCACTGTTACATTTTCTCGCGATCGAAGTGAAAAGCAGGGTGTATAACTCAGTCATAAACCCCATTTTACCCTCGACGTAACTATCCACCCTTACCTGCGGCTCGGGTGGATATCTACGACTCGGGTGAAATGGCGTGTTTTATGCCCTTGTTGTACAATTTACTATTTTTTCTCTTTCCGAATACGACTAAGGTATCTTTATTATTTTATGATCAAATCAACTGGATATTTTTTTATTTTATGTGCTGTGTTTTAGGTTCGTTTGTTTGTATCGTAAGTGTAAAATAAAAAAATATCCATATATATATATATATATATATATGAACACTATGACATTGTAGTACGAACGATTAAAAATGGCTGTTTAACCCGACCGAATAAAATACGACATTGGGACTGTTCGGTTTATATCTAATTGATCTAGCCCCAAACTAGGATTCCCTGTATCTTGGGTACTTTTACTATTTTAGGTAGATAAATATTATACTTAGATAGATAAACAACCATGTCTAGGGTACAAACATCCGTTTTCATCTAACAAATATGTGCCCCCATCGGGACTCGAACCCGGGACCCTTGGCTTCGTAGGCAGGGTCACTGCCGACTTGGCCATTCGGGTCGTCATCATGAGATGAGTTGAATGTTCGCTGATTGGTAAATTTTGTTACAGTTTGTCAGCTTCTGTTCTGTCTGACTACTTGTATTGTAAATGCCAGATCAGAGATACTACAACGGTTTATGCCGATTCAGTTTAGGAACGTCTCAAAACAAGTCTTGGTTTCAGGTAAATAAAGCCCATTATGGCGTAAAGACATAATTGTACAATGAACTGTATTTCAACATTTATTTGTAATCTAATAATGTAAATAGTAAAGAATAGGAACATATACATACCTACATAAATTTGAAAACGCGCATGTTTTTTCGACAAAGAAAACTAAAATGGTGAATCTTTCATAGCAAAATGCTTAATTACACTGGTACATATTACAGGTTTTATAACTGTGCCAGTAGACATTTCAAATAAATCTAGGGTTCTTACGTGGTTTTTACATATGAATAGTCATACATGATACAATTATTAAGAAATTCACCGTAGAATATAATAATCAATTAAAATATATTAATCTAGATTTATTTGAAATTGTCTACTGGCAGAGTTACAAAATGTGTAATAAAGTTAATAGCAGCCTGAAGCATTTTCCTAGAATAGCTTCATAGTTTTAAATACAAACCGCTACTGATAATACTGTATGGAGTCATTGTTTTGGACTCCACCAAGTGTTTTTATGTTTTATGATTTGCTTGTATTGTTTATATTGATTATTATATTCTACGCTGAATTTCTTAATATAGTTTCATATGACCAGTGTAAGCCTTAGATTAATCTGGCAGAGTTACAAAACATGTAATAGTACCATTGTTATAAAGCATTTTCCTATGAAAGCTTCTACATTTTAGTTTTAATATGATGTCAAAAATTTCAATTTAACTATAGTGGGTCAGTCACTTCATAAGTTTCCTTAAATCTGACAGGAAACATGTCAATTAAAAAGCCGCCTTACAAATTTCCGTGCGCCTGCAAGATTCCTTGAAAACTTTTAACTCTACTGGTATTACAACATTCCTATTTCTCATACTGACCTTTTATTCCGCCGGAAATGATTTTTCCCCTGAGTCCAATGTCCCCGCCAGACATTCAAACATCATAACCACATAACGTAATGACGCAGATAATTTTAATGACAATACCCCACTGCATTCTGCGGTAAACCATCAACGCCATCGGACGTAACACCTGACCGCAGGCCAAATAGATCTGAGTCCTGCAACTCTGTAGCGTTTACCCTACTTCGTAACACAAATGATTTCTGCTCTATAATGAATAGAGGAGAGAGTTGTTTGCTAGTGATATAAGTGCATGGTTGGAGAAATTAATTAATGATGAGGTCGCATTACAGAATAATTAATGTTTGGGCCAAACAGATGATGGAGCTTCCGTAGCCTGACATGTTGTGTTTGAATGTGCCGCCAAAACTATTTACTCATAAATTTGATACTTTCGACGTGATCGTTAATAATACAAAACAAATAAACAGGGCGTTACGTTGTTTCCCATGTGGGGTGGCAAAGCACAGGTGTGACCACGTTTAGCCAGTTCCATTTTGCTTGACAGAGGGCGAGCCCAACGCCATAGCTATGAGCTTAAAAGTCAGTCGGCAGACATGTGAATAACGTAAATTTATAACATTTATTAACGTTAGGTATATAAAAAACGATGAATTAATTTTCGGCATTGCTAGAGAAAAATGCTGATGATAAAATATCACTGTCACTAAAATTAGCCGAGGAAGAGATAATGCAAAAGGCACCAACGAGAGAAATCGCTACACTTCTCACCACAAAAAGATAAATTATACGGAGGATCTACAAGAATTACAAATTTCTTTTGGAAAAAGAATTTCCTGGAGTTCAAACGAGAGACTTGACCCATAAACAGGCATTTTTCCAGAAGTTTCGGAATGAGATGGCCCCTAACATTAATTAAAAAAACTGCTATATACTGCTATCATGCTTTTATACATTGTCCGTGCTGTAAACCTAATATACACACACACACACACACACACTCCCATCATTTGTCCAATTTTATTACCACTAAGACTAATGCCGATTCAGTTTATGAACCTACACAGATCCGCAAAATAAGCTGACCGTCTTAAAACAAGTCTTGGAGTTAAGTAAATAAAGCCCATTATGGCGTATTGGAATGGAAATGGTTGCCATGGTGATGTCCTTGTTTTGAACCTAATCTGAATTGATATAAAGGTTGTGGTAACTCCTGAACCCGCTCAATACTAACACCCTCAATGTGTGAAATAAACCTAGGCCATTCCACTTATAGTTATAAAAAAAACCTCAATCCCAATAGTTCGTTACCGCCCGGCCGATTTTACATCCCTTTCTTCTTGATAGAAGGGAAAGGGACATAAAACTTTTAGGGCTGCGATAAATTCCGATCTTGTCATAAAATATTGTAGTAAAATTATCGTTGCGGAAAAGATAGATACGTTGGGCAGGAGTTTCGGTGGGCGGGGTAATTAGTTTTGATATTTTTTACCGCATAAAGAGAAGCCAAAGGGAGGGTTATGTGATTTACCGTGATTGATTCATTTATTCCACCAGAAAAAAAAAAAAATATTGGTTGTCTGTAAAGTCGGTTTACAGACGATAATTTAACGTCATAAGAAACGCTTAGGCTGATCATGCCTCTCTATCGCTTGTACCGCGCTCTCGCTTGCACGCTCGGCTCAGGGGGATTTTTAAGACCGATAGATAGGGCCCAATTTGGTTATTTTATTTTTTATTTTATTTATGTTTAGTTTTTTATTTTATTTATATTTATGTTTAGTTTGTGCACGAGATAAACAATTAGATACATATAGGTATATGCTAAATAAAACAATTCTAGGTACACAAGCTACTTAAAAGTAAACACAATATACAATTGGGAAACAAAGTACTTAAATACTTAAATAAACTATGCTATAAGTGCTATTGTAAGATTCACTAGTGTACTATTAATATAAGGAACAGTAATTATATGGGGAGTGAGGCTAATAAAATATGAATGAAACGAGTACCAGTAACAAGAGCATGATTATTTCTTTAGCATTAAGGTCTTTATTTGAGCGGATGCAACAGGGACTCAATTGATGCCAAGGTACTGCAGGACGTGTGATTCTGGGCCGTGAGTCCTTGTCAAGTGTTCAGCTGTACCTTAGTCAAGGGATTCACCTGATTTTATTGTTGTTGTTGTAGAGTACTCAGCTCGAGGACGAGCTGGAATTTTCCTCTTTCAGTTTACTTCTTCGTAAAATTCTCCTGGTTGAGGATGTGTGTTTCGCTTAATGACGACCCAAATAGCCGAGTCGGCAGTGATACGAAGCCAAGGGTCCCGGGTTCGAGTCCCGATGGGGGCAAATATTTATTTGATGAGAACGGATGTTTGTATCCTAGTCATGGTTGTTTATCTATCTAAGTATAATATTTATCTATATAAGTACATGTATCGTTGTCCAGTACCCAAGATACAGGGAATTCTAGTTTGGGGCTAGATCAATGTGTGTTAATAGTGTCCACGGTATTATTATTATTTTCAAGCGTGAAATAACGCCTCAGCGATACACAATTTATTCCATTCCTCGTCAACTTGTTATGTTGGTATCTTAAACTAATTTTATAATATATGGTCACTTCAACTTCCTGTTTGGTTTCACTTTCGTTCTCCTCGTCTGTGGCGGATGGCAACATCGTGTAGTGGGATTGAGCTGTCAAATCGATTTCGTAAAGTGATCTCCAGTTCCTTTTTTTCTAACAAGCCGACGACCTCGCTGATTCGTATTTTATTAATTAATGAAGTAGTACTTACCATATCTCCTTCCCTGAGGTAATCCACGAATAGCACCTGTCTGAATAGCACCTACGCGAATAGCACCTAGCCTAGTCCACGAATAGCACCCAGGTGCTATTCGTGGACTACGATTTATTTTTACATTTTTGTCCACGAATAGCACCTACGACTTAGCAGCCTACTGGGATGGTGGGATGTATACAGGACGTTATTAAATTAAAGATATCGGTAAAAATCATAAGAATGTTTATTATTATGTACGTAAGTATGTGTAATGCTTACGTACATAGCCACATATTTTAAGATTGTGTAGGTACTTACTTACCTACTATTTTAATGTACTTTTTTATCATAATTAATTTAACACTATAATTATTTTTTTATACTAAGTTTACGAGTTATGAATTAATGAACTATTGAACATATGAAGTCTGTCTAGGCGACATTTAAAAATGAAAAATAATAAAAATCACTACGACAATAATTATTCATCTTACCGAATAATATTCTGATTTAATAATAACTAATATAGAAAGCACGTTGCGTTATGTACTGTACTCCCTTATTTTCCACCGGATGATTTGGATGATGCTTGGCTTTACATTATGACTGGGAGTCCTCAAGATGAAAAAATATAAAAATGTAACGACTGTGTCACACAGTGGATTGACCACAAATTATGGTCGGACAAATGATGCTGTTATGGCCAGGTTCATAAGACTAACAATTTTACTGAGACTCATTATTCTGTCATTATTAAATAAAGCAATTAATAAAAATAATAAGAACATAGCTATTGTTTTATGAGTCCTACAGGAAAATTGGAAGAATTACGCTGAAATTCGCGAAAAAATGGAAACTTCTAAATCCAAAATATTGACCAAAAAAAAAGAACCAATGAATATAAACATGGCTTTATTTCCCTTGGTCACTGCATTGAAAAGCTGCGATTTTAAGGGTTATTTGTTTTAATTTTTATTTCATTTAATTTTTAATTTTAATTAGAATATATAGCACCTGCGCAAACCACGGACAGTAGCGGACATTAGGTTGCACTTTGTCCGCGCAATACCTCATGTCACGCCTGGCGGTATAAGAAGACAAAGTGCAACCTGGTGAGAGAAATATTAAGAGCACACACAATGAGAGTAATAATAAGGGCGGACATTTTGTCCGCCATTGTCCTTCGCCTACGCAGGCTCTAAGGCTGATTTTTCAATGAATGTGGAGACTGATTATGATGTGATATATTAAAAATAAGAAAGTGTTATTATTAGGCAAGATTTAATTAAGGCAGATTTTGCAATAAAAGATATATTTGAAGACTGAATATAGAAAAGAAGAATACTATTTGGTAAGATTAATAATTATTGCCATAGTGATCTTTATTATTTTTCATTTTTAAATATCGCCTAGACAGATTTCATGTGTACCTACGTAAGTTAAGTATGTGTAATTAATAAACGTTCTAATGATTTTTATTAATATCTTTCATTTAATAACGTCCTGTATACATCTCAGTAGGCTGCTAAGTCGTAGGTGCTATTCGTGGAATAGGCTAGGTGCTATTTGCGTGGGTGCTGTTCAGACAGGTGCTATTCGTGGACTACCTCCCTTCCCTTCGACCGGCAATCCCGTAGTTGTTCCTACATAACCTACATAATACGTATAAATAATAATCTGCGTGGCTGTATTCACAGCAATGCTTTTGTGAATAACAGCGGTGTGCGCTAAGAAAACCTAGTGCCACGTCGACACCTATGTCAATCGTTTTTTTATTTTTTTATTATTACTTCTGAAGTTCTCAAAACTTAACTCCAAATAAAACAAAAAAAAATATTGTTTTGATAACTTCAGATATTTTTTTACATTAGATTTTTTCATTTAAGACTTGAATTATTTTACGGTTATCCATATATGTTGAAGATTTCAAGACTATAATTCCTGAGAAAAGTGCATGTGACAGACTTACACGCGAGTGAACTTTTAAGGGTTCCTTTTTTAGGGTTCTGTACCCGAAGGGTTCCAAACGGGACCCTATTACTAAGACTCCGCTGTCCGTCCGTCCGTCCGTCCGTCTGTCACCAGGCTGTATCTCAAGAACCTAGCTAGCTAGAGAGTTGAAATTTTCACAGATTATGTATTTATGTTGCCGCTATAACAGCAAATACTAAAAAACAGGATAAAAGAAATATTTAAGGGGGCTCCCATACAACAATTCTTTCAATACCACATACAAACTTATGGATGCACCTGGTAACGTACATGGAGTGTGAAAGTAACCGCACCAATAACATTGTAAATAATATTTTGCTGTGTAAAATCCAAACTATTCACTCCACACCATCGCTTCCATTGAACGGTGGTACGGAACCCTTCGTGCGCGATTTAGACTCGCACTTGACCGGTTTTTTTACCTTTTGAGGTACCTACGGATTCCTTAACACTTTTAACGCCAATTTTCGAAAAAGTTTTTTTCTTATAGTTTTTTAGTCTGGGTGAGGTCACCGGTGACCTACATAGCATTTAACGTGTTAAAAGTATTAACTACCTAATCAAATGACATATTTATTTTGTAATGCAAGTCTCTCTGTAGTTATGTTCGGGCAATCATGACAATCTAGAATGGCACAGCCTCGAACTCTTCTTACAACGCTTCTTCTAGTAGAACACCGTACCTTGATGTATTACAGGAACATTTAAAATAAACTTGACCTCCAAAAGCTGATAACTTCTGATATATTCCTATCAGCGTCAACTCTTCTGTTTACCAACAGATCAATTGGATCATTCATTAAAAATTTGATAGCTGTAAAGCATTTCTGGGTAGCCAATCTAACTCAAGTGCCAATTTTATGAATTTCATTACGTTTTTCTTAGACATCACCCAGGTATTTTTGATCGAGATGTTGCGATGTAAATTTTGTATCCCTGCACCCCGCACTTAGGTGCGACAATCATTACACTAAATGAGTTTGGTATTATAATTATATCACTGAACTATTTATGGGTTATAGCTGTATATCTAGTAAGATAATTATGTTACGGTATATAGTTATAGCCCGGGATATAATTTTATAACGCTTATCTTACTGCCACTCCCCAAATAAAATGGGAAAGGGCCAGGCAAAGAAGAAGAATAAGTATCGCTGACCATATTTTAGGGAATGATAGTAGGCAGGTACCCATTATTATGAACAAATTTCCCCAAGAAACGCATGAAAGCAAAACGAAAAAAAAATTGGGTCTCCCATAGTAATTTGTAATCAGCTGAACGGGTCAATGAACTGAGGGACGATATTATTATTTTATTTGCGACCATATGTTTCTTGGGGAAAGTTGTTCATATCGATGACTATAATTCTCCGCAATTGGCAATCTGTAGTTTTATGCATGATAAATGTAGCACATTGATGTCTTCACCGAGGGGCTCAGGCCTTTACCTGGATATGGGTAAGATTAAGCCATTCTCCACCTCGCTGGCTTAGTGCGGGGTGATGGAGGGGTTTTACGACCACTATCACGTATAGCGATAGTAGCCGGAACCCACTGCGTGTCATCCGACACACTGAAAATCCGATAGTGTAATTAAGATAAATTAATTATCTCATTGATAATTAATTTATCTTAAGATATGGTCAGGTTTCGAACCGGCATCTTCTGTTTGAGAAGAAAGCGTGAAACCCATAAGACCACGGAGCTAATTATGTAGTATTTATAAAATTATGTAAAAACTTCAAGTACAATATTTATACAAATACCTTACGCCGCAGTTCAAGAGAGAAAATATATTATACTTTTCTCAAATATGCATGGAAATATTGTCATTATTGTTCGAAAAAAGAACACGCGAAGTATCGAATTTACCGACAAACAAAATCCATTGCTGAAGCGTTTTCTGAATTTGGAATATTACAACGCTCCAGCAATGTTGGATGAAACGCCGTGCTGGAGTTATTAAATACTCTTTTCCGACTTCTGGGCTAAAAATAGCACCTTCGGCGCTTGATTTTGGGTTCTCAGGCATAAAAATTATGTTCCTAACTAGTTCTAAGAGGCTTTTTATGAACCTCGCTACGAACCTCGCCATCGGCTCGTGCCGTAAACTTCTCGGTTCGTAAATATAAGCCTCTGCGAACTCATCGGCAATGTACTATTACGTTACCCTGCTTTGAACCTATAATATTGAGTAGCATACTTGACTTTCTTTCTAGTGCGAGGAATATAGCCCCAAAGCCTAGCTTCCTGTTTAACCGGTCAACATCTGAAAATGGTTATGAGGAACTCCTAAAATAGATGTCTTTGAACCACGGCGACAGTGCTCGCGTAAAGTTTCTGAAATGGAGTGAAGCCAAACTAGTGCCATGTGGCGCGCAATTAGCGTATTGGATTACTTTCAAAATTTTACGATATTTATACAAGTTATTTAGAATATCTGTAATCATTATAGTTGAAGTGTTCAGAGTAACAAATATGAATCGCGGCTGTATCACGCGGTGATACACACGCCTGATTATGGAGAACGAGGTGCTAAAAAAGGGTTTTCGATGTTCATTTATTGGCTTGCCGAGAGAGGTGGCGAGAATCCCACTACAGCGAGTAGGGTTTGTGACAAAATAAACGAGATATTTTCCGTGGAAGACTACGATAAGGTTCATTCTGACCTGTTGCAAATGGTCTGCGGAAAAAGTCCGGAACTCGTCCAGCAGCGTCGCAACACAATTCTGAATTTCGTTCGCGAACGCCAACGTCAAAATAAACTTTTCTTGAAATTCCATCCTCGGTGGATAATCTATTTAACGAGGCTTAGTTTTCAGACTTTCTAAACAAGCTAGGAGGAATCGGTAAAATTTTCGTGAATATGGGACCGCCTGCGCAAGGCGCGTCGCGGAAGAGTTCCTTAAGCAAAGAGATCTCCCGCAACATGACTTTTCCGCTTACGCCAGCTCGAGCCAGGCCGTGCGCCACCTGTGCAAAGCAACCGCGAGCGCGGGGGGAGGCGTTTTGTGGAGGACAATGCAGCGACCACAATCGAAGGCGACGCGGTTGTGGCAGGGACAAATCTGGACTCCCTGATACAAGGAACTGTTGACTATCTGCAGACGTTTTGGGCGGGGCGACTGCAACAAAAGGTGAGAGTTTGGAGGAAGTTGGAAGCTCCTCGATATGTTCTGAACACGATAACGGGTTATCGAATTCCTTTCAAGGGAGAACCCCTCTCGTCCACCCGTCGAGAATTCCGAAGATATTAATTACGAAAAATTTGTTTCATATGCAACCAGATTGATATGATTCTGATTATAAAATTAAAAGGGTGTCCGACCAAACGTTCCATAGTATTTAAATCTGAAGCTGTTTTAAACCAATATGTTTATGTAAACAAAATCATTTGAATAAAGATGTACAAAGTGCTGGAATTTCTCTAACCTCGGGACTGGCTAATCAAAATCGATGTTTCAGGCGCAGATTTTCATATACCAGTTATATACCAGTTGCCCCGGACTATCGACCCTTTCTTCTGGTCATTTATGTGGGAAAATTATAGCAAATGCCCCAACTACCTACACTTCGGCGTGGCAATAGCCCCAAGAACTTTGCCAGTGTTAAAAATTGGGACACGCAGACTCTAAGTAACCATTACCCCGCCTTGCGGCTAATTGCCTACCTCGACGATTGCTTAATAGCTTCTCAGTGTCCACAGAAGCAAAAGAGTACACTTATCTTGTAATGAGAACAATAAACTTTAAAAAGTCTGATCTGACGCCTCAAAAATCCGTAGAATACCTTGGTATGAAATGGGTACCGTGGAAGATCGAAAAGAGGCTTTCCCAGGAGAAGGCAAAAGTTTTCAGGCGCAAAGCCCTGAAAATATCGACCCCCGACAAATAAGACTAAATCAAATTCAGTTTATTTTGGGCTTATGGAATTTTGCCATCTTTGCGGTTTAACGGGGTCACCTGAACTCACGCGCCATATCTTCATTAAACCACCAGCTAATGAGATCAGAGAGCAGTCTGCATAAGACCGATACAAATCAATCAATCAATCAATCAAATGTCTTTATAACTGTAGATATTTGCATATACTTAGCAATCGTCATTTTTTGCCACTTCTCTACGCTGGACCAATGTGGGAGAAGAAGGGCGTATAAATGTTGTTTGAGCTGAACCAATAAAATTATTACAATATTATTTATTATAATTAATAAGTAGGAATAAATAATAACAAAATATTAACAGCAAGGTCTGTGTTGAGCCAGATTAACCCCATACAGTCCCGTCATTTAAGTAATCTTGAACATTGTTACATCCTTTTTTCGACAAAGTCGCTTTAACATGGTTTTTAAATTGCTCAAAAGGCAATTTCAAGATCTCTAGAGGTATCTTATTGTAGTAGAAAATGAACTGACCCTTGAAAGAATTGCTAAACCGAGGCGCAACTGGTCTGTGATTATTTCTTCGGTTAACATTTTCAGCATCGCTAAGTTTGGAAAATGTTGTAAAGTTCTTGCGTACATACATTATATTTTCGAAAATTAATTGACTAGCTACAGTTAGTACGTCAATTTAATTAAAAAGTTGGCTTAAGGAGGGCTCGAATAGCTATTTTCTGTAAAATAAAAATAGTTTGAATATCCGCTGCTTTACCCCACAACAAAATACCATAGGACATAACACTATGAAAGTAACTAAAATATACTAGCCTAGATGTAGCCACATCCGTGTTTTGTCTGATGTTCCTAACAATGTAAGCCGCAGATTTCTCTTTGTGGGGTCCCCACTGCAATTAGCCATCAATTGTTAATCCAAGAAACTTCGTAATATTTACCAATTATAACTATTATTTGTTGCTGTCTAACATTAAACTGGTCTCAACTTGCCTAACATTTGAATGAGAGAATTTGATATACTTGGTTTTACCAGCATTTAACAATAAATTATTAACTGTGAACTAATTCAAGGTTAAAGACAATACTCCATTAACAACATCAAAATCTTCTTTTTGTCTTTCAATTTTAAAAACCAGTGAAGTATGATCAGCAAACAACACTATGTCAGTCAATATACCAGGAATAAAAGAGGCCTAATATGGAACCTTCTTTAACTCCAATTTGTATTCTTGATCCATTAAATTTAACGCCGTTGACTTCTGCCTGTTAAGTTCTATATTAGTAGCGTATCATGGTCAACCGGAAGGGGTCAGCAAAATCTTCAATGGTGGGCACTCAACTACATGTCGCGATCCCTTTTGCACTTTCCAGCTCCAGACCACTTCCTGTCACAGATTATTTTGTGAAGGGCTGGAGCATGCAACTCGATACACTGATGATGTCAGGAGCGTAAAAAGCAGAAGAGGAAAATCATCGCAGCAATGTCCTACAGATGCTAGTAATCCTACGAGTCCTACAGCAAAAGGGAAGGATATTAGCAAATTCCAGTCTATTGGTTCAAACAGACAACCTAACCGTTGTGGCGTACTTACGCAACGAAGGTGGTTCGAGGTCTCAGCAGCTGCTCGAGCGTAGTGCTTTTTGTCGTAGATCATTTTTATATCCACATAACTGTTTTTCTTATAAAGATCCAAAGTCTCAGCAGAATGGCACCTGCACAGCGGCGGAACCTGGGAGGAGGGAGGTGTTTCGGTGATGGGATTCCCAAAATTGATCTGTTTGCGTCCAGGAACGCGCAACGCAACCCACTTGAAGTAAGTGTAGACATGATAGACCCCCAAATAGTGTTTCATAATGCCTTTAGCCAAGACTCACACTAGAATCTGGCGTGGATATTCCCGCCACTTTTATAATCCCCAGAGTGTTAACTCACTTGAACCAAGCCTCCTGTGCTTACATTTAAATAGTCTCCGATTAGAAAAAGGTATTTTGGAGACCATACCTAGAAGCCTAAGCCCTGAACCCTCCTCTACAGGTGAGAGGCCTGGACCAAGTTTTAATAGACATAACGACCATCTTATCACCATTGCAAGTGCATCAAATGAACTTACAAGCATGGAGAATTCAGGTGGTCCTCACTACTATATGCCTGGAATCAGAACCAAATTGGAGTCCTGAATATAAGTATACGTTCGTATAAACTATCTTGGAACCAATGGGCAAAATGGCAAAGTGATAATGAGATTAACATGTACCTACCACCCGCAGCCTTTTAACAGATCTTCATCTTAAGTACAATCTTGCCTAATGTTCTATTTGTCTGCTCAAAGCTGTTGTGTCAACATTTTGTCAATCTCTACTAGGTAACCCGTTAAGTTCACATATAATAATACGACAGTCTTTAATAGGCATAGCTTCAGAATAGCCGCCCAAATGTAAGTTACCAATCTGAACAGCTTATCTCACGTCACACGCTCTACCTAGCCTTTCGCTTGTATTTGTAGAGTATTTAGAAGAGTTGCTATTATTTTGCTGTTATGTTTGGAATGCAGAGTCCGCGACCTTACTTTGCTAAGATGCGATTCTGCTAATTGCATAATTGAGAATAATTGAATAGTTATGTGGCCAAAGCTTGGCTCTAAGACGGAGAACTTCTCGTATAGGCAGTCTTGTTGGCTTCTACTAGCTTGTAGCTCGAACCCTAACGTAGACCCCGTGTTCTGAGTCACAAAATTGTTAAAAGAACGCCATCTCGCAGAGGTAATTTAGATTCCTTGTTCATTAGCACATGAGGCACCCTAAAGCCTGCTACTGCTATTATTATTGGAGGATGAATAAAATTCGTCCTAAAGCTAGCAGGAATTGATTCTAGTCCAGGTAGCGTTCAGTCAGCAGTAGTCTCTGCTAGTTAGCTGAATTTTAAGTAACGGCAACTGTAAATCAGCAAGGACTTTTCATTACTTTTACAAAAAGTATTTCATTATTGCCCGTCCAATAGCATTGCTTTATCAAATCATTTTTCAATAAATTTAATGAATGTATTTTTGTTTGAAACTACTGTTGTGTTATCAATTTATGCACAGAACTTATGCTACGTGTTGTATATACAAGTTCTTGTTTATATGATAATCTTTAATAATTTACACAAAATTACTCCTAGTCATCACATTGGCGATTTTAACACAGCAATCGATACCAAACACAACTCAATATTAAAGGCTCAAAGCGAGGTAACGTAAAGTATAATACAGCAATTTTGCCAGAAAATAGAATTGTTATTTACTATACATACTGATCTCACTTTAAGCCTAGGCAAATTCGCTGCCCGCAAAGTTTCCGAAATGGCGCGAAGAAAAAGTAAGTGCCATGCGGCACTCTCGATTTTCTGGTCGACGCCAATGACCAGAAAATCGAGAGTGCCGCATGGCGAAGACAAAGTAAGTGCCATGCGGCACTCTCGATTTTCTGGTCATTGGCGTCGATTCGATCGTGCCTGAGAATTATGCGATGCAAAGGATTTGCTCATTCCTTTGCATCGCATAATTCTCAGGCACGATCCAATCGACGCCAATGACCAGAAAATCGAGAGTGCCGCATGGCAATTACTTTGTCTTCGCGCCATTTCGGAAACTTTGCGGGCAGCGAATTTGCCTAGGCTTAAAGTGAGATCAGTATGTATAGTAAATAACAATTCTATTTTCTGGCAAAATTGCTGTATTATACTTTACGTTACCTCGCTTTGAGCCTTTAATATTGGGTTGTGTTTGGTATCGATTGCTGTGTTAAAATCGCCAATGTGATGACTAAAAGTAATTTTGTGTAAATTATTATAGAAGATGTAAAGGATTTGCTCATTCCTTTGCATCGCATAATTCTCAGGCACGATCCAATCGACGCCAATGACCAGAAAATCGAGAGTGCCGCATGGCACTTACTTTGTCTTCGCGCCATTTCAGAAACTTTGCGGGCGCACTGTTGTCGTGGTTTAAAACGGATATGACATGTATTTTAGGAGTTTTAAACAGGAAGTGAGCTGCTTTGCTGCTATATTCGTAGCACCTGAAAGGATGTTTGAAATTTGGTTCAGGTGATTTCACCTAGATGGCGTTGTTCTATTTGTAACTCGCGATGTTGAGATTTTCTTGGCTTCGCATAAACTGAAATTGAATATATTTTTTGTTACCCTTCATACCAATCCTGGTCTGTTATTAAACATTATTGTTTACGATACAGTGGTTTTAATGGCAGCACCAATAGGGGTCAGAGTCCAAACATTTGGTCCTTCGAGCCGGATTTAAACAGGCTTCGACCTGACATAACAACGTGCTCAATTCCTCATAAGTGAGAGTTGCATCGCCTATCACCCTCTTAAGGTGAAACTTTGTAGCTTTTATCCCTGCCTCCCACAACCCTCCAAAATTAGGGGCTCGTGGGGGTATAAAATGCCATTCTGTACCAGAGTTCTCCAAATGCTCTGCAGCAGAACTTTCTATCGTCACTATCTCCTTTAGTTCTTTAGAGGCACCAACGAATGTGGTTCCATTATCGCTCCACATATGAGCGCAGTGTCCGCGCCGTGAGACAAATCTCTTAAACGCCGCCAAGAAAGCTTGAGTGGTCATATCACTAACAACCTCTAAATGTATGGCGCGAGTGGCCATGCATATGAATAGGCATATATATCCTTTGAAAGCACGATGCCCACGTCCCTTAGTAGTCCTTATATTTATTGGACCAGCATAATCCACACCACTGTTGAAGAATGGTCTGGCTGGTACACATCTAGCTGATGGCAACGAACCCATCAGTTGATGGTTGATATTGGCTTTCTGTCTGACGCATACAACGCATTTGTGGACATGATGCTTTACTAAATTTCTTGCGCCTATGATCCAATACGCTGATCTCAAGTAATTCATCATTAATGATGGACCACCGTGAAGAGTCTTTAAGTGCGCTTCAGCTACGATGAGTTTCGTTAGATGAGCCCCCTTCGGAAGAATTATAGGGTGCTTCGTGTCCTTTTCTAACTGAGCCCTTTGAATTCTTCCATTAACTCGAATCAGTCCCTTGTCATCAAGATAAGGACAGAGTGTTTTTAATTTGCTGTGTTGTCCTTGTATTGTCCCTTTCGTTTCTAGTAGGTTGTACTCCGTTTCAAAATGTTCCTTTTGTGTGATCTTTAAGCATTTTTGTAAAACATCATCTAACTCCTTCTTCTGTAAATATCTTGCATTCGTTTTGTCCTTTTTCGTAAATCTTCTACAATAAGCTAAAACTCGTTGTAGCCTTTGTAAAGAGGAGAATCTTGTAAAGAGCGACTCCTCTGGAACTGTCGCAATGTTGGTCTTTATTACTTGTTCTAACGTCACATTATTATCTTTAGGTTTTATGTATTGTACTTCCTTCTCTCGCAAAAATGAAGGCCCGGAAAACCAAAGTGTATCATTAACTAGGGCGATGGGTAGCACTCCACGTGATGCACAATCAGCAGGGTTCATTTTCGTTGACACGTGAAACCACTGCCATGAATTTAAAGATGACAACACCTCTGCTACTCTATTTCCCACAAATGTTTTCCATCGACTCGGATGGCTATTCAGCCACGCGAGGACTATGGTTGAATCGGTCCACGCCCTTATATTGTCCTTATGAATGCCCAACACTTCTGCACACTCAACTAGCAATTTGGAAAGGAGTACAGCTCCGCATAGCTCCAATCTTGGGATGCTTATTTGCTTTATCGGAGCAACTCTTGTTTTTGCTACCACTAGTGAAGTGTGAACTTCGCCCTTTGCGTCGACCACTCGGAGGTAGACGACCGCTGAATACGCCGCTTTGGACGCATCACTAAACCCATGAAGTTCTGTGATGACATCATCATAACGTGAACTCATCCATCGAGGAATTTCTATCTTCGTTAGTGCAGACAACTCTTTTCGGTAAGTACTCCATTCTTCTACTAATACCTCGCTTAATTTATCGTCCCATCCGAGACCTGTGAGCCATAGTTTCTGGATGAAAATCTTGGCTATAATGATGCAAGGAGCTATCCAGCCTAGCGGGTCAAAAAGCCGTGCAATATCTGCAATAACTATTCTTTTAGTTATAGGTCCAGCTGTCATCGGAGGAAGAGTCACCGAATACTGAATTTTGTCGTCTCTACGGTTCCAGGTGAGTCCCAGTATTTTATTATTTGCATCAATTTTGATCTCTATTTCCTTTTCTTTGTTGTCCTGTTTGTTCTTTTCAGCGGTTTCTTCTTCCTTTCTATTAATTTCTTCTTCTTTCTCAGCAGCTGTCATGTATATCTTCTGTAACAGTTCCTTACTGTTACTATTCCACTTCTGTAGCTTGAAACCACTCGTTTCTAATAGATCTGTCATTTCTGTATACAATTTTATTCCTTCTTCGACATTGCTACACCCTGCCATTAAATCGTCCATATAAAAGTTGTTTAAGACTTTTTCAGCAGCAAGAGAGTAATTGTGTCCTTCGTCATGTGCAGTTTGCTGTAAAGCTCTTACTGCAAGATGAGGAGCGCATGCTGTCCCAAACGTCAAAGTAAGCAACTCATAATCCTTTATTTCTTTTTCAGGATCGTCTCTCCATACTATACGCTGGAAAATTACGTCATCATCGGACACTCTCACTTGTCGGTACATTTTAACAATGTCCGTGATTAGGCCAATGGGGTGGCCTCTCCATCTCATTACTGTGTGACGTAAATCCGCTTGTAATTTGGGCCCTACCATTAGCGTGTTATTAAGCGACACACCATTTTTGTTTTTCTCAGACGCGTTGAATACTACGCGAACCTTTGTTGTAGCTTTGTCTGTTCTGATCACTGCGTGGTGCGGTAAGTATGTAGCTTCTTCTTTTCTTGTGTCCTCGCCTTCGACTTCTCTCATGTGATCTAATTGTAAATATTCGTTAATTACTTCTGTGTACTTTTCTTTCAATTCTTCATCTCTTGCGAATCTCTTTTCTAGAGATTTCAGTCTAGCTATCGCAATGTTTCGTGAATCTCCACCTTTGCAGGCAGGTTCTGCATCTCGGAAAGGTAGTTTAACTACATAACGGCCATCGTTTGATCTCACAGTTGTTTCTGTAAATAAATCTTCACATTTTCTCTCTTCTTCTGTTAGCATGGGTTTGACCTCTGTTATTTGTTCTTCGATTTCCCAAAATCTTTTGAGAGAATCATCAGTATTGATCTGTGCGTGCATAACGCTAATTGGGGTTGTACTATTGCCTGTTTCTTTTCCAGGTTGAACTACGCCGGATACTATCCAGCCAAGTGTTGTACTCTGGGCTATCAAAGTGCCAGAAGGGCTCCTTTTCAAACCCTCCTTCATTATTGAACTATAGATGTCCGCTCCCAGTAAAACATTTATTTTATTGGGAACGTTGAACTGCGGATCTGCCAATGTCAATTCTTGTAGATCAACCCATTCGACTGGATCTACGGTTTTTTCCGGAAGACAAGACGTAATATTTTTCAAAACATAAGCATTGACCTGAACTTTGAACTGGTGATCTACTCTCGACTGAATCATCAGCCTGACCATGGACTTTGTACTTAGAGATTCTCTTTGACCTACGCCGGAAATAATACCTTTGACCGGTGTCTTTTTTAGTTGTAAAAGTTGAACTGTATCTTCGGTGATAAAGCAAGCCTGTGAACCTTGATCCAGCAATGCTCGAATTACTTGGACTTGACCTTTATGTGACTCAATATTTATTAGCGCTGTGGCCAATAAAACCTGTCTCGATTTTGTTCCTTTGCCAGTTGCCAAGCACGAAGTTATCGTCTGGTCCCTAACCGGTTTGTCAGGGTGTTTGACAGCTGGTGGTATGTCTTGTGATCTATTTTCAGGTTCATTAGGTGGATGCAGTAAGGAATGATGTCTGCGCTTGCATATTTGGCACGAGGTAGTTTTCCTGCAATTATACACTGTGTGATTGCCTCCTAAACAATTAAAGCACATTCTCTTATTAATCACAAATTCGCGTCTTTGATCATATTGTTGACTGGAAAACTTCTTGCAGAAACAAAGTTTGTGGGCTTCGGAGCAGAACTCACACTTAATTTCAGATGTGACACCTAACAGCGCCTTGGGGTTATGAGAATCAGCCCTATTGCCACTGTTCGGACGAAAGGTGTGTCCTTTGGGTTCCAAACACTCTAAAGCTCGGAATCGAGTTTCTATAAATTCCTTGAACTGTACCAAAGATGGCAACTCGTTACCTTCTGAATCGGTGATGTGCAACTCCCACTGTTTGCGAGTTTCACTATCAAATTTGGATGCTATAATGTGTATTATCATCACATCCCATGTAGTCACGTTTATTTCCAAGTTGGATAAAGCATTTAAACAATCCATTGTAGTATCTAATAATTCCCTGAGAGCTGAGGCAGATTCATTATATAATCTCCTTTGACCGAGTAATCTTTTTAATATACAATTTGCTAAATATCTTTTGTTGTTGTAACGCTCCTCTAACTGCTGCCAGCATTTGAGATAGTTGGCGTCAGTTATTGGGGTTTGTCTAATAAGCTGTTCTGCCTCACCACTCAAGTGGCTTTTTAGATAGTGTAATTTCTGTACACCATCCAAAGAAGAGTTTTTGTGAATGAGGGATACAAACAGATCCCGAAATGTCGTCCATTCCGCATATTTACCGGAAAACATGGGTATGGAAATCTTTGGCAACCTAACCATTGAACTAGAAGATGCGCCGGAGGAATTAGTCTCAGTGGTTGTTTTCCTCGACAATTGTAACTTATTTAAAAACAATCTCAATTGTGATTTATATTCTATATAGGCATCTTCACATTGATCATACAACTCTTCCTTTTCATAATTAGACTCCCTTATAGCATCTCTTGAATAAGTTGCATAAATCTTTGAACTGTTTTCTCTAAATGTTGTCCAATCTCTTTCTAAATTCTCCAATCTAGCTTCTACATATTCAACAGTTATTCTGTCTTTAGGTGATTTTTTTAAATTTACTAAACCTTTTTTCATAGACTTGTGCAACTCTTCTTGGAGAACAATTATTTTCTCCATGGTTGTAGCTTATGATTATAATTCACTATCTATGTAAAGTTCTAATCTAAGGTATGAAATTTCACGAAAATTTTACAAGTGTTTTGAACTATTTGATCTCTGGGGAAAATTGGGCATAGGTTCCCCGTTCCCTCGTTTTTAAGCAAATTATTCTAAGTCCTAAAACTAATACACAATTATTGCTAATTTTACAAGTCCCAAATTGATCTGAATTCTTATTACTCGATGTTAATAAAGTTCAAAATGTCTTGAATTATTTCTTATAGAAAGAATCAAATGTACTCACGATTTCACTTCTCACTCACGCATTTGTTGAACTGTAGTTTGGTCTCCAAGGCGCTCCTAGAGGTTGCCTCTCTCCTGTAGTTGATCTGTTGTCCTCATGTATATTTGTTGAACTGTAGTTTGGTCTCCAAGGCGCCCCGTAGAGGTCGCCGCCGCTCTCCTGCAGTTGATCTGTTGTCCTCATGTATATGGCCTCTCAGCTGGGCTGTCACAGGTTGCCTGCACTACGGGCTTATGTGACGTCGTCGGCTACAAAACCAAGGCTGCCAAGGTGGCATTGGCATCTGTTACTCAGCTGCCAACGTCTCCATTGACTGCCCAACACGCCCTCTTGCTGCAGCAATCCACCGCAAGGACGCGTGAGTGGTCGTTTTAGACCACAAATCTCAAAAATAAAAACAGTATCCGGCTCGAAGGACCAAATGTTTGGACTCTGACCCCTATTGGTGCTGCCATTAAAACCACTGTATCGTAAACAATAATGTTTAATAACAGACCAGGATTGGTATGAAGGGTAACAAAACACTTTTTAATAGGTGAACCTATTCTCACGGTTCCCGAGGACACTTATGAACGCTCAAACGTTAACTGTCTAACTAGATGGCAATTCGTCCAGAAGATGTTAGGCTCATTTTGGAGACGGTGGTCCTCGGAGTATCTGAGTACTTTAATGCAAAGATACAAGTGGACATCAAGAAATCCCGAGCCTAATGTAGGAGACGTGGTTCTTGTAAAAGAGGATGATTTGCCTCCAAGCCGCTGGTTGCTAGGTAGAATAGTCGAAAAACATCCGGGTTGTGATAATCTCACCCGTGTAGTCACTTTACGTACCAAGGCGTCTATCTTTAAAAGACCGATTTGTAAAATATGTGTTTTACCTGTTAACCAGTAAGCTCTCTTATTTTTGTTTAAATGTGTATTGTTGGTTGATTTTACCAACTCATAATATTTTAGTGTGTTGTGAAAACTCTTATGTTTTATATGAACTGGAACTGTTTTATATATATTTAAGCTAATGTACGTTTTTTTGTTTAAAAGCCATTTCTTCACTAAATGCCTTTTGGTGGGCGATATGTTTGAAATTTGGTTCAGGTGATTTCACCTAGATGGCGTTGTTCTATTTGTAACTCGCGATGTTGAGATTTTCTTGGCTTCGCATAAACTGAAATTGAATATATTTTTTGTTACCCTTCATACCAATCCTGGTCTGTTATTAAACATTATTGTTTACGATACAGTGGTTTTAATGGCAGCACCAATAGGGGTCAGAGTCCAAACAAAGGAACTTAAGTATCCTACTCCATATTATACGCTCAAAGCGAGGTAAGTATGTATCATAACAATTTTATTTTCAGGTTAAATTGCTATATAATTTTTTTTCTTTTGTCATAGTAACTATGTAGTAAGTTCACAGCCCAGATTATAATGGTACGACAACACACACATTCAGCAGTTTATGTTGGACCTGTATGGTAAGCATATAATGGCGACCTGCCCTGACAGCCATACTCAAGTTTACTTCTGACAAGGCTTTTGTATAGTTGTATGAGGCTGAAGGGTCATTTGAAGTCTTGTGTAGTCCCAATTATTAAACCTAACATTTGTCGAGCCTTGATAATAATATCATAATAAGGAGGAAAAGGCAGTTTTTCATCTGGTAGTACTCCCAGATCCCTCACTAATCTTTAACGTTATAATACTGTATTATTCAGATTGTAGTTAATAATCAAACCTATATATTGTGAACTGGTTATACCAGGGCAAATTGGTGAGTAGGTGACGGACTAACGGCGGCAATGCGAATTCCCATTTATCCCTCAAGTAAGGTTGTCATTTAAGAACAAAAGAAACAAACATTTTGAATCCTGTCGCTCTCGTTTACAATTTATCGACGAAAATTACTTTCAAAATATAATAAAAATAAACCTTATAAATAAAATATATACCTCAACTATATAAAATATAATATATAGAATGCACATACAGTATAAACTATAATATACCATATATATATCATATATCATTCAAAGATATAGTATTTATTATGGAAGAGAAAGGAAGGCAGGGAAGTGCGTTCCACAGTCTGATTGCCCTTAACCTAAACGAATGTTCGTAAGCGGCAGTGTTATGCCGAAGAGTTGAAATGTTAATAAATAACAAGTACTTAAGTCGACCCGAATGGCGGAGTTGACAGTTACCCTGCCTACGAAGCCCAAGGTCCCGGTTTCGAGTCCCGGTGGGGGCAAATATTTGTTTGATGACAACGGATGTTTGTACCCTAGTCATGGTTGTTTATCTATCTAAGTATAATATTTATCTATATAACTATGTGTATCGTTGTCTAGTAGGTACCCAAGATATAGGGAATCCTAGCTTAGGGCTAGATCAATGTGTGTAAAAAGTGTTCAAGGTATTATTATAAAAATAAAAAAGTTTTGTAAATGTGTATATCATTTGCATACAGAATTTGGGTTATATCATGTGAAACTGAAATTATACATTTTAGACAATGTAAACCATGATACGCAAAAAAAAATAGTTTCTTCCATGTTCAACTTCGCATGAGCCAGACGTGGGGTTGAACTTTGAACTTTGTTCCCCAGTGTTTTCACTACAAGTCCTCGTGTTAATTATGCCTATGTACAATGTAAACTAATTACGTCGGTCGCAAATTGTGTTACTATTATCCTCATTTTCGGACGAGAACGTTGTCGTTATGATAACTTATGTATTTCTTAATATTTGCAGGTTGACTTTTCATCAGCTGACCAAAGTTGTGGTATGTTCAAGAATCAAGTACATAATTATTTACAAGAACAACCTTACCCTAGAGAGGTCTCCGGTGGATGCATTGGCTGTGGATAATTATTTAGTACTTAAAAGGGAGATCCCCGCGCCCCAGGTTGGTACGCCTGGGGACTACTGGTCCGACAGCTTATGCTCAGACGTTCCGTAGATAGTCAGTAACTAAAGAAACTTCTCTTATGCGATGCAGGATCGAATGTCCATTGCTTCTGGGAACCGTGATGACATCTGTTGACAACTTCTGTGACACGCCTTCCCCAATGATGCGGGGTGGCAGACACGTTTAGCAATTTATTCACCACTCAATTTAGCGCGACAGGGTGCTAGCCTATCGCCGCAGCTATGGATATATGAAGGTTTCCTCACGATGTTTTCCATCATCGTTAGAATGTCCGTACGATGTACATAAGGCAAATTATCTCATTGGGACATAGTCATCACCGGATTCGAAGCCGCATCTCCAGCGTTAAAAGCTAGCAAGAGCAGCTAGACCTCGGAGCTCGCTAATTATAAAACAATGATTTATTCTCATGTAATATATAAATAAGTAGATCGCAAATGGAAAAACAAAATCAAGATAGAATGAACAGTATGATTTGATTCGTTTCTATATTCTGAATCATCATCAATAAATGCTTGTGCCATCAAATGTAATTTTCTTTGTTATATAAGGTCCCTACTTATCTTGTTGATTTGAACTTGGTATAAATCAAGATTTTGCATGAAGTAATAATAAAATATTATGTCAGAAAGAAGTCAAAAATTCCTGAAATATATTAAAAATATGTGTCCATTTTCTCGCCACAAACTTGGTTATTGTATGAAGTTTTTTCCGAGTCCTTCAACTTTCTGCTGTAAAATATATCAGGGGCAGCCGTCTGAATCTTCCATTTAATATTGCCGCATAAACCGTTTAACATGCCATTCGAGCATTTAAGCGGAGGAAACGGCGCAAAAAGTTGGTGCCATTATAATTATAATTTACAGGCGCCCAGCCTATAACTCGACGCCCGCAAGTAGCTTATTGTGCAGCTCCTTTAGGGCGTTGCCAACCGCGTGATCGTTGGATTTACAAATCATTTTAAGTATTTTTCTGTTAATACAAAACTAATCATGGTTTAAGTTTGTGTTTTTGATAATCGTTCTTTTTATCTAGCCTGTGAAGTTTCCCACAGCTGGGCTAAGGCCTTCCCACTTCTAGTCCACACAACCCTATATTTTTCCTTCTCTTGACAATCACTCACTTGAGTTTGGCACTCTGTGCATCCACGTCTATGATACGAGTCATGGAGCGCAATGCGGTGTTTCTGAGTGACTCCTATCCTCTATCTCTATATGAAGCAGAGACTTTGTTAAGAAACAGCACTAGTGTATCAGTAATGTAGATTTTAAATTGTATCATGTAGATCCCCAGGACATTGTCAAAACGTTTAGATTACTTAACTTAAAGAAATACTGAAGGCCTTTGAGGTATATTAGGCAAACTCATTGGTTCAGTTATTTTAGTTAAAGCCCCACACTTAGCTTATATAAATGTGTTGACGATGGAGCCTTCCTCATGAAGCACAGTAAACTGATACCTCTGTTCAAGTCGGGTGATCCTTCAAATTTCAGACCAATATCCGTTCTTCCAGCACTAAGTAAAATATTTGAAAAGATTTCAATCAAATGCCCTCACACTTCAATCGTACAAAACAACTCCACGCCAAACAGTACGGTTCACTAGGGGTAAATCGAGTACGGATGCAGGTATTACCCTCATATATCATATATGTTAAAGCAATGACTTTGAGTATCTCAGAGCTGTCGTCTGTGCATCCCAAACACTAAAATTTAATTTGATAAAAATAACGAAGGTTTTACCGTGGATTTGAGTTGTCGAATCAAGAAGTTAGTGTCAGTCAAAGAGGTTCATTCATATCTCTTGTATTTATATCCTATGGCAATATTTATAATTAATGTAGCCCATTACTGTCCCCTCCGAGGCGCATAAGCCTTTACCCGGATTCGTGTAAGATTGAGCCAGACTCCACCACGCTGGCTCAATGCGGATTGATGGAGGCTTTTTTACGACTACTAATACTATTATGTAGCGATAGTAGCAGAGACCTATAGCTAAACGTGTCATTCAAGACACCGAACCTCCAAATTGTGATTTTTACATAATTCTCGATGAAAAAATTATATAAATGTCACCGGAAAATAATACGATCCGCAAGTTTATAAATTTCCTAATTTTTTTTCCGCAAGTTTATAAACATACTAACCTAACCTAACCTAACCTAACATAACCTAACCTAGCCTAATATAATCTAGAAGAAAGTTTATAAATTTCCTAGGTCTGATTTCCTAGGAAATTTATAAACTTGCGGATCGTATTATTTTCCGGTGACATATATATTTATTTTTTTGCTTCAGTGTCACGTTGAAAACAACCCTGGGTTGGGCGTTACTGTGTAAATGGCACCATGTAAAATCACATTCAAAGAGGCGAATGATATAAACCCCTCAAGCCCTGGTGACGCCACTGTGGTGTCATTGATATAAACCCCTCAAGCTCTGGTGACGCCACTGTGGTGTCATTGATATAAACCTCTCAAGCCCTGGTGACGCCACTGTGGTGTCATTGATATAAACCCCTCAAGCCCTGGTGACGCCACTGTGGTGTCATTGATATAAACCCCTCAAGCCCTGGTGACGCCACTGTGGTGTCATTGATATAAACCCCTCAAGCCCTGGTGACGCCACTGTGGTGTCATTGATATAAACCCCTCAAGCCCTGGTGACGCCACTGTGGTGTCATTGATATAAACCCCTCAAGCCCTGGTGACGCCACTGTGGTGTCATTGATATAAACCCCTCAAGCCCTGGTGACGCCACTGTGGTGTCATTGATATAAACCCCTCAAGCCCTGGTGACGCCACTGTGGTGTCATTGATATAAACCCCTCAAGCCCTGGTGACGCCACTGTGGTGTCATTGATATAAACCCCTCAAGCCCTGGTGACGCCACTGTGGTGTCATTGATATAAACCCCTCAAGCCCTGGTGACGCCACTGTGGTGTCATTGATATAAACCCCTCAAGCCCTGGTGACGCCACTGTGGTGTCATTGCACCCTTACATATGGGTTTTGAATTTTATTAAAATGACATGGGGTTCAGAATAGCGAAGCTTCATAAACAGGTCCAGAGCTCTAAAGGTTAAGTGCCGTGAACGATACGTGTTATAGTTGAGCTTCTTCCCACATAAACAGGTCCAGAGCTCTAAAGGTTAAGTGCCGTGAATGATACGTGTTATAGTTGAGCTTCTTCCCACATAAACAGGTCCAGAGCTCTAAAGGTTAAGTGCGGTGAACGATACGTGTTATAGTTGAGCTTCTTCCCACATAAACAGGTCCAGAGCTCTAAAGGTTAAGTGCCGTGAATGATACGTGTAATAGTTGAGCTTCTTCCCACATAAACAGGTCCAGAGCTCTAAAGGTTAAGTGCCGTGAATGATACGTGTTATAGTTGAGCTTCTTCCCACATAAACAGGTCCAGAGCTCTAAAGGTTAAGTGCCGTGAATGATACGTGTTATAGTTGAGCTTCTTCCCACATAAACAGGTCCAGAGCTCTAAAGGTTAAGTGCCGTGAATGATACGTGTTATAGTTGAGCTTCTTCCCACATAAACAGGTCCAGAGCTCTAAAGGTTAAGTGCCGTGAATGATACGTGTTATAGTTGAGCTTCTTCCCACATAACGAGTTTTCCTTTTGTTAGATTCCCTTTTTTCTCGAACTGAAGTAACTCGTGTTCGTTTTCTATGGACCAGTCCATTGAGCAAAAGTATATATCATTTTTAGAGTTTCGTAAGAAAACTCTCGCTAAAATTTGTCTTTCACTTCTCAACCATTTGTTCTTTCTTAACAGTTGCAATAATACCATATATATGTACATTGCATTAACGAGGTAGGTATTGAATTGATTTTATTATAAGCATTATTTTGAAATTAGTTACTTAGTCGATGGGTCACCGTAATATTGTGTTTCTAAACTAACGCATGAGAGTGAGACCGCCCGGTTTAAAATGTATGTTTTAATTTGTATTTACATGTCAACCTAATTGAGGCTTTCCCTGAATTGACCCACCAATTCGCTCTGATATTTAATTTGCAATTAAAGTTTAAACCAGTTCAAAATTTCACGGTCTGATTATAAACTAACGCGTTATGTTGTTAGCTGTATGGTACAGTTTACAATTTATCGACAGTTTATAAACTAACGAGAAAAATATCGTAAGTTTATACACGAACGGCTTTCACAATTTTACGGAGAAAGATATATCAAAATGTATAAATATAAATACTAATCTATACCCTATATTGCGGGAACCAGAAATGGGAACATCACACACATATCCTCAACATTCAACATCTGTGAATATATATTTTTTTGTTTTTTTTTTATTTCCTATTTTGTTTTCCCAACAGAATTTCCACAACAATAACATAGCCATAACATAACATATATTTATTTTATTTTATTTTAATGTTTTGGCCTACAATATTTTCTTACTACAAGAACTATATCAAAGGGCTGCAGCAAGAAATTATAATTTCAATCTCTACAGTTTATCTCTCCCCTAGATTCAATCATATTCCAGAGCGGAATATGCGAGAGTGCCAAAATAATCATATTGCCATACCGAAATACCAAACGGCCTGTGATATATGAAGTGCAATACCATAAAGTACTGCGGAACCAAAACCGTACTTTACCGGTTTTTTCCGGTTTATTACCTCTGTTACGGTTATTGGTATATTTAGTCTGGTCGTTAGCGGGATTTCAGGTAATACGAGTTACGTGGAACGGACGGGTTTAGTGAATATCCCTCAATTCCCTATTTCGTGCACAATACACAATAGCTTCAATTGTTATTACTTTTTTTTAATGTTTCTTAGGCGCGGTGCCCAAGGCACGTCCTTAAGGATACCCAATTACCCAATCGTTCAATTTTGAATTGGGTAGAACATGCCGTGCAAACGTGGCCTTTGTCAGTTGCATGCCACGTCACTTCATATAGGTCGACACGACGTCATCATAAGAAATAGTATTAGAGGTGTGTAGGTAATGCTCGTAATATCACAAAAGTCATATCACAGAACCGTGTCATGAAATATTACGCATTTCTTCATAGAATCGGGCATCACAACTATCACACTAGGAAACATCACTATACTACAGAACTATTTAACTAACTTAATTTGAGCCCTGTGATACAGTTCAACCGTAGCGAAGGATCATGATACACTGGATATTACATAATAGAGCATCACACCAGATGAGTTGAACTCTGAGCTCTTTATAAGTTTTGGGCCAAATCAAAATCAAGTCTTGGATGATGAGTTCGGATGTAGTCGTTTTCCGTTCGGAACAACCAAAATTTCAAAATGCGATGCCATATCACATCACTTCTAACTGCGCTGTTTTGCGCATGTCTAGATAAGTAGTATCCATTTTTTTACTGGTTTTGGACTTCATAACAAACCCTTAATGTTGAAAGTTTTGTGGGCATCTAGTGGACAGACCCTTGTACAGCGTTAAGGCGAAAGATTTGTTATGACGACCTCTGTGGCGCTGCTGTTGTGGCTCTGCCTACCGTGCGAGAGTCCCGGGTTTGATCCCCAGCTAGGGATAAAAGAAAAAACTAAGATCTGCTTCCCACGATACAGGGTATCCTAGTGTGGGTTCAGAAGCAATGTATGTGCCTGTATTTACATGTTTTAATTTTTATAACATTATCCAGTATTATACGAAGTTTGTATGAACAATACGCAGTTTCAATGCTAATATGCATTTGAAAGCCATTTAATATATATTTCTGAATTAAAATCGGGGATGCGGGGAAATGTAAAACATAAACATAAACATTTACAGGATGGGGGCAAAACAAATGAGCCACATCGCTGCCGTTGTGGAGGAGGCGTGGACCAGCTGGGCCACCATGGCCTGGCATGCCGCCGCAGCGCAGGCCGTCTGTTGCGCCACGCCGCACTGAACGATGTCATGGCAAAAGGCCGGACGGAATGACACTCATCCCGTGGAAAAACGGGCGGTCGCTTGTGTGGGACGCAACCTGCGTGGACACGCTGGCTCAGGTCCACGTGCAGGCGACCGCCCGTAAGGCTGGCGCGGCAGCGGCGACCGCGGAAGGCAAAAAGAGGCTCAAATATTCAGCTCTTGGGCTGGGCTACATATTTGTTCCTTTTGGCGTCGAAACACGGGCCATGGGGTCCGGAAGCGCGAGAACTTTTTAAAGAGCTCTCTAAGCGCCTAGTGGACGCCTCGTGTGACCAGAGAGCAGGAGCCTTCCTTGGGCAACGGCTGAGTCTCGCCATACAGCGAGGCAACGCCGCCAGCCTTCTGGGCACCCTGACCGCCGACTGCGGCAGCGATCTGGCCCAGATTTTTTATTTAAATTAATTTCTTTATTTTTTCATATATTTCTGTACTTTTGTAGATAAACTGAAGAAGTAGTTTATTGTTATTCTATTACCTAACTAAATTAAAGTGACATTTACATATATTGCTTCTGGCCCCACACTAGAATACCCTGAGTCGTGGGTACCAAAAACAGCGACATCACACATATATGTATAAAGATCCAAGACCCGGTTTTTTTTTCAGCACCACCTGTGTATTACATTACATATTACACAAACCAAACCCAAAAAAAATGGCCTTTACATTAAAGCTCCTGAGATTACACCGGATACCAAATTTCAGAAATGTGGGCGACGGTTCTGAAATTTGGTGACAATCTAACAGTGAACTTTCAGTAACGTTCAAAACTACATTTTTATCAGTGACCAACTGACTTATAGATCAAAAACCTAACCCACTTCCAGATAACCTAGAAGCTCCAAATTAAGCATTCAGGTTGGAAATTATACGAACATGAAGGGAAAAATCTGAAAACCGTGATTTATTGTTATTATTATTTATATTGTTATATTATTATTATATTATTGTATAAAAAAATAAACATACGCCTACCAAAATTGTATTTATTATTATTTATTATTTTTGTATTTATTTTTCATATGTATTTCTTTGCCCGTGATTACGCTTGCATAGAGATATTTTGCTTCGTTGCAATCAGATAGAAATTTGGCAAATTGCAAGTCGGACTCACACGTAAACGGTTCCGTACTAACGCAGCATTTTAACCAAGTTTATTTTATCTTATATTTACCCCCTTACTGTATTACTTTATTAACTAATATTCTTGGTGGGTGTAGTAACAGGTTTTATTTATTTTTATTATATTAAGGTAGCTAAAAGCAATAAATAATGTAGTAAAAAAATATATATTTATTAACTGAAAAAGTATGTATCATTTACACACAAAAATACATCTACACAAGTTACGTCAATTTAAATTTAAATACAAAAAAGACACAATAAGAAACAATTCCCCGAATAAACCACCCCGGGACAATGCCGAGGCTAAGGCTCTCATGACGCTGGCAGCATTACCTCGCTGCACAGCCAGGGAGATCCTTTGCATCAGATATGCCGAAGACCGGTAGTCAAAACCTCTTTTCCTTAGGCGGTGCCCCAAATCCTTAACAAAAGTTTTCCCTTGTGTCCCCCAAACCCCAGTAGTCTCGAGCAAAGGCGGCATAAAAATGTAGGGCTTATGTTTAAACGATTACCAAAAACGCACCTATTTTACTACCAATAAATTCGAAATGACTGCCAGAATGGATAAATGTCCACCACATTGTGTTTGGATAAATGATCACCAAACTTCTTTTTATGTTTTGTGTACATAAGTTTATGTTTTGAGTATTTTTTGTTGTTCTTACATGTTCGACCTAACAGGAAGGATAAAGGGGGCTTTGCCTCGCTCACCCCCTTTACCCTTCACCTAAGCTACCGCAGTATTTTGCCCTGATATTTTTTGCAACTTTTGGTGTTCATTTATCCATTTTGGGTAGGAAAAAATATTTTGGTGATCATTATATTTGTTGCCCATAAAAATGTTGCCTATGAGTGCGGCTTATTTTTCGGACTTGCGGCATACCCGGCAGCTGCACCAACAAGAGTCGCAGTCGTTCAATTTGTGCTCTTTGACTTTCCTCTTGCAATGTAAACTTTTCTGTACTGCCTAGGACTGCTGCAAGAAATCTCTCTTTAGAAATAAGCTTTGCGCATAAATTGTCTTTGAAACTCTTTTTTAAATATTTTCTTTCAAAAAGTGATGATAACTTATCAAAACAGCCTCATGACTGTAATGAAAGGAGTCAACTTCGAGAGAATTCATCACCAACAAAATAATTCAGATCTAAATGGGTGCCAAGTTCAAAAGTTAACCCTGATATTCTATTGAGTCAAAAAGTATGGCTTAGTCGTTGCACACATTCATTTAAATCAGTTCCATTTTCTTATTGTTCCGTTTTGATAAGCACTGTTTATCTACCGATGGTTTGTTAAACTCCTGAAAAATAATCTTGATTTCATTCACGGCGATCTAACTAAGCTACACAACGTTGCAGATTCTACGCCTTACTACCCATGAAATACGGCCAAATACGAAAGTCCAAGAATGTAGCTTTCATATGTACAGTTTGTTGTACAATCCTCTTCAGAAGTTAGTGTTACGTGAGCCGAGTTCTGAAGCTATTCCTAGGTTCCCTATGTGAGTTTTGGTCTCTCTGTTTGTGACAGTTGGTAGCCAGTGCTTGTTGAGAAGTTTGTATGCTGGTTTTTTCGATCTGCTCTGTATAAATAGAATATTAGAGAGGTTCTGTTTTACTGACATCTAGAAAAACTTCTTCCTAACTCAAAACGTTTGTTAGATCTGAGTTAACTAATAAAGGACGATATTGAATACTAGGATATCTTTAGAGATAAAGCTCCGTTGCCTAGTAGTATTCGCATATTGGAAACGATCGTGTGGGTAGCAACATCTGGCCGAGATTGGTACTGGATTGGTATCCGTTTCTATAAGGCATTTGTTATAGGTGCTTCCGTTTTTCACCTGACACGTTAAGCTGTAGGTCCTGGCTGGTATCGCTTCTCGGGTTGGCCTCTAGCCTGACACCTCTCCATCAATTTGCACTGAGCTAGCGTGGTGGAGTTTAGCTCAATCTTACTCGTGTCCGGGTACCGGCTGGTGCCACTCGGTAAGGAAATTAAGGGGCTACATGTATATGTATAAGTTTGTGTTTACGCCTTTGCAGATAAGTTTTCAAGTAACTATACCATTTATTAACCTTGCAACAAATTACATGAATGTGATTTGAATAGTATGTAATGACTGACAAAATCACTAGATAATAATAAAAATGCAGAAAAAAGGAATAATTTTAAGTGGTTCCTGCAAAACTGAAATAAAAATTACGCCGATGAATCACGCACGCTGATGATCCGTCGGGTCGAATCGTTAGCCTATTTATAGTACTATTTAGTGTATAACTGTGAATTAGACTTGTGCATAAACATTTAACAAAAATCTACAACTCACCAGATAATAGACTCCAAAGGGCATCACCACAACCGCCACCAACAGATCGGCGACCGCCAAACTCACTATGAAGTAGTTCGTCACAGTTTGCAATGTCCGCTCTTTCACCACACTCATAATCACCAACACATTACCAAATAAAGTGAAGAACGGAAATATTAGTAGAAGCAACGCCCACAAGTTAAACTCTTGCAAAGGGTCATTCCTCCCAAAGCAACTGACATTGAACGTCCCATTTATAGTACAATTTGAATAGTCAAAAAAGTCATTAATAACACTATTGTTTGGGCTATGATCGCTGAAGACTTCGTGGCTGGTATTACCGTAGAAATAATCACTGAAATCTTCGACTAACATCATGAAGTTGCTGTTGTTCGGGAAGATTTTTGTAGTAGCGTTTAACCTTTGGTTAGGAATGTCTCTTGGTTTTACGATTACTGTTTGATTATTTAATTCTATTGGGAATATGCCTGGGAGGTTGTCGGGTGGTTTTTTTGTTGGGTAAAAGTATGTGCTTGTTGTATGGAAATTGGTGTTGTTTATGTATGGCACTTGAGTTGCGTTCGCCATTTTAATGGGAGACGTCGTGCTATCAAAGATCGATTTTCTATGTAATGTTAACACCATTTTTGTGCATTATACTTAATAAGTATTTGGCTAGCATTTTTGTTCAAGTTTGACATTTGGATTAATTCTTAATGTTTTATTTCTTCTTTTGACGCTGGCCATTCTTCTGGTTCATTCACATCTGAAACAATTTAAAAAAATCATTGATAAAGGCATTCTTGGAGTTCATTATAATAATAAGTCATTTGTCGGTTATAAGGTTGTTTTTATAGAGGTATACGAATTCAAAATGAAATATAACACGTATAAATAAATTTCATTATCATGGTATAGGTTTTATTCAAATTATATTCTTATGCCATTAGTGCTTTAAAAAGATTTGGGTCATATGGGCGCTACGGCTGGCCCGAATGAAGCGAAATCGGGAAGTAAAGCTGAATATTGTTTTGGGCCCATTCACCGAACGTACGGCGGCGCGCATAATGGACGTACGGCGGCGCGCATAATGGACGTACGGCGGCGCGCATAATGGACGTACGGCGGCGCGCATAATGGACGTACGGCGGCGCGCATAATGGACGTGCTGTTAAAACTCTTGCACAACTTGGATCTTGAAAATTGGAGAGCCGTGGCGCCCATGCACCAAATCATTTTTTAGCAAAGATGGCACGATAATATATTTTAAATAAAACCAAATACCATGATAATGAAACTTATTTTACGTGTTTTATTTAATTTTGAATTTGTATACCTCTAAAAAAACGCCGTTTGGATACTTGGTTGGTTGCATAGCACAGAGGAAAGAGCATTGCTCTTTTGCCTCAAAATTAACCCCCATTCGAGGCAAAAGAGGAAAGCTATTCGCTTAATTGAATTCAAATATCCATTTTAAATATTGATAATACTTACAAAAAGCGTGACAAGTGAGCGGAATGTATTATATAATCTTCAACGTTTTCCAGCAATCTAACCTTAAACTTTTAAACTTTTTCTTTAGCTTCTGTCACATCCAAAAGTTCCACAAAAATAAATCGGTTAAGAAAATGAGATATGACTTGACTGACATCTTTCGTAATGAGGGTTTTTATCTTAACAATGACAAGGTAGGGTGGAAATCCAATCTGAGGGGAGATGTGCTGATTCTGAGATTAGACAAATATTTTAAAAGCACAATTTTGTATTTATACTATATATAGGTACCTATTGAAAGTTTTCTATTGTCCGTTAGGTAGGAAAGTATACATATTATATGTGCTTGTCACGAAATAAACTTTTGTTTGATATTGTTACAAATTATAAAGCGTGTTAGAATAGTTAATACTCATAGATAATATTCATAACTTAAGGCACGATTTAACTAAATTTGCTGTGTCCAATGATACGAAATTACTCTAGTATATGGGACACTATTTTCCTATCGTATAATAGTAGGTAACTTTTTTTTTGATATAGTAGGTGACATTTTTTTTGCCGATATTTTCCACTGCTGGGCAAAGGCCTCCCCATGTTGCTACCGGAGTAACCAATAGGAAAGAATTTGAAATTCTAAGGTACAACGGAAATATACTATTGTGTTATCTACATATACTGCATTATCTCTCATTTTGTCCGCCTCTGACTCCTGTCTCGACTATTTGATTGTATAATCTCCGCCGAAGCTTTACTTCAATAAAGCTTAGCACACATGTAACTTACAATGTGACGACATAAAATTCATAACATAAAACTAAATTCTGCAAAGCGATTTTTAATCTCAAACCTTACTAGGCAAGACGGGAACTAACTACAGTGATTTTCTTCTTATTAGGTATATACTTTATAATTGATGTACATTCGAGGCTCTAGAACAGAACTAATTTAATTGTATATTGTGATTGATGACCGATCTTACCAAGTAGCTGATGCAAACAGTACCAGAGACAGCAGAGATTGATTTCGGTAGATGGAAGAAACCCTCTGGCACTATTTTCTTGTAAATAGAGCAATGATTTTACCGAGATAGGGTGGCAAAGACAGTGATATACTTAGATTTTCAAGGCAACGGATATCTCAAAGTGGTTGAAAGTTCTTGTAAATAATATTCTTTTCTTGATTAGAATCATAATAGAATCCAAAGGCGCATCTGTACCTCTGCTTTGCCGTACCGGAAAATGCTATGACTCTATGTTTGCCTGTTGAAATCAAAATCGAAATTTCCGTATTACTGTAGATATTTACATATACATAGCAAATGTCATTTTAAGTGCTTCTCTGCATTCGACTACTGTGGGAGAAGGGGCAAGGAAACTCTCACAGATTATTGTTTTGATTTCTTTTAAAACTTTGGTGTATTTAACTAGAACAAATATTACAATATTCATTGTTATAAATAGTAATAATAATATAATAATTAAGTTCTGTGTTGAGTTACATCAACCCCACACAGTACCGTCATTTAAGTAATCTTGAACATTGTGATATCCCTTCTTAGAAAAAGACGCTTTTACACGGTTTCTAAATTGCTCAAATGTATGAAAACCTCCATTTTGGTTTGACAACATAGCCTCAAGCCTTTTCCCATACGGTGTAGCAGAGGCAGAATTAGCCATGTCAAGAATATCCAAGGGCGAACTGAGAAAACCAAATCGAGATAATTGTGTTCTTGATCATTCTACGTTATTCCCATATAAAAATATAAAAGATTTACTGAAATCTCCACAAAATAAAAAAATAAATGTAGAATTTCCTTCGCCGTTAAGTTAGCTGTCCTGTAAAACTGTCAGATGTCAATAGTTATCCCGTCAGTCAATAACAATTGTCTCTCTTCACTCAGAACGCAAACATTTATTGGTATAACAGTTTTTTAGTTTCATAAAGTAGTATACATATTACCTTGGATATTACCTTGGACACCTTTTTACACACATTGATCTAGCCCCAAACTAGGATTCCCTGTATCTTGGGTACTAGACAACGATATATATACTTATATAGATAAATATTATACTTAGATAGATAAACAACCATGACTCGGGTACAAACATCCGTTCTCATCAAACAAATATTTGCCCCCACCGGGACTCGAACCCGGGACCCTTGGTTTCGTAGGCAGCGTCACTACCGACTCGGCCATTCGGGTCGTCAGGATTAGATAGATTCATATTGTTTCTCAGTTCATAATAAAGTCTTATCCTTTGATTAGAACAAGGCAATCATGCCTAGTTTCATAAATAGGTTTAAGGTGAATTCATTAAGAATATTACATTATATAGGGTACCTAAAATCTTTAAAATTTCGGCAGCATTCATCGTAAACTTTCTTCAGTTTTACAATTCATATTATTGAGGACCTGGGCTATATATACGTCTGTAAAACAATTTAATTAGTCCATCAGTTTAGAGTGAAGAGATATGTTTGACCGACTTTTGTTCAATTTTCTGATATTTTTTTGTTGTTATGAATGTTCAATAGCGACTACATTGATTTTTGTTATGAATGTTCAATAGCGACTACATTGATTTTTGTTATGAATGTTCAACAGCGACTACATTGATTTTTTCGTTCAGAAACACCAACACAACAGTTATTTTTTTAAAATCAATTGAAGTCACTAGAGGTGTTATTTTAACCTTTATTAAAAAAAGTTATTAGACATCTATTACTCGAAATATTCAAATCAGTTTCCTGGGCTTAAATTTAATTTATTAAAATAAAAAGTACTACGTATTTTAAAGTACTACATGTTTAGCCAGTTATTCAAACCTTCATTTTGCGTGACAGGGAGCTAGCCCAAGTCCATCGTTAGATAGGCCATGGGCATGGGCTAGCTCCTAGCACCCGCATCTACTGCTTGAGCGGCGAGCATAAAACGCTATGTTGGGAATCAATCCCTTTCACACACTGGTATTATGATATTGCAAGCTTTTGATTTAAACATAAACATTTACATACAGGCATATACATTGCCTCTGGCCCCACTAGGATACCCTGTGTCGTGGGAACCAGAAACAGCGACGTCACACACATATAAACATCCAATACCTGTTTTTTTTTACTCTCAGTCGGGGATCGAACCCGGGACCTCTCGCATGGTAGGTAGAGCCACAACCGCTACGCCATAGAGGTCGTCGTATTTAAGCAGCAGCTTTAGACACAATTTTAAACACAGATCAATTATAGACTTCCCATGTTACTATAAAAAATTATAACCATTGTTCAACCTAAAGAAAAAGTCAAATCTCATACATTTTTTATCTTTAAACAAGCCTTGAACAGGAAATTAATTTATTTGTGGTACGACGCCACATGTTTGTTAGAGAGACAGATACAGAATATACAAGAACTCTTGGGAACTCGTCACAGAAATTCCAATTAACCCCGGATTCGGCAAACTTCAATGTTCTTCGCAGAAAGCGACTAACGATGACGGATCGGTCCAAGTCGCTTCTTTAATTGCGACGGATAAATTAATATAACTTCATAACACCAATTACGGACCGGATGGGAATAATAACTTCGTTGCTGACGCGCCGTTCAGGCGGGCTGCTAATCAAACGCCATTCGGATCAGGCTTTCAGAGCGTTCGGTATTTCATTCATTCAATGTTCATTGTAGGTTCAGAATACTATTCATAGATTGACAAAAAATAAAGCTATTTTATAACACACATAACACATAGCTTCACGCCTTTTCCCATACGGGGTGGCAGAGTCACAATTGTCCCCACGCTCAGCCAGTTATTCAATACTCCGTTTTGCGTGACAGGGGGCTAGCCCATCGCCGCAGCTACGTAGTAATGAAGGTTTCCTCTCGATGTTTTCTATCACCGTTAGAATGTCCTTATGACGTACTTAAGATGAATTAATTATCTCATTGGTACTTGGTCAGGAATCGAACCCGCATCTCCTGTGTGAGAAGCAAGCGTGAAACCCATTAGACCACGGAGCTATTTTATTGAATCCGATATTTGGAATGTATATGCTATACTAGTCAAAAAGACAAAAGTCTAAATGTATTTATTACTGTAGATATTCACATATCTACGTATTTTTTTGCCTCTTCTCGACATTGGACCACTGTAAGAAAGTTGAATATGCAGGAATAAATAATAACAAAATTACTAACAGCGAGTTCTCTGTTGACACCTTGCACTTTTATCATTAATGTAATATTGTCAAAACCGGTGCGCGACTAGTCTGTGATTATTTCTCATGTTAACATTACAGCTTTCGCTAATTTTGGAAAATGTTGAAAGGTTTTTGCGTAGATACAATATAATTTTTAAACTAAATTGACAAGCCACAGTTAAAGCGGAGCCATTCTTAGACATTCGCATTTGACATCTGTTAATAGTGAGGAGATGCAGAGCTATGAAATAGCCTCCTTCTCTTTATTGTGCTTAGAAAAGTTAACAGACTATAACTTGAATCCACTTTAGTATGTCGATTTCTTTACAAATTATGAATTGCTCGAATTGCTCTTTTGTGTTACATAAAAATATTTTAAATATCCGCTGCTTACAATAAAACATAACCTTTCTGATTTAAATATGACTCGCGCGTCTCCGGTGTTTTTGATTTATTATAACAAATAAATGAAGACATCTCTCTTTTATCCAGAAATACGAGTAGAATAAAAGGAAACATTTTACTCAGGAAAAGTGTGTTACCTTTAAACCTTTGTGACTTTGCTACCCCCTCTAGGAAAAGGCTCAACTTTATGTGATGTCCCCTGATAGTTAAACCACCAGAAATCTGAAATAATTCGGACCACTCGAACCTAGGGTATCCAGTTATTCCCCATAACAGCCAAATCACTGTTTTTATCACAACAAAAACAATTATTTACAAATCGAATAAATCGGAAGAACAGACCGGCCTTATTAGATTGGCCGTGAAATCGACAAGTCAGCGTTACATCCATCAACGTCAACTTCCGAAGTTAAATTAGCATAGTGCCTAGTTCATCGTTGAAAGGATCTTAGGAGCTCCTTATAGAGGGATTTTTTCTGATGATTTTTCTTTTTCTCCTACTTAGAAGGAAATAGTGCTGAACGCATTGCAAAGTTAAAATCCGATTCTACAGCACTAAAAATAAGAACCGGACAACCAAAATGTAAAGCTTTATATAAAGTGAACTGTACCACCAAGCAATCAAAAGGTCATTACGAAGGGTCCACAACTGTCTGTGTCTGACTCATCAAGCCCCATTCGGTCTCATAATGGGGAAAAGAGATGGGAGATAAGAATTCGAAGCGAATGCATCTGCCCCAATGCCTTTTGATTTATTAGATTTTTTTTGCACTGAAAAGAAAAGTGTCTTTAGTATTCTGTGTCGGCACAAACGGAACCTTAATGAGATCTCTCAGTGTATATCAGGGCCATAATTATCTTATGGGAATAGCAAAGCGATAGCATATCAATTGCTCCAAAGGGCGCAAAATGCCGTATTTGGCTTGTCGTAGGTGCCCATTTAGTTTGGAGACTGACTTTCAAATGCGGCGCATTGCGCTCTTCGCAGTAAACGATATGCTATCGCTGTGCTATTTCAATAAGAGATTGTAAAAGTGTCTTTTTAAATAAACAAATATGTATCATTACTATCAAAATATAAAAGATAGACATCCCGTCCGATAATCTCCAGACCTGTTATGGTAAATCTCTTTATGACGCTAGAAATTATGTAAGTATTTTTTAAGGAAGGTATCTCAATGTTTACTTCAAAATCAAAACTTTAAACTAGCTATACCTACTACTAGGCTCCATAAGGTTAATGTATCTTTTAAAGGGCAATGTATTCGCTTTTACAACAAAATACCGACTGGGTTACAAGAATTGTCTGTAAATAAATTAAAAAATGTTGTTAAAAATCACTTATGTAAAAAAGGTTACTACAAAATATCAGATTATGTAGAAGACAAGAAAGCTTTGGAAGGTGTTTGCTCCAATTCTTTAAAAAATAACGTATAAATCTGGAGGTTTCTAGTCGCCTCTTTGCCTCCAGCATCTAAAACATTGAGGTGACGGAATTCAAATTGAGTTCTATATTTCCCTGGACCTTATACATGTGTTAGTTTAAGATTTGACATTCTCCAAATGTTACCTATGTGTTTCTTATGGAAATAAACTCTTTTTGAATTGAATTTAACTTGTTTAGGCGTATGAAACACTACTCGTAAAATTATGACTTGCACCTCTAGCCGCTGTCTTGGCATTGAAAATAAAAATGTTTTATTTCCACTCTTTTATCTCAATGAATATATGAATAAATGTTGCATGATCTCAGTTACCGTTCAGGTCCGGTTCATTCATTCAGAATGGATGGTTCATATATTTCGCCTCCAGCGATGGAACACAACATTGAATATGGGATTGGCATCAAATGACAAAAATAGGACGTACAATTTAGACTTAGCTGCCAATCAATATGGAACAGTGAAACTTAAGTTGGTTTCAAATCGATTTCATAGCGATGCTTGGTGGTACCCTGACCGATACCCTAACAACCTCTTATGCTTGATTGGTGGTACCCTGAGCGATACCTTATCAACCTCTTTTAATTGCTTTACATGCTTGGCAAACTCTTTCAAGCCACAATCCCCGCAAACGTCAACGAAAAGAGGCCTACGGCTATTCGCACATGGGGCTACTCAAGATTGACTCAAGTTTGATAGGTACCGACCATGTTTGGGAACTTGGCTACCATGTAAAATGTAAATCGAGCATTATAATTTGACTACACAAATTAATCCAGTGAAGCTTTAAGTTACAAGCTTTAGTGTATATATGTAGCATTCCTAAAACGTAGCAACACCGCAGAGGAAGTTTTGTTTGTTAGTTTCTAGTTTTCAAAACAGGAAGGTATTTTGTCTTCAGCTACACTTAACCTGAGTAGAAACTTTAGAGGCAAAATAAACCCTCACACTGTACACTTTCACAAAGTTATTTTTGTTCTATCTAAGGTTTCAATTTAAAAATATTTACTACCTATATATTTTTATCTACACACGTATCATGATCCCTCTTTACTGCGTACAAAAACCGCACGTTTCGATCAGCATAATATTAAACTACTTGGTAAAAACTCATTTCTTATCTGAACAATTACACATTATGACCACAATGTGTAATTTTTATACATATTATGACATTCAAATTTCGAACGCCGACGCCCGCCTGCGTGCCGCCCCTAGTTTGTCTGTGAAGTTGGTACTACAGAACAAGCTAAACAACTGCAGAGATAAGATCAATGCCACAATGCCGGTCAAACATGCGGTTCCTGAACACATCAAAGAGAGCTTAACATATGTGTGTAGATAAACTAGTGTATGTAACTGTACATAATTAGGCATTAAAACTCTCGAGTGATATCATTATGCGAGTATTAATGCCCTCCATTATGTAGCAGTCACATAAACTACTATTAAATATGCGTTATTGTCACAGACCGGTTATAAATACGATCCGATCAATGGCCAAAAATAAGTTCAGGTTGAGAATGATACGGACACATTTTTGGCATAATTGAGGAAAGTCTCGGTGAAGCCAAGTGGAAGTATCTATAAAAAGCTGAAAGCTTTTTTTATAAATTGGCATAAAGTACAAAATATATGCGGCAATCATGTTAGTATACACAACTTGCAAAGAAATTAAACAATATATTTCACCTACTAACTATGTTGAAGTTTTATGAAGGATTTCATAATAATCACAAGTTGGTCTTGTGAGTTTCACGCTTGCTTCTCACACAGGAGGTGCAGGTTCTAACCCCGGTGCTAACCATGTACCAATAAAATAATTAATTAAATTTAAGAGCGTTTTAACGGTGATGGAAAACATCGTGAGGAAAGTTCATCACTGGGGTGATGGGCTAGCCCCCTGTCAAATGTAGTATCGAATAACTGGCTAAAAGTGGGCACAATTGTGTCTCTGCCAGTTTGGAAAAAGGCGTGACGCTATGTTATGTCATGTGTTCCCAACTTGATCAGTTTTCCGATTGGTGAACCAAGGGTAAACCTGAAAAGACTTGAGGCCGTAAGTTAGCACGTTTCTTGGTTCAGTTTATAATGTTTTATATTATAATAATAATAAAAACCTTGGACACTATTTACACACATTGATCTAGCCCCAAACTAGGATTCCCTGTATCTTGGGTACTAGGCAACGATATACATACCCATATAGGTACATATTATAGTTAGATAGATAAACAACCATGCCAACAAACTTCCGTTCTCATCAAACAAATATTTGCCCCCACCCGGAATCGAACCCGGGACCCTTGGCTTTGTAGGCAGGGTCACTGCCGACTCGGCCATTCGGGTCGTCAATATTATTTATTTATTTATGTACTAGGTTAACACTATTGTTGCACACACGCTGCTCCCCTGCTCAGCAATCAACCTTTCTCACCCTAATTTCTCGCTCGCCTTTATACATTATTTCTATTAAGTCTTGTTGTCTGTATATTATTTGTGTTCAAAAAAAGAAATCAGGACACCTTCATTACTCCATAGCTGCGGCGATGGGCTTGCCCACTGTCACGCAAACTGGAGTATCGAATAACTGGCTATAAGTGGACACAATTATGCCTCTGCCACCCCGTATGGGAAAAGGCGTGACGCTATGTTATGTTATGTTATGTGAAGAAATAACGAATGAATTATCCCATGTATCTCGGGGCAATTCTATGACATTCCAAATGAAAAATCTGTGGAATGATAAGTAAACCCGGGATAAGTGCTATTTTTCTGTTGCGTCACTTCTGTTTCCCTCTGTACTGGTAATCAAACAGTCAGATAGGGCAACACAGCACAAATCGCCGTCGATAATTCTTTCCCAAAATTTTTTTAAAATGTCCGGAACATTGTCCGGGCTATTTGGCACCTGGTAACCCTAATAGATGGTCCGTCGAGAGGAGCGCTCGAACTCAACAAGGCAATGAGGGATTTTCTGACAACTGAAGAAAAGGGCTCCAAATAGTGCAGATCATAGATGGCGGTAGACTCTTTGTTCGTCTATAATAAGCTATGTTGCTATGATTATTACTAAATAATTCGAATATTAGTGATAGGGCTGTTCCGCAAATAATTGCCATAAACGAAACTAAAGACAGTAAGGTAGAAATCTTTCGGCTCAGCGATTCTATGTTTTAAATGTTAATAATGATTCTATGGACTGCGAAATTCAACTATTTTACATGCTTCAGAGAGATAGATGCACGTAAAGTCTGTTGAGCTGTCTTAAAGAAATTGACATACTAACAGTAGCTAGTCAATTTATTTTCGAAAATATAATGTATGTACGCAAGAACCTTTCAACATTTTCCAAACTTAGCGATAGCTGTAATGTTAACCTAAGAAATAATCACAGACTATGTGCGCCCCGTTTTAGACTCGCGATGGTTAGCAATTATTTCAAGGGTCAGTGCATTCTCTACTACAATAAGATATCTCTGGAGATTTTGAAATTGCCATTTGAGCAATTTAAAAAGCATGTTAAAGCGACTTTGTCAAAAAAGGGATATTACAATATTCAAGATTACTTAAATGACAGAACTGTATGGGGTTAATCTGGCTCAACACAGACCTTGCTGTTAATAATTTTGTAATTATTTATTCCTGCTTATTAATCATAACTGTTCAGGCTTCTCGGCACCCAATGACCTCGCAGGGGCCCATAGCTACGAGGTAGCGTAGCGATCAGATGCCAAGAAGTGTGAACGTCGGCGTTTCACCGAGCTAATACTTATGAATCTATCTGACCTGGTCTGTGCTTCGTTCCCGTCAAACTCCTGTCTCTCTGCAAGGCCTGGGTGCACCCTAGGCTCTTCTTGGTAGACAGGTTCTTCAGCCAACCAGGTATAGCTGGCAGGCCAGCTTCGACGAGCACAGTGTTCCAACACAGGTTATGTTACGTGGGAAAAACCAATCGGCCACGTAAATGCGAACTTTATCTGGTTCGGGGAACCACAATACACTCAGCTATATAGACAATCCTGAGGGGAACCCGAATACATTCCAGATGGCTTACGATTTAATTTCAATACCCCAAATCAATACGCGTTACATCGCGAGGGCTTTTCGTCTGTCAGTTGTCAAAAAACTGCCAGGTTGGCAGCAACGTCAAATTCAAAATGGCCGTTCCGAAACCATCGATCGAGTATCGATTTTGAATCGAACAATCACCCGCCCGGACAGGCACCCACCTGTCCCTTAATCTACGGGCAGCCGAGACAACGTTGCTACCGCTCGTTTTAGAACCGAGCCTCCTACTAGAACCTCTGCAGACCGGGGGGTCCCGTCCTTGCCAGGGAACAAGTTAACAATGCGCCCCCTGCGCCAACGTAGTGGCGGTAGGTTAGCATCCTTAACCAGAACGAGGTCACCAACACTAGGGGGGCTGGTTTTGTCAGTCCACTTAAGGCGCTGTTGTAAGATATGCAGATACTCGAGCGACCAACGCTTCCAGAAATTCTGAGTAAACTGCTGCAACATCTGATACCTTGACAACCGATACAATTTCACTCCCTCAAAATGGTGCTCGGGCAACGCGTTAAGTGGCTGTCCTATCAAGAAATGGCCTGGGGTCAGAGCCTCCAGGTCATTTGGATCCGAGCTGAGCGGACACAACGGTCGCGAATTGAGAACGGCCTCGATCTTACAAAACAATGTCGCGAGCTTCTCAAAAGTCAGCGCGATCTGACCTACTATACGCCCTAAGTGCGTCTTAGCTGACTTAACTACGGCCTCAAAAATCCCACCCCAGTGGGGGCAACTCAGTGGGCTGAAGGTCCACTGTATACCCCGACGGGAGAGGGCCGTTCCAATATCCACTTTATTTACATTCAAAAAGTTGACTATCTCTCGTAAGTATCGTTCCGCACCGACGTAGTTAGTGCCGTTATCAGAGCGGATCAAAGTTGGAAGTCCCCTTCGAGAAACAAACCTATCCAAACAAGCAATGAAAGCCTCTATCGAGAGATCAGCAACGAGCTCGAGATGTACCGCCTTGGTGGATAAACAAACAAACACACATGAGCTATACCGGTCCAGCAGAAACCCGGCGTCAGGGTCCCCAGCCTTCTGGGTAACATGCACGGCCGCTCTGGGGCCATGATCCGAAGATACTACTACATGGCTGTGGGGCCAGTCCGATTCTCTCCTGGCAAGCCAGGGTGGTCCCCACCACAAATGGTGTCTAACGAGTTCAGGAGCCCGACATCCCCTGGATGCACAATCAGACGGGTTCAATTCTCCTGGTACATGTCTCCAGGTCAGTGGGACCTCAGACGACACAATCTGGGAGACACGGTTCGCAACAAAAACCTCTAAGTTATGGACCGAAGCCTTCAGCCAGCACAAAACAATCTGGCTGTCCGTCCACGCGTACACCGTATCCTCCAAAACCACTGACCCACGCAACACTGTTAGAGTGTGATTCAAAAGTTTGGTCAAAAGAGCAGCCCCGGACAGTTCCAGTTTTGGAATCGTCATCCTTTTCCGAATAGGCGCTACCTTGCTTTTTGCCAAAACCAAACGCACGTCGACCTCCCCGGTGGAGGTGACGGTTCGCAAATAAACCGCTGCCGCAAACCCTCGTTCAGAGGCATCACAAAACCCGTGAAGGGTTGCCCTGTAATCCCCAGCAGGGACCAATTTCCTCGGCAGCGATACATTATTTATATTGAGGCCCAACCATTTTGCTAAATCATTCGATACAATGCAGCCCTGAGCTCCAGAATCTAATAGGGCGCGAACGTATGTTGGGTTGCCCGCTAAATCCCAAACAAGCACAGAGGCGATCGGTAACACCACCGTCTCCGGTTGGGGGGCAACAAATTGTTGGGCCGCAAATTCCTAGCGAGGGCCCCCGGGGCCCCACTCTGCCTGTAACCGATCAGGTAGGCAGCTATACGCCAGAGGGTCCCATTGTACAAATGGCCCACGCGCCGGTTCCATTCCCAACCTACGATTCCCCGTAAAGGGGGGTGGGCGTGAATTCAATCGTGGCCGCTCCATGAGCGGGGGGGACATCACATGCGACCGACGAGGACGAGGCGACGAGCGGGGCGACAACTGAGGCGGCGTCCGAACCGCATCCGCATAGCTCGAAGGTGTCCCATGCCACCCGCCCGTTACGGCCTGCTCAACATACCCAATGTCCCGCTGAGTCGGATGCTGAGTCGCAACCAAAAACTCAGGGCCCCCCATGTGATGACCCTGAGTGCGGCCCTGCACCCCTGGGTGGCTGCGTGCTTGTGGCCCCATTGCCCGCTGAGTCGGATGCTGAGTCGCAACCGAAAACTCAGGGCCCCCCATGTGATGACCCTGAGTGCGGCCCTGCACCCTAGTACCGCCCTGTGCACGTGGGGACATTGGCCCCTGAGTTGCGCTCCGAGTCGCAAACGAATTCTCAGGGCCCCATGCCGTGTCACCCTGGGTACGGCCCTGTGGTGGCTGTTGGCCGGACCGGTTCATGCACAACAGATTGTTGTGGGCCCCACCACAATATCCGCACAATTTTGTGCGCGTGCAGTACCTAGCCATGTGTGGCCCGAGGCACAGGAAACACCAGCTCCGCTGCTTGGCCATCCGGCGCCGTCCCTGAACCCTAAGTTCCCCGAACTTATTGCAATTGGCCACAGCATGGCCAATCTGCCTACAACATGGGCAGGTCTCACTATGTGGGGTCAATGCACTCACAGTCCCATATGACTGCCGGTTGGTGCGGTCCTTCCTCGTCGGAGAGCCCCTACTCACAGCGCTCCCGGCAGCTCTCTGTGGCTCCGAAGGATGGGTGACCGTCAACCCCAAATTCTCTGCCCGTCGAGCCTCCTCTTCCAAGAATCCGACCAAGTCGGAGAAGGCGGGCAGGTCCTCGGCCGACCTCCCGTGAGACTGTTCGAAACGAGTCTGCACGTCAGCGGGTAGGCGGGAAAGTACAATGTACAGCAGTAGGTACGACCATTCACCAACCGGAAGTCCAAGATTCTCTAGAGCCTTGGTGACGGACAACAACGGGTTCAAAACCTCCGTCTGTATGGCCCCGACCTTGTTCACAACCGGGATAGTTCGTTACCGGGATAGACGTTACCATAACAAACGGTTCAGTTGGGCATCGGCCAACCTCCGTTTGTTATGGTAACGTCTGACCAACAATTGTCTGGCCGTTTCATAGTTACCCTCCGTAACTGTCAAATGAGCGACCAGCTCCCTAGGCTCACCCCTCAATGCTGCCACCAGCTGAGCCATCTTGACAGACTTAGTAATGTCCGATCGCATGTGCACCAAACTGTCGAACAGATTGATGAAGCTCATCCATTCACCGGACACTCCGTCAAAAGTAGGCATAGTTATGGCAGGTAACCTGGACCCCGAACCCTGAAGCGGCAGAGGTGCTTCAATGTCACCACCATGGCTGGACTCGCGCTGTCTACGTATGTCCGCAGCCTTCTGCGTGATAGCAGCTGCCATCTCCATACATTGGTTGACATCCCCTAGCAACCGTGACAGCCTGTCAGGTGCGCAACCATCAACTGATTCCGCCTGCGCGGACAATTCGAGCACCCTGTTGTAACGTTCCTTAACGTCCATAGACCGCTCCAACACCACATCATGCCTATCTAAACGGTCTATCAGACCGTGTGCGGAGGAAAACCATCTGAGTTCCTTAGAAACACCCTTCTGGATTTCAGATAACGACATTATCGGAACGATACTTACTCACAATTTGCAGTAACTCAATTTTATTGGACCCTCCAGTCCATAACCCAAACGAGGGAACCCTAAACCACAACTTAAACAATGCTGTTTTCCTTAAACAATAGGAACCGAGTTTTATATCTATATAAATTCTGTAATACAATTTAGTTTCCCTTTATCATTATAACACACACAGATAGTCAATATTAGTTCAAGTTATAAATTGCTATAAACTGAAAACAATGTAATAGCCTGCTATCAATAGATGTAACTACCTATGTTAACCAAACATTCATTAGCATTACTAGACCACTAATAGATTGACTAACTGGTACTTCAATGCAAATTTCAATTCACCTACAATGTACCTAAGTTGAGTACCTACCAGTACAACTGGTCATTTAGGGAAAACTGTAATATCTGTCTGTCTACTACCAGCAATAGACTTATAGCTTACAATACTACCAATCTATGTGGATACAGGAACAACACCAAGTTAGCTAATAACCGCCTATACCTACAGATTGATAGTCCCAAATCGTGGGTTCCTGGAGCCCTTGACGGCTGCAAATCTCAGGAAACCACGCTCTTGCTACCAAAATGTTCAGGCTTCTCGGCACCCAATGACCTCGCAGGGGCCCATAGCTACGAGGTAGCGTAGCGATCAGATGCCAAGAAGTGTGAACGTCGGCGTTTCACCGAGCTAATACTTATGAATCTATCTGACCTGGTCTGTGCTTCGTTCCCGTCAAACTCCTGTCTCTCTGCAAGGCCTGGGTGCACCCTAGGCTCTTCTTGGTAGACAGGTTCTTCAGCCAACCAGGAATGGCTGGCAGGCCAGCTTCGACGAGCACAGTGTTCCAACACAGGTTATGTTACGTGGGAAAAACCAATCGGCCACGTAAATGCGAACTTTATCTGGTTCGGGGAACCACAATACACTCAGCTATATAGACAATCCTGAGGGGAACCCGAATACATTCCAGATGGCTTACGATTTAATTTCACTACCCCAAATCAATACGCGTTACATCGCGAGGGCTTTTCGTCTGTCAGTTGTCAAAAAACTGCCAGGTTGGCAGCAACGTCAAATTCAAAATGGCCGTTCCGAAACCATCGATCGAGTATCGATTTTGAATCGAACAATAACAATTAAATTTTTCATATTTGTATTAGTTAAGCACAACCTATTTTTAAAAGAGATCTAAAAATCAATCTGTGGGTGTTTCTACGCCCTACTTCTCCCACAGTGGTCCAATGTAGAGAAGAGGCAAAATTGACGTTTGCTAAGTATATGTAAATATCTACAGTAACAAAGTACTTTGACTTGACTTGACTTGACTTAAAGCTTTTTGCAGCTGTCAGAAAATCCCTCCACAATGGCGCCCTCCCAAAACAGGGGGTATAAGTCACGTTGGGAAATCAACGGGGCTTTAGCTGAAAGCTATTATGGAGTTGGGATGTTGGGCAGATATTGTTTCTGTAGTGTTCGAGCAGTTTTGGGGTAAAACTGCATTCACAAGTACATTTAAAATCATTAATTATGAAATCTGCAATCTTATCCAATTACAATACCTTCTAGACGTAGTACCGTGGACTTGGAAATGTCAACTCATCCTTGCTTTGTTTGCTAGATGTGATCTCTTGTTAAACATAATCGCTCGCCTTCAATGTTTACAATATTACTTTTTTTCTATATGCTTTGTGAAGTTTGTGCGCAATAAAGAAAATGTGCATTGAGAATCTATTGTATTAAAATTTTAAATCACCTTCGACACATGAATCGATTTGAATAAAACATGGCTTTGAAAAATTGTAGGAAATTCTACTACTTACAGAAAACCGCATTAAAATCCGACCCCCCGCTTGAGCACTAGGGCGCCACGGACAGACACAAATACACATGCAGACAGAGCGAGAGACAGACTCTTTTATCGTCGGGGTTCAAAAAACACGTGAAAATACGACTGGTGGTTTTGGTCAATCATGCTTTCGAAAAAAACATTCCTTAGTGTAAAAAATCACTCATTCAGTCATTCGTTCATTTTCAGCCCACAGACAACCCAAATGGCCAAGTCGGCAGCAACCCTGCCTACGAAGCCAAGGGTCCCGGGTTCGAGTCCCGGTAGGGGCAAATATTTGTTTGATGAGAACGGATGTTTGTACCCTAGTCATGGTTTTTTATCTATCTAAGTATAATATTTATCTATATAAGTATGTGTATCGCTGTCTAGTGCCCAAGATACAGGGACTCCTAGTTTGGGGCTAGATCAATGTGTGTAAATAGTGCCCAAGGTATTATTATTTTTATACTTCAACTCACAGCAGGCACGCTGCACTGCGGCACAGGTCTCTCCTCTACAGCGGTAATCACGGTCCCTCGGATATAATAAAAATAAAATGCTTGTCCTAAATTCGACTGTACAAGATAATAACCGCAGCCATCGATCAGATAGCCTGCCCAGCACTTGACGCCTGTCCACCCCCACCGTGCCACCCCCAGGGGAATACCCTGTCCTCTCTAAACCGAAGCTGAGTTTCGTATTACGCAATAAAGAAAAAAAAAACACCAAGCCATTTTGGCTGATGTATACTTTGCAAGAGTTAACTTAGTCGGCTTGCATAGTTAGCTTAGAAAATTATTTCTGGTATCTAATGCCCAAGAAACAATACCATTTTTAGTTCATCCTACTTATCGTAAAACACAGAAAACTAATAGGTGTTCTAGTTTTAATTTTACGCTTTCGATCCATTCAACAAGTAATTAATAAGCATAGCGAAACGAAACGTTTCCACCCTCGCTGTGCCAATTGTAAAACAACATCAAAGTTGTTCGCAATTCCACAGATAACAGCAGCATCCCAATATCTATGCGAAACTTGACAACAATATAGAATGAACTTTGCGACTCAGAATTAAATAATATTTGTCGGAGGAATGCCGTCAGGTGAAATACCACTCCAAGAACCCGGAGGGCAATCCTCGGCATGCTCCACGACAGGAGTTTGGAAAGGGGCGTAGAATTGGCACTTTCAAAATATACAGACTATATATAACCTGCATCCCAACACGACAAACATAACTTGTCTAAAGTTGTGTTTGCTAACTTTTCATTCGACTCGGTATGCTGAGAAAATGTTGCATACATACATGACATTTTCGAACGAAATTAATAACGTGACATTTCACGGCCAATGTTAAATCAGTCAGGCAAAGTGAAAACACTTTACATAGGTCTTTTGACAGATTGTCTTAATGCAACGATCTAACTTTATCGGACGTTCTAATGTTAGAACTGAACAGTTGCTTCATCTGTTTCAGTCAAGAATGCAATATTTAATAGCTTATGATGACAAAATGTTTCAATTTTACGATTTACAATCATTAAATCACCTCAATAAGTCGATGAATAAGTAGCATACAGTACTGCAGTAATCATAGTTAAATCCGTAAATGGCCCGTATTAAGTCTCTGTTAGTTTACCGAAGTCCGATTGACTTTGCATTTGTGTTAATAATGAAATAATTAAATTGTAAGAACAATAAATATTGTTAGTTGTAAAACACTACGTCGTTACAAGGTTACGTCAGCTAACGCAGATGAATAATTTTTATTTTTGATCTCTAAGGATGTTCCGCAAAAAAATCTAAAGAAAGAGGGTTAGTAATTTGAATTGACTGGATGACTATTGTGAAGGAATGTTTTACCAAATGAAATGTTAAATCAATGCTGTACACATCTCTTTGAAATAAAACTATATTAATAATAACATTTAAATATAATTAAGTAGATTATGTGACTGCTACATAATGGAGGGCATTAAAACGAGCCGAAGGCGAGTTTCATAATAATATCACTCGAGAGTTTTGATGCCTAGTTATGTACAGTTACATACACTAGTTTATCTACACACATATCATAAGCTTTCTTTAATGTGTTCAGGAACCGCAGGTTCGACCGGCATGATGGCATTGATAATTCCTTTGCACTTGTTTAGCTTATTCAGTAGTACCAACTTCACAAACAAAGTAGGGGCGGCACGCAGGCGGGCGTCGGCGTTCGAAATTTAAATGTCATAATATGTAGAAAAATTAGACATTACGGTCATAATGTGTGATTTTACAGATAAGACATCTGTAAAATCACACATTAACAAGTAGTTTTACATTATGCTGATCGTAGCGTGCGGTTTTTGAACGCAGTACAGAGGGTTTATGATACGTGTGTAGATAAATGATATTAAGAAATGTTCATCACCGTAATAATCATCAATCAGCCTAGACCTACTCACTGCCGAGTACAATAGCGAGGCCGCCCTGGTCAGCTCAGACAGGGCAGAGCTGGAGGTGGCTGCAGATCGGACGACGTGGAGAGCTATACTGTGAGTCCTACTCCTATACCCCTGCCGAGGGGTGTCAGGGCGAAAGAAGAAGAACGAAGTTGAATTTTTAGGCTTTAAAACTTTGTGGACTATTCCCATCATAGAGATATCATGGCATATATATCCTCCATTTTCCCTAGAGCATTGCCATGGTCTCTACCTTGTTATGACATCTTGTCATCTTGATCACCACTGCTTTTGTGGTAGTCAGAAGTGATCAGAAGTGACTTGTTGTATTTGTTGCGATCTCTGATAATATCTCCTGACCCCGGCTTCTCTCATTGGATTGATCTTCCTCTTTGTTACTCTTCTGACCCGGCATTTGTTAACGGACTTATTGATATTGAGTATCTACTCTGACGTGGCTGGTTATAATTTTGGTTTCCGATTGTCTAACGAATTGTTCTGTTGTTCTTGTATATTATCATGTCGATGATGATACAAACATTAGTAAACTTATATAATTACTTTCACAATGAAAAAGATAATGGCGGGCCTCTGTTAACAAGATCTAGAGATCACGTTGCCGCAGCTCTTGGCATTAACAAAAACACAGTTTTCCGAATAATTACAGAAAAATTCGGGAAATCGGGCTTCGAAGACAGTGCTACGAAAACGCTAAATTCTAGAAAGAGACAAAAAGTAATCGTTGGCATTGATAGTTTTGATGCGGAAGCAATAAGAAACCATTGCTATACTCGGCGCCACGACTAAAGAGCTTTGTCCTTGAATGCGCAGTAGTCACTTTTCACAAGTGTTTGGCGCGGGGAAGTGAGGAGCGACGGGGGCGGTAGTCAGCGCCGGCACCTGATTCGTTGATCAGTCGCTTCCCGATGCCCGCACCGAAAGCACGTCTCGAAGCTTCTTGAGTACAGTCGCATACAATATTACCCAACGCTATCTTTCGCCCCGGTCGAAAATGCCGAAAAATAAAGTACTGACTAGGCAAGCTAGAAAAATGGTTTACGATGTGAACTGTTATATCAAAAAAGAGTCTGATGAAATACTGATGAAGAAGTCTGATGAAAAACTTAATTGTGGTTTAATTGTTACAAATTATTAGTCAGCGGGAAGAAAAGAGTGTGCAGGACTATTACTACAAGTATCTATATTCACTAGGCCCTAGTGATTAGGGGCATTCTATGCTAGGGGGTTATTTATATATAGGTTTCAACCTTGACGTTAACAAATGTTGTCAATAGAGAGTACCTATAGTTTATTTGACACAAAGTCCATTATTTACATCGGCTAATATCCCAATCAACAAAATATCAAACAGAGAAAAAATAGAAGTGAAGAAAGTCCTGAACACTCATTCCTTCACACTAACCCTAAAAACGCACTTCGGAATTATGCCGCGACTGTACACATGCGCAGTAATCCCCGCCAGTTTCTCCGAGAGCTCTTTATTCATGGCGCCGAGTGTATTAACTACTGCTAAAATCTTTAAAAAACGTAGGCTGGACCTCGATGTAGAACCTCTTGAAGGCTGTAGGATTAAAATACAAAATATTAGTTTCTCATTAGTTTAGTTAATAAAATATTTGATTAATTTTTTATTTTTCTCCATGTACATGTCTGACTTGTAAAAGTGCATTTATTTTTTCCTACTTACAATAAAATATTCGAATTTGAGCGACTAGAGTTGCTTTTACGTGGATGTTTATATTCCTGACGATGATACGGAATTGAACAATTTTGCTAACTCATCGCTTGAGAAGGCTCTATCCAGTGTTTCCCAATAAAGGGTAGGCGTAGCCCAAAGGATGCGCGTTGTTCAATCGAGGGCTACGCGGGCTCTCTTGACCAAAATAATTTATTCTTAGAAAAACATTAAACTAGTTGTAGATTCCGGACGAACCTAATCGTTTTTCTATTCAATTAAAATTATATTTCTGTAATATTGTTGTTTTATTGCCAAAATATAATTTTTGAATGATCGCTATCGAGATGCGTAGCACACATCGATCTTCGTTCAATGCACCGATTCATTACGATGTGAATGAACCGTTTCCGCGCCCCCCGCACAGCGCTTACCCGTTCCCGCCTATCTAGTCGTTACGCCCCGTGTGAGAGAGTGACAGTTGACACTAGAAAAATAACACTAGAAATAAAAATAAACTTAATGTGCCTAGATTTAGGTTGCAGAAGGTAAATGGTTTATTTATGGGGAACTGTATACGCTTTTATAATAAGTTACTAGAGGAAATTGATCAACTACCCATGCAAAGGTTTAAAAGATTTATTAAGGCTTATGTCATAAATAAAGCCTATTACACTATTAATGACTACGTCAAAGACAAAACTGCAAGGCCTCAATGCCCCAAGCTCACTGATAATGATAATAATAACTCACCTAACTTTTACAAAAGCAATCATGTTATTTAAGACGCTGATTAAATAAATATGGGGTGCTGTTTTCATGTGTTTTTCAGGAAATACTGGGCAAATCGTAATTAATTTCTGGTATATGTAATTTGACTATATAATCTAGAGATTCTTAATTGGAAAACATGTTTGGATAAAATTTTCTCGATAGAAAATAAATACAAAGTCAACCCTTTTTTTATGGTTTTATCCTATTACACCGCAGTAGTAAGTGAATATGACTCTCTGATAATTGCAATGTATGAACAATTGTTATTTCTAACGATTTTCAATTTGAAAGTTAATTCCCTGAAATAGTTTATTTTTTATGATTTTTTTTTACGTTTTGGCGCTTACGTTGTTTCAGATTAGTCGCGAGTGCATTATTGGCATCCCGCTTTTTCTTATTCGCGAGTAATTATTGCATCTCACTTCCACTCGACAGCGCATTTTTATTCCATCATCGCCTTAATGGTCTAATAATATAATTAAGAGTTCAAAAGTGCTATGTATAACAATTTATTAGTTTTATTGTAGAATGCAAGACTGTTACGAAGAAACCAGACTTTATGGTTATGTTCACTAAAATATCTTTTCTTGCATACCCTTGAACGGGTGATGCTTGGGGTGACTGCTCCAGTCTGGTTTCTCATAACTTATATTCATTACAGCTTGTCTTTGTTTTTATTTATTTATTTTGTTAGATTTGAGACATCTTATTGGCACTTATGGATACGACTTTATAATATTAAATAAATTTATTAATATTGTCATAATGGTACACTATTGTATATTGTACATTGTATAATAACAAAAAAAATGACATCCCTGCAGAGTTTCTTGGTGCTTTCTTCTCTGAAGGGCGTATTTCCGAAGCACTGGTAGAGTTTATGGAGTCTCCTTTTCCTGTGCGAGAAGGGGTGATTTCCTTTTTCAAATTCAACATTAATTAGTAAGTGCTCATTAGTTTAGTTGATCATATTTAATTTATTTTTTATTTGTATCCATGTATAATGGGACTTGAGTAAGTCTTAGACTTGTAAAAGTGCATTTTTTTTTGCCTACTATAGTTATAAATATTATAGTTTATTAGTTTTATAATCGGAAATAACTAGCCTCATGTGCAACCGTTCCAAAACTGTGAGCAATTGACGTCACGAGGGGTGTTATTTTAAACATTATTTAAAAAAAAAGACATCCATTACCCGAATTATTCAAAATTAGTTTCTTAAAATGGCCTTAAATTTCACAAAATGAAATAAAAAATTGTATGTTTTTTTTTAGATTGGCATATTCTGATATTAAGGAATTTTAATCACTTTTATTGTACTCCCTGACATCTAGAATATTCTGTCGGAATCTCTCATCGATTAAAATCGATGGAATCCCTTTCAAATTGACGAATCAACCACAGAACACGATTATTTTAAATGAGCGTCTTTTATTTTGTCGATTTCACAATTTAAAAGCTATACTGATAGAAATTGCCAGATGTCAGAGTAACATAGACTATAGCATCACATCAACAAGCAAAGTCGGAATAAAATTATATCGTGTACAATCATGTTGGTAATTTTTAACAGACTTAAAAAATGGCGGAGGTTCTAAAGTCGGTTGTATGTTTTTTTATGTATGTTACCTCAAAACTGGTATTATTTATGAACCGATTTCAAAAATTCTTTTTCAAATTAAAAGGTTGACTAACCAGTTTGGTCACATTTTTTGAAAATTAGAATTCGGCCCAATAGTTTGGTTTCTAAAGCAACAAGACTGGAATTATGATACCGCAATTAAGTTTACCTGGATGATAATCCAGGTAAACTTAATTGCGTATTATTGCTTTACTGTGACTTATCAGTGGTGGTTAAGGTCATTTTCATAAGATGAATTCTGTCTATAAGTACCGTATATTAGTTTATAATGTCATGTAATACTGTTGACTGTCAGACAGACAGATTTCGTAGCCTTGTTTTCGTGTATTTTGATGACATTCACATGCCGACCGGGGAGGGAGAAATATGGCTTGTTTTTTTTTAATTTTTTAACTTGGTGAATTATGTGTGGTGTTAACGTTCTTTGTTTGAAATTGTTTCACTTATTTGCAGTATATCCGCAATGTATTTAGCTCACTATTCACTGTGGGATATAATATGTAGGTATTTCATTATATCCCACAGTGAAAAGTGAGCGTTATAATATAATTGATTATCGGAACACAGATTTCATCGTCTCGTTATTTCCGATAACGATCTGTCATCATGTGGTCGATTAAATAATTGTCGGCGTCCAAATCTGACAAGACTATGCCTTGCAAACTTCTCACTCGGCTTAACGTAACATATATTTGTCATTTTGCATTTTTTTTTGCAAAGTTCAATCACAGCTCTTTCGAGGGTTTTGCCCTGTGGGTTATGAACTGTGACCGCCCAGCTTAATATAAGAGGCAACATACGACGCTCCACATCTCCGTGACCCCTTGTTGCCTGAAATGTAGTACTTGATGGTGGTGTGCGTGTGCAACCGTTTCTATTTTTTAGCCTCAGAGCAATAGTTTCATCATCATCATCTTGTACAAAGACGACATTCACATCCCAACAGGGGAGGAAAAAATAGGGCTTGAACTTGAAGTCGGTTTTTTTGAAGTTTTTAATTTGGTAATTACTTCAAAATCGATTTAAATTCCTATGGTGTCAGAATTACATGATGAGGCTTCCACACTCAGCGCCGGTGTATATTTAACTATACACCGAGGTACGTATTTTCCCAAGCCGGTGTATCTTTAATGATACACCCATCTTATGTTCACGGGCCGGTGTTTAGATGAGTATATACACCGTTTCATACATTTTTTGTTAGGCTGGCACTGGAGAATACCCCAATGTTTTTGGGTTGGAAATATGTTTCGAAATGAAAAAGTTACGATGAAAATTAAAAATTTATATTAATACACCGGCCTGGGTAAAGACATACCTCGGTGTACAGTTAGGTATACACCGGCGCTGAGTGTGTTGAGGACATTATTCTTTCGTCATTGCTTGTTCGCTTGACCCTTGATGAGTAAAGGAGTTGGTCAGTTCGGCTTTTGTCGTAAGTCTTTGTCGATGAGCTCGTTTGTGGCTGCAAAAGTTGGCTTACCTGTCAGGTATTTTCACAAAAATTCATGAGTAAAATTTTGGGACTTCAAGGCCAGGATATAACTATATTAATTATGTAGAAGAACAGTTATAATATATCCCTCCAAGGAATCAAGGGGTTGAGTGAACACTTATAATATATCCCTACAAGGGATCTTTAATTGATAAAAGTCAATAAAAAACCAGTTTCCAAATCTTAATATTTCTTTCGAATATACTTCCACGTGAGTGGATAAAGTTGTTAAATTAGCCATAAAATGCCACTTGTAAAATCTGTCGGCGGTGCCACCAATTATTTCCCAGAAATATCTTAGCAATGGAACCGGGTAAACAACCCTTTTGTGAACCGTTCCACCGACCACCTACCCATCTCTGATCAAAAAGAACTAATAGGAATCTCATGCAACAGCAGACTCAAGAGTTGTTATTCAGAGCAATAATTGGGTGACTTTCGAGCTGATCTAAAACACATTTATCATGTGAACGTCCTGCTATATAGTAAAAGTTTATGAAGAGCAGCAATAACTCGTTGCTGCCGGAAATAATCAAAACCAGCTATGAAGGCCAAACAATTCAAACTGTGAACTCTACACTTTGACGACCCGAATGGCCGAGTCGGCAGTGACGTTGCCTACGAAACCAAGGGTCCCGGGTTCGAGTCCCGGTGGGGGCAAATATTTGTTTGATGAGAACGGATGTTTGTACCCTAGTCATGGTTGTTCATCTATCTAAGTATTAATATTTATCTATATAAGTATGTGTATCGTTGACTAGTACCCAAGATACAGGGAATCCTAGTTTGGGGCTAGATCAATGTGTGTAAATAGTGTCCAAGGTATTATTACTTTTACTTTAAGGAAGAATGTGTTATCCGTAGATATGTTATGTTTGACGTATTGACCTCAAATTCACAGATATTAATATATTAATATACTTCAAAAATTGTAAAATAAATTCATGGCTCTAGCCGCCTTAGCATGAATTAATTAAAAAGTGGGATAGCCAAGATTGTCTAAATTCCGCTACGGCCCATAATCGGTTACCCCATTTGCACCCCATTTTCAGGGCATTATAAAACCAATTAGTGTAATTAAGCCTCTGATGGCAGGAAAAAGGTTAACGCAGACAGATCATACAAGTTTTTAAATTCCTTGTTATATGCATATAACTTACTTAGAATCAAAATCATAATTGTAAAAACTGTACTTATCTATAATTTCCACCAAGTGATGGCGAAATATACTAGAAATTGTTAAATGGTCACTCACGATACAGGCTTGCCTAGTGTGAAGACCGAAAGTAATACCAAGTGTAAATTCTGCCAAAATAGCCAACATAATGGTATATTATTTAAGAAATTTAATTACAAGAATAATAATAATAAGAACATACTTATTTTTGATGTTAAACTCTTCATACTGTAACTATGTGCTATTTTTAAATAAATAATTTTCATTTTCATACCTACCTATAATTGCTGCAATAACATATTTCTAGATCACATCTTCACGCCTTTTTTCCAGAAGAAGGGTAGATAGATACTTCGAACCTCCATTTGCCACGATCTTGGGATTTCTCGCTTCCTTGACATTTATAAGTATATTCATACAAGCTCGTCGGTACCAACAGGCAGCTACTTTTGGTATTCACATTTCACTTCACATTTTAATCTTCAGTCGAAATTTTCTAATCAATCCACTACAAATTTAAATAATACTTATAATCAGGTACCAGGGATTATAGTGGTTGAGGCTTTGTAAATAAGTGTAAGATCATTGATGACTCAAATGGCCGAGTCGGCAGTGACCCTGCCTACAAAGCCAATGGTCCCGGGTTCGAGTCCCGGTGGGGGCAAATATATGTTTAATGAGAACGGATGTTTGTACCCTAGTCTTGGTTGTTTATTTATCTAAGTATAATATTTATCAATATAAGTATGTGTATCGTTGACTAGTACCCAAGATACAGGTAATCCTAGTTTGGGGCTAGATCAATGTGTGTAAATAGTGTCCAAGGTATTATTAGTTAGAAGTGTGCGCAAATACAGGTTGTGATTGAAAAGTGTAACAACATTTTATGAGGGTTGCACCAGACATCACGTCCTGCAGCAATAAAAGTCAGGCCGGTACAGATATGCGGAAATATCTCATCACGTTTTATGTCTTATGAACGTCATTACTAACCAATCTGAGTACCAACTTAGTATATGAGAAAAGATTGCATTCCAATCAAATATACATTAACTGAGTATGCAGTGACAAGCCTTTTGTACCGTTTCCCGGTTGTTGCCGCCTCTGTCAGAGAAGTGGTTACCTCGACAGTGAAAATCGAGCAACATTCGATGAGATCATGTTAATGATTGTAAATGTTAATGTTTTCGCAATGATGAATTAGGCGGCAAGAAGCCTGCATCATCAAGTTGCCGAGATATCGGTGAAATAGTTCCTGACTTCGGTCGCATATCGAAATCGGTTGCTGTTTTACTGCTTCGTTGCCTATAGTCGAAAGCCGACGAAGCAGTAAAACACCAACTTCATAATTTCAACTGCAAATGATTGGTTGACAGCGAGTTATGAAGAAAAAACCGCCACATAAGATCCAAATTACGTCGATAGCTAAGAAGAAAGAAGAGTAAAGAACAAGCTAAACCTAACAGCTACGCTGTGTTCCAATCACGTTCCAACGTCCAGGAACAGACAAAAGCCCCACAGCCAGAAGCAATTATCATTATCAGTCATCACATCGAACTCCTCGCCATGGAGAGGCCTACCCATGAACGCTGGCCCTACTTTGCAGTTGATCAGCAGAGCGACAATAAGAATAGCACTACATCATTCCTGCAGATCCAAACACCGAAGTTTGACTCCCAGAGAAGAAAAGCTTCGTCATCATTGAGGTACAGGATATCAATTACCATATAATGCACAACTACCTATACAAGCGAAGAGCATACAGTCAAAACTGATGACGGCTACATTCCTCACCTTGCACGCAAGGACGTGATTTCAAGAGCAAGCAGATGGGCTGACATTGTCTACGAAGCACAAATTGCAATTGCTGAACTCGCAAAAATTAAGATTGAGCTCGCGGTATCTATATCGAATTTGTATCAAGTCATATAGAATATTAAATTTTTTGTTATTTTTTGTATTTTCTATTTTTGGAGTCACATATTTAATTTATTGTAAAGGGGGAATTAATTGAATAATAGTTCAGCCGTCACAGATATGCGAAAATATCTCATCACTTACGTTATCTTATGAACGTCGTTACTAACTAGTGCTAACTTAGTATATAAGCAAGGATTGCATTCCAATCAAATATACATTAACTGAGCATGCAGTGATAAGCCTTTTATTCTGCCTCCCGTCGGTTGCCCCCTCTGTCGGCAAAAGGGTAGTAATAATTATGTTTCCGAACAACCCCTTACAGTTTAAGTCCACATTTCTGTTACATTTCGTAAACAGTTTGAAATCTCTTGTGACTCCGTTGACCTCTGTTGGCGTATGGAAATAAATCGAACTCTAATGCATGAGGGCAGTCACCACATGAGTTCCCCGAAGACAACCCAACTCACATCAAGTTACTGTATTCATCAGTCACTTGTCACCCCTCGGGAGGAAACGGGGAGGGTAGGGCGGGGGGGGACAATGTCACGAGCTGTCAACTACTATACATCATTTGTCATATTTAATTGAGTTCTATGTAACACGCGTCGGTTGTATTGTGACGTTGTATCTCAATTTGTAAGTGAGCGATACTGTGGAACGAATGTTGTGATGGCGTTCTAACGGTGATGGAAAACATCTTCAGAAAACTTGCGGTGATGGGCTAGCCCCCTGCCACGCAAAATGGTGTATTGAATTTCTGGTTCAACGTTGGCATGGCCGTGCCTCTGCCATCCCGTAGGGAAAAGACGTGACGCTTCGAGTATATTTTGTTATGATAAACTAAGGATGCTGATACAGTAAACTTATAGTTCGGAAACAAAACTTTACATAAGATAGTGGAAGGTGACATGTGTCCTTGGTGTAACTTTGTTCTATTAATCATGTTATAGAGGATGTAGTCATATTTAGGGGGTCGAAATGGCTATCATTTCATACAACTTTCTCTATGAAACCGATTTGATCTAAGCAACTTTAATTTTTACTTCTCCATACAGTTTGGGCCAGGCGATCAGCTGTTTTGTACACTTTTCTGTTACAACCTCTGTTGTAATCATAGTAACACGTAACATTTGACACTTCATCAAAATTCAACAACGTAACCTTGTAACCAAGGGCACACAATATTATTTATTATTACAAAGTTAGAACTGCAAATCTCTTAACTTGTTTTAGGTAAAAATACATAGTTATTAAATAATGTCAAAAAAGGCAACTAAAGGATTTAATTTGACTAATAAACCAATATAAAAATGCCAATCATACTTACACAAAATCTCAAGATTTTCACGTATTTTGACGCATTTTTGTCTCTAATGTTCTCGATTTTGATATCACCTCATCGTCATGATCAGCCTTCTTTCTGATATACTCTGTATATATATATGTCTACCCCGACATCATCCTAATTTAGCAATACTAATGATATTGAAAGCGGGACTATTTAGAAATATTAGAACTCACGCACCAAGGGTTCCGTACACACTTGTAGATATCTGAATCAATGTTATATTTCTTCCAATAGTTTGTCCGTCACGCTCATGCTTGCGCTTGTACAGTATGTAATATATATATAAAATCACAGATTGGATATTATCGATCACTTTTGACAAGATGGAATACTTTCTACAATGAGTACTAACAAAATATTTTGTCATCTAGATGCAGTAAGCTTCTGTTTATTTAATTAACTTAAAAACATAACAGCAACATTTTTTAATACAAACCTACTCATTAAGTTGTAGTCAAGATTCTAACTGACTAGACTCTAGATAAAATTTTGATCCTAGGTTTGAAAATTGATCTGAGCTAAGATCTTTTGACAAGAACTAGAGGGAGACCGCTCAGGATTAAATAGCGTGGAAGAGAGGGAGAGGTCTTTTCCCAGCAGTGGGACATTATAGGTTTATAATAATAATAATATCAGGTTAAAAAAATAATTAATTTTCTTTAGTTCTACTCCAATACTTTATGTTTGTCAAAAGGAAAATTTATTTATGTAAAGCCTAAGTTAAAACCTTGTGTACTTAAAAAACTCCGTGGTCTAGTGTGTTTCAAGCTTGCTTCTAGTGCAGGATACGGGTTCCAATTCCGGTGTTGACCAATAAGATGATAAAAACATCGTGAGTAAATCTTAACTACCCTATAGCTGCGGCGATGGGCTAACCCACTGACCACACAAAATGTAGTAATGAATCTCTAGCAAAACGTGGGCACACTTTGCTTTTGCCACCCCGTACAGCTAAAGGCGTGACGCTATTTACTTGTGTATTATAATAACCATAATTTTAATAAGACTCCTGAGGAAGACACTGGGTTATACAACACAGTTTATAGCGCATAGTCCAGGGCCACATACAATATTATGACTAATATAAATAAATAACAGCAAAATAAATAAATAATCGTATCTTATCTTATCTTATGTGGAGCTATGTGCTTTCACCAAATATTTTTCTTGCAAATACAACTGAAGAATAGCGAGGATTGTGTAACTTCAAATTTACTGTTTTCTGTTTTTTATCGTTAGTTGTGCTAGCACCTTGCTTCGTGTCAAATTTCATGACGCTGGATCAAAGGGAAGTACCCTTTAGGTTTTGATTTCGTTCGTCAGCGCGTTTTGTATCTTTTAATAGTTGTAGCGTGCACTAGCATCAATAAATCAATGTAATAATCAATCTACATTCACCGTTTCAATTCGACCATCATCAACCTTTATCACGGCGCTCAAGGAAGGGCAGGTCACAGCATGGCACGGTGACAAATTTCCCACAGAGACTTGGGTGGTGGCCCACATAAGCCTCATCTAGTTGTCGCCGGCGATCGGGCTAGGAGCTCGGGTCTAGCTGCCATTGGACCTTCCTGCTGCAGTCATCATACGTGCCATTGGAGCGGACAGAGCCACGCGCACGGCTCAGTTGGGAGTTCAGTAATCGGGTGTCGTGGGTGATGTCTATAACTCCCACTTCAATCATCATCATTTAGGTTTCCCAGGTGGGAATTACTGATTCAACAAACAAGAATAACACACGATAACTGATTTCACACATTCAATCAAATAATACTACATTAACTGCAGTATTTGCGGATATAGCCGTAATGTGTGTGCAAGAACTTCCTAGAAAAGTCCACGCTTGTGTTTTCATGTATTTCAAATCTGTGATTGTGTGCATTGAAATGCTCCTACGCACATAACATACTGATGTGATATGACATTAAAAATGTCCGCACCTCTTTTTACAGATTTCAAATGTTCACGGCAGTTCCCGTCCTGCCAAACATTACAACCAAAAAATCTACGGCACATGCTGTGCGTACTGCTTAGTGTTATAGTACGGAACCCTAAAAAGCGGTCACGCATAATAAAAATACAACACCAGCTTAAGGCGTGACGTCATCGTCGGACTAGCAGAAAATTATTATTTCAGATCACGATCCAACTCAAATGTAGACCAACCTCAAATCAGGAATTCCTCTAAGATGTAACAAAGATATGTTACAGAAACTTCGATCAGCGCACTTTCAAAGTTAGTTCCTTCGCGGAACTGAAACTTGTTCGTTGCTCCACTGAAGTCTCCCTTTGAAGTCCCTCTTAACTATTGACTGAGATATTTAATTTACTAATAGAGGGGACTAGGTCAAGGGAATATAGTAGTGGTATATTTCAAGATGTCGCGATAAGTTCTATGTGACAGATTTTACATTCAAAATTTATGATTTATCTGATCGATAGGGCATGTCGGCTTCTTAAAATAGGTCCTTAGTGTATCTTGCTTCTTTGTAATTGGCAAGAACTTAATTGAATCCATGTTAGGAGGTCTTGAGGTCGGCAACGATGCAAGGGTGAATTCAAAAGTTGACGAACCGCATTCCCATTGGCCGAGAAGTACGTCAGAGGGACATCAAATCCTCTGTTTGTCTGTATACTTTTGTTTTGTTTTGATGTGTTTTATTTCTTCTGTGTACTTTTGTTTTATTTTGCCTGTGTACTTATGTTTTGTTTGTTTGTGACGGTTACCCGTTTTGGTCGAGAGACTGAAAGTGTGACACAGCAACTGTGAATAAATATTTAAAATCTTTAAAGATCTTTTAAGCTCTTGACTGCCCTCTTAGAGGATAAAGCAAAAAATTTTACATGGAATCTTGACCGTCCGTGTATTTTTGATGCACCTCTGTTTTGCTGATGACATGGTCCTGTTTGCCGATAACCCTGGAGACCTACGAGCCCTGCTTCAAGAACAGCATAGGGCTTCTCTAAAAGTTGGACTAAACATGGACATGTCCAAGGCCAAGATTACGACAGTCGTCTCTATAGGATGTTACGTATCTACATAATTGTTGGAAATGAGAGTAGAGTTCCATCATTATTGTTAACTAATAAATCTTGGACATGTTTATTTTTTGGCAAAAAACACCAAGGAAAGGAGATCTGCGGGATGGGCAGGATTAAAAAAGCTTAAGAATATATTAAGGGATCGAATGATACCGCAATGTCTGAAGACCAAACTATTCGATCACTGTGTCGTACCTACCATGACCTGAGGTGCCGAAATATGGACGACGCTTACATGGAGCGTTCTGAGCTAGACATCACACTCTTAGATCGAGTCCGCAACGAAGAAATACGTCGACAGACTAAGGTCCAACATATCGGAAACCGTTCTACTAGACTCAAATGGAAGGCAGGACACTTGGCGAGACGATGCGACGGCAGGTAAGTAGATCCCTGACCAAGTGGAGGCCGATAGAGAGTATGAGAAGAGTGGGTCGACCAGCAGCCATATGGGCAGATGACGTTACCAATTTCGCCAGGAAAACCTAGATTCAATTGGCACAGGACCAGATAAGTAGGTACGAAAAGGCTTTTTACACAGCCGTGGGCGGAAACAAGATGCCGATGATGACACCAAACCTACGTTATGTTTGACTTTGTTATTGAAATAAGAAAGTTGTCGATTTTAAGGTTTAAACAAAACACACAAAGCTTAATACTTTTCCTGCACAGGGTGCTAGAGAAGTAGTTACGCCCATATTCAGTCAGTTATTCTATACTCCATTATACGTGATAAAGGTGTAGCCTATTGCCGAAGTTAGATATGGATATATGAAGGGTTCCTCACGAGATATACATTATTTTGACATTCGAGAAAATTTCTTAGCGATTCTTACACACATAGGTTTCCTATCACATAGAGCACTATTTCAAACTGTATTTTTTATATAAATTCACATTAATGCAAATCACTATGCATATTAATTTCAAACTGAAAACATGGAAAACATCGCGATTAATCTCTACAAGTGCGGCAATGAGCTAACCCTCTGTAACGTTAAATGAATATATGAATAACTGGCTATGCCCGGGCACTATTGCGCTTCTGCCTTATGGCAAAAGGCATGACGCTATGTATGTACTCGTATGTACTTATTTTACAAAAATAAATTAACTGGATAAGCAATTTCTTTTCCGCCTTCTAAACTCAAAATAGCACCTTCGTCGCTTGATTTTGGGTTCTCAGGCGGAATAATTCAATTTGCAACTCGTTCGAAAAGGCTTCTTTATGAACCTCGCTACGACCATCGCCTTCGGCTCGTGGCGTGAACTTCTCGGTTCGTAAATTCGCCTTTGCGAACTCGTACCAACGCCACCTGCTAAAAAAAGGGTCAAACAAAAGCATCCGGCACATACCGTAAGAGTTTAATACCGCCTCAGCTCCTATAAAGGATAGCCGTGTTCACAACTCTCTTTATAAAACTGTTCATGCATAACGCCCCTCATGGACCCGTTATTTTTCTTTCATCATACAACGAGAAAGTTCTACGCACGCCTACACAGACGGAAATACGTTGTGAAAATATAGTCACCCGCGTCGCGGGTCGGGACTTCAGATATTGCATTAACCTGGCCCTAAAATATCTCTAAAGTAGTAGGTACCCAAATAATACTTCTGAAGGTTCTGAGGTTAGAAGGTTAATGATATTTGAGAAGATATCGAAGGCATCGAAAACCACTTTGAGGTCTTGATAGTTCGACTAGATAGTCGACAAATGCAAACAAAAGTAAACGAGTATCTAGTAACTTTACGGAATAAATCTATAAAACATAGATAAAACTTCCACTATAGCCTAAAACACACGTTCTACGTGTTTCAATAAGTCCATGAATTCAAATTCAAAATTCTTTATTTTCTACATATATTTAGAAAACGTCATTTTTTGCCTCTGCTCTACATTGGATCACTGTAGGAGAAGTAGGGCGAGGAAACTCCCACAGATTGATTTTTACATCTCTTTTAAATTTATGTTTTGTTTAACTAGTAAAAGTATTACATATTCCAAATAATATGCAGGAACTACAAAATTATTAAGCGAGTTTGTGTTTAGTCAGATTGACACCTCTTGTCATTAACCTAATCTTGAATATTGTGATATCCCTTTTTAGATAAATTGACATAGGTTTTAAATTTCTCAAATGGCCATTTCAAAATCTCAGGAGGTATCCTGTTGTAGATAATGCAACCTTGAATGGATTGCTAATTTTCGCGAGTCTAAACACGAGTGGAAGGAGTCTGTGATTATTTCATAGGTTATCATTAGAGCTATAGCTAATTTTGGAAAATGTTGAAAGTTTTTGCGTACATACATCATATTTTCGAAAATAAATATTGACTTGCTACAATTAGTATGTCAATTTCTCTAAAATGTTTTAGTATCCAGTCCGTGCTTTTAAATTTTAAAATGCTTGAACATGTCTATTCTGTAATTTAAAAATAGTTTGAATATCCGCTGCTTTTCCCCACAATAAATGACATGACACTACGAAACTACCTAAAATAGGCTAGCCGTGCTGAAGCCACCTTCGTGTTATGTCCCATGTGTCTAACAGCGTAAGCCGCAGAACTTAGTCTACCAGCAAAGTTATCTATGTGGGACCCCCACTGCAATTTGATATTAAAGGTTATTCCAAGAAAGTGTCTTATCATTTACTTACACGTTAGTGTTGCTGTCTAACACTTCACTTATCTCAATCGCCTGGTATTCGGAAGTGAGCATTTGAAATACTTGGTTTTACCAGCTTTCAACAATAAATTATTAACTGTGAACCAATCAAGGCTAAAGACAATACATTATAAAGATCATCATACTTTGTCTTTCAATCTTGAAGACCAGTGAAATATCATCAGTAAACAACACGATGTCTGTCAATTTCTCTACTATAATAAAAGGCAGATCGTTAATAAATACCAGGAATAAGAAAGAACCTAATATGGAAACTTGTGGAACTCCGATTTTGACACCCAATCTATCAGATATGACGCCGTTGATTTCTGTCCTTTGAAATCTATTGCTAAAATATGATCTCAAAAGATCTCCGTGGTCTAGGGGGTTTTTGGCTTGCTTCTCAAGCAGAAGATGCACCGATGAGATACGTAATTTATCTTAAATACATTATACGGACATTCTAACAGTGATGGAAAACATCGTGTGGAAACCTTCAATCATAGCTGCGGCGATGGTCTAGCCCACTGTCACGCCAAATGGAGTAATTAATAACCGGCTAAAAGTGGGCCAATCGTGCCTCTGCGACTTCCGTATGGGAAAAGACGTGACGCTATTTATCTATATAAGATCTTTGTTTTGTGTTGTACAGCTCTTTATTTGCAACTCCATAATTATTAAATTTCATTAGAACCGTATCATGATCGCACGATACTATCGCAAATAGGCTGATAGCATCCTTTCGGAGAAAGCATGCACTCATGCAGAGAAAATATGAGATTTATTTTATTTATTTATTTCTTAAGGTAATCAACAGCGTTACATAAACAGAGATATCTTAAGATAAACACCAATTGCATAGCCAATAAAAGATAACCCCAAAAAGATCATCTTATAAAGATACTTTTAACAAGTGAAATGAGATGAAACTGACTAATATAATATTATATCGATATATGTACCTACATATACAAATACAAATTATATTTATTGTTCTGATTGAGTTAGATGTTTGAGAATGAGATATATGGGTAATGCTTGTACTGTAGTCAATTTATTCCTATTGAAACCGTATTGTTTGGCGTGGAGTTGTTTGGTACGGTTGAACTGTGAGAGCATTCGATTGAGTTTATAATTTTACTTGTCTCGAGATTGGATAGTCTTCCCACGTGGATGCTGCTAATTCTAAACTCGGCCCGCACGCGGCGCCACTGTCGCTCGGATGTCCGCCATGTGTCACGTGCACGGGAAAAGGCGGGAAACGTGCAAAAAGGTTTTATTTTAATACCTGCCAGCATCTAGCCGTCGTCGTACCGATTTATTTCTTTTTTCTTTGACATTTTGTTAAATGTTTACTGGCCAGCAATAATTTTGATGTATTATGTGCATTTTATATAGTAGAGCCAAAACATTATAAACATGATAAGAGCTCCGCAGCCTAGTTGGTTTGACACATGCTTCTGATGACTATATAACAGCGAGATAGGTAATTCATCTTAATCTGTCCACTCGCGTCTGAACACCTAGTAAGGACTTGCATTAAATTTTAATTTACCTACCGTCCTCTCGCGCATGAACGCCTAGTATGAACTTAGAATGATATTTATATTTATTTTTCTAAAATAATTACTACTACCCACTATTTTTTTTTATTACTAGCAATACTGACCGGAAACGGAAGATAAACGACCTTCTCTCTGGTAACTCACACTTGATTGGTCGACTGACTGAGTTAATGAAAAAAAAACGGTAATGTGGCTGGCCGCCATGACAATTTGGCCAAGTAGCCATTTCTAAAAAAAGGAATATCCTTTATGAATGGGGTTTAAATCCATGACATATAATCTATGAAATATAGCCATATTTTGTTTTTTTTTATGGCTATTGAGAGGGTTAAACGTACATTATAAGAACGTTCTAATGGTGATGGAGGAAACCTCGTCATGAGGTGACTTCATGACTCCACAGCTGTCACGCAAGATGGAGGATTGAATAACTGGCTAAAAGTGATCACAATTGTTCCACTGACACCCCGTATTAGAAAATGGTATGTTCAAACACCATTAAATGAATAAGGGGGGTACATCTGTATAAGTTTAGGTAACCATAAGGGACTTTCGTTACCCAATTTTGTTTGATAGTGAATTTGTCGGCTTTTTCAGAATAACTCTTCCAAGCATGTCCAGTGGATATAACACTACTTATCTTTATATTTGTCTCATAACAGCTACTTAACTACTTTATAAACTAGTTTGTCTGATCAACATAGCCAAGAACCACAACTGCATTAAAAGTTTAAACCAACTAACATCTAATCCACGTTTCAACAAAGTAAGTTAAACCCTGTGTAAAGAGTCTATTTCCACACAACCGTTAAATTTAAACTTCGAATAGCCGTTTGAATAACCTCTCTATTCTACTACAGATAGTATCTAAACTTCTTTTCAGAGAATTTACGACACGGTGCTAGGGTTGCTACATTGAAAAAGTTTTAGAGCAGATCGTAACCTTTTTAGAACAGCATTCTAGACTAAAGGTATTGTTAGATTGCGCTCTTATTTTACAATTACTTCATGTATCTTATTTTATTTAGTTACTGATAATCGCCATCTTACTTGTTAACTGACATTAGGTTAGAAAATGTGTCTCGATATTAATAGAGTCTACAAGAGTCTGCAGGAGAACTACAGTAAACCAAGCCGACGAGGGGCCAAATTAACATTTCTCTGAATGCCAAATACAAAACGAGGATATGGTCTGGTCACCCCAGGAAATGCCAGGATGCTGAGGGACTACGACAAGAACTGGTGTAGAAGAGCGTGAAGATTGGAAGAGGGGAAGAGAGGGAGTTTTCCTAACAGTGAGAAGACCTTAACTAATAATAATAATAAAAAAATAAAGTCTATAAAATACCAGAATGCTGAATAAAACAAATTAACATAGGTTCACGCCTTATTCCATACGCTGTGACAGATGCATAGTTGAGCTCACGATTTTAATAGATAATAAACAACATAAAGATTTATACACAAGCATATGCATTGCTTTTGGCCCTACACTAGGATAACCTGTGTGGTGGGAACCAAAAACAGCGACGTCACTCTTACATAAATATCCAAGACATAATATTTCTCGCGACATTTATCATCTCCGTTAGAAAGCAAAACATTACAATTTCAGACTTGACAGCCCTACACCTGAACCTAACAGGGTAGTTGAAAGCCGAGGATTTGAGCGTACACTGCCAAAGCCAGCATGTGGCTTTGGTAGTGAGACAACCTTTAGACTTTTTAGCGTTCCTTGTATGCTTCATAGGGATTTTAATCGTTTGCGGAGGTTCAGCTTAGCTTGAACGGGATGAATGTATTCCAGCGGATTCGATACTGAAGAAAGTTGTCTGTGGTACTATGGTAACTCTCTTGGTTTGCTTTTTTGTATAAATATATACTTAATGCGTTTTATGGGAGGCAGAGACTAGCGCTCGGGTTCTGGAAGAGCTATTAAATTACACAGACTGTTAGTGTGTCGACACCATGACCGAAAACGCGCAGATGTTCCGCGGCTAAATTTTTTGGTTCCTGAAACATACGTGATTGACATAGCATTGCAGGCGTAATCACGCCGAACTTCGGTCGCGTATTCGGCAATGGTGTATTTGACCCTTAATCTATTGTCAAATTCATTTCAGCCTATCACTCCTGTTGCAAATGACCACTCTTTCAGAAACTATAATAATAATTATTATACCTTGGACACTATTTACACACATTGATCTGGCCCCAAACTAGGATTCCCTATATCTTGGGTACTAGACAAAAGATAAACAACCATGACTAGGGTACAAACTCCGTTCTCATCAAACAAATATTTGCCCCCACCGGGACTCGAACCCGGGACTCTTGGCTTCGTAGGCAGGGCACTGCCGACTCGGCCATTCGAGTCGTCGAACTGGGGTTAACCACATCCATTTTAATTTTCTTGTTATTTTCATATAGCTGCTTATTTCCTTCGTATCTCTAAGGTATCTCTATATCGGCGGGGATTGGCTAGCTTCCTGTTTTAACTGCTAAATATTGCCCGAGCTGTGCCCCTGCCACCCCGAATAGTAAAAGGCGTGACGCTGCGTTATTATTTATTTATTTATTTAATTAATGACATATTAAAAATAACAGAGTTATACATACGTGAACACCATGTAAAGCAACGGTGTGAATTTGTTATGAGAGGTAAAATTTACAGAATATGTAATGTAGAACAGTTGAAGGCTTTTTAAAAGCTTACAGATTCACTACAGTCTTCACAAAAAAAAGGCCTGATGGCCCAAACTAAATTCAACCTTATTACGTCAGTGACACGGACGCCGTCACCGGGCCTTTTATTTTGTGAAGACTAGTTTATCTAATTGGATTTTATTTATGTATGTAGTTCCTGTATTTACTTTAAACACGTTTAGGATGTTGCACGAGTATTTCATTTATAATTTATGATATTCCATTAATAACACCATTATATTGTAGCATATTATACATAACTAAAACTTACGCGATTCTGAAACCATTTTTCACTCCACACCACTTCGTATTTGCATGTACTCGTAGTACAGTTGACAGCTGCTAACGCATAACAATTCATCATATGAGGTCCTGTCAACTAAACATAACGTTTGTTACTGTCGCGCGATATTAAAATTCATGAAGTACGTGCACAGAAATGATAATGCGAAATATTTTGTAAATTACGAGCATGAAGAAAAAGATGTGGGGAAATTTTAACTTTGCTTGTCATGAGAACTATGAAAGAAGGCAAAATTCTATCAGGTACTTAAAAGCTGGTGTTAAATTGTGATTTTAATTTTAATACTAAATTAAAGGCTGTAAATCGTCGTAGAGGCTATAAAGTGAGCAATAGATGGACGGGTCAGTCTGATGGCCGATTTCACCAACGATCCCTATCTTTTAGGGGACACTTTACTTCTTTCAGGGGCCACCTAGCGGTTGTTTCGATTTGCCCTAAGTGTGAGGGTCATCTAGGCTCATTGGGGACCCCTTAAATATAAGAGTCCGGCCACCGAAACAATCGCTAGACAGCTAAGAAAAAGAGCTAAGTGTCCTTTAACTGTTAGAGAAATCGGGCATGAGTCTCTAAGAGACGATTTAATCACTTTTGGCCGAGACATTTAATAATGCTTTTCACGACTACTGCAGGGAAACAAAATTTGTATTACAGAAAATTATCTTGGGATAGATTAGGTTTTGAACTTCTCCTAGCGGAGTCCGCAATTGTGACAGCACAAGCCATGCACGCTTTTACCGACATGAAGGCGGCGTGAAGTGTCCAAGAGTTTCGTTCATCTGAGTGAAGTGCCATCTGTTGACACTTGAAAGAACCAATAAACCGACAATGTTTTTATGGCCAGTTGAAATAGGTCGGATTTTTTTTTGTTGTCCATTTTAACTATTCATTCTTTTTTGGCCCTTCTACAGACCATCGTTCGCCACATTCCCTTGGTAGTGATACCGTTTTTATTCATAAGGCCCTATGATCATTTTCCTTTAAGTATTTGTATAAAAAGGTAATACTTTTCTTTATTAATTCTGCCCAGCATCTTTCAGCGTCCGTCGATATTGAGGTGTCGGAATGAATCCAGGCTTAAGTCTAAACTGCTCTATCTACATAGTTCAAAAGAACATCTTTTCTCAATCAGGTTTTCTCTCAATTCAGCGGAAATTAGCTCAGTCTGGCTGCTCAAATAGAACGCGTATTGAAGTGGATATCCCCCTTTCCCGCCCCACTGTACGTCTCCACCCAATTAGGTTAGTGAGTGTTTTAGCATAATAATTCTGAGCGCCTAATCGTCCATGAACGAAAGCTGAGATTAAAATAAACGAGTTTATAGATAGGACGCTCAATCATTCGCGAAGGGCGGAAATAGATCGACCTTCGTCGTCTGACTCGATTTTAAATATGAGCGACTGAGAGTCACTCCGTTAGTACAGGGTGTCGAGACAGGTGACAGCTTCTGAGTTACATTTCTAAATGTCATCTCCAAATGAGATCGTGAACCAAAGTCAAAGCTCTTAAAAATTTAATTTGAATCAGGGTCTAACAAAAAGGTGTGCTCATATTATGAATGAATGAATGAATACTTTATTGCACAAAACAAACATACCGAGACAACACAAAGAAAAATATATGTACAAGAGGCGCGCTTATCTCTATAAAAGAGATTTCTACCAGCAAATCCAGATAGGATTGAAAAGTGGACTGAGAGAGAAAATATTATTTTCAAATCACATTATTATCAGAGAGTTTAGGTGCAATTTTCTGAGAAACTTTCACTATGTAACCGGGATTGTGATAGAGCTACTTTATTTTTCACTTCTCCATTCTAATCAGTTGGTCGCTTGGCCTATTGAAGTTGGTATCAAACGGGTCTGATTATGAAATTTGCCCAGAATAATGTCCCTTACTACAGCTTGAAATATGGCTGCACATTTCTGTTACAGCCTATATATCGGAGACTGATTTTGTTCAGATCTAATTTTGGGATGAAATTTGGGGAATGCGGCCCGGGTACGACTCCCGACTGAATATTGACTGACATTCAAAGATGATGTTTCGGTTTTCCAAAAAGGAAAATGGCGCGATATTTATGTTCAATTTTAGGTCACGTTTAAACAAAGAGCATTCAGAATGTTTAGAAACAGATTGAAACTATTTGGAGTATTAACCATTTGGACTACGATTTTTACTGCCATGAGATAATATAATCTTTTAATAGATATTGATCGGAAAGATAAGAAAGATAATAAGAGCTCGTAGCTATATATTTGAAATAAAGTTCCCATACTTTCTAAAGATATACGCTGTTGGTAAAAACTGTGACGTGCTTTTAGCAAATAACTTTTTTGAATCTTTCACAATCCACGGTCAACAAACGATATAGAGCAATACCTTTTAGTGTTACACGGAAAGACAAATTTTTGAAGATTGTTCAGATGAAGAAGTGATATTCATATACTTCATATAAGTGATATTCGTTATATTTCATTGAATTGGTGTATGTAGCCATGCTGGTAGAGAAAAGATCGCAGATACACTGTAAGTTTTCCTTACTAATCCAGTAACTGCAGAAGTATATTTCATTATTTATCGCGAAACTTTCTGAAGCATCCACATTCTACTAATTCTGAACTATGCACGGCAGAGCGCAAAAGTTAGCAGAATATTACTTTCAGATAGAAAATTAAAAAAACCTACGTTTCGCCAGACGTTAGGGTGATTTTATTTAACATAGGTTGGTGCATTATTCTTTTCGTAATATTTTAGATATGGGTGCTGAGTAAATATCGAAAATGATGACACGAGACAAATTTTGGTTGCTACAAAAACCTTGAAATATTGTATACTATGGCGTTTAGAAGCTTCTTGATGCACTTACGATTGTATGAAAAACTGTATGATTTTGCTTGTATGATGATTATTCGAAATAATGTATGGAACACGTGCGCGTGCGCTTGCGTAGCTCGCGAGGTAATGAACGATGCACTGGTACAGCGCGACGCCGTCGTTTTTTCATCTTGATTTGTATAGGGTGCCTAGTTCATGTTTGCATTGTATGATGTATGATTTTCTTGAAATTGTATGAAAGCTTCTTGTATGGTTGTATGTATGGCTTGGATGAATGTATCTTGTATGAATGTATCTTGTATGTATGCATCTTGAATTGTAGGTATAGTTTGATTTCTAGACATGTCCCGCCGCGTTGAATGCTTGGCTTTCAACATCAAGCTTCTCTTCTCCCATTGGTAAAGGACATATCTTGTTAAATGCTCTTCTTATAATTCCCTTTGAAGTTTGTATATCTGCTACTCTGTTAACTCCGTCGCTGCCTGGATGTACGTCAACGACGCGACCAAGACTCCATTTCATGGGAGGTAATGTATCATCCTTTATTAATACCAATATGTCCTTTTCTAGACGTCCATAGGAAGATTTCCATTTTGTCTTCTGTTGGAGTTCGGCGACGTATTCCTTATGCCATCTGCTCCAGAAGTGCTGGCGTAACTGTTCGACTCTTTCCCATCGTTGCAGCCTGTTCTCATTCCTAAGGAGTAACGGCGGACTCGGCAAAGCAGTGAGGGATCGTCCGACCAAGAAGTGACCGGGAGTTAATGGGATGAGATCACTAGGATCAGCAGAAAGTGGGGAGAGCGGCCTTGAATTGAGAATTGCTTCAATTTGGACTAATGTAGTGTATAGTTCTTCAAATGTTAAGTGTGAATTGGATAAGACTCTGTTTAGATGATATTTGAATGATTTGACTCCTGCCTCCCACAGTCCGCCAAAATGCGGAGCGTAGGCAGGAATAAACTTGAATTGTATATTTTCATTCGCCATTGTTTCTGCTAACGGGGATGCATTTTGTTTAAAGAATCTTTGTATTTCGTTTTTTGCTCCTACGAATTGGGTTCCGTTGTCAGAGAAAATGGCGGTGGGCTTAGATCTGCGTGCGATGAATCTGCGCAACGCAGCTATATAGGCTTCCTTTGTTAACTCTGTAACCAGCTCTAGATGAATGGCCTTTGTCGTGAAACAAACAAACACCGCAACGTATACTTTGGATAGTCTGCAACCACGTCCTTTTCTGTCAGCTACTAGCATTGGGCCAGCATAATCAACGCCTGTCGTTTGAAAAGGGTAACCGGCACTAAGACGCTGCTCCGGTAGTTGACCCATGATAGGTCTGACTGTTTGTGCTTTCATTCTAGTACATCTTTGACATTTGTGTGCGACAAGTTTAGCCATATTTCGCCCCCCGATAGGCCAAAATTCTTCCCTGATAGAAGCCAGCAATAATTGGGGTGCTGCGTGCATCAACTGAATATGTTTATCGGTAAAAATAAGTCGTGCAATGGGATGTTTACATGAAATAAGTATCGGGTGTTTTTTCTCAAATTCGAAGTCTGAATTGTTTAACCTACCACCTACCCTCATAAGGCCATGATTGTCTAAGAATGGTGATAAGTGTAAAAGTCTGTTTTTGTTTGGTAACTGTTTGTTTTGTATAAGTAAATTGTATTCTTCAAATGACTCCATCTGAGACCATTTGAGCAACTGTGTAAATGCTGTTTCTAACTCCTCAACGTTGTATGGACCATATTTTTTGTTGGTATTCTTTTTACAATTGTTCAAAAAACGCAACACGCAAGCGAATGATCGTTTCATTGTTAATAATTTGGAAAATGCGTCAAAATTGAATGTGTGGGTATTTAATATATTGGTTGCAACATTCGAAATTGTTTCTGGAATATCATTTGGAATTATATTCTGATTGAAATTAGGCCAAAATTCTTGTGTAAGTTTTAAAAAATCTGGTCCGGTCCACCACTTTTTCGAATTTTCAATGTCGGATATATTCACACCTCTAGATAAGAGATCGGCTGGGTTTTCTAAAGTAGGCACGTGACGCCATGTGTATTTTTCAGTTAGTTCTTGAATTTCAGATACTCTATTTCTAACGAATTGTTTTAATTTGTGAGGGGAAGTTTTTAACCATCCTAATACTATCGTGGAATCGGTCCACAAAAAACATCTATCTATGGGTAATCTAAACGCTCTAACCACTTTGTCAGTTAATCGCGCTGCGATGAGGGTTCCGCACAACTCCAGACGCGGTATAGTCGTCGGCTTCAACGGCGCTACCCTACTTTTTGCGCATAGCAATTGCACTGAAACAGTGTCGTTAGATACTGACCTAACATACAAGCATGCGCCATACGCATCTTGTGACGAATCAGCAAAAGTGTGCAATTCAATCACACTCGGATTGTCACAGACAACGCGACGAGGAATTTTAATTTGATTTAGTTTGGGCAAATCTGTAATGAATTTTCGCCAAATAGTGATTACGTCGTGGGGAAGTGTCTCATCCCATGATAATTTTAATAACCAAAGTTTTTGTAAAATAATTTTCGCCTGAATTACACAAACACTTAGTAAACCTAATGGATCGAATATCTGTCCGATAGTGGATAGAATAGATCGTTTGGTGTATACCGTGTTTAATTGTAGATTGATTGTGAAATATAAATTGTCTGGGTCGGGTGACCATCCTAACCCCAGTGTATTCGAGGAATTTTGTTCGGTTAAATTAAGATTTTGAGTTGGAAGTGTTGAATGGTTTTGAGTGAGAATATCCCGAACATTTGATCGAAACTTTCTAAGTGGAAAACCACCGGAAGATAAAACTTGTGTGACGGCATGTTTAATCTTGATCAATTGTTCGATTGTTTGACTACCAGTTAAGAGGTCATCAACATACATGTCTTCGTTGATTATCTTCGTTATAGTTTCATCTTTGCATTCATCAGCTAATTGTTTCAAACATCGAATCGCCAAATAAGGAGCTGACGAAGTTCCATATGTCACTGTGTTTAATTGGTAAGTGTGTAAATCTTCATTTGGATTAGCTCGCCAAAGTATTTGTTGTAAGTGCCGTTGGTTTGGGTGTATAAGTACCTGCCGGTACATTTTCTCGATGTCGCCTGTTAGTACATAACGATGATGCCTAAATCTGAGTAAAAGAGACAACAAATCGCTTTGGATAGTTGGACCGACCATCTGAATGTCATTTGATGACACTCCGCTGCTCGTTGATGCACTGGCATTAAAAACAACACGTAGCTTTGTGGTCTCACTACTTTCCTTTAAAACTCCATGGTGCGGCAAATAGAACGGTACTTTGTTGTTGTGATCAGTGTATGTATTTAAGTTTAATTTTGTCATGTGGCCTAATGTTTCGTATTCTATCATAAAATCTGTGTACATTTGTTTTAACAGTGGCTGGCAAGCCAATCGTCGTTCTAGCGACATATAACATTGTTTTGCTCTTTGGAACGAATCTCCAAGTTCAGATTCTGGTTTCTTGAGAGGTATTTCGACAGAAAATCTACCGTCGGGCATTCTTGTAAATGTCTGTTTAAAGTTTTCTTCACATTGTATTTCTTCCTTTGAATAGATGTGTTTTGATTGTTCGGGTACCTCCTCAAGAGTCCAGAATTTGGATAGTGTTTCTTGTATATTGTCTTGTTGTATAAAATTGCATGTTACGTTTTGTGTGTGACCACCGGTGGGCCCCGATACCACGTATCCGAATTTGGTTTGTTGTAGGATAGGACTACGTGTACCTAGACGCACCTGTCCTTGATCCAGGATTTCCCAGAAAATGTCTGCGCCAAGAAGAATATCGATTCTTGGCGGATGGTTGAATTCGGGGTCAGCCAAAGTAATGTGTTTTGGTATGTTTAGTTTATCTATGTTTGTTGTACTGTTTCCTATGGTCGCAATGCTGGGTAGAATCAGGAATGACATATTGACCTTGTATGGATTTATCCTTGACTCTATAGATGTATTGCAACGTTTGGATATTTTCGTGGTTGATTGGTTGATTCCTGTGACGGAAGATTGTATGCTAGTCGCTTTGAGTTTAAGTTTTTTCATGAGTGCTTCTGTCATGAATGAAGCTTGACTTCCTGAATCAAGTATTGCTCTAGCTTCGTGCCGCTGGTTATCTTTATCTATGATGTATATGAGTGCTGTGGATAGTAGCACTTGCTCTGCCGTATTCTGGACTGAGAGTGATGTATGATTCTGTGTTTGATTTGATGTATGTGGATTGTTTCGTTGTATATTTGTATTTGTATATTCTTGTGTATTTGCAATTTCACCTGTATTTGTATAATCTTGTTCATTTGTATCTGTATGTCCTTGTCCATTCATGTGACCGTATGTATTTGTATATCTTTGTGCATTTGTATCACCGTATGTATTTTTGTATCTCTGTGTATTTGTATCACCGTATGTATTTGTGTATCTATGTGTATTTGTATCACCGTATGTATTTGTGTATCTCTGTGTGTTTGTATCTCCATAGGCATTTGTATATCTTTGTGTATTTGTATTTCTGTCTTTGTATGTATCCTCATGAATTAATGTATTGTGTTTTGTATAGCGAGGACATTTCTTGCACGGTCCTAAACGACACACACGAGCTTGATGACCTGGTCTTAAACAATTTAGGCATAATTTGTATCTTTTGGCAGTTTCGACTCTCTCGTGGTTCGATTGACTGAGAAATATCTCGCAGTTGTATACGTAATGATTGTTTGAGCAAAGAGGGCAGCTCGATGAGTTGTTATTATTACTGTCTGCACTGTTTGTTACAGCTGCAAATCCCTTAACATGTTCTGTTTGTCTGTGTCGTGTTTCTGTTTTTTGACTTAATTGTATGGTTTCTAATAAATCAGCCCGATTTTTTAAGAATACGTGAAAATCGTTCAATGTTATTGTTTTTAATGTAGTTTTGTGTTCTTCCCACTCTCGTAGGGTTTTCTGATCAAGCTTTGTTGACATGATGTATATAATCAGTGTGTCCCACGAATTAGTGGGTTCACCTAATACTTCCAGTGAACGAAGATTCTTATTGAAAGTGTCTATAATCTGTCTAATGGATTGGGCAGATTCTTTTTTAATCGAATCTAGGGCAAAAATGGCTTGTATATGGTTTTGGATTAACAATTTGGTGTTATTATACCTATCGCACAACAAATCCCAGGCAACTTTGTAATTGTCAGATGAAAATTCAAGTGACCGTATTATTTGAGCAGCGCTCCCCTGCAAGGACGCCCTTAAGTAATGAAATTTTTGTATACTTGTAATTGTTGTGTTAGTGTGAATCAGTGATAAGTATGTATCGCGGAACTCCAGCCATTCCTCATAAGCGCCACTGAATTTGGGAATCTGAATAGTAGGCAGCTTGACGCCGTGTTTTGTTTGTTTCATAACTTTGTGCGTGACAGTCCCTGCCTCGGAATCAGAGGACGAGTGGTGGCCATCAGAGGAATTCACGTTAAGGCGATCACATAACTCAGTTGCTTTTGCTAAGTTTGAATAAAACAAGGACTCGAATGAGGTTCTCTCAGCGAACTGTTGGTCAGAATCTTTTTGATCAACAAGGCATTCAATTGTTGTTTGTACTTCGTCGAATAGCGTAAACATAGATTCCATTTTTGACACTCTCAAACGTAGCTCAATCAACTGCAGTGAATCGGGATTTGGTTGATTGTTGGTTGGTTGCAAACTGTTTACATAGTTAACAAAGTTGGTTAATTGGCCCTTGTATGCACCTCGTTTTCGCGATAATTCGGACAATGACATCTTGACGAACTGTGTCGAGGTTGAGTCCTAAAGTGAAATGTATTTATAGCAAGAAAGTCGTGCAAATTCACTCCCAAATCGAATAACTCACACTCAAATAGCTAATGGGTTTAGAGGGTAATATTGAAAAATTTGTCCAGCGGGCGGCGGCCGGAGGACAATGGGGCGAGTTATGCGGCACTCAAGGTCAGCAGGACGGTGCTCAGTTTTATGTCGTAAACAACTTATGATTTTATTACTTGCGAAATTGTATTGAAAAATTATTGACTTTCTTGTTGGAATTCGACAAAAATAAATGAATAAATGAAGCTAGATAGCAAGGTAGCTTAGTTGGATATGAAAATTTGCATAAATTAAATTGGTACTTTATGATTTTATTGAAAAATTAATATATTGGAACGGACTCACTCGAATGCAACACCTTGTCTCTTGTTTCCACTCCTGTTTAGGTATACGGCTGATTTATTGGATGTTTTTGGATCTTCTTGAAATCCGGCTCGAAGGACCATGTATACTATGGCGTTTAGAAGCTTCTTGATGCACTTACGATTGTATGAAAAACTGTATGATTTTGCTTGTATGATGATTATTCGAAATAATGTATGGAACACGTGCGCGTGCGCTTGCGTAGCTCGCGAGGTAATGAACGATGCACTGGTACAGCGCGACGCCGTCGTTTTTTCATCTTGATTTGTATAGGGTGCCTAGTTCATGTTTGCATTGTATGATGTATGATTTTCTTGAAATTGTATGAAAGCTTCTTGTATGGTTGTATGTATGGCTTGGATGAATGTATCTTGTATGAATGTATCTTGTATGTATGCATCTTGAATTGTAGGTATAGTTTGATTTCTAGACAAATATTGTGATTTTTTTGGTTTATCGCTCATAAATTCTTCATTGTGCATCGTAGCTAAAAGTTACCGTTTAACTAATTAAAGAACAACAAGAAATAACGACATAATACTTCGGTCAAGACATATACTAGAAACCTATGGTCAAAAATCCATTGGCAATCTCAGCGTCGACCCTCTTAATTTCCGAATGTCGGAACTACTCGGAACGACGTAATTTTTAAGACTTTTAATGTTTGATTTTTCGCTTGATAATCTGATTTATTTTATAGACACCTAGTTTTGAGGGTTCCATACCCGAAGGGTGCCAAAGGAAGCCTATTCATTTGTCTGTCTGACGTCATCGGGCTATTTCTAATGAAACGTAATAGGTCTATCTATTGTGAATTGTTGAACGATGTGAATTTTTCACAGAATGTGTATTTCTGTTGCCGCTGCAGCAATAAAAAGTCTAATAAACCAGACTTTATCAATCAAAGAAGTCCTCACACAAGATACGTATACCCCTGCGATATAACAAATCATATAGTCGCATTTTATATTTTGATTTAGCAGCTTATAAAATGGTTGTGGTGGCGCAATTGGTTATATATCGTTCGCGCAACCTATAATAATAATAATAATAACGTTTATTGCCAAGAAGAATACAAGGATAGTACCTAATTTTACATTGATAATTTTGCTGAGGCAATAGGAAGTGGCTCAGCTCCTGCTGACACAGAGCCGGGACTCTGTGGAGCGCTGATTTTCAGCCTCTCCCTCTTCCCTTAGATTTGGAGCGGGGTAAAATGTCATAGAGGGTCACCAGGAGCAGTTAAACTTATGCAAGACAGTGTTAAAAAATTAGATCACTAAATTGTAACAACACTTAATTACTAAATTATAATAACATTGGATAAATTACAATAAAAACACGAAATAATTATCATTTGGGGCATAGTAGAGTAGTAGTGGTTGGTATTGTTTATGTTGTACTTGTGTGTGTGTGTGTGTGTATGTGTGTGTGTGTGTGTGTGTGTTTGTGTGTGTGCGTATGTGACTGTAGCTTGCGGGCTCTTTCTTTAGAAAAAGTTTTTTATTTGTATATCATTCCTGTAAGCATGCTTCAGGTTCTCTGTATGAATTTGGCGTTTGATTAGAGCTGCTCTATATTTTATCTTAAATAAGTTAGTACTATAAGTCTGTCGGACATAATATTATTTTGTTTGTGTTTTATAATTTTTAGTGCTTACGTATTCTTATACGATGGTACCGAATTCGTGTGCGAGGTCGACCCGCAGCTGATCTTTTTTTTTAAGTTTGCACAAATTCTTGATCAACAACAGGTAGCCTACAGCACTTTGATAATAAGAGTATACATAACGCCTACACACATGACATAACTCTATCGCCATGCATAGGTAATTCTATACTCAAAATCAAGGTTGCAAGCAATGAAAAACCAACTAGAATAGCAAATCTCTTGAGCACAGATGTTTTGTTCAGATTCCGGAATTAATAACTCGGTTTTGTCGCGATTAAAAGACGATTAAAGACAAAACTTTTACAATTACGAATTCATCTTTTGTTTGGGCAAGCTGCGACAAATCTTAAGTTGAAATGTACAACTCGGAAAGCAACTGTTATTTACAAGAATTATTAAAAAGGATTAGGCACACTTATTTATATATACAGATACAAACATATATTGTTACTGGCCCCACATAAGGTTAATAATATTAGTTTAAATCCTAAATACTATACTACAATATGGTTGTGATCATCCATTCAAGTAAGGCTTAGATAGGCCTTAAGTTTATAAGCGAAGATATATGACACTTCTCGTCTCTGCTCGAAACCATCACATTTTCCTACGAAAATACGTTGGTTTATGGCTGCGGCGATGGCCTAGCCCCTTGTCACGCAAAATCGTGTAGGTAGAATTACTGCCTCTGCTACCCTGTACGGGAAATTCTTGAAGCAATGTGTTTTTGCGGACCACGGGAATGGTCATCAGTCAGCCACTACACCACAAACAAACAGTAGTTAATTGCCATTCAACAAAGAACCTTCACGCTGACGGGTAGAGTGCAGTAAGTCGTTAACCGAAATGCGGTTTCTTACACAAAAGAGCTGCTATAATAGGGAAACCATTAATCGTGGAATGCACCTGTTACTACTGGACTTTACTCCGTCAGCAGTAGGAAAATATAAAAGGATAATAGGATATTTTCGTTGAGATACTGAAGTCCCTGAATGAGTCTTCCATCTCTTCTAGCTGGTTTGACTCTTACCCGAGAGGTCGCCAGCAACCAACAACGTATTAAGTAGGAGGTAACTTCAACGAAATGGTCCTCTTTGCGGGGGTCCCTCAGGATGGTATTCCCTCTCCTTTTTTTCTCTGTCGTGATAAATTACATCTCGGATATTCTCTCCTAATCATATCAACCTTACGCAGACGATCTCCAGATTTATCATCATTTTTCTCCCTGTGATATGGTCTCAAGCGCCTCAACGCGCCACGGCACGCATCAAGTTTTGGTATAAAGCACGACGACGCTTACGAGCCCGGAAGAGCGTGTATGCCTGCGTGCGCGCATACCTGAGTGTGTGTTGGAGCAAGGTTGATACACCGCCTGCGTGCGCGCATACCTGTGTGTGTGTTGGAGCAAGGTTGATACACCTGCCTGCGTGCGCGCATACCTCTGTGTGTGTTGGAGCAAGGTTGATACACCTGCCTGCGTGCGCGCATATCTGTGTGTGTGTTGGAGCAAGGTTGATACACCTGCCTGCGTGCGCGCATACCTGTGTGTGTGTTGGAGCAAGGTTGATACACCTGCCTGCATGCGCGCATACCTGTGTGTGTGTTGGAGCAAGGTTGATACACCTGCCTGCGTGCGCGCATACCTGTGTGTGTTTTGGAGCAAGGTTGATACACCTGCCTGCGTGCGCGCATACCTGTGTGTGTGTTGGAGCAAGGTTGATACACCTGCCTGCGTGCGCGCATACCTGTGTGTGTGTTGGAGCAAGGTTGATACACCTGCCTGCTTGCGCGCATACCTGTGTGTGTGTTGGAGCAAGGTTGATACACCTGCCTGCATGCGCGCATACCTGTGTGTGTGTTGGAGCAAGGTTGATACACCGCGCTAAAAAGTATTGATACTTTTCAAGACTATAGTCGATTGGAACAATTACTTATTGGGTTTTAATTATATTACTATTAAAGCACAAACATACACACATACATAGCGTCATCATGCCTTTTCCGATACGGGGAGAGGCACAATTGTTCGCACATTTAGCCAGTAATTAATTAGTTAATTTTGCGTCGGAAGGGGCTAGCCCATTTCAAAGTTGCGTAACGATGTTTTCCATGATCGTTAGAATTGAACGTCCGCATTGGTATTATGTACATTGTATTATATTGAAAGATACTTATCTCAAAATGATCAGCAGAGGGGATTCGAACCGGCATATGGCAAGAAATAGTAGAAATTAAATAATTGTAAATAAAAAGAACTATTTGTAAGTGCAACTAACCAACCAAGTGTGTTTTTTATTTCGGAAAACCCCATAGAGTAAAATAAACTATGCTTTCGTGAACTCCCAACAAAATTGTTGCTATGTTAAAGATAGTGGCGCCCTCATAATGGTTTCTTCTATTTATTGCCAAGCTATAGGTTAGTAATGAATGAGCAAATTCACAAATAATGTAAAAAAGGTTTTAAAAAAGTGTAAGTAATACATCAAAAAATAATAATATAGGTCATCTCTTAATTTCATTAATCGTGTTTTTCGGAGGTCAACTATTTCGGGAAATAAGCATTTATTGTAAAAACGGACCAATCATTCTTCCATATTCTTTTTTCAGAATTCATCAATTTTGAAATTTTTTTCAGTCTTCATTTTCAAATTTTCTTCTGTTCATACTTCAAATGGATAATACTTTATTTTTGTAACATGGAACTGACGCTGAACCTGGTAAAACCAGTCATGTTTTTGGTAAAACCAGTCATGTTTTTGGTAAAACCAGTCATGTTTTTGGTAAAACCAGTCATGTTTTTGGTAAAACCAGTCATGTTTTTGGTAAAACCAGTCATGTTTTTGGTAAAACCAGTCATGTTTTTGGTTAAGCGTACCACCCACTTTCCACAATTTCAGTTTTTTCTGGTGTACGGTGACATCACCTTCTAATCCGAATGCCGAGCTTTTGACTTCAACGAGACCATTATCTTCTATCAGTCCATCTGGAGAAGCACCTACATTTTTTTATTAATTATTGAAAATAACAATAATTTATCAACAGCCTAGATAAACATAGAACCTAATAATAAGTATATATATATTTCAAGATACTACAGTTATTATAAAAAATATACATATAATTAGAAAATATCTACAAAATACTCATAAATATTGTTCGGGACTCGTGGATTATACAAACATATTTTTTGGTTTTATGAGTGTTTACAAATATCAGTGAGAAAATCTGTATTTACAAAAAGAGAAGGCCTGTCTCACTCACTGACTCATCAACCCAGCTCAAACTCTGCAACCTAGAAAGCTGATTTGACACCAAATGACCTGCCTCGTCAGACAAAACTTCCTGCCTCGTCAGACAAAACTTCCTGCCTCGTCAGACAAAAATCACGCTTGTGGGTTTTTTTTCCTTCCCCTGATCGATTACGCTAACATAATTATGTGAGCGCGAACGAAGAGCAAACTCGAACGACTTCTAAACCTCGGGATTCAGTTTATCTTCAGTCTGCGCAAGTATGACCACGTCGCTGAGTATCCCAGGGAGTTGAAGTGGCTCCCTATCCGTCTTCGTCGGGAGTCTCACATCAGATTGTTTTACATTTCTGTCCTCGGAGATCTCACGCTCGGTCACTGCTCATAACTGCGCAACACAACACAGCCGCATATGAACATGGGTTCAGACTACGAGCTATCATGCTCTGGAACAAACTTCCTCGCGCCATCAGAGACAGCCCATCACTTAATATTTTTTAAATTGCTTAAGACGCCGTCAGACAGCCGCTCAATTCGGGGTGAACAATTGTGTGTATGTATGCGTGCGTCGGCGTGTCCGTTGAAGCCGCCGCCGCCGCCGCACCGGCGTCGGAGTAACAAGGAGTGTATAGATTAATTTTCCGAAATAATATTTTCCTTGTTTTCTTTTTCCATTCGCGATTTTTTCCATGATTTGTTTTTAGGGTTCCGTAACGGAAGGGTGCCAAACGGTACTCTATTACTATGCGTCCGCTGTCTGTACGTCCGTCCGTCTGTCACCAGGCTGTATCTCATGAACCGTGATAGTTAGACAGATAAAAAAATTACAGATGATGTATTTCTGTTGCCGCTATAACAAGAAATACTAAAAAACAGACTAAAATTAATATTTAAGGGGGCTGCCATACAACAATTCCTTCAATACCACATACAAACTTATGAATGCACCAGGTTACGTGCATGGAGTGTGAAAGTAGCCACACCGATAACTTTGTAAACAAAATTTGCTATGTAAAATCCAAACTATTCCACCCCATCCCTATCATTGTATGGTAGTACAGAACTCTTCGTGCGCGAGTTGGACTCACACTTGACCGGTTTTTCAATCATGATTTTTATAAAAATACTCGAACACGAAATTAAAATGAAACAAAGTTATAATGGAATGGTATCGAAAGCTCGGACACATTAGTGAGAACGAATTAAAGATGTTGTGGAAATAGTATAATGTGCATGATCTGGACTTATAAGATAAAATTGAAACCTCTGTGAAACCTGCATCAAATGCAAAATGATCATCATTCCCAATGCATGACAACACATACTCAGAGGAACCTCTCTGAATCATTTACAGTGACGTAAGTGGACCTTTTTAATGCGAAACGTTAGCGGAATCAAGATATTACTTGACATTCATCGACGATCACACACGGTTCTGTCATGCATATTTCACATAAAAAATTTGCTGAAGAAGTTCATGGAATACAAATATGAAGTGGAAACCTTGCTCAATAGAAATATAAAAGGAATACAATCGTACAACGGAACAGAGTATATCAAGATAGAGCTCGATGATTCCTCAAGACGCATAGCATCCACAAAAGGTTGACTTGTCGTTTATAAACATGCAGCAGAAGTGATACTGCAAATTACCTGATCAATAGAACCGCTTATAACCGCTATAGACGACCTCTGTGGCGCTGAGGTTGCGGCTCGGCCTACCGTGCGAGAGGTCCCGGGTTCGATCCCGGCGAGGGATAAAATTAAAATAAATCCCCAGGTCTTGGATGTTTATATGTGTGTTATTTCGCTGTTTCCCACGAGACAGGGTATCCTAGTGTGGAGTCAGAAGCAATGTATGTGCCTATATATACATTTTTATGTTGTATGTGTATGTTTATGAAGCTTTCAAAGGTGAAATTTCCTTCAAGGTTGACCACACAAGGAATCCTTCATTTATTTGGCAGGAAGACCTTTGTCTTCTTTACAAAGCAAGGTCTTATAGCATCTCATTTATATTAAATATATATTCTTTAAGCATGAAAAATCATGATTTCTGCAGCCAGTCATGAAAGGGGTGTCGATAAAGTATCTATCGACACCGCTTTTACCACTAGCTGCTGCAGTAGAAGAGAAGAGAAGAAGTAGAGTATTTTACAGACAAATATGTGTAATAACGATATACTTTTCGAAAAACCTGACTTCAAAGGGTGACAAAACAACTTGTTGTACTTTGAACTCCGATTTCTCGCAAAGGAGACATTCATAATCACACACATGAGTTTAAAAAAACAGAGTGTTAAAGTTTGGACGCGGCTTGCGCAGGACCTTACTAAATGGCGTGTTTATGAGGAGGCCTGTACCCAACAGTGGGTCCCCAGGACAGGCTGATGATGATGATGAAGTTCTCACGACTTGTCATTGAATATCTCATTTTCATCAGTACTGTAATGATCTAACCACTATACGATCACTGCCTAATTGATAAAGATGAAGATAAAGACGTTGGTAATACCAGACATGTGTTTTTATTGATTTAGTTTACACTTTGTATAAAAGGGACCCAACTGGCTCGATAGCCATTACGCTAATCCTAACTATATAATTTTAGATCAGCCACTGGCCGAAGCCTACGGTGAAGTGTGTCACATTGACTTTTCACATCCAAGCCCCTTTCTTTTTTTACCAATTACGTAACAGTGTCAAAGTGAACACCCCTAAAGAGGCCCGTATACAATATAATCGCATAGACAAATATCGAACCTTACAGTACCTATATTATCCCCATTACGTTTTGATATGTTGTGAAGCAATATGCTAAAATATGCAAACATACGTATGCAACGCATATGCCATCCAAAGAATTTATTGCCTCAACATTACGTCACACCTTTGCTGTCAGGGCATATTTTGATTGCGATTGCCATTGACAGAGAATTGAGCTGCAGGTATTTTCTCTAAAAGATATTTTCACAACAATCAAGTCTCTGCCACCCCGTATGGGAAAAGGTGTGACGCTATGTTGTGGAAAGAAATTCTTTGGATTGCATATGCGTTGCATACATACATAGAAGGACTTAATGCCGTTTGCAAATCTAATATATAACATAAATTTCCTTGAAACTTACGGAACGAACGCTTAGTCGTAGGTCTACATTCAAGGGCTTACATCGATGCATTGAAGAGTTTTGTGTATGTATGTATGTATGTAAGTATTGAACCATGTACAGATGTAGTGAATAATCCTTTCCTTTCGTATTTTCTCGGAAATGTTCGTTTTTGTCTTGCTACTTCACTCATACTCATGGTCTACATCTCAGTGTAATATACGTCAAACGGGCAATTTGACATTGATAAATAAAGTATGCGATTTATTTGATACCTACACGTAATTTATAATGCAGTAATTCAAAGACACATCGGCACCATTCGGGTGTTATCGTTGTTCCGAGTTTTGCCGATAGGAAAGGATTATTCACTACATCTGTACACAGGCTAACGAAAATCATTGCTTATTGAAACCGGAAGTGGATAGAAATTGAGTAACTTATTTACGGAAATAATCTTAATATTATTTATCACAATTCGAATGAGCAATTATTCATCGCATTATGACAAAGCGCTAAGCAGAAAATTTCAATACCTGCAATTAAATATATTTTCCGATAACATCGGGCGAGTCCAGTTTTCACCGATAAACACATAAAACAAAGTGGCTATGAAAATGGCCATACCAATATTTTCTTTTATGGGTACTTCTTTTAATTATTAAAAACCGGTAAGTATGTTTCATAATTTGTTGTTATAACAGCTATAGAAATACACCCTCAGTAAAAATGTCAGCTCTCTACCTATTTCGGTTGATCCGGTAGAGCTTAGTGAGAGGCGGACAGACGGACGTACGGACAGCGGAGGCTTAGTATTTTTTATTTATTAACTACAATATAAGAAGAAACTTCTTAAAATTAAAAGGTGATCACTCAATCCTTGGCAGGTGTAAGTATAACCACTGAAAAACGTCGGGTACGGAACCCTAAAAATATTAATCAAAACAAATATAGCATAAAGCAAGTCTTAAAGTACCAGGAGGATTTCCGGAAACAGTTTTTTCGCCAAATAACACTCACTGGAATGTTCTAGGAGTACTGTAAAACTTGGCTCGATAAATTCCGAAAGAAAAGTTGCTTTCGCCCCGGTTCAGCCGCGTTTACATTACTCGCTAGGATAGCCGCTCTAATGCTCTATATCTACAATTAGAAATTTCTATTCAAAAAACAAGAGTTACATGAAAATTGTGTAGAAAGGCGAGCTTATCTCTAATAAGAGATCTCTTCTAGTAAACTATGTTAAGATGGGAAAGATTGATTGCTGTGCAGGGGTAGACCTCTGTGTACAATAATATTACGAAATAAACGAGTATTACATTAAATAAAATAAAAAAATATAATTAGTATAATAATATACTAAATATTTATAATATACTACTACTACTATACTTATATGTCATAAACTATTATAAATATATGTCACCGTAAGATTGTCAAAACCGTTAGTTGATAAACTAACATTTTTTTTCTCGTTAGTTGGTCAACTATCGACATATAGTAAACTGTAGCGTATTGCTTACTATATGACGCATTAGTTGATAAACTAACGGTTAAAACCGTTAACTAGTGAACTGGTTTAAGCTTGAATTGCAAACGAAATACCAGGGCAAAAACTGCGGTAACTTACCATGAACAAAAGAAACGTAAATTCTAAACCCTGTCGGTCTGGTTTACTATCTGTCGATAGTTGATCAACTAACGCGTTAGTTTATCAACTAACGGTTTTGACTATCTTACGGTGACATATAATATATATACTAGTTGACCCGGTAAACTTTGGACCACCAATAAATATTGATTGTCATAGTAGTTTATGTGACTGATACATCATGCCTTATTATGTACAGTTACATACACTATGTTCAGGCTTCTCAGCACCTAATGACCTCGTAGGGGCCCATCAGCTACGAGGTAGCGTAACGATCAATTGCCAAGAAGTGTGAACGTCGGCGGTTCACCGAGCTGAAGTTAATTGGGGTCGATCTAACCTGGTCTGTGCTTCGGTCCCGTCAACCTCCTGTCTCTCTGCAAGGCCCGGGTGCACCCTAGGCTCTTCTTGGTAGACAGGTTCTTCAGCCAACCAGGTATGACTGGCAGGCCAGCTTCAATGAGCACAGTGTTCCAACACAGGTTATGTTACGTGGTAAAAACAATCGGGGCACGAAAATGCGAACTTTATCTGGTTCGAGAAACAATAACACACTCAGCTATATTAACAATCCTGAGGGAAACCCGAATACATTCCAGATGGCCTGCGATTTAATTTCAATACCCTAACCAAAACGCGTTTTCATTGCGAGGGCTTTCGTCTGTCAGTTGTCAAAAAACTGCTAGGTTGGCAGCTAACGTCAAATTCAAAATGGCCGTTCAGAAACCATCGATCGAATATCGATTTGGAATCGAACAATCACCCGCCCGGACAGGCACCCACCTGTCCCCTAATCTACGGGCAGCCGAGACAACGTTGTCGTTTTAGAACCGAGCCTCCTACTAGAACCTCTGCAGACCGGGGGGTCCCGTCCTTGCCAGGGAACAAGTTAACAATGCGCCCCCTGCGCAAACGTAGTGGCGGTAGGTTAGCATCCTTAACCAGAACGAGGTCACCAACACTAGGGGGGCTAGTTTTGTCAGTCCACTTAAGGCGCTGTTGTAAGATATGCAGATACTCGAGCGACCAACGCTTCCAGAAATTCTGAGTAAACTGCTGCAACATCTGATACCTTGACAACCGATACAATTACACTCCCTCGAAGGGGTGCTCGGGCAACGCGTTAAGTGGCTGACCTATCAAGAAATGGCCTGGGGTCAGAGCCTCCAGGTCATTTGGATCCGAGCTGAGCGGACACAACGGTCGCGAATTGAGAACGGCATCGATCTTACAAAACAATGTCGCGAGCTCCTCAAAAGTCAGCGCGGTCTGACCTACTATACGCCCCAAGTGCGTCTTAGCTGACTTAACTACGGCCTCAAAAATCCCACCCCAGTGGGGGCGAATCGGTGGGCTGAAGGTCCACTGTATACCCCGACGGGAGAGGGCCGTTCCAATATCCACTTTATTTACATTCAAAAAGTTGACTATCTCTCGTAAGTATCGTTCCGCACCGATGTAGTTAGTGCCGTTATCAGAGCGGATCAAAGTTGGAAGTCCCCTTCGAGAAACAAACCTATCCAAACAAGCAATGAATGCCTCTGTCGAGAGATCAGCAACGAGCTCGAGATGTACCGCCTTGGTGGATAAACAAACAAACACACATAGGTACGCCTTGTATTGCCTAGCGGTACGCAATCGTGAACTCTTCACCATAAACGGTCCTGCAAAATCCGTACCAACACCTGAAAACGGTCTGACCTCATTCACACGATCAGGGGGCAAGTCCCCCATGAGAGGTTGCATCGTGGCAGCCTTAAGTCGATAACAAGGCATGCACCGAAACACGATGTTCCGTATGACACGGCGGGCAGATAAGATCCAAAACTCCCGCTGGAGCGTGGCCAACAACGCGTTACAGCCGGCATGCGCGTTTTTAATATGACGATCAGTCACCAGCAATTCAACTAACTGTCCCCCCTTGGGGAGCAGAAGTGGGTGACGAGCCGAATACGACAGATTCGCATTGCGCAATCTTCCTCCTACCCGAAGTAACCCGGTCGAATCAACAAAGGGGTTGAGACGCGCGACGGCTCCCTTCAATTTCGAACGTCCACTTCGTATAATCTCCAATTCTGCCCCAAACTTCGAGGACTGTACCAACCGGACCAAATTCAACAGCGACTCGTTTCGCTCTGCCGGAGTCAGAATAGGGTTCAACGTTCGCTGATCGCGAGGAGTACGACAATTTCGAGCGAATCTCCTAATCCAAGTGGACACGTTTATCAACTTGTCAAGTGAGCTATACCGGTCCAGCAGAAACCCGGCGTCAGGGTCCTCAGCCTTCTGGGTAACATGCACGGCCGCTCTGGGGCCATGATCCGAAGATACTACTACATGGCTGTGGGGCCAGTCCGATTCTCTCTTGGCAAGCCAGGGTGGTCCCCACCACAAATGGTGTCTAACGAGTTCAGGAGCCCGACATTCCCTGGATGCACAATCAGACGGGTTCAATTCTCCTGGTACATGTCTCCAGGTCAGTGGGACCTCAGACGACACAATCTGGGAGACACGGTTCGCAACAAAAACCTCTAAGTTATGGACCGAAGCCTTCAGCCAGCACAAAACAATCTGGCTGTCCGTCCACGCGTACACCGTATCCTCCAAAACCACTGACCCACGCAACACTGTTAGAGTGTGATTCAAAAGTTTGGTCAAAAGAGCAGCCCCGGACAGTTCCAGTTTTGGAATCGTCATCCTTGTCCGAATAGGCGCTACCTTGCTTTTTGCCAAAACCAAACGCACGTCGACCTCCCCGGTGGAGGTGACGGTTCGCAAATAAACCGCTGCCGCAAACCCTCGTTCAGAGGCATCACAAAACCCGTGAAGGGTTGCCCTGTAATCCCCAGCAGGGACCAATTTCCTCGGCAGCGATACATTATTTATGTCCGATAGCGAGGTGAACATTCGCGTCCAATCAGTCAACAAATCACCTGAGAGGTGGGTGTCCCAGGTCAACTGAGCCGCCCATAGCCTTTGCATAAAACATTTGAGAGCAAAGGTGACTGGAGAAATCCATCCATTCGGGTCGAACGTTCTCGCAATCGTTGACAGTACTGACCGCTTCGTCCAGGCCTTCGGTGTTTCTAGAACCACCCGATAGGTAAACTCATCATGGACGGGCCGGTACTGAATTCCAAGCACTGACAACATGTTAGGGTTGTCAGGATTCTCAAAAACGTGCGGGTCTTGTTGAAACTCATCTGGGAGACCAGCCATCAACTCAGGGGAGTTGGACATCCACTTGCGTAGTTCATAGCCGACTCGTTCCAGCAATTGAATGAGCTCGTCACGTCGGTCCAGAGCTTCCTCTACACTGGCTGCCCCTGTGCAGACGTCATCGACGTACAAATCTTGCTCCAGGATAGCGGCGGCTCTAGGATAGCTCACACGGTCACGCGACGCCAACTCCCGCAGGGTACGCATCGCCAAATACGGGCTAGACCGTAACCCATACGTGTTCGTGTTTAACTCATAGACCTTGACTGGCTCGGCCGTGGACTCACGCCACAGTATCAACTGATACCTTCTGTCAGCCGGATGAATTACCGTTTGCCTAAACATCATCCGAATGTCTGCGACAAATACAATCTGGTGCCTCCGAAAGCTCATGAGAATATCCGAAATATCACGACTCAACTTGGGTCCCGAATGTAGACACTGATTCAGGGATATCCCGTTCGAGGTAGGTGCTGACCCATCAAAAACAACTCGAATCTTGCCGGTAGGGGTTCGTAGGACGGCATGGTGTGGAAGGAAACAATGATCCTCAGATCTCCAGTCCACACCCGACACCGACATGTGTCCTAACGACTCATACTCCCTCATGAAATCGACGTATTTTTGTTTAAATACGGCGTCCCTTGACATCCTACGCTCCATCGACATCAATCTCGTCTCAGCCATCTTCCTAGATTCTCCTAGTGGCGGTCGATCGGCCCTGAAAGGCAGTCGAGTTACAAAACGACCAGAACGAAGGCGACCAGTACTATTCTGGTAAAACAACTCGCACTCTTCTTCGTCTGCGTCGACTCGACGAACGGTGGGAGGTTCCTCTATCTCCCAGAAACGTTGGATAACGTCTGACAACGCTGAGCCAATAAGTATGCCATCTGACTCGGCAGGCCTAACCATTGGCAATGCCGGACCCATGATCACGTGACCAAACTTAGTATCCACAGCAATCAACCCGTCCGGCTGAAGAACTCGCCGATCCGACAACAGAAACCTACCCAGAACGTCTGCTCCCAGTAGCAGGTCGACCGGGGCTGGAGTGTCAAAATCGGGATCCGCCAACTTGAGTCCTGATGTCAGGAATCGAACGGCCGGATTCAACTTCACCAAGGGGTGTCTGCCCATGACATGCGTCATTACTAAAGCTTGCACGGATGTTTTTGTCAAAATGTCATAACGTGGAGAGAACGTGATCACCGATTGACCAACTACATTCGTAACCGTAACATTCCCCACGCCCCGTATTGATTTATTATACCTATTTACCTTGAGGCCAAACCATTTTGCTAAATGATTCGATACAATGCAGCCCTGAGCTCCAGAATCTAATAGGGCGCGAACGTATGTTGGGTTGCCCGCCAAATCCCAAACAAGCACAGAGGCGATCGGTAACACCACCGTCTCCGGTTGGGGGGCAACAAATGGTTGGGCCGCAAATTCCTAGCGAGGACCCCCAGGGCCCCACTGTGCCTGTAACCGATCAGGTATGCAGCTATACGCCAGAGGGTCCCATTGTACAAATGGCCCACGCGCCGGTTCCATTCCCAACCTACGATTCCCCGTAAAGGGGGGTGGGCGTGAATTCAACCGTGGCCGCTCCATGAGCGGGGGGGACATCACATGTGACCGACGAGGACGAGGCGACGAGCGGGGCGACAACTGAGGCGGCGTCCGAACCGCACCCGCATAGCTCGAAGGTATCCCATGACACCCGCCCGTTACGGCCTGCTCAACACACCCAATGTCCCGCTGGGTCGGATGCTGAGTCGCAACCGAAAACTCAGGGCCCCCCATGTAATGGTCCTGAGTGCGGCCCTGCACCCTGGTACTGCCCTGTGCACGTGGGGACGTTGGCCCCTGAGTTGCGCTCCGAGTCGCAAACGAATTCTCAGGGCCCCATGCCGTGTCACCCTGGGTACGGCCCTGTGGAGGCTGTTGGCCGGACCGGTTCATGCACAACAGATTGTTGTGGGGCCCACCACAATATCCGCACATTTGTGTGCGCGTGCAGTCCCTAGCCATGTGTGGCCCGAGGCACAGGAAACACCAGCTCCGCTGCTTGGCCATCCGGCGCCGTCCCTGAACCCTAAGTTCCCCGAACTTATTGCAATTGGCCACAGCATGGCCAATCTGCCTACAACATGGGCAGGTCTCACCATGTGGGGTCAATTCACTCACAGTCCCATACGACTGCCGGTTGGTGCGGTCCTTCCTCGTCGGAGGGCCCCTACTCACAGCGCTCCCGGCAGCTCTCTGTGGCTCCGAAGGATGGGTGACCGTCAACCCCAAATTCTCTGCCCGTCGAGCCTCCTCTTCCAAGAATCCGACCAAGTCGGAGAAGGCGGGCAGGTCCTCGGCCGACCTCCCGTGAGACTGTTCGAAACGAGTCTGCACGTCAGCGGGTAGGCGGGAAAGTACAATGTACAACAGTAGGTACGACCATTCACCAACCGGAAGTCCAAGATTCTCTAGAGCCTTGGTGACGGACAACAATGGGTTCAAAACCTCCGTCTGTATGGCCCCGACCTTGTTCACAACCGGGATACTAAACAAACGGTTCAGTTGGGCATCGGCCAACCTCCGTTTGTTATGGTAACGTCTGACCAACAATTGCCTGGCCGTTTCATAGTTACCCTCCGTAACTGTCAAATGAGCGACCAGCTCCCTAGGCTCACCCCTCAATGCTGCCACCAGCTGAGCCATCTTGACAGACTTGGTAATGTCCGATCGCATGTGCACCAAACTGTCGAACAGATTGATGAAGCTCATCCATTCACCGGACACGCCGTCAAAAGTAGGCATAGTTATGGCAGGTAACCTGGACCCCGATCCCTGAAGCGGCAGAGGTGCTTCAATGTCACCACCATGGCTGGACTCGCGCTGTCTACGTATGTCCGCAGCCTTCTGCGTGATAGCAGCTGCCATCTCCATACATTGGTCGACATCCCCTATCAACCGTGACAGCCTGTCAGGTGCGCAACCATCAACTGATTCCGCCTGCGCGGACAATTCGAGCACCCTATTGTAACGTTCCTTAACGTCCATAGACCGCTCCAATACCACATCATGCCTATCTAAACGGTCTATCAGACCGTGTGCGGAGGAAAACCATCTGAGTTCCTTAGAAACACCCTTCTGGATTTCAGATAACGACATGATCGGAACGATACTTACTCACAATTTGCAGTAACTCAATTTTATTGGACCCTCCAGTCTACAACCCAAACGAGGGAACCCTAAACCACAACTTAAACAATGTTGTTTTCCTTAAACAATAGGAACCGAGTTTTATATCTATATAAATTCTGTAAATACAATTTAGTTTCCCTTTATCATTATAACACACACAGATAGTCAATATTAGTTCAAGTTATAAATTGCTATAAACTGAAAACAATGTAATAGCCTGCTATTAATAGATGTAACTACCTATGTTAACCAAAACATTCATTCAATAGCATTACTAGACCACTAATAGATTGACTAACTGGTACTTCAATGCAATTTTCAATTCAATATCTGTCTATCTACTACCAGCAATAGACCTATAGCTTACAATACTACCAATCTATGTGGATATAGGAACAACAACCAAGTTACCTAATAACCGCCTATACCTACAGATTGATAGTCCCAAATCGTGCCTTCCTGGAGCCCTTGACGGCTGCAAATCTCAGGAAGCCACGCTCTAGCTACCAAAATGTTCAGGCTTCTCAGCACCTAATGACCTCGTAGGGGCCCATCAGCTACGAGGTAGCGTAACGATCAGTTGCCAAGAAGTGTGAACGTCGGCGGTTCACCGAGCTGAAGTTAATTGGGGTCGATCTAACCTGGTCTGTGCTTCGGTCCCGTCAACCTCCTGTCTCTCTGCAAGGCCCGGGTGCACCCTAGGCTCTTCTTGGTAGACAGGTTCTTCAGCCAACCAGGTATGACTGGCGGGCCAGCTTCAATGAGCACAGTGTTCCAACACAGGTTATGTTACGTGGTAAAAACAATCGGGGCACGAAAATGCGAACTTTATCTGGTTCGAGAAACAATAACACACTCAGCTATATTAACAATCCTGAGGGAAACCCGAATACATTCCAGATGGCCTGCGATTTAATTTCAATACCCTAACCAAAACGCGTTTTCATTGCGAGGGCTTTCGTCTGTCAGTTGTCAAAAAACTGCTAGGTTGGCAGCTAACGTCAAATTCAAAATGGCCGTTCAGAAACCATCGATCGAATATCGATTTGGAATCGAACACACTAGTTTATCTACAAACATATCACTACACACATAAGCTCTCTTTGATGTGTTCAGGAACCGCATGTTCGACCGGCATTGTGGCATTGGTAATTGCTCTGCACTTTTTTAGCTTATTCAGTAGTATCAACTTCATGGACATACTAAAGGCGGCACGCAGGCGGGCGTCGGCTTTCGAAATTTGAATGTTATAATTTGTCGAAAATTGATACATTATGGTCATAATGTATTCAGATAAGAAATGAGTTTTAGATGGTATTATGCTAGTCGTAACGAGCGAATTTCGGTCGCAGTAAAGAGGGTTTATGATACCTTTGTAGATAAGATAAATAATATGATAACCTAAGGTATCGCGGTGGCGAGAAAATTGGAAATAAAATAGTTGGTCCTTAAATAAAAGTCGTTAGTATTTTATATGTAGCTACTTAAGTGAAAGAGATCCGCTACTAACGCCATCTATCCTTTGCATATTGACTATAAGCATCGCACAGCTGTGGAACATAAAGTGCGCTATCAACAAAGAGGTTAGATGTCTTACCCAATTAATCAATATCAAAGGAGTTTGAATCTTCTCGCTACGCGATCTAGCGATAGGAAGTTGGGACTTCTCCACTACCCATACAAAACATTTTTGATTTTTTGTCCGTTTCTCTGCGTTTTTTTTTATTTTCTTTTTTTCTAAACCTCCTCCGGACTGAGGACAATAAATGTGAGTAGGAATTATTCAAACTGGTCGGGCCATTTTAAAGATTTTATCTACACACGTATCATAAACCCTCTTTACTGCGTCCAAAAACCGCACGTTACGATCAGCATAATGTTAAACTACTTTGTAAAAACTAATTTCTTATCTGAATATTGAACATTAAGACCATAATGTGTAAATTTTCTACATATTATGACATTCAAATTTCGAACGCCGACGCCCGGCTGCGTGCCGCCCCTACTTTGTCTATGAAGTTGGTACTATAGAACAAGCTAAACAACTCAATGCCACAATGCCGGTCAAACATGTGGTTATGTGTGTAGGTAAACTAGTGTATGTAACTGTACATAATTAGGCATAAAACTCGCCTTCGGCTCGTTTCATAAACCCAATCTCGAGTTTTAATGCCCTCCATTATGTATCAGTCACATAAACTACTATGTACTACATGTATGTATACTACATGTACTCAAGTTCATGTTAAAAGTATTTTTTGTTGTTCTTGCACGTTCAACCTAACACGAAGGATAAAGCTTCGCTCACCCCCTTTACCCTTCACCTAAGCTATCGCAGCATTTTGCCCTGATATTTGCTGGGAAAATCAGTATTTTTGATGTGCAGTATAATATTTCCCATTTAAAGGAATGCTGTCGGATATAACCACATGTTTGACCGGCATTGTGGCATTGAGTTGTTTAGCTTGTTCTATAGTACCAACTTCATAGACAAAGTAGGGGCGGCACGCAGCCGGGCGTCGGCGTTCGAAATTTGAATGTCATAATATGTAGAAAATTTACACATTATGGTCTTAATGTTCAATATTCAGATAAGAAATTAGTTTTTACAAAGTAGTTTAACATTATGCTGATCGTAAAGTGCGGTTTTTGGAAGCAGTAAAGAGGGTTTACGGTACGTGTGTAGATAAAATATTTAAAATTTAAAAAGTGTTTTTGCTAATCCTTTTCTGCTGTGCAAATCAGTATATTTGATATGCGATTAAATACATGCCAAATGATATTAGAGCATTCATTGTGTTTACTGTGTCCTTATTTGATCTGTATTATTTGGTAGTAGTAACAATTAAGACGAAGGCTACATTTTTTAAGTCAAGAATAAATAAAGTTATCCAATATCCATCTATCGATGTTTTAAGTCTTTATTAAAATAAATTAAAACTTGTAGGCTCGTGCCAACATGGTGACACAATCAACGGATATATATTCGCTCTCCGTTCACCATTCATCCTGCCCACCCTTCTTTGCTTTAAATATTTTATAATGGACATGTAATACCATCGAGACATGTCCTAATAAAAATACACAGATAACGACCACAACTTAACGACAGATAACTTAACGAGCCGAATGACCGCGTCGGTAGTGACCCCTGCCTACGAAGCCAAGGGTTCCGGGTTCGAGTCCCGGTGGGGGCAAACATTTGTTTGATGAAAACGGATGTTTCTACCCTATTCATGGTTGTTTATCTAACTAAATATAATATTTATATATATAATATGTATCTATATCGTTGTTTTGTACCCTAGATACAGGGAATCCTAGTTTGGGGCTAGATCGATGTGTGTATATAGTGTCCAAGGAATATTATTATTATTAATATAAATCTTAAATAAATGTAAATCTTAAAATAAAATGAAAAACAGGCACATACATTGCCTCTGACCTCACCCTAGGATACCCGGAGTCCAGTACCATGTCTGGTACCATGGGTACCAGATACAGCGAAATTTATCACACACATATAAACATACATGACCTGGTTTTTTTTATCCCCATCCAGGAATCGTACCCGGGACCTCTCGCATCGCAGGCTGAGCCATAACTGCAGCGCCAAAGACCTCGTCATTGAACATTAATGTACAAAAATACACGTATTTCAAAACTTCACCCATAAATCAATTACAAATACCTAAGCCATTACTACCATTGAGTGAAAAGAAACATATAGACACGCTTGCTTTTGCGCACGATTGTTGAGTAATATTTATCTCGAAATTACAAATTACAAATGAAATTGGAGCTCATCATCAGGCCTCTATGTCGTGCCGGGGGCTACAGTACCAGCAGCGTCTGTTTGATAAGAGAATTCGGGCCACAACAAGCAGTCTAAGCGGCCCAAAGCGGCTATGCACCAGTGTTATTTGCCTTCGTTTTCGGCGAATGTCTTTCATTAGGCCTCAGAGTTCTGATACATAATTCATGATTTGCCCGCGAAATTGTGTCCTCCAAGATCAATCTTCCGGTAAGGGATCGGCATTTAGGGAATTTCCGGGAATTGCTAATGGGAATTTTCGGCAGCGTGTATTGGGATGTTGCTGACTGGGCTTACAGGTACTATCATTAATTATGTGTGAGCATGTGTTTACACTCATATACAAATAATAATAACGCTGCCAGTGTAATGGGCACGTTTGGCGCGTGCGTTCCTTGGGGCGGTTTATTTTTATAGATGTTTATTTTGTATTTTATTGAGTTTAGTGATGATTATATGATATTTCATTTCATTGTATAATGTGTTATTTTAAATTTAATTTTATAGACAAAATTAATTATTCTTACATTATATAAAGAGTATAGCACGATTTTAGCCCCGCCGATATATTCCGACCGGGACATCAGGATCACAAATAGCCATGTGATAGCTGATCTCTAAAAGGAGATGGCACCTAAAGAAAAAAGAATAAAGCGAATATAAGGGCCTGTTTCAATATGCTCAGTTAAGACTTACTGAAAAAATTAATTATACGTTTTGATTGTAAAATGACAGATGAATCTGTCTCATAGAGCTTATCGGAACTTCTTAAAACAGAGCCTAATGTCTCCTTGCACGACATTCACCAAACACGTTTAGCATCATAAATCGATTTAGCATCTGTAAAAATGTATGAAATATGTCAAAGTTAAATCACTTTAGCACGCTAAACGGATTCAACGAATACCGCGCATCTGCAACCTTGGACACTATTTACACATATTGATCTAGCCCCAAACTAGGATTGATAAATATTATAATTAGATAGATAAATAACCATGACTAGGATACAAACATCCGTTCTCATCAAACAAATATTTGCCCCCACCGGGACTCGAACCCTGGACCCTTGGATTTGTAGGCAGGGTCACTGCCGACTCGGCCATTCGGGTCGTCAAACTAGAACATGATTATGTATCTGATCCATGGTCTAGTGGTTACTTGCTCGCCTGTATATCCAGTACTTTATGCTGTCTCGAGGGCACCATATTGATTTCCTTGTGACGTCACATATCCTATAGCCAGTGGGCGAACTCTATGCTGCGGGTGTGGCTCTGCCTACCATGCGAGAGGTCCCAGGTTCGATCCCCGGCTGGGTATTTAAAGAAAAAAAAGCCCCAGGTTTTGGATGTTAATGTGTTTGATGTCCCTGTTTTAGGTTCCCACAACACAGGGAATCCTTGTGTGGGGCTGGAAGCCTTGTTTATAATGTCATGTATGTGCCGGCATGTAAATGTTTTTTTATGATCGCTGGCAGGAGTTAAAGAAAAAAAATATACCCAGGTCTGGGAGGTTCATATATATGTGGTATAACGACCCGAATGGCCGAATCGGTAGTGACGCTGCCTACGAAACCAAGGGTCCCGGGTTCGAGTCCCGGTGGGGGCAAATGTTTGTTTGATGAGAACGGATGTTTGTACCCTAGTCATGGTTGTTTATCTATCTAAGTATAATATTTCTCTATATAAGTATATATATCGTTGTCTAGTACCCAAGATACAGGGAATCCTAGTTTGGGGCTAGATCAATGTGTGTAAAAGGTGTCCAAGGTATTAACTGTTTCAGGTTACCATGACACAGGGCATCCTAGTCAGGAGCAAGTATGTGCCTGTATGTAAATATTTATGTAATGTTTATGTTAATGTTATGTTTATGACAATCAAGACGTTTCTAACAATATCTCATTTGCCAAATTCTGTTTAGTAATTTAGATGTTCTGGTGACACCAATAAACAACATACATACTGGCCAAACACTAACTCTCCTTCATGCTTCGCTGTAGTCCGGTTATAAGACGAGACTTTATGTTCATTAGGTACCTACGTCAAGCCCGACTTACACTAGCTAGCGACTTTTGAATGTCGCTTAATACAGTTTATAAAGCACGGTCAAGTTACACGGTCAATCACAATCTACGACCTACGACCCGAATGGCCGAGTCGGCAGTGACCCTGCCTACGAAGCCAAGGGTACCGGGTTCGAGTCCCGGTGGGCGCAAATATGTGTTTGACGAGAACGGATGTTTGTACCGTAGTCATGGTTGTTTATCTATCTAAGTATAATATTTATCTATATAAATATGTGTCACGTTGTCTAGCACCCAAGATACAGGGAATCCTAGTTTGGGGCTTGATCAATGTGTGTAAATAGTGTCCGAGGAGTGGGTACGTTACAAAAACTGTTCATAAAAAAAAATGTTATTCTCTCAGTCAGGTTCCACTTAACATGGCCCCGTGTTGTATTCGCTTCGTGTTCTAGCGGCTTCCAAAAAGGTGGTACCAGTCGCCCTGAATTGGGAACATTTGAGAGCATCAAATCGTACGAGCCGGAAATAACCATACGATTATATCGTCCAGGAAATTCAGCGCAAAGTATTGGGATGCCGGCGCTGTCTCTTGGCTTCTTTCCAAGCAAATTCTGAAAGTGACGATACGCACTACTGCCTTTGTCTACTGAGTTTTGAGAGCCTTATAACCTAGCGGTAAGAGTCAGTATGGCAGCGATAAGTGGCTGGTTTGGCGAACATTTGATAGAAGTCAGAGTTCCCATTCAGAAGTTTCACAATGAAACGTCTGAGGATATCTGTGTCAGGTCGAACTCTGAGGTGGAAAACAACTTGATTGATTTTAATATTTTTGAATATTATCTTATCTTACTTTGTTCAATTGTTTTTTTTTATTATTTATTAGGTATGTAAAACTGATGACAATCTCTTAATATACATAAAATAGGAAATTCAACATTCATTACTAGACTGTCATCCACAGTATACACACACTTGAGAACATTCACATAAACAGAGTAAAAACTAAACACAATTTATAAACATCTTGTCAACATATTTAACAAAACCAAAATTCTACTTTCAACATAAATTAATATAATCTTAGCTTAACAAAACTAGAGAAGGGATTAACATGACTGCAGTGCTTTAAGATATTTCCGTATAAAGGAATTTTAATTATCATTATAGATAGCTGAGTCTTGATCAGACAATTTATTAAAGAGATCACACATGCGTACTAGTGAATTGTAAAAAGAGGTAACCGAATCAAAATCAAAATCGAAAATATTTTTTACAAGTCATTTTTCGACGTCAAAGCTATCATGGATGGCACGTTCACTACCCGTGTATTTTTGTACTTTTCTTGTAAATATATAAAGATTCATATATAAGTCATAATTACAATCTATTCCGCTGATTTGGAACATCAGAGTTGACCAGACATTTTTATCATCTAAGTAATCATTTATCGTACGGTAGGCCTTAGAACATAACATATTTTTAACCATAGTTTTAAAAAAGTTAAATTTAGTTTGATGAAACAGATTTATACAGCGGGTATGAAAGGCGCCGTCGGGCGGGGACGCCCAAGAAGGTCCTATAAAGACCAAATCGGCGATTTGTTAGTGAAGTGGCAAAACGAAGTACCCGTAACCGACGAGCTTGCATGAAGAGACTTATGAATGTTGAGGAAGCGAGAGATCTATGCCAGGATCGTAGCAGGTGGAGGTCTTTAGTCTCTGCCTACCCCTCTTCCGGGAAATAGGCGTGAGCATACGTATGTATGTATGTAATTTTAGTTTTAAATTGAGAATCGGACAGATTTACTATATCATCTGGTATTTTATTCAGAAATCAGAAATCAGAAATCAGATATTTTATTGTGGTACGTAGTTTAAAGTAGATGTTACATAGTATGTTTTGTCCTTACGTCCAGCCGCGAGGCGTACAAATAATACAAATAACCAAATAAACAACAGGTGAGTTAAAAAATATAGGCAACAAACAATACATTAAACCATTACAATATTACAATGATGTCAAAAAAAAAAATGTCAAATATATTATTATTGTATGTCATATGTAAAATTGTATTTAGTAAAAGGTGATTAAAAAAATTAAAAAAGATGTCAATGGCAATAGTTTAGTAGATATAACATGTCAACACTATGCTAAATATTCACCTACAGAGTAGTATGCTTTATCAGCCAAATAATATTTTAATCTAAGCTTGAACTTGTTTGGGTTATCTATATTCATAATTGAGACAGGAACCTTATTGTATATTGTCGAGGCCATACCGAATACACTGTTGCTGAACAGTGCAGTTTTGTGTCTGGTAGCGCGTATATTTTTGTTGTTGCGGCGACTCTTCAGGTTTTCGAATAGGGTTGGGTTTATTTTAATAAACATTATTATTTCATATATGTATAAGGAAGGCATTGTTAAAAGTTTATGGCGTTTAAAATATGGTTTGCAGCTGTCTGTTCTTTTTAACGAAAATATAGCTCTAATGCATTTTTTCTGAGACTTGAACGCAATTTCCCTATTTATTCCGTTACCCCAGAATATTATTCCGTATCTGAGTGTAGACACTACGTAGCCGTGATAAGCTGTCAGAACTGCGGTAACATCCACAACTTTGCGGAGCATATACAGTGCATATGAAAACCGGTTTAGTTTTTTGCTGACATTTTCAATTTGCTCTTTCCAGTTTAGTTTATTGTCGATTTGTAATCCTAAAAATTTCGTTGATGGTACTTCGTCAATGTTATTGTCGTCGTGTTTGATAGTTAATGGTATCCGTTCTTTAATTTGTTTAAAGTTCATTATATATGTTTTCTTTAAGTTTATTTTTAAATTATTATGCTGTAGCCATGTTGTGATGTCATTAAGTGAATTGTTTATTTCATTTTCAAATATCAAATTATCATTACTTACGTTTTTATAAACTACGGTACTGTCATCAGCAAATAGGATCATAGGGTTTGATGTCGAGTCAACAATGTCGTTAATATAGATCAGGAATAGCAGCGGGCCTAGAACGCTTCCTTGTGGTACACCTAGAGTTACCTTAGAAGGTTCAGATGAGTAGATTTGCTCCATGTTACTTTGGCCACACAATCTCTGAATTTGAGTTATTTGTTTCCGATCAGATAGGTATGATTTTATCAAATCTATAACGTTGCCTCTGACTCCGTATGTGTGTAACTTTTGTAATAATATTTTGTGGTTTACATAGTCGAACGCTTTTGTCATGTCCATATATATGGCTGACACAGGTATTTTATTGTCTAAATTGAAAACTATTTTTCCTATGAAGTCGTATATAGCCAGATTGATTGTTTTGTGTTTCCTAAAACCTTTTTGCTCGGGAACCAGAATATCATTCTTTTCGAAGTAGTTGTATAGGGCGTTATATATTACCTTTTCGAATACTTTGGAAAACACTGGTATTAGGGCGATAGGCCTATAGAAGTTCATATTTTCTTTATCTTCTTTTTTAAATAAAGGCTTGATTATCGACGTCTTCAAAGCATTTGGATACGTACCGAATTCGATGCATAAATTTACGATGTAGCTGATCACCACGCTTATATTATGTACCACATATTTTAATACTTTCGTGCAAATCTCGTCATACCCTGTGCTGCTTGTGTTTTTTAAGGTCATAATTATCCTTGTTATGTCAATAGGATTGGTGGGACTTAAATACATAGAATTTAATTTATTGTATGTCAAGGTTGATTTTAGAGGATGATTACTACAAGTATTGTCTAATGGTTCTGGTATTGTGAAATGATTATTGAATGCTTTTGCTATGTCCGTAGGGTTTTTTATTTTATCTCCATTATGCTCAATTTGCTCTATTTGGTCCCTGGGGTGATTTGGCTTAGTACTATTAATAATATTCCATGTGGCCTTTGACTTATTTTGTGATGATTGGATATAATAGTTATTTTGGGATTTTTGAGTCAATTTTATAATTTTATGCAGTCTTTGGGAATAGGATTTGTAAGTGTTCCTATTTTCGGCGTTTGGTCTTCGTCTGTACTGCCATAGGAGCTCCCTTTTGCGTTTGCTACATTTTATAATACCTTTGGTAATCCATTTTGGCCTTCGTTTACTACTGATTTTAACTCTTATTTTGGGAAAACATAAATCATATAACAATTTGAAAATATCTGAGAACCGATCAAATGCGTCATTAGGATCTGATGTATTATATACGTCAGCAAAACCCAATTTGCTAAGATGTTCTTTGAATTTAAACATATTTTCGAGACTATAGTCACGCTTCATAGTATACCAGTGACCAAGACTGCTGGTTTTTTTTACTGGACATTTAAGTATTTGTGCAGTGTGGTCTGACAGCGCAAATTCATGCACTTGGCTTTCTGCTCCGCGTATATTGTGAATTATATTGTCAAGGCAAGTACCACTACTCAGCCTTGTGGGTTCTTTGATTGATATTTTTAAATTGAAGCTTAATATAAGTTGTTGGAATCGCTTAGACATTGGACTAACTTTTAAAGTATTAATATTGAAGTCACCTACTATTATAAGATATTTATTATTGCATGCGTATTCCTGCAGAATGTCATAGAGGTTCTCAAAGAATGGATTTAAATCTGTCAAATGATATTTAGGGATTCTATAGATGCACATAATTATTATGTTGTGATTGACGAGTTCAATCGCAGAACATTCTAGTGTATTGGGTATGTTGAAGCGTCGTAAACCGTCAAGATCTTTTGATTTATGTTTATTCCTTACCAATATACATGATCCACCCTTTCTGCTCATGCGTGAATAACATGACGCTAACTGGAAATTTGGAATACATAGTTGATTTTCATCACCTTGCATCATATTATGTTCTGTTACACATATAACATCCACAGAAACGTCATCTCTTTCTAGTTCATCCAAATGTACAGTTAGTAGTTCACACTTGCTTATGAGTCCGCTAATGTTTTGGTGCAATATATTTATTTTTTTAAACACGAAATAACTCTCTATTGCTCTTGTCTCTCTCATTTTCTTTGTCACCTGCTGTTTTATTACTTTTGTTATTATTTGACACTACAGAGTTCGCAGATTTGTCTTTGTCTGATATATTTATGTTACTTGTTGATGTGTCGTTATTTTCATTCAAGTCTGCATCCGTCTGTGTACACCTGTCTATCTGTTCTTTGGAAGCCCGCAGTTGATTGGAAACGTGTCGTTGATTAAGCATGTTCTGATACTTATCTCTTTCGGCGGCATAGTCTTTTTGCAACAGCATTCTTAATAGTGATCTGCTAAGGTTTCTTGTAAAAGTATGTTTTGTGGATTGAAATCTTCCGTAGTTCATATCAAGGAACGAGACGTTGTTGTATTGTTTGCAGATCAGTCTAAGTTCGTAGTTTAATTTGGATTCCTGTAAATTCTTATTGTATGGAATCTCACACACAATGATATTTAAATTCTTGTTAGAATGCAGCCATACTATCATGCTTGACGTAAATTCAAACGGGTTTACTTCATTTATACCACCCATCAGTATCACGTAATCTTGATCAGTTAGTGTTGATATTTCTGCTCTCTCTGCTGTATTTATGTCGCTAAGTCTAGCTCCGGCCTTCCAGAAACATGTCACTAAGAATTTAGGTCCTACTAGGGTCTGAAGCGCATTTCTCATCCCTCCACTTTGTTGGTCGCCAATTATTATAATTTTCCTCTTACGTTTTGGTATTTTTGCGTCGACCTTAGTCTCATTGTTTGCTTGTGTTGTTTTGTCTTTCTCACTTTGTTTTGTTTCTTGGGGTTTATTTGCTTCCATATATAAGTCCAATGTACGTTCTTCTTGCTGTATGATTTCATTATTTGTCTTTCCAATCTGAGTTGTTATTTTTCCCTTGTTGTTGGCCTCATCGTTTGTTTTCGTAGTTGTTTCAGCGCTTGCTTTCAGTGTGTTCTTGACGTTAGGATCCAGCGAGGGTCCAGGGCTAGTCTCCACCATGGTTTCGATAATCGCTTCTGTAATTTTCTCCGTATTTGTATTGAATTCTTGGTCATTTATTGGTTGATCTGGATGTATGTCTTCATTCCGTTCTTTTGTTTGACTGTTATCATTGTGTTCTTTTTTGTTTTCGTTAATGATCTTTGATACATCGTCGTCATTGTCTTGTATTGAACTGTTTTGATTTGAATCTCTTGATAAAAAGATCAGTTTTTTGTTTATATTTGAGTCCAACAGTGCCTTTCTGGGCTTTTTTCTTCGTCTTGCTGTTATTGGTGTCATAATTGTTTCAGAAAATTTAAATGCTTTGTATACTTCGATTAATTTATTAGATTTTTCTATTTCACTTTTCAGTTTCATATTTTCAGTTAGCAGGTTTTCAATCTCCTGTTCTGCTGAATGTAAATCATTTTTTATTTTTTGTATTTCTTCTTGTGATATTACATTTTGACTGATATCACACGATGTGTTGGGTAGGCTCTGGCTTGTAGTTTCGAATAGGGATGAGTTTGGTTCATCACCATACGAGTTTCTCCGGTATCGGGATCTAATAGTAACGAAGTCGGTTTGATCCATATTGGTCGACAATGTAAGATTGCATGCAGTGAAACAAAACGCAATCTTCGTTTGGTGAGTTCCACCACTCGTTGGTTAGACTTTGAAACGCACCTTTAAGTCCGTCAAGTTTGTAGCCGTCCGCAAATGTCACATAACTTGTTTACGATAATAAATAACCGTTAGAATACATATGATGAAAATTATAGGTTATGTTTTCTTAGAAGTCTTTTAGGGAGTGCAGTATTGAGTAATATTATTGGCACACGTAGACTAACCTTCAAAACGTATTCTTGCTGTGATTTCTTTGTGTATTGTCACTGTATTTGTAAATTATTTCGGTTGGTCGTTATGACAGGAAATTCATATTTTATTGCTTCACTGTTGCTTGAATGGTGTGGATAACAATTTTTCACTGAGTTTAACACTTCTCCTTTGGTAGTGAGTGATATTCTTGTATTTCTAGCCACTTCTATAGTTTTATTTAAGCAAATATTACAGAGCTGATGTTGACAAGCTGCAGCGTTCCGAAATGTCATATTCCTATATTATATTCATATTATTATATTATAGAAGCGAATACAGTTCCCCATAAGTGAATTGTTTACCTTACACAGTCTAAATTTTGGGTGCGCTATTTTACTTTTATTTCTAGTATTTGTATTATGTATATCAGAATTCTTAGGATACTGCGTTTTGTTCTTCCGGACATACAAGATGTTTTCAGATATGTACTGTGAGGATACCAATTATTTTTAAATACCCGTAAGAGAAAGGTGACGGGATGGCGAGGATTGATTCGAGTATTGAAGTTAAAGGCGGCAAGGAGAGCGGGGGATTCAATTGTTAGGAAAGTAGAGTACGGTTGGAGTATGTATAATAATATGTATTTGTATATAAATAATACATTCTTATTTACTAACAAGTTTTCTCTAGTTTCAGTGACTTTTATTGTTTGGCTACAATGACATGTAAAACAGAAAACAAACGTTTATATACTCTTTGGACTGTCTCCTTCAATTTATGTACAGAATAAAGAGTTCTTTGGACATACATTGCTCTGGGCCCACACTAGGATTCCCTGTATCGTGGGTACCAGAAACAGTTACCTCACACACATTTAAACATCCAAGACCTAGGGAATTATTCTTCTTCCCCAGTCGGGATTCGAACCCGGGACCTCTCGCTTGGGAGGCAGAGCCTCGAAACGCAACGCCATAGAGGTCATCGTGTATGCCTACTTCTATACTCTGAGCTGTACTCCCCAGAAGGGGTAAGTAGCACGAAGTTCAGAAAAATCAGAGAGGCAGGAGTAAAAGACATCTCTTTATCTACAATTTCCCCTCAAGCAATTGTAAAAAGGAAAAAAAAAAGACGTAAACTATAAATCCCCAAAAGCTAATAAAATTAAATCCTTCCATGCATCTAATAACAAAGGTTAATTGTTAAGGTAATTGGTAAACAACACAGTGTTTTCCAATTAACTTCCCACATACCAGCAAAAAATGATCGCTTGAACAGCAATGTCACAACAAGGCGCCCAATTTCGCTAAATAAATGACGGCTCAGTGATACTGACGCGAAGATTCATCATCTTCGCGTCAGTATCACTCAAACATCATCATCAAACATTTTTTAAATTAATAAAGTTTGGGCAATAATTTTTAGGCTAGTATTGGTAAAAAATAGGGGAATTTGTAATAATATCAATTAGTTATTCACCAAAGAGACATGGATTACGAAAACGTCACGTAATTAATAAATTAAAGAAGGCCGGTTTTTTTCTCATGGCACGGACACAGCATGACACTTTCTTGTAAGACCTATGCGTTACTCTCCCTTTCCTTGTTTCCCTTAGAAAAGGAAATAAAGACCGAAGCATAGCTCTGTCCATTAAGCAAAAATGTCGTGCTGTCAGAATAAAAACGGTCATTGTCAGTAAGCCGCCATTGTGCTTACGTAATTGGGCCCCAGGTATGTTCCACAAATGCCGAGCGTACCGAAGATTCGGCTGACTCACCATAATTGTCTTCGTAGGCCATCTTCCTCCCACACCCGCACTTTAAACGAGTCGGTACCAAGGGCCGATGGATATTATGCAAACTTTGCCTTTGAATAGACGTGGATAACTGCCGCATGGTATTGCGCTAACTCATTGGGAGCTGACGGCGCAACTGGATGACGTTGTGTCAGAGAGTACCAATCCACTTCTGGCCCACTACTGGATTGGTATATTCTGGTACAACACGATCAAATTGTATCAAATACACATTTACTTTTTGGCTTCTTATTTTTAAGGGCACGAAACGAGCCCTTGCCACCGTGGTTCACTTAAAAAAAAAACTAATACACCTGTAGGTGTGAGGTTTGAGATATTGATAAAATTTCATGTTTACTTTCCAATTCCGCGAATATCATTAAAATATTATTTTCTAAGGAAACTCAAAAAATAAAATTGAAATAAATTTTATGGACTGAAATTACTGCAAAATACACGGGTGGTGCTGATTTGTTGTTTTTGTACTATGTACCTTTTATGCGTACTTACAAAGCTGCGCTTTCGGCTAGGTTAATTGTGCTCCATCCCTATTGAATGTTGTTGATGAGCTCTACTTTGTATTTGGTATTATTTGCCTCTTTATTGAAAACACCAGTGCGTAAAAGCACTTTTACTTTAAATGCGTATCTGAGCCATAGGCATCAATTGTAATCTAGTTTGAAGTATGAATTGTGCCCACGTGCTCATGCTGCATGCGCTGAATAAGTATTATAGAACTGATTATACCAACTTATGATAATATCCACAAAATTTAGTTTACATAATGCATTAATTCACAGAGTTATATTTGAGTTACTGTGTCAACTCACGACTATTTTCGAGCTACCCGTGTTTATTGTCGAATGTTTAAAAAGCGCTGAGTAGCGCACTTTGGAAGTTATTCCGGTGATTTGTATGGTAAATCGGTTATATATATAACGGCAATAAGGGTCTGAGTTTGACGGTCAATGTTACAGCATAATTGATATTGGCCACTTTTCAGTAACCTTTTTTTACGGGGATGGAAAAAATTGTGAGGAAACCCCTTTCTCCTTAGCTGCGGTGATGGGCTAGTCACGAAAAATAGAGTAAGGAATGACTGGCTAAAAGTGAGCGTAAAGGTGTGACGCTATGTTTGTATGTATGTTTGTTGTTTTGTGCAATAAAGTAAAAAATAAATGAAGCCCATTAATGTCCCCATCGTGGGGCACAGGCCTTTACCCGGATACAAGTAAGGTTAAGCCATACTTCACCACGCTGGCTCAGTGCGGGTTGGTGGAAGGGTTTCACGAGCACTACCACATAGCGATATTAGCCGGGGAGCAGCTTAACGTATCCTCCGACACACGGAACGTCCGATAATGTACCTTATTAAGATAAATTAATTATCTCATTCCGAAAAATCCGTTTTCTCCTCTTTTATGTCGCACTTTATGTTAATCTATCGTATAGCAAAGCAAATCATTTGCAACAAAGAGGTTAGAGACGACGACTCAATGACGAGGAGTTTCACATTAATTTCTGCCCCAACTAGCTAATGGGCGCTTGTAAAGTCAATGTCATATTTTTTTATTAGGGTCATGGACGTAATTTTTGCGTTTTCGTTACATTGGACCACTGTAAGAGGAGAAAGGCGAAGAAACTACGACAGATGTTTTTTAGATCTCTTTTAAAATAAGTTGTGTTTAACTACTACAAATATTACAATATAAATTATGATAAATAATTACAAAATTATTAACAGCGAGTTCGCTGGTTTTTTAAATCGAATTATTCGAATATTTTTTCTTCCTTACGCGTATGTGAGGGCAGCGAAACAGCCAAGCCACATATTTTGACTAAGGTTTAGAGTTTGTGGAGTTAGGGATTGTAGAGTTAAGGCGTGTAGAGTTGGAAGCTTGGCTCTACATGAGATCTGATAACTTTTTGACAGTGCGAGCCATTATGGTCTCGTCTTGGCAACATTTAACTTTTAAATATTTTTGGTGAGATAGCTCTTTTCTGTAGTATAAAAACAAGATGCCATAGGACATGATACTATGAAAGTAACTAAAATAGACTAGCCTAGATGTAGTCACCTCCATGTTCAATCTGTTGTCCCTAACAGCTTAAGCCGCAGAACTTAATCTACCAGCTAATTTATCTATTTGGTGTCTCCACAGCAATTTGCTGTCAATGCTTATCCCAAGAAACTTCGTAACATTTACTAATTCTAACGTGTTGCAGTCTAACACAAAATTGGTCTCAACTTGCCTGAAATTTGAAAGTGTGAATTTGATACACTTGGTTTTACCAGCGGTTCACAATAAGTAATGAACTGTGTACCAATTTAAGATTAAAGACAATACATTCTTAACATCATCAAAATTTTCTTTTTGTCTTTCTGTTTTGAATACCAGTGAAGTATCATCAGCAAACAACACTATGCCAGTCAATATCTCCACCACACAAAAACACTTAGTACTACAGTTGACAGGACTATCAGACAAATACCGGGTTGTACAGTTATCCCTGATTCAGCCGTATTTATTTTCCTCTTCTCACAAAACAAGATATTTATAATTTAATTTACCTTTTTATTCCCACATCCCACCTCATCAGTGTCGAAAGACAATGGCCCAATTTTTTATCACCTGCTAATGCCGGGTTCTTTTATTTCACGCGGCTTATCCAAATTGTCTCCGATTTAACGCGTTCAGATTAGAACGAGGATTTAAAAGACCATTTGTGGCTTTAATCCCCTCCACGTAGAAAAAAATATATATTTAATACCAGCGTTGTCCTCGTTAGGGAAATATGAAGTGCGGTTTCGGGTGGCTGCTTTGTATTTCGTGGCTTAAATTTATCTTGGCCACTATATTGGAGACATATAAACGTAGCGTCACGCCTTTTCTCAACGGGGTGGCTGTGGCACAATTATGCCCACGTTTATCCAGTTATTCAATACTCTATTTTGCGTGGCAGGGGGCTTCCCCATCGCTGCAGTTATGGAGATTCAAGGTTTCCCCACGATGTTTGCCATCACCGTTTTTTTTCATTCCTTATCTCATTGGTACATGGCCAGTACCGGATTCTAAGTCCTTAGTTGTGACAAGACTACGTGTAGGGATTATTTAAAAAAACACACTATAACAGGGTTACATACAATTGAGTTTTTTTTAATTAGTCAGAAGTTACCCTGAAAACTTCTCTTCTACACCCCTGGTATAAGTCATCGACAATATGGAGGAAATAAGTAAAATGAAAATTATAAAATCCTCAATTTAGAACAGTTGCCTACTCCCGGGGATCAAAAATGATAGCCTTCAAAGCGTTAGAATATCATATTTTGTTTATAGAGTTAAAGAAGCTGTTGGTTTACGTGTGTGTCCCTATAGCTCAAGTGAATTTTATAATTTTGACATTGACTCCTGTGCTAATGATATTTTTGATTATCTTCCGCCTGATATTTATAAATAAAATGCGATTAATTTATATTGCCAGTTCTACTTATTTTTTATGTTTGCCTCAATTCGATTTTTAAATGTTCTCTTATATTTTTCAATGTGATCCAGTTCACACGAACCTCTTCGAAACTACTGCACCCTATGGGGAAAATTACATAGGTTCTTAAATGATCACCTCCATCATACATGTAACGTATGCTATACATCTCCTGCGTGAGAAACAATCGTGAACCCATTAGACCATGGAACATATAAGAGATAAGAGGTTAAAAATCTTTTGACTTTGCGGAATAATTGAAAATATTATTGCCACTAAAATGAGCATTAGTTCAAAGCTACGCAAGCAATAAGTGATGAGCGGAAAGAAAAAAAAGTGGTCAAGTGCGAGTCGGACTAGCGCACGAAGGGTTCCGTACCTCCGTACAAAATGTCTTAATTTTTTTATGAGTGTGATGTCGCTGTTTCTGGTTTTCACGACACCAGACCACACCACGTTAATCCTGTCTCACAAACTGAAGTGCTTTAAATAATCAAACAGACCAAAAATTTAAAAAGCACGGGCATTGACGAGCTCCCGCCATGTCTTATACGATTGTGTGCAGAAGAATTTACCTTACCACTTACACTAATAATAAACCAATCATTGAAAGACGGTACCTTCCCCAATACCTAAAGCAATTGTCAAACCAATCCATAAGAAAAAATCAAAAAATAAATTAAATCACTATAGCCGCCAGCCTTTCAACATGATCCAAAATAATAGAAAAAGCCATGTGTAATAGAGCTTACCACTTGTGTGACAAATACAAAATCTTCGATGACTCCCAAAATGGCTTCCGAAAAAAGCAATCCACTATAAGCGCAGTATTCAAGTACACTCGATAAGTCCTTAGAATATTAGAAGATAAGAACTATGCAGAAGGGATACTAATCGACATGACAAAAGCGTATGATAAAGTCCAATTTAATATACAATTAGATAAACTACACGCCATAGGAATCCGTGGGAAGGCACACGATTGGTTCAGGTCATACCTAGCAAACAGAGAGCAATATGTGTAGGTAGAGTACTTCAATGATAATACTAAATAAATAATTCGCGTACGCTCTGACAGACAAGTACTAGACTCTTCAATTCCCCAAGGTCGTGTCGCTGGATGCCTCATATTTCTTGCTTATATTAATGATTTACCTAAAACAATTGAAGAGCCATGTGTCCTCTTTGCTGATGATGTTTCCTTAGTAACGACGTGTAAAAACTAACTACAACTAGAATCAAAAATAACTAACGCTCTAGACAACGTGAATATCTAGCTCGAAGACTACAACCTGGAAAGTAATGTAATAAAAACAAAATTTATAAGTTTTTATCTGTATAACAAGGCCACAATTTATAATGTTCCTAGAATACAATTTAAATTTAGGCCTAATATGTAAAAGTAAATGTTCTTATTGTGTAATAAAGAAGAGTAAATTAGATATCATACTTATATTAGATAGAATATTTATTGTGCCCATAATATCCAATGGTCCATAATAATCTGCCACTATTTTATAAAGCGTTATTGTTATTATGGAGTACAATAAAAGAATATGAATATGAATACCTAAGGTACCCATATTAGAACCCAATTTTTATGGATCCCCAAAAAGCATAAGCTTTCTCCCTGAAAAGGACTTTGTAAGTTGAAACATCAGTTTTGGGCTTATTTTTGGATACCCATCAAAAAGTTTTTAATGGTCATCGTAAAGGTAAAAAGTTTCCCGCTTTTTGTTTGATGGTGTCGTGAGCCTGAATTCTACTAACAAAATGGTAACATTGAAGCGACAAGCTGCGACTGAGTAACATTGACGTGACAAGCTGCTCTACTTTAGATATTCGTTTACTCTACCCCTTTCTCGCCACTGAGAAACGAGGAAGCGGGAGGCGGGGCAGCTCTCGCCTCAACTGATAAATGGATGATCAGCTAACTTGTCGCATTGATATGTTCGCTTCTACTTCAAAAAGTAAGCAACAAGTATATTTGCGCAAGAGACCACACTGCAATTATATCTTTAACTAGATATACAGGGGTACTAGATATAAGGGCGTGTAGTACCCATCTTTTCTGACTGATTTCACTATGAAACAAACAATTTTCGAGATAATCAAGTTTTATTTTTTTTTATAAAAATTGCCGACTTTTTTGCCAATAAATATGATATTTTGAAATTGGTGCGCCTTATTATTATTATTATCCATTTTTTACATGCAGTTTAAGATGCTCTATGAACTTAGTAACCAAATTCTTCTAAATACGTTGTTCTAGACGATTGATAGTTCAATAAGTTAATAAAAAAATTGTCAATTTACCTTTCTGCAAATGTATAGCAGACGTTTGGCAGATGTGCCTAAAAATATCTACGTTTAATATCGAAATACGAAATATATCACCTATCCAACAAGGTATAACACTCTAGGGTCTTATTTATCTCGTAGGAAAAAACTTAGTTTCAATAGTGGTGATAGTGGACGTAAAAATAATTACGCTTATTGAGCCTAATTAATTCTTTGGCCCTAGAAAGTAAAGCAAAACAATAGGTAAGTTCGCATAAATGACATTTATTAACTTCCTAGATTAAAGTTCGTGTTCAATAATTCCTCCTCTGTTTTGTACACATCTTCACATTCTTCTGAAAAGCCCGGTTTTTACTACACCAGTAGTTAATGTTCTTCTAATTTCGTTTGCCGCGTTGATTATCGTGACTTTCAATTCTTCGACAGACGCAATTGGATTGGGCTCGTTGTATACGAGACTCTTCATGTGCCCCCACACATAAACATCCATGGGGGTTAAGTCCGGACTTCTGGCTGGCCAGGGTAAAGGCCCACCTCGTCCTATCCATTAATGGGGATATATTGTGTCCAGCCATTCTCTGACACTTCTTCGGAATAGTGTAGGGCAGCCATCATGCTGGAACCACATGTCCCTGATTAGGTTCAGTGGTAAATCATCCATCAAATCGTTGAGGTCTCCTCTCAGGAAGTTTTCATAGTTCTCCCCATTTAAATTATCGGGTAGAAAGAAATGTCTTGTGGACAGATGAGGCTAAATTCGATAAAGATGGGATTACTAATTACATCAACGCTCATTTCTGGGCCCCAAAAGAACTAAGAACTCCAAAAAGAAGAGGGTAAAGTCTCAACGAAGATTTAGCATAAACGTGTGGATTGGCATTATTTCCAATTGTTTGATTGGATGTTACTTTCTACCCGATAATTTAAATGGGGAGAACTATGAAAACTTCCTGAGAAGAGACCTCAACAATTTGATGGATGATTTGCCACTGAACCTAATCAGGGACATGTGGTTCCCGCATGATGGTTGCCCTGCACAATCAAACCAAGTTATATTATTGTAACTGCTGTATGGTAGTGTATAAGTCTTTTACAATTTTTGTATATTAATTCAATTAAGAATTATGAAAGAAATAAAACATATATTTCTATATATTTCTATCGCAATCCCTGTCAATTTGATGTTTCGAGGGATGTTTGCTTACTTCACGATTGACCAATCTGAGCGTTATTATGGGGGTCAAAGGAGTTAGGAACTGTTATTTAAGCGACTGTCATTGAAAAACGTCTTTACAAAAACAATCAGGATGACTGTATGTATAAATTTTCCCAAATAATATTTTCCCAGTATTTTTGTTACCATTCACTTTTTTCCCACGTTTTTTTTCAAAACTTTTTTTTACTGATACTTAATTTTTCTATTCGCTTTCATTTTCCGCTGGTTTTTTGCCAGAGTAATACTAGTATGTTCTGACCATATAATATTTTTCATGTAGGAAACCTTCAATCTCTATAGCTGCGGCGGCGGTGGGCTAGCCCCCTGTCATGCAAACATTGAGTATCGAATCATTGGCTAAACGTCAACTGTCGCTCTGCCCCTTGTATGGGTTATGACGCGTTGTGTATGGATGTTAGTTAAGTCTAGTTTAGAGTGTATGAGTAATATACAACTGGAAAATTATTATAATGTCAAAACATATGTACAGAGGTGGTCATATAATTGAGAACGCCTATTTAAAGGGATGATTTTTTCAAATTACTAAGTATTTGCATGTAATTTTTTGTATTTCTTTCGGTATCGCAAATACTTTTCCATAGTAGCGGTACATTTATTGATACAAATGATTGGCTAAAAATAAATAGATAAACTTGATACCTATTATTGCTACTGACTGGCTGATCTCGTATTTAATAATAGTTGTTTTTTTACTGAAATTTCACTAAAGAACTATGGCTCTGTGTGTGCTGTGCATTCATAAGTAAAAATGTAATCAAATACTTACCCCCGATCACAGCAGTCAAACAGTTTCATTCTCAATTGCTAGTAAAAATAAGACTGATCCATTGTTTTGAAAGCCTCCTATTACATCCCATAGACTAGAGACGCATATGAAAAACTTAGATATACATTTGCCAGTACCGGATATTGAAGAACAGAACCCAAACAAAATCTATTCTGAATTCTTCAACATTATTCAAACAGAATTCAATACAGTTTTTCAATTAAAGAAAGTCAGTGGCAACAACGGTAAATCTAAATTGAATGACTGGGCAACATTTGGAATTCGTAAAAGTAGAGCTAACTTGTATGACCTTTATGAACAAAAAACCTATAACTTTGATATACAATTATATTAAAAAATATTCCAAAACTTTCAAGTTGGTTTGTAGAACTGCAACTTTACACATTAATAGACAAATAAAAAATGCAAATAATAGAATGGAAACGGTTTGGCAAATCAGAAACCGTGAAACTGGCAAAGTTATACCAAGGGACAATGATTTCTGCTTAAAGATATGTGATGATGTTGTTAAATCCCATGCTGAGGTAGCTCGAGCTTTTGAAATATTCTTCAACAATGTACCCTTACTCACAACAGAGCGTCTAAGTTCATGGGGTATACCAGTTTCATTACTATTTGAATTTGTTGCTACAGAATATAAATAAAATTTGTTAAATATAGCGATTTTATTATTTAATCCTAATCCCGTTTGCTATCTCTATTCTTAGGGCTATTACATAACATAACTTGTTACTTCTCAGTAGGAAGATATAAGCATCTGACATGATTTAGGTAAATAAACTGGAACTTCAAATCGTTCTTAATTATATGACCAAAACTGTATATGAAAAATACGGAATGAGAAAATAAATACATAGAAAAATAAATTTCTATCAAAAATAATCAGCGAAGATAAAAGCAGAAAGAAAAAAAGGTCAAGTGCGAGTCGGACTCGCGTACTAAAGATTCTGTATCAACGTACAATGGTAGGGATGGTGTGGAGTAAATAGTTTGGATTTTACATAGCAAAATGTTGTGTTTCATGTTGCGGTAACCACGATAAGTATTTTTGCAGAATTTTTTGATACTCCATCTCTTATAGTTCCTGAGAATAGTGCCTGTGACAGACGGACGGACGGGCACGGGAGTGTTACTATAAGGGTTACTTTTTTACCTTTTGAGGTAAGGAACCCTAAAAACGAGGGAATGAACGCGAATGGAAACCAAAGTACTGGGAAGAGATTACTTCGGAAAGTCAATAGCTACAGAATTGCTTTTCTCCAATCCACTTCCTTAACTAATGTAAACAAATAACCGTAATTTATTCCATTTGTGCCTAAAATAGAATTGTCCCTAAACAGCACTGTCATTATGACGTCAGTGATATTCAGCCTTGCGACTGCTAGTGGAATAGAATCAGGAACCAGACTTTGATGTTTTCACTTATAATTTTGTGAAATAAACCGAGGTACTTTGTATCATTTGGATGTGGTTCATTATATTTGTTACTTAAAATTGAGTCTTGAGCCATGTAATATTTTTATGAAATGTTTGTGTTACCCGAAAAACCCGCTTAACTGTTGAACCGTACAATTACCTCACTTTATTCCTCTTAAAGTGTGTATCTCAACTCATATCCACGCGCATTACGATACAAAAGTTATACTTAATAGGCAGCCATAATAAAATAAGGGCTTTCTAAGGTAGCAAATCCGCCCTAAGAGCGAGTGAAAAAAACTTTTATCATCCCTCCCAAAATGGTCTTTAAAAACCCTTAAATAAATTAAGTACCACTTGAAGAAATATCGTAAATATGTGATTAAAATGAGCAGGGGGAGTCGCAACGAATAATTAAAAACAATTTTTTATTTGCTCTTTAAGGGCCCTGAGAAAATAGGGTGCTCTTATTATATGGGCGACCCGAATAATTAAATACTTTTGCTATTAGGAGGCTACACCCCGTTTCATAAATCATATTAAGGGTCACGTGTTTTATGATGATGTATGGGTCTTTTTACTAAACTTACGGACCGAAATGGCCAAGGAAATTAACAACTGTACACCATTCTCGAATATGATATTTCACTGAGCAAGAAATATACTTTTTAAGAACTGTCAAAATGCTCGTTTTGTTTGTAAAATGTCGTTAAATGTTTGCTTTAGACGTAATACTATTTGGAAAATGTTGGTCTTATTTACGTAAAATAAAGTTTACAGAATAGAATATTCAAATATTCATATTCTTTATTGCACTCAATTAAGAGCAAAGGCGAGCTTATCTCAAAAGAGACATTTCTACCAGCAAACCTAGGCAGGACAGGAAAAGTTGTGCAACAGGACAGTCCTAGTGCAATATAAAACTATATGGCTTTAATTATTTAAGAAACTAAAACATAATAATATATAATGAAATAAATAATGTAATATAACCTCTAAAAGTCGGTCCATAAGTTCTGTCACAAATATTTTGCCGCATAGTAAATAATACCAACTTTTATTTTATTTAATACTATATATGGTTTGATAGCTCATTAAATACTGATAAATTAGAACGATTATTGGATTTAAATGCTTAAAGCCATATTACACAAATGCTAGTTTCTTCAGAGATTTTGCACTTTTTTACCCAATCAAAAATACGGACGTGATTCACTTTATCTTTTTTCCATGACTCTTAAAACCTTTCAAACTTACGTGAGATTTTGGTCAGATTTTAGTCTTCATTTTGAAGCATAAGATAACTAAGTCTGGGTAAAACTAATTTTCATATTCACATTTTACGTAGTGTACTTGTTGCCCACAAGATCATTTTTATACGTTTTTCTGAAAACGTAAAAAGTACGTAAAGTTCTCTTTGGGAGCAGTTGGAACTGAAAGCTAACAGAAAATCAAATGCTAGTTGTTAAGCATGGTCTAAAATCGAGGTTTAAAAAAAACCTTGTTGGTTATCTGAAACACTGTTTTTTTATTAAATTTGTGGTAAGTGGTATTTTTGTCAGTTGCGGCGTGTTTTGGGTTCGCGATTGTCTCAAGTTATAAGGTTTTTTGTCATATTGCGATAATCGTACAAAATGTTTTGTATTGCAATTTGATTCGTATAAAATAAGCTTTTTAATCATGTATAATACGAATAAGAAAAAGTTTATTGCTGAGTTTTATCTATCAAAAACCTTGTGACAGAACTTAAGGACCGACTAGGTATAATATAAAATACAATATTTTATGTGACTGCTACATAATGGAGGGCATTACTACTCAAGAGTGGGTTTATGAAACGACCCGAAGGCGAGCATAATATCACTCGAGAGTTTTAATGCTTAATTATGTACAGTTACATACACTAGTTTATCTACACACATATCATAAGCTCTCTTTAATGTAATATAATACCTTGGACACTATTTACACACATTGATCTAGACCCAAACTAGGATTCCCTGTATCTTGGGTACTAGACAACGATACACATACTTATATAGATAAATATTATACTTAGATAGATAAACAACCATGACTAGGGTACAAACATCCGTTTTCATCAACAAATATATGCCCCCACCGGGACTCGAACCCGGGACCCTTGGCTTCGTAGGCAGCGTCACTGCCGACTCGGCCATTCGGGTCGTCAAAGTTCAGGAACCGCATGTTCGACCGGCATTGTGGCATTGATAATTCCTTTGCACTTTTTTAGCTTGTTCTGTAGTACCAACATCACAAACAAAGTAGGGGCGGCACGCAGGTGGGCGTCGGCGTTCGACATTTGAATGTCATAATATGTAGAAAAATTACACATTATGGTCATAATGTGTAATTTTTCAGATAAGAAATGAGTTTTTACCAAGTAGTTTAACATTATGCTGATCGTAACGTGCAGTTTTTGTACGCAGTAAAGAGGGTTTATGATACGTGTGTAGATAAATAAAATAATAGAACTGCTGGATACATGCGATTCAAAGGCCGACTTGTTCCAACAACTAATTTAAGTAGGCCTGCTTCATTGACCAGCTCTGCCGCGGCCTGTAGCGAACCAATATCTCCTGCACTAATACTAGAAGACAAAAACATATGATAAGAATTGGATGTTGCTGGATGAGTGTTTGAATCAATACTAGAAGACAAAAACATATGACAAGAATTGGATGTTGTTGGATGAGTGTTTGAATCAATACTAGAAGATAAAAACATATGACAAGAATTGGATGTTGTTGGATGAGTGTTTGAATCAATACTAGAAGACAAAAACATATGACAAGAATTGGATGTTGTTGGATGAGTGTTTGAATCAATACTAGAAGACAAAAACATATGACAAGAATTGGATGTTGTTGGATGAGTGTTTGAATCAATACTAGAAGACAAAAACATATGACAAGAATTGGATGTTGCTGGATGAGTGTTTGAATCAATACTAGAAGACAAAAACATATGACAAGAATTGGATGTTGTTGGATGAGTGTTTGAATCAATACTAGAAGACAAAAACATATGACAAGAATTGGATGTTGCTGGATGAGTGTTTGAATCAACGGGTGATTAGAATCTGTAGGCTCGATGCTTCATACGCTTAATTGGTACAATCGATTATTTTGTGGGTGGGAAATAGCGAAGGGGTTAAACAAGTAGACCTAACTAACTGTTTAGATTATGTGAACAAATTCGTTGTAAAAACGATTGTAACTTGTGACATTTCCTTATATAGGTCCATCTTCAAAAGGATGGATTAACTTCAGAAATAAACATATTTATTTCTGACTTTAGGCAGACAAAATAAATATTTTGTCTGTCTAAAGTTGTCTTTTTCTGCTATAAGTTTGTCTTTTACAATAGAACTATTGTAAAACACAAACTTATTATATGACCCTAAAATAACCAGTATGACAGAGGCTCCTTGTGCAGTATTTAGTAGTTATACTAATTGACATTGACAATGCAAAACAAGGAACAAATGAAACTGGTGTATAAAATGTTTGTCAATTCTGATGTATGGTAAGCACCGCTTAAATAATAGCCATGCATGCAGTGACTAGCGGGTAAATTACTTATTAATATAAGTAATTTTAGGGTTAATTATTAAGAGATAATTTTAATAAATTATCTCTTATTATTTATTTGCATCAAAACACACTGGTTATATACTACAGGAATAAAGAAATTTTGAAATTTGATATTTGGGTAATATTTGTTGTAAACTATTGTTCTTCATACATTCGTTTATTAATTACTTTTTTTGCAGTCAGTACATTGTGCGAAACCATTCACATAAGCAGAGGTTATTACACCTATACTATCCAAAGGCCAAAGTTAACTTAGCACCTCGTTTTGATGACGTCACAGCATCCGACCTGGCTTACTTACGCGTCGAGAGCCAGAGCGAGCGAGAGAGGGGCGGGAAATCGCATTCTTCGCGGGTGCCAAGTTAACTTCACAAATCTGCCTAAGACAGATCGAGACGAGAGTTTTTGAACTTTAATGCAGTTAAGTCAAATACCCAATTGAGTCATAAACTTGTTTTACCAGAGACACTCAACAGTAAAACACAATTTTCTTTTACGATTTTCAATAAAGCGATACGAAAGTTATATGTGTTTTATTATTGTATCTTCGTCCCATTCTACGATAGGGTTACTCTTTGTCAATATCGTTATGTATATTTATATAATTAGTTTAGTATTAGAATTAAGTGTAATAAGTAAATAACATAGATTAAGTACCTAATTTTATTTGATACTAACAAAATATGGATCCTTGTGTGTTCTGAAATAACAGATATATTATTATTATGCGGGGGAGGGGGGGGGGGGGGGCACAATGCACAATTATCGCATATTATCACCACTCGATAAAATAGCGGATATCGAGTGATTCCCATACAAAATCACTCGATATACGGTGTCGAAAATCGTGTGCGCAAGAATCACCCCCAGGATATCATTTACTGTGAGATTCAAAGCGCTGACCAAAACACCGATGGAAGTGGTACACTGACGGGTAAATTTAAAACTAAATACACAAGACGAACACAGCGTCACTTCTCTTCCCATACGGGGTAGCAAAGGCACAATTGTGCCCCCGCTCACGCACTCATTCAATACTTCATATGGTGAGACAGGTGCGAAAATCAATGTGGTAGTTTTTAAACGTATGACCGGTAAATCCAGTTTTTGATTGACATAAAAACTGATTTTACCTGAAATAACTACTGGATTGCGCGACAAACTGAGTGCGACTATAATTCTGAAAAACGGCATCTTTAAACCCTGAATTCGATGAACATAAAATACAAAACGAGCGTCGGATTTTGTTGTTCTTACATGTTAGACATAACACGAAGGAAAGAGGGCTTCGCTTCGCTCACTATCTTCATCCTTCAGCTACCCTGCTCCACCACTTGGCCCAGACAGTCTTTATTTAGCTCTGGTAGGAATTAATTTGTAGCAAATTAAGTTCACTTTACAAAAGGTCATTAAATTTACACTAATATCCATTCCTTAAGGTAGCTTTCTCGATCACAACTGGAGTAAATGCCGGAATTTCACTGTTTTTCTAGCGCCACGGGAAGGCGGGGTTTTTAGGGTTCCGAACTAAGCTATAAATTACTCTCAAGGGTACTATCAACGTGTTAAAATCGTAGATACATACGCGTTTATGATGTTCGATGTTTTAATCAAATTTAGGCTAAACTACTTAGTATTTTTAACGCAATTCAGTATTTTTTCGCTCATTTCAGGTGATGCCGTTCATGGTAATTCGCTCAATAAGTTTTTATTCGCTAGTTTTATTATATCCCAAATGAATGCAGCCTTTTTTTGTTAATGAAGGAACTGGCCGTAAGTGTTATTCAACATTAAATATTCTTAAAATCTATGCATCGATTTATCTTTATCGGGAAAACGCCAGACTTGATTTTTTCGATATTCGATTATACCGGTAAACGTCAACCTTTGTCGATAGTACCTATTTACAGAGACGATGCCGGCTATTTGCGTATATACGAGTGCGGACAGGTAGCTATTGACCTGAAAGATAAACTGGGTATTTGGGCCCACGCGTGACGGCGTCGGGCGGGCGGCGACGGCTCTGGGCGGGCCGTGACGGTTCTGGGCGGGCGGCAACCTTTATCATGATAATAGTATTGTTTTTTGTTTGTTAAATCTACTTTTCAGGATTACAGTCACTTCCAGAGTAATCAAAAGGGATGCCAGGGCGTTTGTGGACTCGCTTGAAGCTAGGCTGTCATTCACTCAGTAAGTAGGTAAGAATCTTTCAGTAACCAAAAGAAAAAAGAAGAGATTTGGAATTTGGAATTTGCAAAGTTAATACCAGGCGGATTCAATGTTTTCTAAACTCTGTTTCTAGGGCAGGCGAAAAAACGGACAATGACATAAAGTATTATGTTAGCGTCGAAAGTAAACGATACTTATCGCCCTCCATGCACTTCTGTATCGTTTCCGCGTAGTACTGCGTTTCGTGGTACGGGGTGGGGTGAGCGACGCTACCAGTCAGAGATAACAAACCTGTTTCGACGTGTTTAGAATGACGTCGCCCGGTGTGAGGAGAACACTTGAGAACAGACGGAGCTTCGGCGCCAGCCATTCCGCCCGCTTGCGAGTGTTTTGATATTGTCGGTTATTTGTTAATGTTTTAGTTTAGTTAGTATCAGTTTTCCGCTGTTAAGTTTTCGGTTAAAGTTTCCTTGTGTTATTGGACTTGTTTTTACCGTTTTTCCAGAGATCTGGAGCCCGGTCCATCCACATCAAAACCATTTAAAGGCTGTACGTCACCACGAAAGAAGCGCAAGATGAGTCATATTTCGGAAAATGAAAAAAAAAATGTAAACGTATATTAATATGTGCAAGAAACCTGGCCTAGTGACAAATATAAATCGAAAACAGATATGAAAAATAAATTAGCTGAAATTTTAGGCATTGGTATGACTACTGTTCACCGTGTTCTAAAAGAATACACAGAAAATGTTACGGTGAGGTCACCAGCTCCGTCAAAGAAGTGTTCTAATTTGTTTGAGATTGTTGATGACTTTGACAAGTCGTGCATTAGGAGAAAAGTGCATGAATTTTATTTAAAGGGTGAACTTCCAACATTGAATAAAATATTACAGGCTGTCAATTCAGAGGACTTGTTACCCAATTTTAGCCGTACATTGCTTTGGCGCCTGATGAAACATTTACAGAAATACATAAAGAAGAAAAGAAACAATGCTTTAATTAAAAGATCTGACATAGTTATATGGTGCATTAAGTACCTCAAAAAAATTAAGAAGTTCAGAGAAGAAGGACAACCGATATGTTATTTAGATGTAACTTGGGTTAATGAAGGTGAGTTTATTTATTTGTTTCAACTTCAATCTCTCCAAATGTACAGCGAAGCGAATGTACATGAAGAAAATGAATAAATGTTTTCTCTGGACAAATTAAAAAAATAACACAAGTTAACAAATTCGGGTCAACTTTTTGACCTGAGCAGATGAGAACGATTTCTTATGGTAAAATTGGTTCTAGTTTTCGAGTGAGAGCTTTTAATTGCTCACGTCCAAAACCGTGTATACTTGTGTTATTAAACATCTTTTAGATATCAGCAAATAATTTTATTATAAATAACGTACATACATGTAATAAATAAAAAAAAATATATAATTTTATTTATGCCCTACAATCATACGACTGATGATTTTTGCACCACACCAAAAAATGTTGGTGATCCCTGCGGTAGGCACAAAAGTCAAAGTCAGATTTTTCCGCCTGCCCTAGAAACAGAGTATAGTAGCTGTATATGCATATCAACACAGTTCTTGTTGTTAATACTTTTGTAATTTTATATTCATACTTATAAATTATAATAATTAATATTGTAATATTTATATTAGTTAAGCACAAACAATTTTAAAAGAGATCTACAAATCAATCTGTGGGAGTTTCTGCGCCCTGCTTCTCCCACAGTGGTCCATTGTAGAGAAGTGGCAAAAAATGACGTTTGCTAAGCATATGTACACAGTCAGGTCATAAGTTCTGTCACACAATAAAAACTTTTGAATTTAGAACGCTGGCCACAAAAAAGTTTATTGAATTCGAATTTCGAATTTTTCATGAAAATAAAAATGTGTACTTTTTAGAATTTTCCTCATTTTTAAATATGGAGTGGACACTTAAAGAAGACCGTGTCGCAGTTATTGCGTTGCATCGTTGCGGTTACGCGCCAATTCAGATTTTCGACTTACTGAAAATTTTTAATATAACCAAAAGATTCGTTTATCGTACCATAAAACGATACAATGAAGACTCTAGTGTATCTACACTAGACCTGTCATCTGACAGGTCAACAAGTGGTCGCCCTCGCTCTGTTAGGACTCCAGCAGTGATAAAAGCTGTGAAGGCGCGAATTCAAAGAAATACCATACGTAAGCAGAAACTGTTGGCCCTTCAGATGGGGTTAAGCAGGACCACGGTGAAAAGGGTGGTAAATGAAGACTTAGGGCTTAGGGCATATCGAAGAAAAACAGGACATCGTTTGGACGCTCGTTTAATGGACCTGAGACTGAAGAGATGCCGCGCTTTGTTGAAGCGGTACGCGGGAAAAAAGCATCGGGAAATTCTTTTTTCGGATGAAAAAATTTTCACCGTGGAAGAGAGCTACAACAAACAAAATGATAAGGTGTACGCACACAGCAGTGAAGAAGCGAGCAACCGTATTCCGCGTGTCCAACGAGGTCATTTTCCATCCTCGCTCATGGTTTGGTTGGGAGTCTCTTATTGGGGCTTAACTGAGGTACATTTTTGTGAGAAAGGCGTAAAAACTAATGCAGTTGTGCATCAAAATACAGTCCTCAAGAACCTTGTGGAACCTGTTTCTCATACCATGTTTAATAACAGGCACTGGGTATTCCAACAAGATTCTGCGCCAGCTCATAGAGCGAAAAGCACACAAGACTGGCTGGCGGCGCGTGAAATCGACTTCATCCGGCACGAAGACTGGCCCTCCTCCAGTCCAGATTAGAGTACGTTAGATTACAAGATATGGCAACACTTGGAGGAAAAGGCCCGCTCAAAGCCTCATCCTGATTTGGAGTCACTCAAGGCATCCTTGAATAAGGCAGCCGCCGATATTGACATGGACCTCGTTCGTGCTGCGATAGACGACTGGCCGCGCAGAATAAAGGCCTGTATTCAAAATCGCGGGGGTCATTTTGAATAAACTTTATTACCATAAGAATCTATGTTTTATTAAGTTCATTTTGCTATATAAATGTTTACATAAATAATAAACATGTCTAAATTATTTCATATTGCACATGTGACAGAACTTATGACCTGACTATGTAAATATCTACAATAATGAAGAAATTTTACTTTAACATGTGGCTTTTTAAGTTGCGAATAAGGGCAATATGTCTATGGAACTCGCTTCCGTGTGCCTTCAGGGTCAGTCAATTTCTTTAATTTTGATAAATCATTTAAAAAACGATCATTATCTTTCTCTTTCATAAATTTAGTACGTATTTAAATATATATGTAGTTTATTTATTTTAGGTATATATACACAGTCAGGTCATAAGTTCTGTCACACAATAAAAACTTTTGAATTTAGAACGCTGGCCACAAAAAAGTTTATTGAATTCGAATTTCGAATTTTTCATGAAAATAAAAATGTGTACTTTTTAGAATTTTCCTCATTTTTAAATATGGAGTGGACACTTAAAGAAGACCGTGTCGCAGTTATTGCGTTGCATCGTTGCGGTTACGCGCCAATTCAGATTTTCGACTTACTGAAAATTTTTAATATAACCAAAAGATTCGTTTATCGTACCATAAAACGATACAATGAAGACTCTAGTGTAGATGACAGGTCAACAAGTGGTCGCCCTCGCTCTGTTAGGACTCCAGCAGTGATAAAAGCTGTGAAGGCGCGAATTCAAAGAAATACCATACGTAAGCAGAAACTGTTGGCCCTTCAGATGGGGTTAAGCAGGACCACGGTGAAAAGGGTGTTAAATGAAGACTTAGGGCTTAGGGCATATCGAAGAAAAACAGGACATCATTTGGACGCCCGTTTAATGGACCTGAGACTGAAGAGATGCGGCGCTTTGTTGAAGAGGTACGCGGGAAAAAAGCATCGGGAAATTCTTTTTTCGTATGAAAACATTTTCACCGTGGAAGAGAGCTACAACAAACAAAATGATAAGGTGTACGCACACAGCAGTGAAGAAGCGAGCAACCGTATTTCGCGTGTCCAACGAGGTCATTTTCCATCCTCGCTCATGGTTTGGTTGGGAGTCTCTTATTGGGGCTTAACTGAGGTAGATTTTTGTGAGAAAGGCGTAAAAACGAATGCAGTTGTGTATCAAAATACAGTCCTCAAGAACCTTGTGGAACCTGTTTCTCATACCATGTTTAATAACAGGCACTAGGTATTCCAAAAAGATTCTGTGCCAGCTCATAGAGCGAAAAGCACACAAGACTGGCTGGCGGCGCGTGAAATCGACTTCATCCGGCACGAAGACTGGCCCTCCTCCAGTCCAGATTTGAATCCGTTAGATTACAAGATATGGCAACACTTGGAGGAAAAGGCCTGCTCAAAGCCTCATCCTGATTTGGAGTCACTCAAGGCATCCTTGATTAAGGCAGCCGCCGATATTGACATGACCTCGTTCGTGCTGCGATAGACGACTGGCCGCGCAGAATAAAGGCCTGTATTCAAAATCACGGGGGTCATTTTGAATAAACTTTATTACCATAAGAATCTTTGTTTTATTCAATTCATTTTGCTATATAAATGTTTACATAAATAATAAACATGTCTAAATTATTTCATATTGCACATGTGACAGAACTTATGACCTGACTATGTATATATATTAAATACTATATTTATGTACTTCTGTTGTAGTATATTCAATAGTTTAGTTAATAACTTATGCACATAGGCCTACCTGTTTCAGCTATTTTAAATCTAACCTTTCCATCCTGGTTTTGTTATGTTTTGGCAGAAGACAGTCTTTAAAAAAGGACATCAAAAGCCTAAGACAACCATGTCATCAATTAGAAAATGATTATAATGCAATAATGTTAAGCTTATTTTGGATTGACTTTTAACTTTGATTAACTTTTTTAAGCTATATAGTAAAAGTTTATGAAGAGCAGCAATAACTCGTTGCTGCCGGAAATAATCAAAACCAGCTATGAAGGCCAAACAATTCAAACTGTGAACTCTACACTTTGACGACCCGAATGGCTGAGTCGGCGGTGACCCTGCCTACGAATCCAAGGGTACCGGGTTCGAGTCCCGATGGGGGCAAATATTTGTTTGATGAGACGGATGTTTGTACCCTAGTCATGGCTGTTTATCTATCTAAGTATAATATTTATCTATATAAGTATATGTATCGTTGTCTAGTACCCAAGATACAGGGAATCATAGTTTGGGGCTAGATCAATGTGTGTAAATAGTGTCCAAGGTATTACATGTGGTGAACACCGTTTTCGAACACGCACGCATCTTCTACGTGAGAAGTGAGCTTGAAATCTTTGGTTATGAAGGAATACTTGTACGACACAACATCACCTATCTATAGGTATTTCAATCGCTATCCCGTATCACCATGCAATCAAGCTACACAAACAATCACATACAAACAAACAAGCGGCGGGAGAGAAAAAAAACATCTCTTTCCGTTTTCCGGATGAATTTGAAGGCAAAGACCAAGGAGGAGTTAGCATGCAGGCGCCAGCCTTGTTCTTACGTGTCACCATCATTTTGTGTGTACATTGCATGACGACCGAGTTAGCCTAACGGGTAGTGACGCTGCCTACGAAGATGGCGGTCCTGGGTTCGAATCCCGGTAAGGACAATATTTATGTGATGAGCATATGCATATTTGTATCTTAGTCTTGGATTTTTTTATGCGTATTTATCTCTATTGAATTTATCGTCGTCTAGTACCCATCACACAAGCCTTGTTGCTATTTTTTTTTCGCAACGATAATTAGTTTAATTCTGTTGACAGTGAAGAGGTGTCCCAGGTTCGAATGCCAGCTAGGGAGGAAGAAAAAAATCCCCAGGAATTGGAAATTTACATATTTCTATCGGCGCTGTTTCTAGTACCCACGACCCAGAAGCAACATGTGTGCCTGTATTTAAATGTGATGTTATGTGTTATGAGTAGTTTTATTTTGTTCGCAAGACTCGAGTTACCTTTACTTCAACAATGGTACAGGCATGCTTTGTAGGCATTTTCAGAAAGCGCTTCCATACCTAATTATTCCGAGGCAGAGACGGATGGACACACCCGGTTCCCGGATCCCGGATCCCGGATCCGTGCGCCGTGTCCCAATGAACCGGAAGGGAGATAGTGCGATTGATTTGCCGCGCTTTAGAGCCAAGCGCCGAAATAATCGCTGTGCGTGGCGCGGAAATAGAAACCCGGAATAAAAAATGACATGAAAAAAAAAAGTATCTACACACCTATCATTAACTCTCTTTACTGCGTCATTACCAGCATAATGATAAACTTCTTGGTAAAAACTCATTTCTTATCTGAATATTGATGCATTATGACCATAATGTACAAAAATTTTGTCAAATTATGACATTTCAAATTGGGACGCCGTCGCCCACCTGCGTGCCGCCCCTAGTTAGTCTGTGATGTTGGTACTACCGAACAAGCTAAACAACTGCAAAGCAATGATCAATGCCACAATGCCGCTCGAACATGCGGTTCCTGAACACATCAAAGAGAGCTTATGATATGTGTGTAGATAAACTAGTGTATGTAACTGTACATAATTAGGCATTACAACTCTCGAGTGATATCATTATGAAACTCGCCTTCGGCTCGTTTCATAAACCCACTCTCGAGTAATTATGCCCTCCATTGTGTAGCAGTCACATAAACTACTATTATATTTTTTATGGCTAATATTTAATCGGACATCAAAATACTGATTTTCACAGCAAAAAGACTTTTTATGTTTTAGATATTTTATGTGTAAGTACTGAAGTTTATGTTTTAAGTATTTTTTTGTAGTTCTTGCATGTCCAACCAAACACGAAGGGTATAAAGGGGATGAGCGAAGCGAATTTTATATCAATATATGAAGTTTTGCTGTGCAAATCAGTATTTTTGATGCGCAGTTTGATATTTCCCTTTTTTATTTTATTTATTTCCAGTTCATTTGGAGAGAACATTTAGACCGAGAGGGATATTCGGGTCTGACTGCCAACCTCCAGAGATACTGGAAGAAGAAGAAATTTTGCAATCTTGTAATATATAAATATGTACGAAGAAATCGTTGGGATGTATTCTCGATAAAATAAAGTTGGAGTGTGAGGATCGAAGGTTCCTGTAGTCATGTTGAGTAAAATAAAAAGAGAGAGAAGTGGAAAAAGGGAGAACCATCGCAGTGACAAGATGACAAGTTGAGAGCTTTTCGCCTGATCTAAGTCCCCGGTTACCTTATACAACTCCTTAAGCACGAAAAGATAAATCACAATTAACTAATTAGCACAAAACATATTTTATATTTAAACCAAATAGTTTTTCAGGGTTCCGTACCCGAAGGGTGCCAGACGAGACCTTATTACTAAGCCTCCGCTTTCCGTCCGTCCGTCCGTCCGTCTGTCACCAGGCTGTATTTCATGAACCGTGATAGTTAGACAGTTGAAAATTTCACAGATGATGTATTTCTTTAGCCGCTATAACAATAAATACTAAGAAACAGAATTTAATAAATATTTTAATGGGCTCCCATACAACAAACTTTTTTTTTACCCGTATTTGCTCGATATTGATAACGGCAACAGGTATACGCTTGAAATATTCAATTTTACTTTCACTTTAAAATAAAATAATTTATTAAAATAAAACAAATATTTAAGGGGGGCTCCCATATAACAAACGTGTTTTTTCCGTTTTAATAGATAATGGTACGGAACCCTTCGTGCGCGAGTCCGACTCGCACTTGGTCGTTTATTTATTTATAATTTAAGTCTAACCTAATCATCAACACTGCTCAGCCAACATCGGCCTCTTATGTAAGTACCTGATATAATACTATCATTTAGGATACAACAAAACTATAATTCTTAGATTTATTTACCTCAGGTTTATTCCAGATTTCGAGCCCAAACACAGCGAATCATTTCGATCATTCGCCTCGATCCGAATGTCGTAAAGAGAGAAATAAAATTACACTTTTCGCCCAAGAGTGTTCTCTCTCAATGCCGAAACAAATTGGATTAATTTTTAAAACGCTAAGTAAATCTCGCCTGGCTTTCATCCATATTGCATTTGGAGATTCTACTTCTTTTCAGTAGCGTTGTTGATGTAGGTACTGCCGGTCGCGCTCGCTGCTGTTGGCGGATGGGTTGATGTAGGTACTGCCGGTCGCGCTCGCTGCTGTTGGCGGATGGGTTGATGTAGGTACTGCCGGTCGCGCTCGCTGCTGTTGGCGGATGGGTTGATGTAGGTACTGCCGGTCGCGCTCGCTGCTGTTGGCGGATGGGTTGATGTAGGTACTGCCGGTCGCGCTCGCTGCTGTTGGCGGATGGGTTGATGTAGGTACTGCCGGTCGCGCTCGCTGCTGTTGGCGGATGGGTTGGCCGCCAAGACCAGGGGCCTAGGGTACACAATGACAGCTCAATGACATTTACATGACGATTACGGTCAAATTCAGATATCCAATATTTGGCGTTTGGAGAATATTTTTTGAGGCAATTATGGTAAAAATAAGCTAATTGGTAAGCATAATAATGTAGTTAATCAACAAAGGGAATAGGATTACAAAATCGTCAGATATTGGATATCTAAAGTTGACCGTAATTGTCATGTAATTATCATTGTGTACCCTAGGCCCCAGGGGCCCAATTCTGGTAATTATTGTGCTTACCAATTAATTTATTTTTTACTATAATTGCCTAAAAATATTCTCTGAACGCCAAATTTGTTCGCTGATCAAAGTTGATCGTAATCGTCATGTAATTGTCATGGAGCTGTTATTGTGTACCGGAATTGGGGCCCAGGGGCCTAACTTTGTAGTGGTACTATTATGTAATGCCCTCCATTATGTAGCAGTCTCATAAACTACTATAAGTCGGTAAAATGCGACAGGTCACACCATGCCAACTTCTACTGTCAAACGATGACATTTCGTTTGAGACACCCCAAGTTCTTACCTCGCGACGCGCGCACCTAATCATTGTGATCAGCTCAACTGAGCC